>JALIZH010018753.1:510000-1259694 GCA_030522465.1 Rhipicephalus appendiculatus | reverse complement strand
AGGCTTGATCGGAAATGCCCTAGGAACCGATTTTATTCAAATACGACCATACTTTCGGAAATCGGAGATTAGGAGATTTCTAAAGGCTATAGACTTGCCTTTTTGATGGGAAATGCCCGAGAAATCAATTTCATTCAAGTACGACCAAACTTTCAGAAATCGGAAATTACGAGATTTCCAAAGGCTATAGACTTACCTTTTTGATCCGAAATGCCCTAGGAATCGATTTCATTCAAATACGACCATACTTTCGGAAATCGGAAATTACCAGATTTCCATATAGACTTACCTTTTTGTTCCGAAATGCCCTAGGAATCGATTTCATTGAAATACGAGCAAACTTTCGGAAATTATGAGATTCGAAAAGGCTATAGGCTATAGCCTTACAGGGGCTATAGGCTAAGACTATAGACGAGATTTATAGACTTTACTTTTTGATCGGAAAGAGGGGCGTAGCCAGAAATATTTTTCTGGGAGAGGCGGCTCACCGACCTGTGGGGGGGGGGGGAGGAGGCCAGCGTCATCTGTCCTCTATGTCACGTGATCGATTACAAATATCGGTAGTTTGAGCGGACTATACATGTATATCAAAGAGCCGAAACACCCCTACCTCCCTCCCACGCGTCTGCTTGTTTCTGAAGAAAGTAAGTAAAATGTAAAGTAAGCGCACGAAATACAGTAAGTACGACATGTACAGTAGGCGTTTGGAGCAACGACGTCTAGTTGCGCACTGAATAGACTAGTTTTCGACAACGCTGAAAACGCATCCTTGAGACGACCCGTCCTATCGGAGAAGACATTGTTAATCGTTAATCTCCGTTAAGTGTAAATGGCGTCGTCTTCGTCAGGGCGAAGTGCGTTTCACATGTCAAGGACGGCTCCACTTACGACGTGGAATGAGAGGTATACGCACAATGTTCTTTTTTTTTTTTTACGCTCATAGTTACTTTCCTGGTCTGTTTACTTTGCTGCGCGAATTTCGTACTGTCGATGTTTGTGACTGCATGCCAATAGGAATTCCTTTGATGATGTTAAGCTTTATATGTCAAGCAGCCATGAAGCTGTGATACTTTTAGTCAATATATTACACTTGACTGCGCGCATACAAACATTACGCAGTAAAGTAGTATTTTCTTTTTGTAACTTAATGCCGCACTTCGGCATCACAATTTCGCATGCGCTATTTTAACGAGCAGACTTTCTCGCAACCTTGGTTGGCTGTGCAGTCACACGGTGCCTTTTAATAGCGATAATGTCCTTCAGTCGTGGAGGTTCCATCGTGCAATCTGCGAGGGCAAGCTAATCCTTGTCGAGAAATGTTCACGTGGTCGCAATCGAAAATGCACGTGTGACCAGGCACGATGACCGCCGCTGTAGCTCAGTTGGTAGGGCATCAGACGCGTTATTCGAAGGTCGCAGGTTCGGCCCCAGCCAGCGGCAAGTTACTCTTTCGTCCATTTTTCTTTCTTCACATTTACATTACACTTACTTCTAATAACTAGAGACCGGATTTTAGGCAAATGCCTATTTTTTTCCTTGCGTTCCTATCGCGCCACTTTGATATATGAGCATGAATTAGGGGTTAAGGAGGGCTTTTATAGTGTTTTTATAGTGCCTATAAATGCCTATTTCTGGGGTTCGTGCCTAAATGTCTATAAGTGCCCATAAATGCCTATTTTCAAAATTGGTGCCTATATGAGCGCTATTTAACCTCAAATTTTGCTTTCGAGCACAGTTTGAGACCGTAATTCATGTTACCGGGCAAAATTATGACGTTTCGGAACTCTATGGGGTGCAACAACCTAGTTCTCTAGTTCAACAAACATCCGGGAAGCAACCGGTAGCAGCAGTGAAATGGGACGCGCCGACCACCTTACCCCACCGCGCTGACACGGCGCGAGCGGTTGGAGCAGGGGAGAGGAAAAGACGCTAGTTCTGCAACCCTAAATGGGAGCACGTCCCGGCGTATACAGTGGAATGGGGGAGGAAAATAAAGGCGAGAAGAGGAGAGGTGAAGAAATGGAGAGTGGCGTCCTTGGCCGAGGACGTGGCGGGCAGCTTTTACCACCGGTTTTCCAGTCCAGTGTTCCCATGCAATTGAAGCACCTCCTTGAAGACTTGGGCGTGGTGGGGGGGGGGCAGGAAACAGGAGGTGCCTGTGCGCAGCAGCAGGAATATGGAGAACGAATGCGAAACCATGCAGTGCCGTCAGGGGAACGTAGAAAGTAGGTGAAAAAAATTAGATGTGCACATGGCTTTTATTTCGTTTGTAATTTACTTCTTAAAGGGTGCTTCACCAGGTCACATGAGAAATTTTATTCAGATACTGGAAGTGTTTGCGTGCCCAATGAAGAGCTTTGTACCACAAGAACTTTTTTAATTGGTTCATTACGAGCCGTGAATGATGCCGGTAGGTGAGCTTGAAACCTTTGCCACTCGCAAGCCAAATTCCTTCCCTGCCCTCTTCGGTATCAGAGAAACTCGGAGGGGGAATATCACACGACGTAGACGCATCAACACGCCATGAGCACGCAAGATTACACTATGTGCACATGACATGCCCAAGCCAGGTCGTGCGCACAAGCGGTGTTGTATCGTTTCGGCGTTCGCTCTATAGTCTACTGCCTGTTTGTGTGGGATGGATCCGTCTATGCGTTTGGAGAGGCTTACATAGATCCTGTATCCTTACCACCACACAGCGTGTCGCACCGCTGGGGCTGCTGTAAGGGACGATGCATCAAAACATGCTAAGCGTTGTCAGGGCTGGCGCCGGCACGGCGCTGGAACGGCGAGAACACGAACACAAACGAAATATAGGCAGTGAAGTCTCGCATCGATCTCGATTTGAAGAAAAATAAATAAATAAATAAATAAATAAATAAATAAATAAATAAATAAATAAATAAATAATGCGCCCACACTCTGTATGTTATAATATTTCTATTAACTTTCATTCTTCTGTTCAAGCAACAGAGTGCACAAATTACCCATGTAGCCTCGAATAATTGTCGCAGTGTCACGTATACTGTGACGTACGCAGGACCATTCTTTGTTGAACTTCACCTCCCCCCACATTTGTGCGTGCGCCCGTGATATCAAGGGCAAGCAGCGTTCAGTCTGACATTTCACCTCCTTCCGGGGCGCGTAACGTTGCAAATCTTGACAGACGTGATCGTTATCGCGCAGTGCATGCACTACACTTCTAGCTCGAAACGCTCACACCTGGTAAAGGGCCATTTATGGTGTTCAGACAAAGAGGAGAAATTGACCCTGCGCGATTAGACCTGGCCAATACGAGGTTAACAGACCCTTCTGGCCTTTTAGTGGTCTGGCTATTGAATCCTGTGCTGCCCTTCCCAGCCATGCCGAAAAGAAACGGACCCAGGAGCATGTTCATTCGATGGCGAACACTTAACTCACCATTCTGGACAGTAAAAGGAGAGACCGTGTTCTGAAAACCATGCCCGAAAAGGGAACATTGCATGGCTATGTTAAACCATTAACGCATTTGTGCCATTCATTCGATGGCGAACACTTAACTCACCATTCTGGACAGTAAAAGGAGAGACCGTGTTCTGAAAACCATGCCCGAAAAGGGAACATTGCATGGCTATGTTAAACCATTAACGCATTTGTGCCATCATAAAATATAACATTTGTTTGCTTTCATGTCGTAGACCAGGTCGCGCACGTATTTATTCAAAAATTTGAGTTATTGTAAATTTTTTTTGTGCCTATATTTACGATTTTGGGGGGCCTAAAACTGTGTTTTTTCTGCCTATTTTTGGCGCCTAAAACGCGATTTTTAGTGCCTAAAAATCCGGCCTCTACTAATAACTTCCCCTATACATTCCTTGACGTCATTGTCTGTTAGCTCTCGTTGATATTGTGTGTAACAAAGAAAACCGAGCCCTTAAATTACCACTTCTTTTTTCAAACAGCCTTTAGGGTGTATGTGCCACAGGGATTGGGCAAGGCCCACTAACCTCCGATTCACTAAAAATGAATAAGCTGCCCATAATAGCCTAGGGAGTACGTGCCATAAAAATTGGGCAAACCCCACTATTAACACTGCATACGGTGGCAAGACAACTATTGAGCGAATTCAAGCAAATAAATAGCAATATGATACCGCCAGTTCCATGGGTCATCCAGTGTACGCGACGACGTTAAGGTAGTGAAGCTGTTTCAATTTTAGATGCGAAGCATTTTATGCTCGGGGCCATGTCCGTCCCTCCCGCGTCCCGCGTCCGGCCACTTTCATGAAGTAGGGAAGCACCCAGTATGCGAACCAGAACACTGTAGTAATATGAAGGCCGCCAACCACTACCACAGTCATCAGAGTCATGGCCTAGCGCACAAAGAGGCTGCTTAACAATGGCTAAGCAGCTGGTGTCTGTCGCCCAGGTTGACCCCATTCCTTGATCTTGCTTGCATGTGTTTGGAGAGGGCTTAGTCCGTCCCTCCTTCCAGCGTCCCACGTCCCACACCACCACAGCGCATGCGCGTCCCCTCCCCCTCTCTATATCCTCTCCTACGCTCACCCCCCTTTCTCTCCTCTAGGAATCCTCTACTCTACGAAGCGGCCGCCGCGTCTCACAACCCCACAGCGCATGCGCGTCCCCTCCCCCCTGTCCTTGCCTACGCTCACCCCCTTTCTCTACTCTAGGAATCCTCTACTCTACGAAGCGGCCCCCCGCGTCTCACAACCCCACAGCGCATGCGCGTCCCCTCCCCCTGTCCTTGCCTACGCTCACCCCCCTTTCTCTACTCTAGGAATCCTCTACTCTGCGAAGCGGCCCCCCGCGTCTCACAACCCCACCGCGCATGCGCGTCCCCTCCCCCCTGTCCTTGCCTACGCTCACCCCCTTTCTCTACTCTAGGAATCCTCTACTCTACGAAGCGGCCCCCCGCGTCTCACAACCCCACAGCGCATGCGCGTCCCCTCCCCCCTGTCCTTGCCTACGCTCACCCCCTTTCTCTACTCTAGGAATCCTCTACTCTACGAAGCGGCCCCCCGCGTCTCACAACCCCACAGCGCATGCGCGTCCCCTCCCCCCTGTCCTTGCCTACGCTCACCCCCTTTCTCTAGGAATCCTCTACTCTACGAAGCGGCCCCCCGCGTCTCACAACCCCACAGCGCATGCGCGTCCCCTCCCCCCTGTCCTTGCCTACGCTCACCCCCCTTTCTCTCCTCTAGGAATCCTCTACTCTACGAAGCGGCCCCCCGCGTCTCACAACCCCACAGCGCATGCGCGTCCCCTCCCCCCTGTCCTTGCCTACGCTCACCCCCCTTTCTCTACTCTAGGAATCCTCTACTCTACGAAGCGGCCCCCCGCGTCTCACAACCCCACAGCGCATGCGCGTCCCCTCCCCCCTGTCCTTGCCTACGCTCACCCCCTTTCTCTACTCTAGGAATCCTCTACTCTACGAAGCGGCCCCCCGCGTCTCACAACCCCACAGCGCATGCGCGTCCCCTCCCCCCTGTCCTTGCCTACGCTCACCTCCTTTCTCTACTCTAGGAATCCTCTACTCTACGAAGCGGCCCCCCGCGTCTCACAACCCCACAGCGCATGCGCGTCCCTCCCCCCTGTCCTTACGCTCACCCCCTTTCTCTCCTCTAGGAATCCTCTACTCTACGAAGCGGCCCCCCGCGTCTCACAACCCCACAGCGCATGCGCGTCCCCTCCCCCCTGTCCTTGCCTACGCTCACCCCCTTTCTCTACTCTAGGAATCCTCTACTCTACGAAGCGGCCCCCCGCGTCTCACAACCCCACAGCGCATGCGCGTCCCCTCCCCCCTCTCTCTCTCCTCTCCTACGGTCCCCCCCCCCGTCCTCTCCTCTAGGAATCCTCTACAGAGCGGCGCGCACGACAGGTGGTGCGACAGCTGCATACTCCGCTGGGTGCGCCACGGTAGTTCCGCGGTATGAAAATGACGGAGCGCGCGCGCCTTATTCTCTCTCCTGTGCAGCGCCGCGATGAGCGCCCGGACCGCTGCCGTGAAACGAGAGCGGCGACGTTCCTCCCGCTCAAGCTAATTATCTCCCCGCTGCTTCGCATCCACACATGGTTCCCTTTAGCGGGAGATGGGGAAGTTTTTTTTAAATCGTCTAACAATGGGCAAGTCATGGCAGGATTAATACGGCTCGTAGCGTCTGGCAAGGCAATCTGTTCAAGAAACTGGATGTTTCAAAACCCTTTGGCATAACTTGGATAAGGTACAACTAGCCGCGAGGCTCCTTGTAGTTATCAGGAATTGTCAATACGCAGTGTGCAGCCCGAGTCTCGAAAACTTGACGAAAGCACTTGTATTTGTAATTGTGCGGGAACATCTCATTCTTACCATACGTAGCTTTATGATGATAACCATAAAGGAGTACTGACATGATTTTGAGGCACCCAGAATGGGACATCATGCATCACGCCCTAACAACGCTTTTCACACACCGGAGCCAGACAAGACGTATAAAATATTTTGCTTTGATTTTAGGGGCGAAGCTCCTCTTAGTCTAACCTTGTCCCGCGTCAGGCGTAACCGGCAGTATCTCGTGATGACAATGACGCTGATGACCATGAAGAATAAGCGCGTTCCAGACCACCTCTAGTTCCCATCGTGTGCACCCAGGAAGCAGAGCGTCCGGCAGGCGGTGTGGCCATCTATGTCAAGCAGAACACTGTAGTACAATAAGGCCGTCCACCACCACTACAGTCACTAGAGTCATGGCCGAGAGCATAGAGGGGCAGCTTAGCAATGGCTAGGCAGGTGGTGTCTGTCGCCCAGGTTGGCTCCATTCCTTGATCTTGCTTGGATGTGCTTGCGGGGGGCTTAGTCCAACCCTCCTTCCCGCGTCCTACACCCCTCCAGAGCATGCGCGTCCCCTCCACCTCTCTCTCCTCTCCAACGCTCACCCCCCTTTCTCTCCTCTAGCAATCCTCTACTGTACGGAGCGGCGCGCGCGTCCCCTCTCTCTCTTCTCCTACGCTCACCCCCCTTTCTCTCCTCTAGGAATCCTCTACTCTACGGAGCGGCGTCCGCGTTCCACATCCCCACAGCGAATATGCGTCCTCCCCTCCTCTCTCTCCTCTACGCTCACCCCTCTCTCCCCTCTAGGAATCCTCTACGGAGCCATCTAAGAACACCTATCCCTCCACTTCACCGACCATAATAATAATAATAATATCTGTGGTTTTACGTCCCAAAACCACGATATGATTATGAGACACGCCGTAGTGGAGGGCTCCGGAAATTTTGACCATCTGGTGTTCTTTAACGTGCACTGACATCGCACAGTACACAGGCCTCTACCATTTCGCCTCCATCGAAATGCGACCGCCGCGGCCGCCGACCGTTAAAATGAAGGGGGACCGGAAGCCATGTCTAGCTACCATTTACGGATAAATAAAATTTCTTGTATATATACACACAGTGTTTGTCACGTCTTTGATGCTGTACTGGACGAAAATTCACGGAAGATTCACGGTTTACCGATGAACCTCCAGAGCTTCGCCCACTCATCATCATTCACTCCGTGGATATGCTGTGATTTTTTTATGTTCTCGTCTCCCATCACTTGCAAGCCAGCCCCACTGCAATGGGCATTATCACGATGAGACAACACAGTTCACAGTAGTTCACAGTGTTTGCGAAATTTGCGTCCCTGCATGCAGCTGGACCGCAGGAATCGCTGTCAGAGTCTCTGGACGACAATTCGCTCATCGTTGTTAACGTGAATTACGTGCGACTGACAGCAAACTGACAGCTGTTGCTAGTATGTCGCGAGTTGCAGTCTTCCCGTGACGTCGGACTTGTGTTGACACGTCAGTGCGAAGCCACATCTCGATACCGAAACCGAACTTGCTGTTTTAAGGTAGTATTATTAAAAATATATTCAATGCATTACCAAGCACAGCGACACACTCTTTAGGGTCCTCGACACCCATGTTCTTAATTTAGAGCCTCAACCCGAAAATATTTAGAGTTCATTCAGTACTCCTTTAACACAGTGGAACCTACATACCCGCTCAGTTGATGTGCTCCAATCCGGAAGGTACTTCGTTTTCCATAAACTTAATTTAAAAAGAAGAGCTCAACAAGCACTACAACTCGCCGATTATATCATAAACGAGGAACCTTGTTCATGTGCTCATGACTTGACAAAGCGGAGTCGGCAACGAGGTTTCAGAGTTGCGCGTCACATTCAAGTTTTTATATGTTGAGAAATATGTATTGATCGCAATCAGCTCTTCAACACAAAAACATTGTCAACCATCGGCGCTGGCCTGGCAGAGGGCATATGCTGGCAGCTCTAGTGCGCCAACTCTCTATTCGCGTCTTCCGTGGTGGGCGATTCTTCCAAGCCGCAATAGTGTTGCACCACGTGCACGCCAATGAGACCCGTCAGCACGTCCACTGCGGTTGCCAGGCGGCTACTGCAAACCAAAAAGCAAACACGCACACATTAAACCTGCCGTGGTGGTGTATAGTGGTTACGGCGCTTCAAAGCTAACCTGCACTTGCTTAGAAGCGTTTTTGTATTACAAGGGATTTGTATGGGAGAGTAAATTCGCCTTCGAAAATTGGTGTCAGCACTCCTTTAAGGCCTTCAGGTTAATATGCGCCATTGCAAGACGAATAATATTTTACAACAGCAACGGCAAGTTTAACCATTTCTTAAGTTCGCGAAATTCGTTACGCACACAAAAAACAGAATCAAGGGCGTTTGCGTTTTAGTCCTGGCACTGGAGTCGGCGATCTTTGAAACAAAGTTTGTCAACGTGGCTTTTTGGACTAGTTGGTTAGATGTGCCAAATGTGACACGGACGAGGAAAAGACAACAGGACAAGCGCTAACTTTCAACTGATTGTTTATCTTCAAAAGTAGCAGTATAAATAGATCCGTACACGAAAGGTCCAATCATTGCACATGAAAACCTGCCGCGTCAAGAAAGGCCAATTCATTTTCAGTCAGTGCCATCGACAGGCAGCTGACACAGCTATCACCGGCCCGCGCGATCAGGGTGGCTTCAACAATCTCTCTCGTAGTCTTATCGGCATTCCTATATACCACAGTGCAATCTTTGAACAACGCTTCACACCCACAATCACTACAATGCACAGACACGTGCCCATCTCGATATCGGTCCAACTTCTGCTTATGTTCCGTTAGCCTATCGTTCAGGCATCTCCCCGACTGCCCAATGCAAACCTTGCCACAAGAAAACGGGAAGCGATACACTTCATGATTTACACACGGAACAAATGGAGACTGATGCTTCGTCAGACATTCTACACGTATCTTGGCTAACGGGGCTGTGGCCTTGCAAATGCTCATTAGTTTCTGTGGGGCGGAAAAAAACTTTGAAGCCATAAGGCAGCCTGTGCAGACTTCTAGTTACATAACCAGTTGGCGGGAGGCACGGCTCGCTGACGTTTCGCACGCACAATTGCTATTTTTGAGGCGTAAAGCCTTACGTGCTTCATCAAAGGCAAAAATTGACCGGCGTCCCCCGTCGGTGGCGTCAACACGAGCGATGTAAAAAAAGCATCATCCCGTGTCGATGTAACCACATGACGTCTTCATCATGACACTACAGGTCGGCAAAGTTGGTGACGTCGTTACGACTTCATCGTGACGTCACGTGATGACGTCGTCATCGTATGACATCATAACTTGGTCAAAGGTGGGCAGATCACGGGGGCAGTGCGAAAACCAGGCGAGGTGCCTACGATCCCGGAGGCCATGGAAAACCACGTTAGGGTGCAGAAAGCTTTCGGAGGGTGGAGGGGCAGGATCAATGCAACCGATTGAGAAGAAAAAGAAGATGGCTTCCGCCTTCCAGTAGTCTTGGCTGAGCGCATAAGGGACCCTGTGAGTTTTTGGTTTCCACACGCGCGCATTTCCAATGACGTCAGTCAGCGCGGTGAGGGTGAAGAGGTGGGCGGAATTTCCACTACCGCCCACCGTGGGAAGAACCCTGCCATGAACGTAAACCAAATCGCCTCCATTGCTAATCTTATTTACTATACCAACTACCATGATTACAGTTGTTAGGCCGAATCAGGCGCACGCGGCTGCGTTGTTTGCTATCGAAAATTAAAGGCGCACTGCAAGCACATGCGGACAGCAGTGACCGTTTTTCAGTCAAGAGCACGCACCCGACCCAGTCTGTGAAGAAGAGAATCCCGATGTTATCCGTCGGCATTCCGACGACTTCGTGGATCAGACGGAGCCTCAGGTAACTGGGTCCTCCTCCCGTGGGTGTCGCCATGCTGCACAGCATAGACAGGGCACTGCGACGCGGGCGCGCCACCTCGCATTAAAAGCGATCGCCGCACAAGGGGATAATAAAGTGAGCTAAAAGATACTTTTGTTGCTTATTGTTTTTGTCCTGGTTAAGTCCTTTAGAAGTTGAACATCGTTACAAGGCCTTGTTAATTAAATTATGTCCTGTTGTCTCGCTCTTGTGATTGTTGTTCATTGCGCTCAAATTTTCCCGTCAAATTATGCACTTAACAGTGTAGCTGACTGGGCTAGTTGGTTATGCATACTTAAAATTAAGAGGCTGCTGAGACGGTTACATTTATACTTTTTTTAACATTTTTTACATTTTTTTTTCTTTCTCCCCTTTTTTTTCCGCTCTGGTTTTTCTTAACTGTTGCCGCGTGCATTTATAAGATGCTCTCGTATCAATAAAATTTTCAGTTGGAAGTCAGCGCTTGTCCTGTGTGTTTCCTTTGAGTGGCCGTCCGTTTTTTGCACTGTTAATTTTAAGTAAATTATGCACCATCTCGCCCAATTTCAAGTTTTGTTAAATTATGTATAGCACCTGCATTATGGTTTACTTTTACGCTTGTTAACGGAAATGTAAGAAATGTATAACTTTTTCTTTCTTTTTCTGCTTTGTGCTCGTTATGGGCTGTTGCTGTTGCATTACTGTGTGTATGACTTACATAATTTAAGATACCTTTCGGCGGTATGGTATGTGTTTTCGAACTATTTTCGGCATTGTTCTGCTGTTGTTTATAAGTGTCTTTTTTTGCCTATTTTTCTGTCACTGCTCCTTCGCCTTTGTATGGGTAGATAGACCCTAGTCCGGCAGAGTGCATGTGAATGACCCACCAGATTATGACGATCGTGCGCAGATCAACGTTATCGGACTTGGTTTGGGCGAAGAACAGGGCGCTGATGGTGATGTAGATGGAGGTGCCGTCCGTATTGAATACGGCCGCCATGGGAACCAGGAGTCGCACTGCGAAAACAGGGCATTTAAATACAGTGACGTCGAATAGGGTGCACCGGTACCTTTTTTTTTATTTTCTTTTTTTGCTGTTTTTCTTTTCGAGTATGGGTTTCACGGACCCCCCAAAATGGCTTCGCGGACACCCATGTGAAAACCACTGACCTATAGCACAATATTATAGGGCTCCGAGCATGGTCCGTAAGATCACGCGAAGCACGCGCCACCGTGCGTTCTCGGAGATCATGCTCTAAGCACGGCGCGTGGCCTCCGCGATTAGCTCCGGCATCACGCCGTGCTTCCGGAGCCGATCGCGGGGCCCATGCAGCATGGTGGGTGGAGGAAGCGCACCGATCTTGGTGTCCAGGTTGAGGCGCTCCTCGAGCGCAGCCATGGTGGCCGGCACGGTCTCGCTGCTCGAGGCGGCGTTGAAGGCGACCGCCAGCGGGGTGGCCGCGTTCTGCAGCAGTCCGCGGAAGGTGCGCTTCGTGGTCGAGGCCGCCACGAGCGGAAGCACGAGCAGCGAGTGCATGGCCAGAGACAGCACCAAGGTGAACAGGTACAGGCCAAAATAAGACACCACTGGCTGCGGCGTCAAGCAGAGGTATTTATTTATTTATTTATTTATTTATTTAGTTAGTTAGTTAGTTAGTTAGTTTAATTAGTTAATACGGCGAAAGCCTTAGATGACTCATCGAAAGCGAAAGATTGACCGGCGTCCCGCGTCGGTGGCGTCAACACGAGTGATGCAAAAAATCATCACGTGATGACGTCATGATGACGCCACATATCGCCAACTTGTGACGTCATCACGACGTCATCACGTGACATCGTAGCTTGGTCAAAGGTGCGCCGATCACGGAGGCAGTGCAAAACTAGATGAAGTGCCTCCTCCGATTGTGGAGGCAATTCAAAGCCGCGTTAGGTGCAGAAAGCTTTCGCAGTGTGGCGGGGCAAGAACAGTTCATCGACTGAGAAGATAAAAAAGACTTTCGCCTTCCAGTCATCTTAGGTGAGTGCATCAAGAACCCTGCGAGTCTTTTCTTATGCATCCATTTATTTACTTATTTATTTATTTGAATATATATCATTTTCATGCTACCATAAAAAAATTAGCAGTGGCTTAGCTCGGCTATGCCAGGATATACGTAGCGTGAGCTACGGACGGACGGACGGATGGAAGGACGCACGGACGGACTAGCGAGAGAGCTCACGCGAGTCAAGCGCCAGCCCACTAGTGACACCACCGATCACTCAAGCGCGCGCAAACAAGGACAAAGGGAGGCGACGACAACAAAAGTGTGTTGTCGTCACCTCCCTTTGTCCTTGTTTGCGCGTGCTTGAGTGATCGGTGATGGAAAACCAACAAGCCCAAAAATCATCACTCCAGGAGCTTCCACGCCTTCTCCGGCGCGCCAGCTGTGCGCCAGTGTGACGTCACTGCTCCTCGGGCATGCGCAGCACGGCTCTCAATAAGCCACGCTAAACTTCTCAACCTCGGGCAGTGTAGCTTACGCTACAAAATCAGCGCACTCCGCATGTCGGGAAAATGTGGGTACGCAAAGCATGGCGTGAGCGTGCATGACCCACTACTTTTCCTTCTTTCTTTGTTTCTGTCACTGTTTCTTTATGTCTTTCTAACCTCGGTGGTAACGAAACGGCTCTAATTGATTGAGGGTGCGCATACGAGCAGTTTACTTAATTAACTAATACGGTAGCCTGCGTTCCGGTGCAGACACCGGAATTTGAGGTCATGCGTTCATATCCAGGCAACCATGAAATGCGGCTACGTGAAATGATAAGTGACCTCGATAAAATTAAGGCAGCTTCGCACTATAGGAGTGCCAAGCCTTAAGGAAGTGCGGAGCTGGGCAGCCTTCTTTTCGGTTTTCTTTTTCTTTCCTCCTCTCTTTCTTCTTTTTTTCCGTTTTATTTTCTTTTTTCTATTTATTTCTTCCTCTACCGTTAGCACCCTACCGTTATTGAATGGGAAGTAGAGAGAAAGAACCACATCTGACGAAAAACTAGTCATGAAAAGCGACCTCCCGGTTCTATACAGCTGAGACACAGCGGTGAATTTTGGTAGAATTCCAGTTGCATGGCTTCCAAGAATACTGACACGTGTGCTGTACTATCGCGCTCAGTATGAGCTACATCGTGGGAGCGCGTGGCCAAGAGCAATGTAAGGTTGTACAGTGGCGCCGATCGTGAAATAACTTGGAGTTATCAGGGGGGCGTTTAGCTGTTTCGTTGAGTGTGCATCGCCTCGCCTTGCTTTCACGCTCGCCCTCGTTTTGCCCTGTCGGCATGTCAGCTTCGAAAATGATAACGGCCGCCGTGGCTTGACACAGAGACTTCGAATTTTTCTCCAGTAAAGCTAAATAAATGGCAAAACGTCCCTTCAAATAAAAGAGGGCCAGGGTGAAAGTAAGCAATAGGGAGTGATGCGCACTTACAGGAATAGCCACACTCTCTCCCAATAACTCGAAAATATGGCACGATCGCCGCCACTTTACAGCCTTGCAGAGCGCTGGGCCACGCGCTCGCGTGATGTAGCTCATACTGAGCGCGATAGTACTACAGCACACGTACAGCAGCTGTAGGTGGGAAAGCAATGACAATGGGGGGGGGGGGGGGGGGGGTGATTTAACAGACTTTGTCTAGTCGGGCAGTTATAGATAAGTAACTTTATGAAGAACGAGAACTTTGAGTAACTTTATGAAGAACGGGTTTTACCTCGACCCCCCCCCCCCCCCCCGTGGGCCGCTACCACGTTAGGACTGGCAGGGAGTCCCAGCACGCGGCATCATGCTCCCCTTAGACTTCCCTGTGACGATCCATACTTTTGATGGCGTAATAAAAGTCTTGAGATGATTTTTGCCTTGAGTTCCTTGGGTATTTGGGGGGCAGTCCCACATCATGTGCTCAAATGTACACACACACGCACAGTCCGCGATTTCAGGAGATATATCGATATATATATACCGAAACGCTAGCTGGACAAGGGTAGACTCCTGTGACACTTTTTCTGCTTACTGGCTTCAGTATGCTCGTTCACCCTCTTGTGCAAGGCGCTCTTGTCTTCAGTTCACGCAGTAACGCGACAATATTTCGCGTTTTACAATGCTGCTCTTAAGTCCTGACCCCATGTACGCGTTGCAGCGCGCACGTGTGGTCAGGCCTTTACAGATTGCACGTGACGACATGGATGCGGCTTTTGAACGTGCTGACAATCCAGGTTGGCGGTTTTGATGACAAAGAAGTTGCGTTTAACCTGCTTCAATGTGATAACGACGTGGCAGGAACGCATCTGTCCGTGAATAATGAAAGAACCAGTAGGTGATGTTTTGATAATTTTAATCTGATATCGCAAACGTCGCCCCCCCCCCCCCCCCCCCCTTCCATGCTAATGCTCCAACATGGCGGTTTCAGTGACATCAATGCAAGCCGTCTATGGGCGGTTTTCAAATGTATTCAGAATTCAAATTGGCGGCATTAAAATGCCCGTGAATGTTCTAGCGCAGCCACCTTGCGTACCCTATATTTAAAATTTGTGCATAGCCATCTGAGCTACTGTATAGCATCCTGGGGCAGCACATATTAAGCAAATTTGAAACCTATCGGTCGCTCATAAAAAAAAAGGGCAATGAGAATTATTACATTTTCAAACATGACGGATACCAGTAAAGCGCTGTTCCAACACATGCACGTACTTCCGTTGGACTCTGTTCACGTAATAAGCATTGCGGGTATAATACACATGCAGAATAGTAACATAGGACTACCCTCTACCACTAAGCACTTTTACCGGCGCTCAGCACAAGAGCTGCGGTGAACAATTGATTTAATTTACCGGTTGCTAGAAATGTCTACGGTAGGCGGCTAATAGAATTTCATGGCGCTCTCATTAGTAATGCTATACCGGCCGACGTGAAAGCAGCACACACATTTTCTGCGGCCATAAAGTATTTTATCTTAACGGAAAGTGGTTTAGTTAGATAATAATCCATGGGCTTTTCTTTGTCCCTAAAAGTGCATTGCGTAATCTAGTGCATGTATTTATACATGTTCCATTTGTCACTGTTGGTACCGTTTGCTGATTTATGCGGTACGTCTAACCATTGGTCCCGACACTAGCCAACCAGGCTATAGAACAAATACGTCTTTTTTTCCCGAAGCTTTTGTTAAAAAAGATGTCCTGCGATCCACGCACTTTGTAATGTGATACTGCAATTTTACGTACAGATGGTCCCAAATCGAGGGAATGTATATCAGATTGAAATTTCAAGCAAGAAAAAGAGCCCACCGGACCATGAAGAACGTAACACGACCATGCGGCTCCCCCACGCACCTGCAGGTTGCGCGGCTGCACGACGTAGGCGGCCGTGGCGAAGAACAGGCCGAACGGTGCGTACATTAATATGAAGTGCACCACGTACATCATGGCGTTGCTGAAGCCGATGAAGAAACCCAGCAGCGTGCCGCTACCTCCGTGGGCCGACAGGACGTAGCCCAGCATGGCGCAGAAAAGCAACAAGCTCGCCTGGTGACCGACAAGCCTCGAAGAAGTGGCCGCGTGCAAACCAGTCTTGTCTGCGTGTACATAAGAAGTCGTGAAGAATTAACGCCCCGCTTTAGCCCAACACCCTTGGCAAGACCGCGGGGAGGTGTTGCACGGAATACGGAGGTTTTTAAGGCGCATTCGCACCTGCGACTAAGACTGGTCACGCGACCATTTGCGACTGGCGGCCAAAAAGCGACTCAAAGGCGACCAATGTTCACACCCGCGTACGACTTACACCCGTCGCCACACAGAATTCACGTACGCTAGCACAGTGCTCAAATTTTTATTGGCCCGTAAAATTAACTCACGCACTGTTGCTGCGCATGTGATTGGCTCGGAGCTTTGCGTCTGCAGTCGCGCGATTGAAAACTCGAGCAGCGAACGACTGAGCCAAAGCAGTCGCTTCACGACCAAAGCGACCATTTTGCCACCATTCGCGACTAACTTGGACGCGCGACCGGTCGCAGGTGTGAACGAGCCTTTAACGCTCCCCGGCTACAACTGTCGGCAATTTGTTTTATTGGGATAACCACAGGTGTGCGCAGGTCACAATTGTAGCAGTTTGGGCGTGTTGGTAGGGTAGGGCGCAGGGATCTCCCTTAGGATACGCCAAGCATCAACGCAGCCTCCCCCCCCCCCCTCACACAAATGGACGAGTCCGTAAGAAAAAAAATTAAGGCAGCTTCGCCCTTGTGGTGCCAAGCCTGAAGGAAGTGCGGAGCTGGGCAGCATTCTTTGTTTCTCTCCAGTTTTCTCTTTCTTTCCTCATCTCTTCCTTTCTTGTTCTCTTTTCAAGTTTCTTCTATGTTTTTTTTCTCTTTATTCCTATTTATTTGTATTTTTCTTCCTCTTTTCTTTCCTTTCTTTCTCTCTCTATCTATTTTTCGCTTGCTTCCTCTTTCAATTTTTATATACGTGGTTTGGGTTGTCATGTTTCCCTAGCCATTGTAGGAATGTCCGCACTTAATATCATCGTCAAGGCGCCCGAAGAACAAGATGAAGAAGACATTGGCGCGAGCCCCTGCTCAATATATTCTACAGTTGGCTATGATATATGTGGGTTTGTCTGCGTTACGGCAAGCGACGACGACCACATACGGTCGCAGCATACGACAGCCCGGCCCCCTAAAGTGATCCGCACTTAAAAAAGAAACAAGCTTCACAACAGACGCAACAATAAAAATGAAGCAATGCCGAGCTGCTCAAAAGGGCCTGCCTTTGGTCCCCAGATTTCCGGAAGGTAAAATTGGGAAGTAAACTGCTACGCATTGTAATGCAACACCAGGGTTCCTCGCGGCCATTATATCAGTCAGTCAGTCAGTCGGTCGGTCGGTCGGTCGGTCGGTCGGTCGGTCGGTCGGTCGGTCGGTCGGTCGGTCGGTCGGTCGGTCGGTCGGTCGGTCAGTCAGTCAGTCAATCAATCAATCTGCATCTCTATTATCTTGCACTTTAATAACGCGGCTAGGTTCGACTGAGCAAAGATACGGGGCCGACTTGGACCCTTCATGGTCGTTTCATAAACTTGGTAAATACCAGAATGTCCACGGCATCACATGCATGCATGACAAAGATGAGTGACATGTCTGACACGAATGAACAAAAGAAGGGGGAAATTCTGAGGACTCGTTATTTTGTTTCACACACCCTCAATGAAAACCAGCAGATTATGATTCCAAGGAAGGTATAGGGGACGTTAATTATACCGTTTTAATTGCATAGTAGTAATTGTGATATAGACGTGTGGTGGCTGCGAACAGGCCGAGCGTGGAACGAGCGGTAGTTCTCCTCTCCCTCCTAATCGGTTCTCCCCTCGCCCACTCAACTCCCTCACCACGCGGGGAAGGGAAGGGCGTAGGAGAGTGAAGAGAAAAGAATAAAGAAGCCAGTTGAGAGTTGGGATTCACGCCGTCCGGTTGTTTTTCGTTATCGCGCGTACTCGCGTTTTTAACAGACGAGAAGAAAGTAAAGTGGGAGAAAAGATAATTAATGGCACGAGACTCGCGTCGCGTAAGTTACTCTTCATCATATCTGCCAGGGTGGACTGAACAGGAGCGCAAGCGTTGAAGGGACTTCATAACACATCACACTGAATTATTTTTTTTGTAGAAGTCCCGGACTTCATATAAAGGTTTATAACAAACGTTGAAATCGCCAGAATTATAAGGTCGCAGAACGGCAATGTCCGTTCTAGAATGACAGAGTTAAAAGTTGAGAACTGAACGTACTCTCTTTAAATCGTGGCTGCGTTTTCAAACTTCAATAAAAAAATAAAAATAATGGTTAAATGCGAGGCTACTCTCCCGCGCCTACTTCTATCGTCTCTGTTCGTGTATCATTGTTGCACTAAAAGAGTTTTTGAGATGGAAAACTCCCAATAATAATTTGGACGCTTTAAATGCAACGAATCTGATACAAGTACATCATATCGGCTTAGCAGTTACAACGAAAAAATTCCTATACTTCTCAGGCCAATGATCGCGGAAAGGTATGCGAGAAAACGATTCCTCTCGCACGCATCGATTTTATTTCCAAACTTACTCGGAAAAGGCACTGATTCATCTCCGTCCTGCAAATAAAGAAAGACGTGTTCATAAAATTAAGCGCGCACATTCGCGTTTTTTTCTCACATGTATTGCGAAGCCTGCCTTCGACATTTCTTTACTAATTATTACTTATCAATTTGTCCCAGGGCCCTAGGTTTCCTCTTTTACTAACAATAACAAACATACGAGCGAGCTCGTTCACGCTCACTATCTTAGTTCTTGTTGTCGTCAAGTTTTAATGTACGCCAGATCGCCGAAATTTCTGACGTCATCATGCTGTCATTACATGGCGTCGCCTGACTACGTCATCACAAGACGTCATCGCTTGGTTCAAAGTGAACCAATCCCGGAGGAAGTACAGTACCACGTAAGGTGCAGAAAGCTACAAGTGGGAGGGGCGGGGCACTTGACCGAGAGCGTCAATGTAGTTTAATGTGTGCATCTTACATTGCGGCTCATTGTCCTGTAAGAAGTCTGGTCTACCACAGCATAACTTAAAGGGGCCATAACACGGTCACCCCACAATTCGCAGTATTCAGCGAAAAATATAAGCAGAGGGTCTACTGAGCCTATAAATATCTGCAGAAATGGACTGAAAAAGAATATTTCAGTGAAAAATAAGCCATAGAGGTCGCCGGCTAGAAGACCCGTCCACCGCCGGCGACCGCCATTTTGCCATGGCGTGTGGGACGTCGTGTGCTGCATGCAGTGGAGCCGTTGTCTTTTACCAAAGTTTCAGCCGCTGCAAATCGTTCAATTTCAATGCCAAGCTGAAGAAAGTTGAGATAGGTCGATTGCACACTAAGCTGACCACGGAACAATATCCTTAGCTGCAATGCAGATGCTCGTGCAGCAAGCAGCTTGTTACGTCACTGCTCGCGAGTGCGCCAGTGTTGCCCGACTCTCAGGCTATTCGCATGTTTATCAAAAATATTCAATTAAAAATTACGCTCTCGATCAAACGCGCCGAAATTTCGCCAGCTTGTTTGTGAACGCACAAACAAAAATTATGACCGAAAATTGGGTGTCATGGCCCCTTTAATACATTACCAAGTACGCAGCAGGATTTCGCCTTCATGTCTTACAAAGTGTAAAATGCTGCTGAATTTTATCCATTGACTACAGAACTTTCTGTAAAACCCGCATGCGTTTCCTTTGTAACTCAATGCTACAGACAGGCCTATTAACGTTTTTTTTTTTCAATTATAAAATACACTGTTAGAGTTAACGCGTTGAAACTTCACAGACGATTACGAGAGGCATAGGAGTCCGAATTAACTTCGGGTTCTTCATATCAAGAAAAGAAGTTTCTTTTTTTGTTTTTTTAACCATCACATCCTGACGTTCCTTAAAGTTTGAATAATCTACTTATACGAACAACGTCCGCCAGGTGTGCTGACACCTAGTCACGCGTTTCCATCACGTCAGCTAAGATTCCATCGAACTTTCTTGTTAAATGCAGCGAGAGTACTCACTGTGTGTACAAACGTATCCACGATGTTATCTGGAAATACCGTCCTGTTGAAAGTATAAATAGGACGCAATTAAATTTCTGCAGCGTAAATACTGATAATATAGGCACCTAAGCACACAGTATACTACCAGCGCGAGGACACACGGACAAGAAAGAGGACGATACACTGCGTTGTCTTACAACATACTTTTTTGTAGCCGTTTCATGCACTTAAATACATGAAGATTCAACGCTGAAGAAAGACGGAAAAAAGGGGGGAAGGCATTGACTTAGCACACGTCACATGTGAGTACTATCAGCTCGAACATTGAAAAAAGAATTATTTGCTCAAAATTTTATCACGATCAGTCTAAAAAGTCGGATTTCACAAGGAGTGAGAGCAACGCAGGGGGAGCTAACGCAATCACTACCCAGTTTTCTGATGCGATCAGCTTCGATGATTTCGCGCGTGAGCTGAGAACGATTCCTCGCCAGCACATGCGTACTCGTGAAAATGGGCACGCAGCCGCAATCCCTGCAATGAATACCCAAATGCTTATGCTGATTGCGAAAATTGTTCTACTGCTCATTAGGCCGCTCATATCCCCGCCCGACAGGGGGGGATCTGTTAGACCACGCCTGTGGCACATAACACAGAAGGATCTCTGTGCTTCACAGCGCAAGAACTATGAGGCTTCGCCTAATTGTTGACGCGCTTGCACATTTTCGCCAGCTTCTCCGTAGCTGAAAAAACTACCGTGACACCCGCACGCTGACCAATTTTTTTCAGTCGGTGCGACACATTGTGAATATACGGGATCACAACGAAAGGTCGCCTGACAACAGACTGGCCATGTGGATATGCAGGATCTTCACGTTTTAGATGCGAAGCAGCTTAAGGACGAGTTCAATCCGGTGGTGGTGGTGGTGTGCGTCCTGACCACCCTTACTGCGCATGCGCGAACCCTTTCCACACACCTCCTCTCCTACGCTCCCCCTCTCTCTCCTCTAGGCATCCCTCCCTGCGGCGACCACACCCCCACTGCGCATGCGCGTCCCCTCTCTCTCCTCTCCTACGCTCCCCCCCCCCCTCTCTTCTCTAGGCATCCTCCAGCGGCGTTTACACCTCCATTGCGCATGCGCGTCCCCTCCCCTTCTCTCCTCTCCCACGCTCCCCCCTCTTTCGCCTCGCAACGCCGACGCAGGCATCGTCTGCTAGCGAGTTTCATTGATTGAAAAAACCGACTGCTCGCGCTGCACAACCGTTCACTGGCCCACCCCGAATGTATAGGCACTGGATCTTGTCCTGCAAGGGGTAGTGCCGGTGGGAGATTTCTCCTGTGCGTTGTTGAACAATAAAAATTCGCAGCGTGCGCGTTAACTAAAAGCGGACTGCGGGTCTCTGTGTCCAATCGGAGTCTTCTGTCTCTCATTGCTCATTAGCAGCAATTGGCATGTTCCAGTTAGGAAACACCGGTCCATCACTGCGCGTTTTGCGCCTCCCCAGGTTTCTCTCCTGCGCAACGCCGCGATGAGCGCCAGCATCAACGCCGCCGCCAGTGTAAGCGTTAGCGCCCGCTGCTTCGCATCTACACATGGTTCCCTTTAGCGGGAGATGGTGTAATTTTATGCACTTGACGTATGACGTTGTGAGAGTATATGCTAGCGGAAACCGCTAAAATTAAACCTGTTGTTGAAAGTTCAGCGCTGTGTTGTGTCGCGTGCGCCTTTTTTTGTTGTCCGTGTCTTGAGCCAGCGCTACCAATCAAGTACAATGAAATACCAACAAGCCCACATTGCCACCCTCATCAACTACTTTTTTTAATTCCTTCCTTTTTCTTCTTTCGTCCTTCTTTCGTGTAGCTATTAGTGTAGTTCTATATCCTGTACTAAATGTAGCTCCACTACTGTGGAACCTGGGGAAGTGCGTAGCTCGGGCACCCACCCAGCGATTCCCGTTCGTGGAGTTCCAACTGCTCCGTTCACCATACCGTCGATGACGTCAATTGTTTGATGTGAGCATGCACAGTTTCCCCGGCACAATTAGGGAGATTGGCGAAACTTGGTGTGCGACATGAGCGCTACTTTTTGACGCACTTTATCGAACTTCCCTGCTTGTTACAGCAGTTGAGATACGCGTCACTCGCAGCGAGTTCTGCCAGGTTGTTTCCCCTTCAGATGTAGGAACAAAACCATGACGAAACTCCGAAGAAGCGCCGGTAGGCGTAGCAATCGCGTGCTTGGCGAGGTGGTGGTGCCCTCTCTTACGCGGCGCGGTTGTCAGCCGCATGTTTCCGAAGCGTTTCTAGCAATTTTCAGTTAATTATTGCCGATTACGTCTTGGTCATTTCTGTTAGTTAATATTATTTTAGACCTCGTTCGTTTATCTTAACCCGGTTCTGAGCATTGCTAGTCCGGTTTTAGGCCTGTATTGAGCACTTCATTGTGAGCATGATCACGCCCCATGAGATCTGAGGATGGTATAAGCCAGGCCCCTAAAGTGTTACACACTTGAAAGAAGTAGATGTATTTCGCTTTCCAGTCGTATTAGGCTAATCGTATTAGGGACCCTGCGAGTTTCTTCTATAGCACCATGCCCCCCCCGTCTGCAGGATCACATCAAGGGGAAGTGGATGACCTGGCGATGTCGAAGAGCAAGTCCGCGGCGGTGCCATTCAGCGCCGGCTCGTAGAGTCGCGCGTGAGGCGGCACGGCGTCGAGCATGCGTTGGAGGTCGCCAGCCTCGAGGACGCGACCCGGCTGGATCGCGAGCGTGGTCAGCACGGCGTTCGCCTGCGACGCCAGCTTGACGACCAGGGTGTAGATGAGGGCGAAGCAGGCGACGCGCATGGAAAGCGTCCGCTGCAGCGAAGCCGATGCGGCGATCACGCTCGACGCGCTCAGAGGCAGCGCCGCCTCGCGCAGCAAGCGCCTCAGTATTTCGCCCGGAAAGCCCAGGTACATGACCTGCGATGCAGTAAGACGCTCGCAGTTCACCGGTCAGGACGCTTCGCATAGCAAGGCTTAAAGTCAGAGGTGGCACGCGGGGCTGGTCCCCTACACCTACACCAAAGTTTAAGGTGGAGGGGGGAGGGTTGTACTTTCGGAGGGGGGGGGGGGAGGGTTGCTGACGAGCAATTTGTCCTAAAGGCGTTCGACTGTAGTGCGAAATAAGACTTGGAAAATTCAATGTGCGAGTTGGTGATTGATCACCATACTGTGTACGTGAAGTAATTAGGAGAATATTAAGTGAAGTAATAGGTTAATTGAATTGATTTTGTAAAGATTCAAGCTTTCACGCTCTTCATCAAGTTATCTATTTACACTCCCGGTTTGAGAATACGAACGTTACTAGCAATACATCTTATCTCGATGCTACCCTCGTCTCTATATTTTTAAAATGTCTAAGCTACGCATGCACCTATCGAGGCAACCTGTCACTTGTGTGCGCGAAGTATGTTCTTTTATGGCGTGCGCGGGTGCATATATATATATATATATATATATATATATATATATATATATATATATATATATATATATATATATATATATATATATATATATATATATATATATATATATATGTATATGTATGTATGTGTGTGCGTGCGTGCGTGCGCGCGTATGTGTGTGTGTGTGTGCGCGTGTGCGTGCGTGCGTGTGTGTGTGTGTGTGTGTGTGTGTGTGTTTGTGTGTGATGTATCGTTTCCTGAAATAAAATTAGTTGCGAGTGTCCATGTCATTCTTGTCTATTTCGTCATCGTCAAAGTGCGCTTATAGGTGATCTATAAGGAGTAATGAAGACTTACGAAAGTTACCCACGCACAAGGAACATCGGGCATATCTCCTTCCTTCCTTCCCAAACTGAATTTATTAGTCTGGATTTTAATAAAGTCACATTTGCCAGCAGCACCACCATTGTCCGTGTCCGGTCGTCTTTTTATTGTGTTCTGATTGGCGCCTAAGGCATAACGATTACCATTACATCAATTTCGGCCAAAATTTCAGTCATACTCTTCCGCAATCATTGAATGAACGTGCCGGGCCCGGAGGATGATTCAGAGAAAAAACAGTGCGCGATTTCTATTACTATGCAAATCGCGAAATGATAAGACGGTCTCTTAAACCGATCTCTAACCCTGAATACGGACAAAGGGAAAGCCGCAGTAGTCGGTTAATATAAGACCGCTCACTTGTCGACAACTTGGCTTTTTTATATAGTCCCTGATCTATAAGCCAGAAAAAAACGGAAGTGCGCAAACAATTTAAGTGCATATGAGCTCGAGGTCATCAGTCGCCTTTTACATTGAGAATGCTTTTGACAGATTGCGACTCCTGAGGGAATGGCGAAAAAAAAAAAAGGAGAAGAATATAGAAGAAAGCACCTTATTATCAACACTACTTCAGAGCGAATGATTTCGCGGGTCACATAAGTTCGCTGTGAAGAGTCTAAATACCACAGCAAACAGTACGTATTGAAAGTTTCGCTTTAAGGCACGTACACCAGGCCGTGCCGCAGCTAAGGTCAGTGGCGTTTAGAGAACTGCGTATGGTAGCAGTTGCATGAAACAGCTCTTCTAAAACCGCAAATCTGCCCACACTATACAAGGTCTAGACTTGCGAAATTAAACAAGGGCTATACACTTTTAACCCGGCAGAAGTTCAAGGGAAGGCGGATGCCCTGAAGAAATGAAAAAAAAAAAAAACTGGTGAACACGGGGTTCACTGGAGACAAGGTTTTGACAAGCTGACTTGTCTTTCAAAAGGCAACATTGAAGAAGACAAGTCCGCTTGTCGAAATGAGTAAAAGAGCGCGAGCGGAGGCAACGAACGCGGCTCACGCAGAGATGAAACGAGCCGGCCATCTCCGTCGCACGGAGGGCGCACGCTATAACATCATTTCGCGCGCGAGTCCTGCCGTCGATTGCTCCTCAAGCAGAGAGAAAACGTCCCACCAGTGTTTCGTCGGACGAACGAGCATGAAGGGATGTCATGGAAGACGAGGGGGGGGGGGGGGGAGCGGGCGCTCGAGCAGCAACTGCGGCATTTGATCAAAAGGGCGTGGTCTCGAGCGCTGGCGCGCGCGCTGTCTCGGCAGACATCAGCAAACGGCTCGTCTACCCTTGTACGAGCTGTGCTCTCACCGATTACTTCACGTTCATACGAAAAACAGCACGAACACTACTTTGCTCCTTATAGCGGCCGTATTACCTTACACCAGCGTTTTGTATTTATGCGAGATCGAATACAAGAGAGTGAGCTACTGCCTTTACTTCGCATAACATTACTACTTGTTGCTCTCGGATTCGTTGCTTCGCCCTAACGGCGAAACTGCAATATTTTTTTTTAACCAAAGCCACTCGCTGAGTATACGACTCAATTATCTGCATATGTATCCATTCGACTAAATTTACCGAGTCTCGGTAGACAAATAGTGGCTATCCGGTCTCCCAAGACATTCGAAAGGATGAAAGGGGCTGCAGTCTAGAGGCAGCTACACTTCGTTGTGAACACCACTACACGCCCTCCGAGCCGACGAGCGTGTGCACGTACGTGGCGTGACGACCATGGTTTCGTGGCCAGGAAGCGCAGCACAATACCCACGGTGGCACCGGTGGTGAGGGCCGCGAAGATGGACACGTTGAAATTGCCGCCGTGAACGGAGGCCGAGCTGCGTGCCTCCTTGGCCACCGCCATGCCTGCCAAGCTGGCAGCCTGGCTGACCTCGTCGGCCTCGGCACCCGGCTGGCCCGGCGCAGGCCCGAGAATCGCCTCAACCAGTTCGGCTCGAGGGCTCGCTGCCTGAACGGTAAGCTCCACGCGTTAATCCTACTTATCACAGCAGTTGCTGATAAAAACGCCGTTCCTTCGCGATTAGAGCACACACGAACTGAAATATTGAGGCAATATTTAAGACATCGTTTTTCCCTCGTACTATAACCCAATGTAATTGTTTAATTAAATCGACACCATAATATTCTTCGTTATTATTGCTTTGTTTTGTAGTGTTTTGCCAAATATGTTCACCCTTTTTCTGCAATATTGTTTTTGTTTTCTGTTTATTCTTTTTATCTTTTTCCAAACGTGTTAACTGTATGTACCATTTTTTCTCCTACCTGCTTGGCCTATGTGTGCGCAGTATTCGATTAATAAATAAATAAAATAAAGTGAAAGTGGCCGTCGGCGCCAACACAAGTGACGCAAAAAGCCACCATGTTATGACGTCCCCATATGACGTCATCGTGACGTCACAAGTCGCCATAACTTGTTACGTCATCACGGCGTCACAACCTGACGTCACATGATGACGTCCTTCCATGGCATCGTCGTTTGGTCAAAGGTGGGCCGATCCCGGAGGCAACGCAAAACGATGGTGGTGGCTGAGAGCTCTCGTGCGAGGTGGATTGGGGGGGGGGGAGGGGAGGTATCATTACCATCGACATAGGCGTGCGCACGAGGGGGGCAGAGGGGGGCGGCCGCCCCCCTAGTCCCCTAAGAACCTAAGAGGGGGGGGGGGGGGGCGCAAAGTCTGCCCCAAACATTGACTTATTAGGGAATGGGGGGCGCTGCGAAGAACATTCGCCCCCCCCCCCCCCCCCTGAACGGTAACCCTGGGCACGCCTATGACCATCGACCATGGGCGTCTGGAGAGGGTGCAAGGGGGGGGACAGCCCTCCCCCCTTGGGATTTCGGATAATATTTTTCTCTGCAGTAGCAATAAGCTGCACACCTCGACCAGCACATTCAGGTCCCGCATATTCGTGTGAAATGGCCTTCAGTGTTGGCAGCCAATTTTGCATGTTGCGGACTGTTGACTAATCTTGCCGGTCATGACACTGCGGTGGAAGAAAGGCTGCATGTGTTTTATGCCATCCCCCTCTCCCCCTCTCCACCCTGCGATTGCACCCCCCTGCAGAAAGCTCTGCAGACGCCCTGGCCATCGACTGAAAAGAAAAAGATGGCGTCCGTCTTCGAGTCGTCTTAGGTAAGTGCATTAGGGATTGCGTAATTTTTAATTATTTAGACCCATTATTTAAGCGCGTGCGACACAGAGGGCTGTCGATGACGTAAGTGAAACTTTTTCCACGCTTGTGCCGACTTTTGTAGTACCGACGTGGTAGCCTAGCACGTAACAACGTGTCGCGCTGCTTAACTCGAGGGTGTGAGTTCGACTCCCGGCCACGGTAGAAGCATTTCTATGAGGGCAAAATGGAAGTCCCCCGTGAACGTATATTTAGATGCACGTTAGAGAACACCGGGCGATCAAAATTAATCCGGAGTTTCCCACCACGGAGTGCCACGTGATCACATCTAAAGACGCTGAAGTTCACCGCTGCTTCCTTCCTTTGATCGTTTTTCACTGGAAATTCCTATAATGCATTCATGGGCGTCCGGAAAGGGGTGCAAGAGGGGGGGGGGGGCTGCCCCCCCCCCCCTTGGAATTTCAGATAATATTTTGCTATGCAGTAGCAATCAGCTACATAGCTTCATTAGCACACTCAGGTCCTGACCTTCAGGATTGCCATTCAATTTTGCACGTTACACAATCTCAACTAATCTTGCCTGTCATGTCACAGCAGTTACAGAAAGGCTGCAATGCAGGACGCCCCTCACCCCTCTCCTTGCGGATGAACCCCCCCTGCAAAACGTTCTGCGGACGCCCTTGAATGCACTTATATCCCAAGTATCGCTCAAGCATGACATGAAAACCTGGGTCCCCAAGTCGCATGCGAGTATTCCACGTACCGGCATCGCCATGAGCTCGTCAGAAACGCCTTGTCTTCGGTGAGGGGTAGTCATCTTGCGAAGGGAGCAGCGCTTGACAAGCTAATTGTCCCCGCAACAATTAGTGGGCTGGCGAAGAGGACCAATGTCGCACTGAATCCAAAAGACAAGAGAAGAAAACAGTGTTATTTTTTATGACACAAATGCTCTAAGGACACACTTCTTAGGGGTGTTACGATAAGTCAATACTAAATACAGAGCACGCATTCAGACACACACACAGTGCATGTAAGAACAAAACAACACAAATCACATGTATCCATAACCGCGAAACCTTGAAAACCAATATGGCCATTACAATAGGTGTCACAATAAATCAAGGTTACCCAGAATGCATAATTCAAACGGATAATACGTGTTGAAGTAGATACACGGACCAGAATATAATATGATAAAACGGAAGCTTGGGCTAGTTGGTGATTTGGAATCAACATGTTTGCACAGCGCAAGAAAAACGAGGACGTAGGGAGGACACAGCAGCACCCGCGTTGTGTCCTCCCTAAGTCCTCGTTTTTCTTGCGCTGTGCAAACATGTTGATTCAGAATATAATAGATGTTATAGTAAATAAAAATGCGAACACCTGGATGATTAGATTTAGGTGCACGTAAAAGAAAGCCAGGTGGCCAAAATTAATCTGAAGTCCCTCACTGCGGCGTTTCTCATAATTTCATTGTGGTTTTGGCTCGTAAAACCGCAGCAGTTATCATAATTACGGCTGTCGCAATATCCGCAAGCACAGGTTGGCTCTATCTGGAGCGTTACATAGACGGAAATCAGATAAGACTTACATCCTGCGTGCTAACGCAGCGGGCCTTGTTCTTGTTCTTGATGTCCGTCTACTGTGGCTCACACCCACTGTGGGGGGATTGGCCAAGAATTGAGTGGTCTTATAAACTGTTATTGAAGTTTAGAAAAATGGAGGCTAAAGAATAAAAACCTTACAAATTTTATATGAAATCTTGATGCTCGCTCAAATGCATAAAATAAATAATGCTTTTCTGTTGTTGCACCGAATTCTTCTTCTTCTCCTCATATCATGGCTCACACCCAATGCAGGGTGAATGCAGCAAATGAATTTTTTTTGCCAGTATTTTCTCCAATGTATTACTCGTAAAAGCTATAGTTAACTAATTTAATGAACTGAGGTACGAATTATTGATAATAAAATATTTAAAGAACAAGAATTTAGCTAGGTACTCTTTTAGACGAAGAAGAATTCAGTGCAACGGCACATGGCGCAAACCCACAACGAGGGGCTGTGTGTGAATCATTCAGTTAAATGAGACTGATAAGGTGAAGGTGTATCAGGAATTCAGAAGTCATGTCTTATTGATCGAAAAAAAATTGACATCGAAAAACAAAATAAGAACGTTTATGATAGTGAACAAAAAGCAAAAATTATTTTCAGCGAAGCCGTATATTCTGAGGCGAAACAGACGTCCGTGGCCAGGTTGTCCCTAGCGCAGGTCTGTTCCACAGAAATCGTGGAAGCCCAACTACCCTACGCTGCTCCACTAAGAAACGCCTGGCCTGCGAGAAGCGCGTAGCACAGTCACATTCAAAGCTGGAAAAAGCGGCTTTTCGAGAGCCCGTTCTAAACTCTCTTGGGGAAACTAACACAAGTACACATGCATGGCACCCACTATGCGACAAATCATAATTTTTGTGAAGTAGGGAAGCCCCCCACATACCATTATTCGTCTTTCTGCGGACAAGCGAGGTACCCGCTACTCATCTGTAAGGTATTATGTGCACTTTGTTGACGTAAGGTATTATGTGCACTTTGTTGACGCTGCATGTGGCTGATGACGATGAGAAATTATGGCTGAGCACTTTGTAGTGGGTGGGAGGCATTACACCACACTCTCGTTGTGCAATTAGCATTGTGTGATGACTGCTTGTTATATTACTCTTCAGCCACACTACATTACATAGGCTAACGCGATTCCTTGCCCGACATGACGCCTGTATAGGGTCTTTTAGCAAATGAGCTTCGAGCATATATATATATATATATATATATATATATATATATATATATATATATATATATATATATATATATATATATATATATATATATATATATATATATATATATATATATATATATATATATATATAAGCCAGCTTTAACGTTGGCTGTGCAGTCTTCATATATACTATACGAAAACTGCATAGCCGATGTTTTTATAGCTGGCTTCTCCTATCGCACATGTGTCTTACAGGCAAAGCACGCTTTACAGGCAGAAATATAATTTTTGTAGCCAATACGGTTGGGCGAAAAAAAAATGTAGTTCTTCAGTAGCGATTGCTATAGCTCTAAATCCAGCGCTCAATCCAGATCCACTACTATGAAACCTGAGGAAGAGTGTTGCACGGGCATCCAGCGATTCCCGAGGCATCCATAGGCATATGTATAAATACAAGCAAGCATACCCTGTACACTGATTCCTGCTGAAGACCAGACTCATGTCGAAACGTTCCCACTGCTCCGTTTACCAAACCACCAATGGCGTCAATGTTTGAGGTAAGCATTTACGGTTTCCCCGGCACGAATAGAATCCTGTTGGGGAGATTTGCAAACTCGGTGAGCGACATGCGCGCTACTTTTTGCTGCGCTTTATCGCCTTTCCTGCTTGTTACGGCAGTTGAGATACGTGTTGCCTGCAGCGAGTTCCGTCATGTTGTTTTACCTTTCAGATGTACCGACGAAGGCGCCGGAGAAGCGCCTGTGGAAGGAGCTATTGCGCGCTTGGCAAGGCGGTGGCGCCCTCTCAAGCACGACGTGGGTGTCAGACGCAAGCTAAGTGTTTTTAACGATATTAAGTTAATTATTGCGCTTACTTCTACATTATTTCTGTTAATTATATTATTTTAGATCTTATTCGTTTATTTTAACACAAGTCTGAGCATTGCTACCCTTGTTTTAGGCCTGTATTGACTACGTGATTTTGAGCGTGACCATGCGACATGAGACGCTGGACAAGCCATGCTCTGAAAGTGATACGCAGTAAAAATGCTACTATGAATGTTCTGATCGAAATTTTCCTAATATATTACAATTATTCGAGAAATACTGTATTCGAACATCTAATAGAATTGCGAATGTTTTTCCATTTATGATAAAGGCGATCAAACCGGGCAAACATGTCGTCTGCTGTAGGTAGACAAAAATATGTAGAGCATCGAAAAGTTCGACGAATCGGGCTGCGCTCAGCCATATATATTTTTTTTCTTTCGGGCTTACGCAGCGTGTCAATAGTGGACAGGTCAAGCATAGCTAACATCCACGCTCTTACGTTGTCCTTTAACCATCGCACTGCACACATACCTTGGCGGCATTTATTAGACCGAAACGTCTAATGAATGCACAAGTTCATAGCAAAGGTTTCTGGAATTCTTCTACTTGCCACGCAAACAGCAGCAGCCCACTTGGCTAAAAAACAGACAAGGAAGTCCACATTTCTTACTCCACTTCTTGGAATAATATCATAGAGAAACTTAATTAAGCCAACAGAAATTATGACAAGACATCAATGAATAAGGTGGCCTGAAGCATGATCGCGTAGTGAACTGGCTACACGATTGCGACGAGCCGCTACGGATGTTTGCTTTGTGGTGTCTCGAGATGAGCCGTGCTCTCGAAACACACGGACACAGCAGACTCGGTCGAGCAAACCAACATGTGTACATTTACTTCACTTGCTTTTACAACGGCGATATCACCAGCCAAATGAAAAAAATTCGCCATCTCCCGCTAAAGGGAAGCATGTGTGGATGCGAAGCAGCGGAGAGATGGATAGCTTGAGCGGGAATTTTATTGAAAGGATAAATGAGAATGTATAAGAGAAGACGGAGAATGTGGTGGTTGCGTGTTTATTTAGGGAACGTGTGCGATTCCTTGCGTCGGTGCACGGGGCGCTTTGAAGACGAAGGCCTTGTGATCGGTGAAGTGTAGCGTCAGGGGTGCTTTTGAAGAGTTTTCATTGTGAAGTTTGCGAAAATGAGGTGTATGCACGTTCCCCTTATGGTTGTATGTTGTCGTCGGAATTGCGTCGCAACGAGTACACGTCTATCATGTGGTGGACGAGCCAGTCGTTCGTGGTTATATCCACGTTGAAGTCACCCGCAAGCACGAAGGGCGTGTGGCTGTATGTCTGTGTGTACTGTGCTATTGCCTTCTCTAGGTAACGTTCGACGTTCTCTCTCGAGTAGAGAATGGGGGGTGAGTGTAGGGGAGGGTACGCGCTGTAGGGGGGTGTGGGACGCGGGGGGCCGCTCCGTAGAGTAGAGGATTCCTAGAGGAGACAAAGGGGGTGAGCGTAGGAGAGAGGGGGGGGAGGGGACGCGCATGCGCTGTGGGACGCGGGAAGGAGGGACGGACTAAGCCCCCTCCAAACACATGCAAGCAAGATCAAGGAATGCGGTCAACTTGGGCGACAGACACCACCTGCCTAGCCATTGCTAAGCAGCCTCTCTGTGCTCTCGGCCATGACTCTGATGACTGTAGTAGTGGTTGACGGCCTTCATATTACTACAGTGTCCTGGTTCGCATAATGGGTGCTTCCCTACTTCATGAAAGTGGCCGGACGCGGGACGGGGGGACGCGGGAGGGGACGGACAGAGCCCCGAGCATAAGATGCTTCGCATCTAAAAAATCACAGTATATCCACGAAGTGAATGATGATGAGTGGGCGAAGCTGCCGGGGATCGTTCGGGTAACCATGAATCTCCCCGTACACTGCCCACTCGATCATGCAAACACGTGACACGTCGTGACGCGAGCCCTCGCCGCCTCTGGATCGGCTTGCCGGCGCTGCCGTGCCGCTGCAGCTGCGTGAGCCCTCGCCGCCTCTGTATCAGCTTGCCGACGCTGCCGTGCCGCTCTCTGCCATGCGAAAGCCATTCTCTTCTCAGTCGATGTACTAATCCTCCCTCACTCCAAAAGCTTTCTGCACCTAACGTGGTTCCGCACTGCCTCCAGGATCGGAGGCATTGCAAGCTTTCCTGCAGGCCTCACCTGGTTTTGCACTGCCTCCGTGATCAGCCCAGCTTTGACTAAGCGACGATCTGACGACGTCATCAGGTGACGTCACAAAATTTGTAATCTGTGACGTCATCACGTGATTGCGATTTTTCGCATCACTCGTGTTGACGCCACCGACGGTCAATTTTAGCATTTGGTAAGGTATCCAAGGCTTTCGCCTTAAAAAATAAAATTCCTCCTGGTCTGGTGATCCAGCACAGGTCCAACGCTTCAATCAGGGAGTGTAGCTACAGCTACATTGGTTATGGCAAACATATAATGTGCAGAAGCCCATAATATGAACGTTTAAAAAAAATTAAAATTATGGCGTTTTTCGAAACAAAACCACGATGAGGTTATGAGGCATGCTTTCGTGGTGGACTCCAGATAAATGATGATAATCATGATTTTTTTTATGTGCACAGAACTTCAAGCACAGAGGTGTCTTTGTGTTTCATTTGTTTTTAAATAGGGCCGCTGTGGCCGGTGATCAAAACCACCACCTCATGATTGATAGCACAAGGCCGTAGCCGCCGCACCACCAGAACGAGTGTGAAAGGAATTGTCATCCACTTTGTCGTGAAGATACGAGGAACATCCACATTGGTTTCTCAGAAGCAAGGAACGGATAGCAAGACGCGGCTTTTTTCTCTTTCTGTGTTACAGCTATCAACTTCTTTTGTAGTTACTTGCTGCCGGTTGGATGACAACCTTCACTTCCACTTCGAAGGTTGTCACCGAGTTTAACAGGCTTGAACCAAAGTTTAGAAACGCACGAAAAATATAATTTTCTGCCTTGCTAAATGAGGCGACTCATTGAAATACATTCAAATTATTTATCAGGAAATTTTGAAGGAACGTTACACCTCAGAGACGCACATGTTTCAGTAATCGTTTCTTCATAATTACACTTTCTTTTAGATATTTCTCAATGTAGCGGTGCCTATCAGTAAGATAAGCCAATCTCATGCCGCTTAACTGACTTCACGAAAATGCATCAACTACAAGAAAAAAATTCTACAAGTCAGTGAGGGGGGAATTATATCCAACACACACTGCTATTCTTTCAGGGAACAGAATTTATTAACAATAGAAAAGTGATATCAAAATTCACGCTGCTTATACGATAAGAAATATTAAAGAAAGTACAGTTTCTTTCTAGCAGGCATCTTGTTAAAAAAGAACATGCCTGCACTGAAAGAAATAGATTATTCATGAAAAGATATCCACACGTTACCATATACACAAGCAGACACACAGGTTTCTAAACACGCCATTGATAGGATCATGATGATGATGAAGTTGAACGACAAAGGTTTTTAAATATGATTCTTACATAGTTGATTCATCAATGCTTTATGTATATGTGTGATCATAGACATTTCTAACAAGGTAATCTCTTTGTATACCAACAGTAATTTGTTATGCAAAGGTCTTTCCATGGACTAACGTCTCCTAGACATAGGGTTCAATGAAAAATGCTAATTTCTGCTCAGTTGATGTATGACATTTAGGTTTTCAGAATAAATGTGTACGTTACAAAATCTTAAAACTACAGGCTATGTTCTCTGGCCAAACGAGGAGTTGGCTTTTCCACAAATCTGGTATGCTGGGCACTCTGGTACTTGACATTACCTTTTGATGGTTGTAACATTAGTGTTCATAAATGTGCATTGTTCTTTTTTTCGTACTCGTGCACACATGTGAAAATAGTATTTGTTCCTCCCAAAAGTTATATATTGCCATGCAAAACACTGAAAGCTGTGTCCCGAATAGAAGGCTCGAGAGGCTGCCTGTGAATGCATAGACAGGCTTCCCTCTTCTGCTTCATTCCAAAGCAACCATAACGTACAAAGCTTTTATGACCAAACATACTCTCCCTCATACAAGCAGACAAAACATCTTTAGTCTCCCAGTGCACAAGTGGGTTTTATTTATAAAATAAGTGCAACACTATAGTTTGAAACGTTTTTCTTACAATGTTCTCTCACATAAGACACATGGCGAAGTGACAGCGTTTTCAAGCGCCTTTACAAAAGCAACTTCCAACATGTACTTAAGCGGCAGTGCTAACCACAGGGTACATCAATTTACCAGTCACAAAACTGTGGGGGAAAAAAAAGTTTATACAATACCTTTTTACAGGCTTATAATCACATTTGCATGGCCTCCAATACACACCCGCAATGAAAAAGCTTTATACATAATTTTTCAACATGCACAGCATCCCATATTTAATAACAATATGCATGTGTAGGTACCTAGTAAAAGCAACAAGCAGCGACATCGGCAACAGCGCGTGCAAGCACACGTAGTACTCTTCGGCATGAGCTTCTGTGCCATTCTCTTCAAGAATGTACCACGTAGTACTCTTCGGCATGAGCTTCTGTGCCATTCACTTCAAGAATGCACACTCTGCTTTCGTTATCTGTGAGGTACACATAGCTGTTGTCAATACCTTACAAGTCCCAGAGTCATGCTTGCCACTGTTTGGGTTTCATTTGACACCAATAGCACAGTGCAGTGAAAATAGGGCACACAACGTAACAAAAAGCAAAAAAGGTTGAGGGCACAGCACAACTAGCAAGTAGCAGACTGTTTGCTGCATGTGATTGACATAGTACAGTCTTGCTAAGACGAAAAAATAAAACAATCGACTGCATGCAACAGTTCTTAGCAGCAGCATGCCCTCTTCATTTCTGTCGTCCTGCGCCATTTTTCACTTCAACATACGCACTACCATCTTTAAAAGCTGGAAGAACTTATTCCTGTACGGGGACATGGGCACAGGGAAGCAATCAAGTAACACAAAGTGGAAGTAGTGAAAAGCAGTTGTCTGGCAAACATACAATAAGATTTTAATGTGCCAAAAAAAAAGAGAGGGAAAATGCAGTCGTCAGATCCACGTCTCAGCTATCGAACACATAAAAAAGTAAATGCTGCTGTGCAACTATATCTTGGCCATTTGAAGCCGGTACTGTCAGTGCACATAATAAATAACAGCATGCACACAGAAGGCGCTCTTAGCATTACAGCATGTATTCCACAAAATCATCCTTGGCTATCCTAGAACGTCACCAGATATGGAAATCTCCTTGCTTTAAACGACCACAACAGCTTATAAGATGACAACAATGGCAACAAAATGCTACTCACCGGATTCTCTTCATTAATGCCACACATTCAACACCTTCTTAATACACTGCTGACCTGCAGACAGATCACCCACACACAAAAAATTCTTAAAAACAACAATCAATTGAAGGCCACCGTGTCTAGACAAATCACTGGCAGAAGCTAGTGCAACATTAGTTTTTCTGCTGTACAAAGCTAACAATTTTACTTGGTGCACATTGTATCACATTAGTTCAAATCTTTGATTAAGTTGCTTAAACTTCAACCATATCACATTGGTACTTCCCTTAAAGGTTTTGACAAAGCCTCCCACCTTGCTAAAGCCTCCCAAAAAGCAGCATATAGTATTTATCAGAAATATTGGTGGCCATCAAAGGGATTAAAGTCTTAAAAAAACACAATAGGTGGCTACTTAATATTCGTTTTCATACAAGGATGCCTTTTATAACTATAATCAACATTTCAAACCTCAGGCAAGTGCTTGTTTTATTTCAACAATGTATCATTTTCACCGAAGCTTTTTGTCAAACAATCAAACTTTATTTTATACGGTCTTTAGTTAAACACTCCCATAATAGGTTGTACAAAAGTTTATTGGTCAAGTCTTCCCAAAGATGTTTAAGTTGGTACTTGCTTCTAAAAGAGGCATCTCACAGTAATGTCAGCTGAGTGTTCTTTCACAAAAGTTAAAGAACAGTAACTGCAAAACATACATTACTCTCACTTCTTCCCTTTCAGCTTTCTTAACTCAATGGTTTATTTCACATATGTTTAACAATGTTACCCTGTCATGTGCCCAAAGATTATCCAGAACAAGGCAACATGTTCAAGCAGTGGATGCCACATAAACTCAAGTAACAGCCATGCTTTTGCAATTGCAACACTGTCAACATTAAATAAAAGATCTTTTTTTTAAATCTAAGCACTTTGTGCGCTATCCTTTTAGAGACCACATTGTTAGCTGTTGGAGAAAAATGAGGTTCTGAAGTTTCAAAACGGAAAAGCCGCTGCTTCACATCAATGCGCTTTGTACTTGCTGGTGCTATGCAGCTCAGAGTTCTCAGCACGTCCACAAAATATATAAGCCAAATCACTTCTTCCTGCTGCTACGGGTAGTTCATTTATAAATTTTGCACAAAAATGTTCAGCTTGTCAATGCCACATCTCGTTTCTCTTGCAAACTCTTTACAAAACATACAGAGACGAAAAGGAAGCGTGGCTATTACACGAGTCTACAGAGCCATCTCACAGGAGCAGTTACCAAGAAATAACAGTACAGTTAAGTTTAGAAAATACTGCTATGTATGAAATCATGCAACTTGTCATTGCTACCCATAAGCATAGGCATGCGTACAAGGGGGGGCAGGCTCCCCCCCCCATTAACACCTAAGGGGGGATTTAAAGGCTGTCCCATACGTTTATTCGGTCGGACTTGGCCCATAATTCCGTAAAGAGCAGGGTTCTGGCAAGGCAGCTTTTCGACAATAATGGCGGGTGAAGGCTCCTGATGTTGAACTCCCAAGAAATGTTTACTACACATCTTTATTTCAGGAAAGACAGAGACCAAAGGCAGGTCACTGTAAGACGCATGTCATCGCTTCATTAAAAAAATTTTTTTTTTCATACATCGTGAAGCATGTTGTCCTTTGGACCCTACTAACAAGGGGTGCTGCAATGAAAATTTACTAATGAGGGGAACCATGCGCACACCTATGCCCATAAGTACTAACATCAAGCTCTAGCAAACACTAAGTTAATATTCTAGCTGTTTTCCATCGACCACAGAATCTGTTGTACTTACTTTCAGCACTGCTCCCCACTGCACGCTGACACCACTTCACTCTTTCAATGTTCTTCAATAGAAGAAATGCTTAGCGGTACAGTTTTAAGATGTTCATGCAGCAATTCAAGCTGCACAAGTCTAACACAATGGGCAGAGTAGCGTACGATGAGTTGCCATTGTGAGGTAGCATTTTCTGCACTCACCACCGCAGTGACCATGCCGACTAGTCAATCCGTCATTACGAATGTCTGCTAACTAAAGACCACATCTAATGTTCCCTAGAAAAGCAGGCAGCCTTAAACACTCTGAACACATCAGATGATACAAACACATTGCTCTGTCCCCACAGACAGTTCGTTTAGTTCATATCTGACTAACGAGACATGACTGAAAGATATTTGATCCACAGTACAGCTCTGATCTGCTGCATGACAGCAGTCCAGAAACATTTCTGATACTAGTAATACACTGAAAAAAGTGAATCATGTGTCCCACAGTAAAAATAAACAGTTATATTAGTCAGGAACCTACATAAAAAAAATTGAGCTACAAAAAACGCTACACTTGCACATACCCATACAACATAGCTTGAAGAGATCACGAACTTAAAGAAAAAAAAAATAAAATGCTGACACAGTAATGTGACTAAATGTTTACTCAAACCGACCATATGTATTTCAAAACTGACGGCAACGTACTTTGAAACACACAAGATACCTTAAACATACCCAAACCTGCCTCCAAATGTATCAGACAAAAACAACCTGATTGAGGCAGTACAAATGCACGTACAAGATGACACCACATCAAAAAACATCCACAAAAATATCCCGACAGCCACAAATGAATACGAGCTAATTTTTTTACAAATTAAGGACGTCAAGAATCTCAACAAGTTGTAAAGGGGAAAAGCCTCCAACAAGTACACTCCAATGAGCAATGAAGCAAATCAACTCAGAAGTCGTGCTTCTCCTGAATGCTCTCACAGAGCTCTTCTTTGGACAATCAGCTAGAACAAAGTCCGCGCAACAGCTAAACACTAATATGCTGAGACTTTGATTAGATAAAACTGCTCAAATTGAACGTTCCCAAATAGCTTGCTATGCAAATGCTTTTAAAAGTAATTCAATTTAGCCCCACTGACATACGCACCATATGCCATCTCAACAGGCCAAAAGATTGCTTCATTAGCAGAACAAGCAAAAATATGAGCTTGAAGACACAAAATAAAAAATCTGTTGTTTTTTTCTCATGCTCCTGAGATAAATCCAATAAACAAACAAATTTACCCTGAGCATGCATAAATGCTTTCAAAGCTGGCTTTAGTGAACACAGCCCTGGATTATACGAAAAAAGGAAAAAACAAAAACAAAATATATCTGCTTCTGAATGTACATACTACATCTTAGAATAATTCCTTGCAATTGCAAACACGAGAGGTAGAAGACAAAACAGGAAAAAAAAAAGTATTTTCGTGCATATCAGTTCTGTTGATAGAATGCCTGCCTGAATACACAACTGACAGACTGTCTCCATGTCAGTCCTACAGTAAATTAAGCTATGGTGCGGCAACATACAACTGGAAGTACAATGAAACAAATTTGCTGATGAAAGCCATGTACAGTTCAGAACAGTACACATAGAACAGATAATTAGAAAACAAACGAAAGGATGAGCAGGGAAAAAGAAAGGTGCTAACTGCACCTAACTGGTTTTTATAAACGAGAATTGCTAAACCGGTTCTACGGTTCATTGTAACATGTCTGCAATGCTTTTTTGTGAGACATGGAACTCTCAGAATTCACACTTGCAAACAAAGTAATCTGGCCTGACGTGCCGTCGCAACCTTACGCAGGACAATTGGTCAAGTTGTTAGTAAGTACCGCATTTTCTTTCACCAAGAACACCCCTCTGAATATCCTGCTCTGCCAAATAAAGCCTTTGAAGATCACGATAACTCTTGCACACAAATTGCAATGGCCACTTTACAGTAAAAAGCTAACATGGCCGTAATAATTACAAACTCGGCATCTCTGTCAACAAAAGGCAGAGCTCCTGAAACCTTGTTTAGTAGACTCACCGGTGACTTCTTTTTTATAGAGGTCCATATTCTAGTGCAGTGCAGCTTCACAGCAGACTGAGACACATTTACATATTCATCTGCTTTCAGGTATAACTTCGCAGCCCCACCCCGAAGGCAAGATTCATATCTAACGGCATTTTTACTTTGTACTTTGATTCTTGGCATTTCGCGGTGCAAGCCACATGACATGTTTTGTTTGTTGTGAAAAGCTTCAACCACTTTACAATGCTTCTAAGCATAGCAATTCTACAGCCTCTGATTAAGGTGCAAGTTTGCAGTCTATAATCCTGTTCTTTTGATTTATGTACTATAATCTAACACACGCCATAAGGAGATGGCCACATTGAGCAGAAGAACTATGGAAGTTCATGCTTCCATCTGCAAGAAAAAAAATATGCAGCTACTGTAATACAAAAAAAAGAAGAAAAAAAACAATAGGTTCACTACTGCGCATTGTAGGTAGTATTTATTTGCATGTTTTGAAAGAATTCCTGATGCTGAATTTAGAACAAGCAAGATAACGAGCAAAATATTCAATCTAATGAATTAGTCAGCTAGCTTTCTTACAAGAGACCCTTCTAAGTTACAATGAAAAAGTGCTCCAATTCGACTAGTGCAATTTACCAGAGGACTGTACAGATGATTTAACAAAATACACTGCAGCAATGCAACAGTATGTTCACTGATGACTGCTACATCTGATAACAGCAAACAAATTCAGAGCCAGAAAACTAAAACAGAGTTAAGCTACATAATGCTGCACAGCTTGCACCCTATGAAAGCATGTCAATCATTGTGATTTTACATCAAGTAAACCTGCATAAAAGTTGCTCACCCAAGCAAATGAGAATAAATAAGGAATCAGTTATAAAACATGCCCCTACTACCTGTGCCAAAACTTTCACGTTGTTCGGCAGCTTCCAACATGGTTTCTGCTTCCTAGCCTTAACGATAACACCTGCAATGAATTAACTGGATGCAAGCATTCAGTAAAATCCATAACTCGGACAAAACTTGTGCATGTGGCTAGCGGTACATCATTATGAGCACTAGCACATGATGATGCAGATATGAACCATGGTGGCAGAAATGTCACGCACAGGTCACATTTTCCGGTAATGATTGTGAACTGAACTCTCGTTCCTTAGTGTTGCCAACAGTGGGAGCTACAATGAGCTTTCTGCTACCGTGCGAGCACTTGTAAGCTGGCTGCAAAAGCCTTTCCCACAGAAGTATGACTTGTGCCAGTAAAAAAATGGCATCTGAAATATGTCTATCTAGTTTAAGTTACAAAGCACTGCACATCAACAGCAATTAAGTCTTCATGAAGTGAGCACAAACTTTGTCTTTGACACTTATAGAAATAAAATAAACATCTGTAAAGATCAACTCCTCCTCACCAGAGCACATGTGTACCCAAAAGGATTTTGACCGCTGAAATTTTACAACAAAAGTACCGTATAAGAGTAGAAAATCACGAGCCCTGATGTGTAAATGTTGCATGTGTTTTCTCTTTTTCACCCGTTAATTTAATCTGTCAGCCACATCAGCGTGACTTCCTCATGAAAAGTGATGTTACTAGGGATTTCAGAACCAGACTCCCTTGGCGATACGTGGCGCCAAGAACGCTGCATTTCCCCCTACGAAAAGTCCCAGCACCAGGAAGAATGCCGCCATCATGCCAGCGATGGGTGCATGCTCCGGACTGGCCACGGCTCGAGGTGCATACATCATGGCCAAGCTGCTCAGGTATCCACTTGACCAGGCAAACACTATCATGGCCGCCACGAATCCCCAATCACTGGATACCCACACCGGCAGCACCCTTGCCTCGGGCAGGTAGTTGCAGAGCAGAAAGAGTGGCAGGAACACCAGCCGTGCAACAACGGCCACCCACAGAAACCGTGGTCCAGGCTGTGGACAGAGAGAAACTTGCTAAGACTAGACTTCCACTACTAAATTCACTCACGGAAAGTAGAGTTGCACGTCGAAGAATATCAACATGTACAGCTGACATCTGGTGAAAACAATATGTATTTACTTCATATGTTCATCCAAAAACTAAGCTCTTTTGTCATGCTTATGGAGTCGTGTTAAAATATGCTTCTCAAAAATTATTAGGCGATCCACAGAACTTAAAGCTGATACTCTAGTGCCCTGCTGATGTAAAGAGTGGTAGGCCATTTCACGAGGACTGTGGCACCCCTTCAATAGGTAGAAAGGAAAGCCAGGACAGAAAACACATTCCAAGGACAGTGAAAATCTGTGGCATAAATCTTTGTCTAATCAAAACGACAAACTGAAAACTGATACCTGTGCTTATCAGATCTTAAGATTTTTAATTGTGCTCCCATAGTGGAACTATGGACCAGCCCTCACAATGCTCACGGTAAGCGTGAAGAAGTTTGTTGGCATGTGTGTTTGGAAATTCATGAAGGCAAATGAATAAACTTACCCAACGAACCCAGATGGGAAGAATATTGCCAAGCATGGCAAAAAGGTTGAAGCCAAGAAAGCAGACTGTTGCAGTGAAGTACTTGTCTAGAACAAGAGAAAGATAATTTCAAGAGACGAGCCAAGGTAGACACAATAAAGCTGCCTTCACTTTAGAGTAGCTATGCAAATAGTAATTTTACTGCCCCTTCCAATACTATACAAAACGGCACTTGAAATTGCTGCCATACTACAAAAGCAGAACACCCGGGGGAAAAAAAACAAGAAAAAGCTGCAAAGCCTGAAAGAGTGAAGAAAAAAATTGTGTGAAACCTGCTGGAACATTCACTATTCACTAAAAATGTACATTTGTCACAAAACTCAAAGCCAGATGTTGCAAATGTTGCAAAACATCTCCAAAAATGGCACCTCTGTCTCAATGTCTCACATGCCCGGTCTAACAAAAAACCACTTACCATCCAAAGGAAATTCTTTGTCAATGCGCTTGATGTCCGATGTGACAGCCGGAAATGCGGCCAGCGTGACAAAGAATATCAGGAACACATTAAGGCACTGCGGCCACGCCTGAAAAGCAAGAAGAGTTTTGGAAGCGATTACTTCACAGGGAATTAAGGCACACTCACGCTGACATATCTGAAGGGTCATATAGACAATTTGGGCTCCTCTTACGCATAAATGCATTAATTAACTGGAGAAAAAAAAATGTGACGTTTCACATGCCCCATCAATGATATTTAAGATGCTTGCCGTATCGACGGAGTCTGGAATAACTGGCTGGGTGTTGTTCATTCTGCCACTGTCGAAACATGGTTGTAATTACCAGGAATCAAACCTGCAGCCTCCATGCTTCGCTGCACAGTGCCATAGCCACCATGGTGGGTAGCTTTTCCGTTGCTTGCGCACTTTCGTGCTTCTATCAGTGGTCAGTGCGATGGATTAGCAAAGCTGTCAATGGGATTAGCTGTCCGAGAGGAATGATAAGAACGACTTAGAATCGAGCAGATCGCATTGCTACGAAATAGCTGCCCTGGTTACCAACCAATGGCTGCAATAGGTTGCTTAGCCGAAATATAATTGTCTTGGGCCAGCCCTTGCCCTATTAATCAGCTTCATCACCACTCTGAACCATGGAGAAGTTGCTCTACCAATCAGCAATGTGCTGTGGCCAGACAAACTACCGTAAAAACCAGAATACCGTATTTACTCGCATAATAGGCACACTCGCATAATAGGCGCACCCCCAGTTTGGTCGTGAGAAATCAGGTTTTTATATTTCCGCGCATAATAGGCGCACCCCGAACGTGGCCGTGATCAGTAGTTCTGTACCGTATTTGCACGCTTGCAATTCGACGCCCTCTTACGTTAACTGAAGCGAGGAAAAAGAAAAGAAAAAAGACTGCGGCATCGCTGCGACAGCTGCGTGGGCTCGCCGAGTGAGGAAAAAGGACGGTTGCCTGGGCGTCAGAGTAACCTTTGCCGGCCGTGCGCACTCCGCGTGGAACGTGCGATCGCGTCCTTATCAAGTGCGTTTTGAGTTTCCTGTTGGAAAAAGCGTCGTCGCGTGTTTGCTACCTCGTCCGCAAATTTGAAAGCTTGACGGCTTTCCGACGTGAGCTTTCGCCTTTGCTGCCACTACGCGGACTTGCACAAGCTCGGCGGACTTTTGTCGCCGCTGATTTCCCGGCTGCGAACCTTAACATCGTATCACACGCGCTGCTCTCGAATCAGTGCTTTTCGACGCCCAATCTTCATGTTGTCTTGTACAAACTTCCCGCGACAACATGCTGAACCGTAGGCTAGGCCTAATCAGCGTTGGTTGCTTTTCGGTGGCAGTCGCGGGCGATCAAAGTTGCGGTTTTGTACGGAATCAACGTAACTCTTTGCGGTGGCTCTACTTGAAGGAAAGGGGGCATGGGTGGCGCTTGTAACACTCGAATGGTGGTTCGCGATTCGATGTCTTCGATATGGGGTGAGAGCCCGTGAAATCGGAACGATCAGTACCGTTCAGAGCGCAAGATTTCGGTCATGAATTTCCGCGATGGCACGTTTTCGTACGTTTTTTTCCCCCCGCATTCATTTTGTTGGCAACGCGGGTCTTTCAATGTTAATTTTTGGAAATTTGAATGCTTGTAAGCACACCGCATCACATGCCTCGATTCTCGGACACGCGAGACTGCATGCTTAACACGTTTTGCGCTAGTGTAGCCTATGAAGAAGGTTGTTTTCGGCTGTAGTGCGGATATTCGTGACTTCGGTGATTTACGTTATCAGCGGTCTGTGCTGTAGTCGGAAATAAAATTTTCGGAAATTTTACCCCGCGTAATAGGCGCACCCCGAACTGGGAGCCGGATTTTCTGGAAAAAAAGTGCGCCTATTATGCAAGTAAATACGGTATAGGTCGTATTTTATTTCAGAAAACAGCCATACAAACTCGACCCCTGTCTTATATACCGGTCATTGACAGAAAAACTTCGGAAAGTATGGCCACTATGGGCCACTGAAGTCAACCGCCTCCATCACCATCGCAATCATCGGAATCCCTTTGTTATAGCTTTGTTTATTTCCAGCCTTGTGTCGTGGGCAGCCTTATTTTACGTTTTTGTTGTTGTCCTGCGAGTCTATTTGGGCGCTGAGCTGCTTTTTTTCTAGTTCTCAATCGGTGGCTGATGACAGTTCACTATAGCGTTCAAGAAAACAGCAATCAAGTTCGTGAGGGCCTGAAGAAATCTGGCCTGAAGTGTGTGAATGTCTAGAGATGCTAGCGCACGTGAATGCGAGCGATAACTGAAAGTTCATTTTTGCACGGGTGTTCTCGTTGCTCAAATCTCGCTGGATACTCTTTCCTTGTTGCTTCCTGCTATGCCAGCAGATCTGGTTACAGCGGCATGTACGGCTATGATCAGCGGGCAGATTAAGTGCACCACAAAAGCATTCGCCGCTGACGGACGCTGAAGGATCACGTCATGACACGTAGCGATCGAAAGAAAACTGTTTTGGTGCCAGACCACAATGTATCTAAAGCTGGAGGCGAAGGTTGCAGAGTTCATCCGTGAGCCGCGCTAGCGTCGTGATTGCTACCAGTGACCTCAAAGTGCATCCAAAATTAAAGATTTGTCGTGACATTTGTAAGCCCATGTTTTGGCTTTCTGCCATGTGGAATGCACGTGTAAAAAAACGTGCAAATAAATGGCATTTTCACTGTGCACCATTGAAATTGCATTTTTTTCATTAAAGGCGCCTTCTGCTGCTTTGGTCGTTCCATGTACTCTTTCGTTTCTTTTGATTTTCAGTAGTTAGCAGTCGAGGGGCTATAATCCGGTCCGACCTATACAGTCGCCGACCGTTTATTCGGACGCCAATAATTCGGACATGCCCGTTTATTCGGACACTCTCGCGGCACCGTCACTCGTCCCATTGAAGTAATGTAAATTCACGACCGAAAATTCGGATGCCCCCACGGCGCGCCGTTCGATATTTCGGACTCCGGCTGGCTGATCGAGAGCGGCGTCGAACTCTATGACCAGCTGTCTGCGATGTTTACACACGTGTTTACAATATCTTCGCTAGGTTGCCAGCACTGAAAGGCTGCACTGTGTATGGCTGGACATCATGCCAGTGTAAAAGCGCAGAAATTACAAATGCCGATCTCGAAGGCTATGTGTTTTGGCGACTTGTAATGGGCGTTTTCGACTTCAGACAGCCGATCCATTCACAGCCGAACAGCAAGCCAAGCCAAGCTACGGTCGGAGTCTGCTTGGTGTGACGTTCAAAATGGCCGCGCGTACGGAACGGACCAAGGAAGGACGGAATCACGAGCTCTGCAGCACGAACTAGCCTGATGTCGTTCCCTTTTGGCGTTTGAAAGTTTGCTTGTCAGTTGTTTTGTGGCTAGGCCTAATCTACTGAAATGGCTACGACAGCTACGACGCCACCCATTCCATCCGCGCTGTCGGTACTAACGAAGAAATGCGGCAACCACAAGGCATTAGGGATGGCGAAAGAGGTCACAATTATTCGCCAATTCGAAGGCGGCCAACCTCAATACGATGTTATTTGGGAGCTTTCGCAGAGTTGGGCGATGATGAGATCGTCTGTCGGGTCCCCGAGTCAGCGTAGGTGAACAGCGACTCCCGATGAAGCGCAGGCCGTGGCAGCACTACAACCTGCGGTTATGGCCAAACACTGGCTGAAATACAGCCCGACTCGGTCCTTCTGTGATTGTGCTTGTGTGCAGACGTGCATTGACAAGCTTTTCCGGCCACTGGGCCAATAAAGGTGCTTTATTTCTGGTGCATCCTTTTATTCGGACTCTCGATTATTCGGACTTTTCGGCAGTTCCCGCCGAGTCCGAATAAACGGTCGGCGACTGTATTCCGGTTTTTACGGTAAGTGCACTGTTTCTGGTGATGGTGTTACAAATGAAGATTTATCAGCACTACCGCTCTTCTTCTTTCCTTAAAGGGCCCCTAAACCACCCAGAGGTCGAAATTCAGTTGTGGTGGGGAAGTTGTGCACGAGTGTACAACGAACACGGAGCCATGAGAATTTTTGAAACGGTGCCGTAATAGCGTTATACGTGTTTGATCATCGAAACGCAGCGATCGCTCCTTTCGCTCTTTCCATCGCTGCCCTCCATTGGTATCCTTTCCCAGAGCCGGTTTGCCCTCTCGCCCAGCGCCCCTTCCAATCTCGTGTGGCATACGTCACCACCGACGCGCTGCTCGAAACACCTTCTACTTCCGGTTGCCGTGACTCCGCACCGCGTCTGCTCCGTCAACTGCGCGCTTGTTGGCTAACCGCTGCTGCCGTGCCGGCCTGTGCTCATACGAATCGTGCCGGCATGGACCCTGTGTTGCACGCACGCCTTCAAAGGATCGCCAACATGATGGATCCGTACGGTGACACGCCGTGCCAGAACACCTCCGCATGGGCAACACGACGAACAACAAGGAGGGCAGCCAGCTGACTACTGACTTACCGCAAGTCGTAGGTTCCTGTTCGACCAATAGAGCATGATTTGCGCTCTAAGTCACCTACCGTATTTACTCGCGTAATGAACGCACTCGCATAATAAACGCACCCCCCAACTTCAGTCATCAAAATTCGGATTTTTTTTTTCTCCCGCGTAATAAACGCACCCCCTACATTCATCCGCTGCAGTCCCCCACGGTGAGTCCCGCGAACCGACACGTGGCATCAGTGGCGCCTCCTTGACCACTGATCTTTTCCGTTTTTTATTATGCCGACCCCGCGACCCCGCTCGGTTCACTCCCTCCCCCCCTTCGCTCGCAGTTCTTTGTTTTTCTTTCTATCTGTGCGCGGCACGTCTCCTGTCTTTTTTTAATTATCCGTGCGCCACCGCAGGATTCACAAACGGTGCGAGTGCAGAGACATCGCGGCTCACAAGCACAAAGCGAGCGAAGGTCACGAAACTGCCCGCGCCAACCAACGGTCGCTTCATGCAAATACGAAACTTTATGCACGCGATTTTCGAGCGAAGGCGACAGGATTTGCTGTCGCGAAGGGCCATCCGTCGCCGTCGCGTCGCAGGTAGGTGTTCCCTGTCGCAGGCATGTCGCAGGTTTCTGGAAGACCTTAAAAAATCGTTTGTCGCCCAGAAAAGAGCGGGACGATTTCCGTAACAAGGTAGCACCCCCTGATCCTCACTTCGGTTGCAATTTGCTCTTCATGCTTGTTATCCGCGCGTACTTCAAGGAACGCAAGATACAGACTACCCTTTTTACAGTCACATCTCACGCGGAGAGCTAAGCAGCGGTCGTATTTTGTCGTTAATCTTGTTATCGACGGTTTGCTTTGATGCTTCAGCGGTACTACCCTTTTTACAGTCACATCTCACGCGGAGAGCTAGGCAGCGGTCGTATTTTGTCGTTAATCTTGTTATCGACTGTTTGCTTTGATCCTTCGGCTGTTTGCTTTGATGCTTTTTTGCTCATCCCGAAAACGTTTTCGTAAAATTTACCCCGCATAATAAACGCACCCCCCAACTTTGCTTCGATTTTTCGAGAAAAAAAGTGCGTTCATTACGCGAGTATATATGGTATTCACATCCTGACGTCACGCGGAGGCCGGCAGGGCTCGGAAAGGAGGAGGGATGTTTTTTGGAATTTGTGGCGCGGCCGCGGCTTGTAGCGCTGCCATGATCGTGACGGTATTCAGCACATGATGCGGGCGTTTACTTGAAATGTTTGAAAAAATATCGGAGTGGTTTAGTGGCCCTTTAAAAGTCAGTTTCGCCACAAGGGCGAAGCAATGAATGCGATAGCGAGAAATTGGAATGTCACACAAAGAACGACAAGCAGCTCGATACATGCAGCCCACCGCTGAAGCACAAAGAAGGACCCTCGAAAAGAATGCACATCTACAGTAATCCCTCCTTAACTCGAAGCCGTCAAATCCGGGGAAAATTTCAAGATAAGCGGTATTTCGAGTTAAGCGAAACGCCGATAATGTTTGCCCAGATCCCTGTAAAAGAAAAGCCAGTGCTGCCAGGAAAAGCTCCACTACACGAGAGAGCTACCGCACTAAAGGCACAAGAATTAGCAGGGAAAAAAAATTTATTACCGAGGATCAAAAAACTGCGTGATGCTCGCCTGTTTCGCGTTCGCGTTCGGTCCGAGAAAGGCGTTCTCCAGTTGCTCAACACATTGCATGAGCCATTGGTCGCCACCGCTGCATTTCAAATTCGCCCTTCATGACCGTGTTCGGCACATATAGTAAGAGCTAAGCGTTCGCACAGAGCCCTCGTTTCCTGTTGGGAGTGGACTTTGCCTTCTGCCCTCCCGGTCAAGATTTCGAGATGTCCACTGTCCCTTCCGAAAAACGTTTCGAGATAAGAGGTGCCAAATACATAGCACCTATGGGAGGTTAATGCACGGCGAAAAAAAGTTCCGACTTAACAGAGATTTCAAGATATGCGAGTTCGAGTTAACGAGGGTTTACTGTATATACAGGACAAGCTTGTAACAACTGTAACAGTTGTTACGTCTTTGTGTTTGAGCAACACACTGCAAGTGTCAACAATGCAGACCCTGACGCTCTTGGATACTATTTCTTTTTCTTTTAAACTGCAGTGCGTGGAGTGACTACTCTGATTCTCCTGCGACGTGGTGGCGTCTGATCCAAGGTGTGCTTGGTGTTTTTTTTTTTCGTTCCACATCACGAGTTGGTACAGAAAGGGGCCACTTTTTCATGCAAGTCTCAAGGGCAGTTTTCAAATTGGAAGAAAACGTAGGGGTGTTGCGTGATAGAAAACACGCTCAAGCTCCTCTGAGATCTGCGTACTGCCAGTTCTAAATGCTGTATATAAATACCTCGCCGTTATTATGCCGGCGCATGCATCGCACTTGGTTGAGTTGTCTAACGCAGTGCACAGCAGAGTGAGGGGTCGTTGGTGCGAATCCCCAGTCGGCAATTCAGAATTTTTTTTCTTCTGATTTATTTTTTTCCTTGTGCCTTTTTTATATATGTACAGGGCTGGTCAAAAGTTTCCAGGCCATTATCCCATGTATTCCTATGGCAGCGTGGCCTGGGAAATTTTGACCCCCCCTTTACATACTATACATATCCGGGACATGACGGCAACGGAAAAAGTCCGCCAAGAGTGTCCATAAAGTTGCCATCACAATAAGAGAATCTTCTTCACCAACACTGTCTCGACGGGGCGTTGAACACTGTCTCTGACACTGTCTCAGCAGAGCGAACACTATTAGTCTACTCCATGTCACACATAAGAAGCCTGACATCAAAACACGTGGTCACACTCATGTATAACTGAAGTCAATAGCAGCAAGAAGCAAGCAAGTGTGCAATAGAAAAACTTGTGAGAATCCTGTCAGTCTGAACTGAGCTGAACACAGTGCAAGCAGGATGCCTCAATTGCTATTCAGTCTTTTAATTTGTGTTGTTTAATCCCCAAGCACACAGGTCTGTCCATGACTGGGGCTCGAGGGGGGCAGCCGCCCCCTAATAATCAAAGGGGAGCGCCAAGTCTGCCCTGCACCTTTACTCAGTCTGACCTGTCTTGTCATTCGACACAAGTTTTTGACAATAACGGCAGTTGAGTACATTACATTCGAAAGCTGCTTACTCCCTATTTTTACCTCAGGAAAGTGGGGCCCAAAGGCAGGTCGTTGTGAAAAGCACGCCATCACCATTTTCATTTTTGCATTAATCACGAAGCTTATATTCTTTCCAACTTGACCAACCGGGAGGGTGCTATGATCGGCCTTCATGGCTTGGTGACGCTTAGGCGCAAGGAATGATTTCGGCAAAGTCTGCCCTGCTATCTTCATCGTCAACATTCCCCGAAGTGCACCTGATGCAGCGAAAACACAGTAGTCGTGTTCTGAGCCCTTCAGTGCCGTCAGCACGCCTCGTCACACACACTGTACACACCTGGCCAAGTTTACTACCGTATTTACTCAAATCTAGGCCGCCCCCGATTGCAGGCCGACCCCCGAAATTCGCAAGGCCAGGAAAAAAGAAAAAAGTTTACCTCGAATGCAGGCCGAATGAAAGAAATGCCGTTTCATCGGCAGAAAACGCAGCATTTTTATTGCATAAGCGTGCACTCCGTAGCGCAGATTCTTTTCGTGCACGCCGAAATCGTGCTGCGCTTGCAGGTTTGAAGTTTTCTCCGCGTGCAAAACGACGCTGCAGTGGCGCCACTTGATTGGTGCCATCGCTTCAAAAGCACATGTGGTGCAAGCGTTTCGCGAGCACGTGGTTAAGGCGCGATGCTTCCAGAACTCTACCGACGCGACTGCACTAAACTTCAGAAAACGGCGAACTCTGCGCCTCGCGCCCATTGACTGCGCCCGCGCAGGTCCGCGCCTGTCGCGCATGCGAGAAGCGGAGAGGAGGGGGTGTCACAGGGCACGGTTATCGCCGGCACGGCTATGCCGCAATCACGTATCACGTGACACGATCCACCTTTGCCGGCGTGAAATCTTGCCGGCTCGACAACACTCGCTGCATGAACGTATATGACTGCGAGATTTCGGAACAATGGACAGTACGAAGCAGACAACGCGGTTCGCCTGTGTAGTCTTGGGGCCCACCACTCCGCCGCTGAGCGACCGTCGCCGTGCAACGCTACCGCAGGATGTCGCGAAAATGCCTCGGACGCGCATGCAGAACCGCCTGCACACGGCAGCCCGAGATGGGCACATGGCGAGCCGTCATGCCGCTAGCGTGGCCGGGCCTTTACGTACTGTCGGCCGCAAAAGTTTGCGGGATCTGCAGCGCGTGGCGGAGCGACGAAAAACTGCATCGCTGCGTCACTTACCGTGACGCGGCGGGTGTTGAGGATATCGGCCGCGGCCTCTGCGATAAGATCCGGCAAGGGGGCGTTATCTAAACGCGCCGTCGCTAATCGCTGAGGCCGATAGCCTCGAAAACCGTCACGGTAGGTGACGCAGCGCTGCAGTTTTACGTCGCTCCAACACGCGCTGCAGATACCGTAAACTTTTGCGGCCGACAGTATGTGGAGGCTGCGGTCAAACCATGGTACCCGAATCTAAGCCGACCCCCCCCACTTTCGCACATCCCTTTTTTGAAAAAAAACATCGGCCTAGATTCGAGTAAATACGGTATTTCATGACCTCAAAGTGAACTGTTTGCAGTCAAGGCTGCTCGGAAGCGGTCACCTGTGCACTGCTTTTGTCCAACGTTCTGCGAGATGCATCGGACAATTAGCTGAGCGTCTGTAATCCCTCATCAGGCACCTTTCCCACATTCCGCGCTGCCCCTTATTTATTTATTTATTTTTATTCCTCACTTCCATTCTGCCACTGACGAAATGCCTGGAAAAGTGAACGACTTCGCTCACAGCGTCCGCAGTCGGCGTGCGGCGCTCTGCCTATTCGAGGGCGTCTTCGTCACAACTAAACTAGCGGGGCATGCGCGAGCGCGTGCCTCTTGTTCTTTAGAAAGCCTGTTTTAACTTTTTTTAGCTTCATATGCGCCATATTTTTATTGCAACCGTGCCTGAAGTGTTCGTTGTTAAAGTAGGAGGCTTTGAAAAATGTTCGCCATATGTGGATGCAGTTTCAATGAGTAGCTTATCGTAAGTGAACTGAAATATGGTCGTTATAACCAACAGATCATTGTATTTGGGATCGTTATAAGTTGGTTCAACTGTACCATGAAGAAGTCAGAGCCCACCTGTTTGAATACGAGCCAATAGGGAGGCCTGCGAGAACGGGGTGTTCTGCTGCTTGGAGCAGAAGCCATGGCAGCCAGCCGCTGGTGATGCCTGTAGCAGCGCTGCACAAAATCCCACACTATTATGAGCTCCAGACAAACGGTATCATGAACGAACTCTCCTAGCAACAAGTTTTATTCAACATGGTAAGGTCACGTGAAAAAGCCAGAATTGTGCTTCGCAATTGTGGAAGAAGGAAGAAAAGAATTCGTCCTAATGTGTATCTCGTAACATCAGCTGTAGCATTGTTTTTTTCCTTCGGCAACTAACATAAAAAAACACAAATGTGTGCTCAATAGTCGCTGCATGCTACCACTCAGTGCAAAGTTATCCCTTGATCTCACCATATATGTAAGAAGTTCCACTGTAACACTGCTCATTCATTAGACATATTGGTTGAAGATAAAACAAACAGCACATTTAAACTACACAATTTTCCTAATCCACTGCTAAATCACAGGTGCCTAAATTAATTACAGTAAAATCCCGTAAATAGTCCAGGGTTTCTTTCTAGTTTTTATTATGCGAAATTTCGGACCCAAACTATATGTGGATCCCAAGAATTTTCAGCCGAGAACTTACAGTTTCGGTTTCGGCACTTCGCGGTACTATCATCATCATCAGGCCACTGCGTTAGGTAGAGTTAGCGTACAACATGACGGGCACGATTCTACGCTATGTGAGGACAGTTAAAGAGGACTGAGGATTGCGAAAGCAGTATTTGGCTGTGTTTCAAAGGAAGGTGATCTCAGCTGCCAAAACCATCGGCAACTGTGCTGTGGGGTGGCAGTTCGGCATAGCTGAGTGGGCATTCGCGGTTGGGGGGAATCAGAAGGAAGCCCTCTAAGTGTGCCGTGGCCTGAGAAGTTTCCGGGGGTTGAAAAATGGAGCGTTTGCCGATGTTGAACGAGAACTGAGACTTCGTTCGGAAGCAACAGAGTGCTGCTAAGGCTACCATCGATACTCGTGCTCAATGCGTTTCGGTGTCACCTCCGTGAAGCGACTGCTGCACGACTCCCATGCGCCGAGTGTGTCGTCACCCCGGGAGGAAATCCCGGCTGCAGCCGCTTGATGTGTGCCTAAATAAACCATTTGAAGACCCTATCAACCGCATGTATATGGAGCGCATGAGGTCTGGAGGGCCAGAAGTGACCACTGCTGAACGGCTGAAACGGGCCTCGCCAGCGATGCTGTGCACATGGATCGCCGACGCTTCGGTCTGCATTTCCGAGGCCCTCGTTCGGGGGCCTTCAAGAAGTGCTCGATTTCAAACGCACTTGATGGCACTGAAGATGAGGTGCTGTGGGAGAACATCTCTGACTAGGGAGTTTTGGAATGAAGTGCGTCAGACGACGGTGAATAAGTGTGCGAATAAATGTATTTTGTTTCTGTTTTGCTTGGGCTATATTAGGGTGAAAACATTTTTTCTGGCGTTTGCTATCCCTGAAATACACCTCGGACTATATGCGGGTCCGGACTATACGTGGGTTTTTACGGTAGTCCAAGAATGTAAGACCGCTGTACAATTAAAAAGAAATGCCCCCCACCTCCCCGAAGGCAATCGTGAGGAAATGCGAATGCATTTCTTGTGCCGAAGTACACAGCGTAGTAATTTTAATGGCGTAAATTAATGACGAGACGAGGATTTGTACCGTAACCATTTATTTACACATTCATCATGCCCTTGAGAGGCGCCCAGCCAGCGAACGGTCGAGAGTGAGGCGCGAGCGGACCGGAGAGTGGGGCGCAGGGAGGAGAGAGAGCGAACGGCGAGAGAAGGAGCGGCGAAGCACTGCACCTACCCTCTCCTACACTCTCTCGCACCACATGCTCCGGTTGCTAGGGGCGAGGATAAGCGCGTGCGCCCGCAGCTGTTGCTATGGGAGAGGGAGTGAGAGCGGAGAGATAACACCTGCCGGCGCGCGGACCTTTCCCCACTCTCTTCTCCTCCTCCTCCTCCTCCTCCGCGGACGCCACCGGATGCGCCTGACATAGCCCGACTAAGAAATGCATTCGCATTTAAAAGTAACCTGTCTGCATATCCAGACACAAACGAAACACAACATTTGTTTCTACTAATGCATGGTGGGAAAAAGAAAAGCATAAATCAGATTCAGTCAAGGCACATACTTGAATGGCCGTGCATTTGAGCTCCACCAAATGGTATTTACAATTTCCTTATTTAGTTAATATAGCAATTAATATAGCAATTTAGTTATGACCAAATTAAAATGCCAACTGACGAGTCAAAAATTATTTTACACTGTCTACTCTTTGAATCAGAGTTGACACTGTGACAGATGAACATCTGTGTTTTGTGACTCTGAACTGGGGGGCCACAGGGGAACCACATACGGTATGTAACAAAGATCATCACTTGGTGCTTCCAAGAGCTGACAAAAGAAAAAAGTAGAGCAGTCATAACCAGTCATGAGCAGTCAGACAGCGCGAACAGTCATGAAGCCATACCAACTAGTCCCCTTAGCAGCTTCATTTAGATGCAACAGGAACTACAGTATGCATAGTCTAGCCACTTCCAACAGTTCCCACGCGCTTCGGATCCGTTCTTGCACTAAAACCGAAAAAAAAAAAAAAAAAAAAAAAAAAAAAAAAAAAAAAAAAAAAAAGCTGCACAAGCTTTCTCACCAGCAAAGGCAGAGCGAAGTAGGAGTCAAGGCACAGGAGCAGCACCAACAGGGCCGACAGGAAGTAATAGATGGCTGCTGTGCGGGCATTCGGTGATGCTGCAAGACACACCCACAATCATGGTGAGCCTCCCAGAAACACTTAGCATGCCTCTCCTACATGACTCTTAGACAAATATACACAATAAGTAGGGGTGTGCAAAATGTGAAATGTTCGCATGAGAACCAAATGTGAATAAGGCAAAAGAAAATACTGTCTTCGAGTATCGAATGTGTCAGCCTCCTTAAAAAAAAAAGTTGTAAAATTAGAAGGAAAACTTCTGTTACTCTCTTCCAGAGACAAAGTAAAGGGACACCTTTACTTCCTTAAGGGGGGGACACTCCACTTGAAATACATGGATCTCTATGGGGATCTTCATTTACTTCATTATACCTGTTACGTTATGTATTCAATTTAATTACGAGGTTCATGTGTAGAAAGAAAAAAAGAAAGAACTCTATAATTGTGAAAGTACAACACGACTTCCAAACATTTTGTCAAACACACCAACACATGATAGTGCAGAATTGATAGGATATAAATATTCCCTCACCTGCTATCGTGAAAATGTTTAGTAGAGCTGTAGCCGTACCACTGATGTTCTGAAAAGGAAAAAAAAAGAAAAAAAAAAGCTTGCACGAGGTTCCTCACCATAAAAAGAGAAGTCCTTCAGCTCAAAGAGAGAAAAAATAAGAATTTGCACAGAAAATATCACAGCACAATCTTTTGTAGAACCATTTGTGAACCTGTAACTTCATTAAGGCAGATGTGCGCATGTCACTTGCGCCTGTTTTATACGCTAGTCCTAATCTGTCTGCTTTCTAAATGTCAACAAAACATAACTACCACATGAGTACCAAAAAAAGAAGTGAAAAGAGTAGGCTTGTGCGAATAGTTATTTTAGGTTCAAAACGAATAGTGATTTGGTCAAATAATTTCGAATTGTATTCAAATAGTATATATCACATATTACAAAGAAAAATGAGCATATTTGTCATGACCCAACTAGTCTGCACAATATACTTTTTTTTTTAATTAAAACAAGGCATGCGCAAATATACTTTTGGTTCAGAGGAAGTGGAAGCAACTTTGTACAGTAGCGGGATTTGACTTTCGGTGGAATGCAAGTGATAACCAGTAAAATACGTCAAGGTTTAAAAATTTACTATACTTAGAGCATATAAGAAGGTAGGACAAGCTTTTAAACTTAAAAAACAGAGAATCGATGTGAGGGTTTTATGATCACTTAACCTTGAAGTGGGGCTTCGCGGCAGTGCAGATTTCCCCTGAATAGGTGTACTCACGGTATAGCACCCCTGCACTGCAGTGAAACCACCTTTGCAGAAGGGAGGGGGGGGGGGGTTACATGCGGACTAATATGCCCCTATTTGGTAATGTCAAATACTTCGAAATTTCCAGTTATTTAAGTTCGAATCGAAGCAATCTCGAATACTGTAATATTATTTCGAATATTCGAAGGGCTCAAATATTCGCACAAGCCTAGAAAAGAGCAGATTCATTACTCCATTTAAAACCACCATTAGGATATCAAGATAATTCAACTAATGTGTTGTTTGCTTACCGAACCAAGCACAACAGCATTTGAGTATTTGCCTGGAAGTCGGGCAGCAACGCCATAAATGCTGTTTTGGTAGACACCACAGGCCACTGCAGCAACACATCAAAAGAGATGGTGTAGAAGCTACCAGTGATTGCAAAATACACATCAAAGGGTTGTGGTTTTATATCACTTCAAAAGCCATTGCATATATCCCCATGCCTTTACAGTGACTTGACTGTCAAATGTGTAGTTATTTGTAAAGGAAATGCCTTCAATTCTTACGTTTCGTCCCAACACATTTCACCTTGAAACAGTTTGCCGTGTACCTTTGCTTCAATTATCAACTGATAATTCTGTGAAAATTACCTGTAGCGCATGAGCTAAATGCGGCACCCTTCCATAACCTTGCACGTGATCTCAATTTGGATTGATATGCACCAAGCAACACGATGATTGGACATGCTAGGCACTTGAAGAGAGCCTGCACGGTATTCAGGTATGGCATAGTTAATTAACCTTCACGAAACTCTGGGTTTCTGAAGTGACAACCTTGCAAAGTTGCAGCCACTGTCACAGACACACGAATTTCACAGGCTGTCTCACGGAATATAGCTATGTAGGCATAAACATTGGTTTATGTATATATTTGCCGACTTTGAGAGCTCATTTGTCTTTGATGTGCATAGACTGAGCAGACAGCCAACACTCATTAACCCTTTGATGGTTTTCACCGTACATGTACGGCAGCACCTAACAGTGCCCAAATGGTCTTCACCGTACATGTACGGCACGGCCTTTATCTTTAAAACGCGCGCTTTTTTCGATCATTTCTCTCTGCTGGCGTGTGCTGCCACACTTCAGGAACACGTGGAATTTTTTTCATGCGCCGATGTTTCTCCGTTGTTATTTTATTTTGCTTCGCAAAACGGCGATCCGGCTACCACTTGCGCACCCGAGCGCGTTCGCGGTTCGGCTGGTTTAAAACGCGCGCCTCTTTCCATGATTTTTCTTGCTTGACATGTGCTGCTATGCTTCGGGAAACTGTGTAATTTTTTTCATGTGCCGATGTCTCTCCGTTGTTGCTTTTTTTATGCTTCGCAACGTGGCGCGCCGGTAGTCGCTTGCGCCTTCGACCGCGCGCCGGTAGTCGCTTGCGCCTTCGACCGCGCCCGCGGCACGGCTGGTTTAAAACGCGCGCCTTTTTCGATCACTTCTCTTGCTTGACATGTGCTGCCACACTTCGGAAGACGTGGAATTTCTTTCACGCACCGATGTCTCTCTCTTGCTTTTTTGCTTTCCAAAGCGGCGCGGCGGCTTTCGCTTGCACACCTGAACGCACGCATGCCGTGCGGCTGGTTTCGGTTTCGTCCTTCGGTTGGTCATCGCTTCTCGCGCCCGCAAAGCTGATGGCTGTCTGATTTTTAATCTCTCAAAGGGTGGCCGCTTGCGACTCTCTCATTTATTGCTCCTCGAGGCGCGATTACATCTGTTTCGGGAGGAGCAAAATTACACAAACCTTGCCGCCGTGGTTGAGTTTCCTGTTTAGGGAACTCAGAAAAACTAACTCCGTCTCGTTGGCGATAAGACGAAGGATCACTATAGCTTTTTCCCTCGTTTTGCTTTCCGGACGGGCGCACAACCACACAGTTTTCTTCCGTGCGCTCTCTCACGCAGTTCGCCTACGCTGCGGAAGCTCGCGCCGGTTGCTATGGTGCTAGGGAGTCGAGTGGCGATTCTTCTGATGTGGACTATTCCCCAAGTGCCGGATCCGATTCATTGGATGTCAGTTCGTCAAGCGAGGATTTACTTACGAGTTCAGACTCGGATGATGATGAAGGAGCGACACATTGAATATGTGCGCGGTGAGACGATCCGGATCGGATCAAAGGTGACAATTCCCCAGTGTTTAGTTTTAGAGAAAAAATATTTTTTTTTACCGGAAAAGTTCTCTGGTGTGCTTATTTTTGTAGGTCTGTTAGCTATGTTTATAATAATGCATAATTTTTATTTATAAGACATCGTAAAAGTGTTTTTATTTAGGATTTTCCTTGATGTTACTATGAATAAACCATGTGTATGTAACAACACAAAATGATTTTTTTGTCACTTTACGGTCACGAAAAAAAATTTTAGACAATTTTTTTCTTAAATAGAATGGTCTGAAGACTTTATTTCAACAATAAAAAAAATTACACATTTTTGGCACGCATTTCGCGAAAAAATTCGACCCTGAAAGGGTTAAAGAACAAGAAGCCCTGAAGTATTAGCCAACCTAAAAGTATTAGCCGAACCTAAAAAAAAAAAAATCTGCCTTGCAGCACAAAAATACACAAAGCTAATAAGAAAGGGAAATTGACAACAATCCGTTTGTAGCATGAGGCCACAAGGAATTCCTTGTGGATTTCCTTGTGGCTTGGTGCTACAAACAGGTGGTTGTCAGTTTCCCTTTCTCAACCTTTCTGCCACCTTGCGGGGTTAGCAATAAAGTGCACAAAGCTCTTATGAAATTGGAGTGACTTACTGTTCAGCACGACCACAAGGGCCATCGTTATGTAGAAGAACGTGATTGGCCCTGGAAGAAAAAGCATTTGGTTGAATCCATGACATGGGAATGAGCAACTTTTAGACCCTAGTATTTAGGCAGGAAGAACACCCTGCCTTTATGTTTTGACAAAGACATGATCATAAAAATGCTACTGATGCTCATAGCGACATTTTCTAGTGATGAAAGAGCTAGTGTCCAAGTAGCCAGACCTAGGCTGCAAAGGCATATTTCCATTTTATTCCCTTCCCTTTCCTTTTTACACTTTATCAGTGGCTCGAGCTCTGTTCTATCTTCAATAACATCCAGATTGGAAAGTTATAAAACGGAATCAAACAAATAGAATTAGGTGAAACATATTAATATAATATCCTGCTCATATATTGAACTTCTCACACTTCAGGCTGGCACAATTACAATTGTATTCATTTCGGTTAGACAACTACTGCAACTGATTACGCTTTGAAACCCAACTGATATTAGCACATCATTTACCTAAGCAGGGCAACATCCAAAAGAAGTGCAACAGCAGTTCTGAGTACACTGACCAATGGTGTCCCACAAGAGAGCATCATAAATCACTTATAATAATATAGATATAATACGCAACATTAATTGCACAAATAATATGCCAAACCCCAGCAATATTAATTTCTGGGGTTTTATTTGCCAAAACCATGATATGATTATGAGACACGCCGTAGTGGGGGGACTCCGGGTTAACATTGGCAACCTGGGGTTCTTTAACGTGCACTTAAATCTCAAGCACACGGGTGTTCTTGCATTTCGCTCCCATTGAAATGCAGCCACTGTGGCCAGGAATAGAACCCGTGCCCTTCATAATTCACCTGCACTTTCTAGGTGTTCAATGACATCAGCAAGAACATCGGGGGCTACATTTTTCAATTGCTGATTAAACACGTATGCCCCAGTGTAATTATTGTCATGTGATCCATGCTCTGCAAGTTTTCAATCACAAATGCACATGAGCGAACTAATGCACACATGGAAAAAATCTATCCATACAAAATGATGCCGCTTAACAACGCTCCACAAATTAGCAAGCTCGTAAAATGTGTGCACTAAATTACATTCACACTAATGTTTGGTATGCATAGTTCAATGCGAGTGGGGGGCTCTTATATAGACACAATTTGCTCGAAAATGCCAGCACCATCACTGATACCATCATAACAACTACACTGAATGACCACTACAAGGCATAAATATGCAATGCTCGAGCCTGCAAGGAGGCTGCACAGCAATACAACCATTAACTGTAGTTACTGAATGTTGCTGCATGAAAGGGAACTACTGTTTCCTACTGCAACTTCAACAGCAGTAAGATTTCATGAACACAGAGCTATGCAGCTTAACACTTTATAATACTAGACATACAGAACAGAAACACTCTTACATGTAGAGGAATCCACCATGGCCAATACAACAGTTGCAATAAACACAGCAGCTTCAACAAGGATACTAATGACGATCCTCGGTGTGAGGCTACGGTCTCTAAAATTGAGAGAGAAAAAGAGAGAGCGCTGACCGGATCTATTACTCCAGATGTACAGCACAAACGAGTGCTCCAATGCAGCGCAATATCGGCTATGCACATCTTCAAATCATGCAGTGATTTTAGCACAGCCCCGAATGAAGGATTATATACGTATGTGTACTGCAAGAATCAAAGTACAACCAGTATAAAGATTTCGTCGGGGGAAAAAAAATTATTTTCAGGACCTTGAATCATTCACTGTTTCCACAGATTAATTTTATACGCAAGTTCTGTAATTGCCTTCATGGTCATAAGCACCATAATTCATCTTGCATTTCTTCACAAGAAACTTCTAATGAACTTAGCCATGCACTAGCATCTTTGCTGCTTGCAATGGTGGGTACAGTCATTATGAGTGTTAGATGCAAGAACTATGACAGATGTCAACAGTGAACAGTCAAAGCTAACAAAGCACTCTGACCACACTTTGCTGGCCTTAATCAGTGAGCACCGACCTTTCCACTGCATTGACATCATCCACAAAATGGCTTAACCAAATCCTCCCTGAATATATGGACTACAGATATCGTAAAATATCAATCAGTTGGGCATCAACACCGCAGCGAAAGATTTGGAGCCATTGTTCACCTGTTGAGACGGCACCGGTGAGTATAAAGATGCTCAAAAACTAATTATTTCGTCAAAACAACTTATTTCAATGTGTCATTATGCATAACTATAAACTCATGTTGCACACCTAGGCTCAGAGCACTGAATATTTTTTGAAGATGGCTAAACAAAGAAACTTCAGCATAGACTAGAATTACACCTTCAGCAAGATAATGATGGTGACATCTAGTAATAGTGGGACAGGTGAAGCAGCTCTGAGAGCAATTATGGAGCAGAATTTTTTAAATTTTGAACAGATTACTGGTAGAAACAAAAGCACATGTTTTGAGCCACAAATTTTCAATTTGGAACAGCTTATTTAGAGGACAACAATCTGGGGTGTGCTATGGTAATTTTTACTCCAGTCCAGCTGTTTTGCATTGACATATGCTATCATAGATTTTGGTCCAGAACACAACCACCGATAGTTATAGTTTACATAGTTAAAGTGAACTAATAACTCGAACAGCTTTTCTGTCCAATCACAGTGCCAGATATTTATGTTGAGAAAAACTGTTGGTACTTAAACCCACAAAGGTCAGAGAATCATTTCAAGCAATACTCAAGTTTCCACCAGCCATCAAATTGCTGAAATATGATACTGAAACCCAAACAGAAAGTTTTGTGAAGCAGTAGGGACAGTATTGCTGAGCATTCTTTTCTTTTTTCTTTTCGTTTATTCCTCAGGCCCTTTTGCACAGCAAATCATGCAGCATTTTGACGCAAACGGCACAAATGTACCAACCCCCTGCATCTAAGGCTTAGCTTCTGGCCATGTGAGTTGTGAACATAAATGAGTCCACTTGAGTACACATGAGTACGATACTGTAATGTCTATTTCAAAAAGTGTGCAAACAAAAGCAAGCAACAAAAAAAAAGCGTAGCCAATGACTGCTAATTGCTACAAATGATATGGACAGAAGCACAAGCCTGAGTACCTTTATAAGCAGCAGAAATGGTCTCATGTGGCCCTATATATGTTTACGCATGACTTATTTAACATTTCTATGCAGTTCCCCCCAGTGTTCGACACCACCAGACTTATTTATAATCGTTCGCTTATTCCTCTCGCTAAATCAAGATAGAACCTTACAAAATGACATTATATATATCTCAACATCTTCAAATGTAAAATGTGTAAGTTCATCACCAATGCTCCAAGTTTGCGTGCATATTTTTACATTTACTAAAGGCGCCAGATTGCGCATGGGTCGTGATAGTCAACATCAAATGAGTGCGCCAGTCCTGATGGTATTGCGTGGACATAATCTTCCGCGAGTACTAGCCTGCCCTTCACTTCTACCTCTAGTGTCAGTCCCGTGCATTGTAGATCTGCATACATTCCTGCGCTGGCTGACATAGTTCTAGCCACGAGGCTCCAGTAGCGTAAGTCCCGGTTTTGGCATGGAACATGCTGTGAACCTTGATGCCATAAGGTCTACTGATGTTGCATATGTCATTAGATAAAGCATGCAGGAGAAGGTTAGCAACTTCTTTTCCTAAACCTTCTCAAATAGATGTTAATAAAGGTTTTATCTGGCTGGAGATATTTTGCCCTGCCTAACCCAAGCTACGTATATGGTGCATGATTTCTGCAGTGACTATACCTGTATAGAGAAGGGTTTTGGATGTCCCAAATGCTTTGTTATCAAGGCATTTGTCTGTAAGTGATAAGATATGATAGAAACCATGAGAGCATTTTTTATCCTTTCCTTACCGAAGACGTGCTGTCCACACAGTTTGTACTGCTCCTGCCAAACATGAACAGGGCTTGTCCACGCAATGAAGCTACTCTGATTCATTTCACTGAGTTGTCCTTCGCTTGAATAGATGGTGCAGTAAAAAATTTTAAAACATGCTCAAAGCATGCATTTCGGCACAGAAATGTATGCTTGCATTTGCAATGTATTGTTTTTAACCAAAAAAAACTCCGTAGCGAAAGGGTTAAACCAAAACATCAATTAACCCTTCTTATTTCTGCAGCTACATCTCGTTCGTACTTACCCAAATTGAAGAAAAAGGTTGAGAAAATTGCACAGCAAATTTGGCACCTGAGAGGCCAACGTAATGTAATTCATAAAGTCATTCCTGTACAGCGTAAGCTCGCTCGCCTCAGCTGAGTCATTCGCAAGCACACCTGGTGCCAATTTGTAGTTCTGGAAATACTGAAACAATAAAAGAGAGGAGGAAATTAGAAAGGTGGCAATGATTTCCTTGCTTTCAAGGCACGCTGGCGCCTGGTTGTCACAAAAAAAAAGCGCACAAATCTAGGTAAGGCTACAACACAGGGAAATTATTTAGCCCCACTATTACTTCTGTTGAGCCTTCATCCTACATAAAATCAAATGATACACACCAGCTCATCAAGCCCTCCCAATAATAAGCTTTTTCTGCACTTAAAGTGCTATCTGCTATCTACTGACAGTTTCAGAATAATGCTTGTCACCTTACATATGTTAAAATTAAACACCTTTGTGGGACATCACGGTATGCATCCAAGACATTCAGACAAACCACATGAAGACAAATGTAAAAACATAAAAAAATAACGTGCCTCGTGCCAGAAATGGCTATGCCAAGGCAAACCATTAACTAACACCCTGTCATTTCTATGTGGACACATTTCATTAGGCCTAGGAATTTCACAATAGCCGAATGATCTCAGAATTTGGACATGCTATGCAGCCATAACTAACTTTACAGGTTAGTTTAGAAGTAGCAGAAGCCAATTTTATCTAGTAGTGCCAATTAATAATAACAAAAATGTAGTAATTATGCAAATTGACATTGTAGTAGGCACTATGGGTGCTGCCATGTTTGACAGCGCTATCTTTGAGCATGTGTAAATCTCGTGTATTTTAGGGTCGCCATGTAACATACATTAACATAGTGCACGTAGACACCTGAAATGTATGGAGCACACACAGTGAGGACAACGTTATTTCATTGCATACGCAGTGTATTTTGTTTGGCTGTACACACTGTTCTAAAACTGTCTTGTATCACAAGGCAATTTAAATACTTACAGACTTGGCATTGATGAACATATTCCAAGGCATGAGTGTGCCTATGCCATGGATAAGCAGGATCAAGTAGAGCAGGTTGTAGGAGTCCTTGGGACTTGTCTTCACTGCTGGTAATCCATTGAGCTCCTCACCTCTTTCACTTATGTGCCTGCATAAAAGGCAGTCATATGAAATTGGCACTTTTTGATTGCCACAACAGCAGCAGCCTCTCAGATGTTTCTGGCACTCAGTTGCACATATCATTGCCAGATTTCACAACTGCAAATAGCTCTTTTAAGGCGTAACTCAATCGAGGCCACAATTCTAATGGCAGAAACATTGTCAGAGAACAAGCTGCTGTTCTGTCAAAGTTCTGCTAAACCTCACCCACATGCTAAACCTCACTCACATGCAGATACAAATTTTAATGGCAAGAATTTAGCCACAAAACAAACTGCTTTTGTGTCAGAGGTAGTGGCGCAAAGGTTGCAAAAAGAGAGAAAAAATATGGAAAGTATGCCACACTGGCACTGGCATTCGTTTTTCTATGACTCTTTTTTTATTTTCAGAAATTCAGAAAAAAAAGAACGAGCCCTTAGATTCCCACTTCTTTCCTTCATTCATAACAAGGGTCTTGTTCTGGCAGACATAATGCCTTGTGGTAGTATGCGAGGGATTAATGGTTAGCTGCCAGCTCGTAATAAGATCACGTGCTACATGACGCCAACAGGCAGAAAAAGAGTGTTCCACACGCACTGTCATGGCTACTAGCAGCACTAACACTCCTAGGTTTAAATGCACATATATACCCCATAAAGTGGACGGGGGGCTGACCGCCGGGGTAGCTCAATTGGTAGAGCATCGGACGTGTTATTCGAAGGTCGCAGGTTCGGTCCCTGCCAGTGGCAAGTTATCTTTTCGTCCACTTTTCTTTCTTCACATTTACATTACAATTACTAATAATAACATCCCCTATACTTTCCTTGACATCATTGTCTGTTAGTTCTCACTAATATTGTGTCTAACAAAAAAAAAAAAAGAAAAACAAGCCCTTAGATTTCCACTGCTTTTTTTTTTTTGTCTAATTTTGCATTTACTATGTAGACAATGCTGTCAGTTTCACAGTTTGCGTAGAACTGCCACATCTGCGATATTATGGAAGGGTGTCACAGAATTGCTAATGATAAAAGCAGAATGCCTGTGTACCATGGGTTTACACTGTGCAATGGGGCCAAAAGAAGTTTGTGCAGTTTAGACCATCATCTGCCACTAACCCTCCACTGCATTCTAGGGTATATGAAGACACTGACAGAGACAACATTTGCTTATTCACATCAGGGGCCTTCATTGTGTGGCAGGCAAGCATAAGTTATCTGCACATGCATTCACTAAAGAACACGAGACTGCTCATTTTGTAACATTTCGTGCACTACTAATAGTGTAAACTAACAATCAGTTTAAATGTGAGCGTGTCTGGTAGAATAAGGACTGTGTTCACCTAAACAGACAACCAAGGCATCATCAGTTTTCTGTCACGCTTTCACAAAAGGAATGCATCTAAGATGACATCAGACCCCTGATTGTTTTCCCCGGCAAATTTCATAATTTGGTTTCACAGTGGTAAAGATGGAGTTTAAGTGTACCTCTGCAACCATGAATAAATATTAATTCATAGTCATCAGTACTTTATCTGATATCTTCTCAAGTCAAGTCACCTGAAATGGAGCATCCTGCAAACTCACATGAATATGTATGTGAATTAGAAATTAATAAGCTCAGAACCTGTTTCTTAAGTGTTGGCTCATGTTCACAACAGAACAGAAAGCACGTTGTGGGAAGAGAAAACAAGGGTGGTCTCCACAAAAATATTCGTTTGACTGTCTGCAGACGCATCAGGAGCAGCTCGACTCCTTAGAATCACACCCAGATTTCATGTCATCCAACGAGGTTTGATATGTGAATCAATGTTTTCCTATGAAAAAGAAAAAAATTAACTTAAGTGCCTATATGCAACCAGCACCGGCTAAATGCTTTCATTTATTCTTTGTTTGTTAAATCACACAGCGCACTCCAGAGGGGGAGCTATGGAACTCAAGCACGCTAAAATAAAAAGGCCTTACGCATGAGAGCCACGCTGAACTGCTGGCGTCTGGTTCCGTGGTACAATGAGGACTTCATTCTCCTCCAACGGACGAAGTGGAAATTCATTACCTCTTTCGACCATTGTGGCAGGGTAGCCTTTGGCCCAAATAATTTAGTAGTGTGCGTATGCCTGCAAATGAAAAGAAATAAAAATTAAGAAAACCCGGTCATCATCGAAACAAGAAAAAGATCAAACAGCAATCTGTGTATGTCTCCCACATCCCTCATAATTATGAAACATTAAAAATGATTAAAGGCTTAAAGAACAATCGAAGAGTAAACATTACAGATGCTACATTGACAACACAATTTCTCCAAGTTGAAGACTCATACACATCACAGGCTCATTTGCATACCAATTCAGAATAGCACTCGCATACCTTCAGCCAGATTTTCAATGCAGCAATGGTGCAGCGATTTTACAACATATCAGCACGATTGAACAGAATAACAGTTGGTCAAAGACATGCATTCCTGTCCCACCATCAGAGACACTGAGGGTGATTTCCATTATTTAAACATGAACGGAGCTCAAAAAATATGATGTATAGCACAATAGTGCTACACTTCACGAACAATGAAACTGCGGTACTTGACACAAAGCGTAAGAACTGAATGTGATAAGTGAAGTAAGCCAGAATCCCAGCCCTGCCTTTCATACATGAAGCATTTGAATGATATACTTTTTTTATTTGAAGGCTCCTCCTGAACACCAATGTCTTTAAAACCGTTGACTCATGTATTTCGAGTATTTTGTTAATGAATAAAAAGAAGAAAAAAAAAAAGATCAGCCAGTGGCACGTACAACTGGACCAAAAATCAGCTGATGTAATCAGGCAGATAGTCTGACAGTACATAATAAAGAAAACCCAGACAGCGATGCTTGGTTACAAGCAACGATAAGCAAGACATTGTCTAGTAATTGCAGTTTGACCATTCCACACTATACACACTCTAAAATGACGCACTAACCACAGCAAACGGCATGCAATGTTTAATTTTTAGCTGGCTGTGAATGCCCTACCACATAACTGCAAACCACACACCCAAATAATTACCCAATTTGTGATATTTATTAAGAGCAAATAACATAAGTTGCTTCTTAGTAATTCGCTAGAATTAAATAAACAGAATGAGAATGGGATTACACTATAATTTAGAAAGCAAATATTCCACCTAATTTCAATTTATTGGAATTATCTCTATAGCTTGTAGCTATGGAGAACATAAAAACACTTCAAATTTTTTAAAATATCAAGCTGATGCATGCTGAAATAGACATTTTAATTGGAAAACAGAAATATTTTTTAATATCAAGCTGGTGCATGCAGAAATAGACATTTTAATTGGAAAACAGAAGCCAAAATTTAAAAATGGTTAGCTTTGTTTGGTAAAACAATTCATCAGGATGTTAACAGCAACAGCTATGTAAATTCTTGTATGTACAGGCACTTGCAGCAATTCTTGCAGTACAGGCACCTGACCACCACACCAGCCCGTATACCCCACTCCCCACTTAGTAAAATGCTTTGTTGGGTACGTTGGTTCATTCTGGAATAGATTTGAGTGTGAAAGGACGAGACAAAATAAAAGAAGACGACTAGCGCTTGTGCAGTCGTCTTCTCTTCTTGTGTCTCGTCCTTTTGAGCTCAAGTCTATTCCCACTCCCACTTTTTTTTGCCTCATTTTTACTTCAGTAGCAGCCAACATCCATAATCGAAGAACAGCACTTGAGAGGGAAGGAACTATCAACGTGGGCTTAAGAGTTGCTACGTAGGTGATCCAAGTGTCAAGTGCACCGATAAGAAATGCCCCTGAATGTTACACGTGGTGGCGGTACAATGATTGCGTCCATGGCCGATAAAAATTTAGAGACAGTCGCACTTATCAATTCTCGAGCTGAGCACCAAAGAAACGTCACCTCGTGAAAAACGGAGATGAGGCAATAGAAAAATAAAATGTGTTGCTTTCAGAAACCAAAACACAGACATGCCAACACGAAAATAAAATTATTCCTTATCAGCCAAACTAAAAAGCAAAAAAAAAAAAAAAAAGCATGAAGATGGATATTTTATTAAGTGGTGGAGATAAGACATGCTCAGACGCAAAGCAAAAGGGGCAATGCACTGCACTGCATTATGGGCTAGACAGCAGACCTTACTGCGCCAAAATAAAACAAATTACAATGTGATTGCACACTAAGTACCATCAACTCTGCACTTTTATCAAAATAATAACTTTTGACTGATGCGTGACCAGACAGTTCATATAAATCCTGACTGCACTGCCAACCTTCCTCAACCTATTATCTCATTCATCTTAACTAAATCAGACGAAACAACTATGTACTCCAGGGATGGCAGTGAAAGACAGCCGCAAGTGGTTTCAGTTTGGCGAAACCTAAACTAACATGCAGTAGTAACTTCAGCCACGTATTAGTGCGCACAGAGATAAAACAGATGGTTATGCTAGTGCAATGGGATGGGTCACTTCACACAGTAAGTATATTCAGTACTCCAACAGCATTTTGGTTTTCCCATCTTGGCACTGAATAGAAGCACTCTTCCAACATATGAAAACAGTTTTTAATACATAACCATAGTGTTTTTTACAAACAGTAAAAAATGCTGAACGTCAAGGTATCAAAAGCGTGCAGGTATTAAAAGCGAACACAGCGGTAATAAACAGCACGAACGTGGCAGACTTGTCGTCAGCAAAAGATGAGCTTTCAAGAGCCTCACTTTAACTGGGCACAGAGGGGCGAACCCAGGCTCACGTCAAACCTCAATTGCCTATTATTCATGATATTACATCGGCCCCATTCGAAGGCCTTTCTGGGCTTCACTCCGACACCGTTGCCCGACAAAGGCGCCGCACCAGCCCCTTTATGCAGCTGCAATGGTTCTTAAGAGGTCGGCTCCTTTCTCCAACGTCGCGACTGTTTAGGTCGAGTTTTATTCCCATTTCGCAACCACGAAACCTTCTAAACAGTCATTTCATCTTGGTTACCAATACCATTACCTCAGTTTCTACTGACAAGACAGGCCAATCGTTATAAAACACAGAAACGAAAGCTGGCAGCACTTATTTCTAGCGAAGTTACAGGTTGTGTAACAGGCGATCGATCAGTCAGAATCAAAGGCGAACAAACCGAAACGATGTTGATTAACTTGTGCCTTCATCAACTGTTGAATAGATGTGACGAGTAGCGTCTAAACTACCGCCTTGACCCAGCCAGTATTTTTTTTTTTTCAAAAGTTCAACGGCCATAGATATATCTCGGTTTGAGACAACCGACGCAGGCGGTCGTGGCGCATGCAATATACAAAAGGAACGCTTTTCCTCGGCGCCGTAACGTCGCTATTCTTAGGCGCTAAAACGCGGGAGATACTGTCGTCGCCTTTGGTGAGCGCTGGAAAGCGTTATTCGCCAAACAGCGAAGAGAACTCGCCCGTAAACTACTAGGCTAGCAAAAGACATACGTATCTAACATCCCTTGCAGCTCGGAAATGGTTAACCGAGATAACAGAGTGTCAGAAATCGCCCTACCATCACTTAACAAAACTACTGTGAAATCTCGGCCGTCTAGCGATATACAGCTTACAGAGGCAAACTGTTACAACGAGATAACGCATTCTGATTAAAACAATGGTCGAGACACGTGCGGTGTCAGCCCGCCACAAAGGACGCGGTTTAAACACGTGAGACGTGCGGCCGCAGACCCGAAGCGCACGCTCGGCGGGCTTCACTGCCGAAGTGTCGTTCTTGGCCGACAAAGAGGGGCTAATTACGGCACCCACCTGATAACGCTGCCCGTCGAGGGGGGGTTGTTAGAGTTGTGATAACGGCATTTTCCTTGGCGGTCACCCAGGCACCGCGCTTCCTGTACTTCGTGGTGCCCGATGCGAACCGCGCCGCAGGCCTGAGGCTCCGCGTGCCCTAACGCCAGCAAAGCTAGCCGCTAAAGCGTGGGGGAAGCCACCGCTAAAAAGCACCGCGGCCGATGCCACTAAACATCACCGGAGCCTCCGCTAACGGGTTGCCAGCTTCGATTGTAGAGAATGCGCGAAGTCTGGCAGCACCGAAAAATAGCGCCAAATTCGAACGGTGGATATGCAGGTTAGCTGAATCAGGCGAATCCACTAAGCATTGTTAATTTTGTTTCAGCAGTAGCACACTCTCGCGCACAGATTTTAAGCCGCTTAGCTACTGAGTATGTGCAGCACAAGGAAACGAAGACACCAGAAGACACATAAACGACATAGACTGGCGCTGTTCGTTTATGTGTCTTCTGGTGTCTTCGTTTCCTTGCGCTGCACATACTCAGTATACATCAAGACATGTACCAACTAGCCCACCAACGGATCCTTCTAGAACCGCTTAGCTAGCCTACTGCACTGGCGTTTACAGTGGGCAAATATACATCGAGCAAATATGCGAGCAGGCCACGTATCCTATCTCACATCCCCCCGACCGGAAAGAATCCCTCGCTAGAATTTAAAAAATAATATATATATATATATATATATATATATATATATATATATATATATATATATATATATATATATATATATATATATATATATATATATATATATATATATATATATATATATATATATATATATTAAATAATAAAATATATGATCAAGGAAAAGGGATATTAAGCAAAAATGTTATCGGCCACGACAGCACTCTCTATTAGGCCGAAAGCTCTATTGAACACTTCGTTAAAAGTTGCAGTGTGCTATATTTAAACACTTCAATATACGCGCTTCGATACCTTTCATTGTCTTAGCCAAAAAAAAAAAGGAGGGGGTGGGGGGTCGACATGTGTAGGATTAGCCTCTGTAGTAGGACAGTAACTGGTTGTCAAGTGCGGTCATAAGCGTGCGCAAGGTTCCCCTTCAGGGGGGGGGGGGGGGCGGAGGTTCGTCGCAGCGCCCCCCCTCCCTATTATGTCAATGTATGGGGCTGACTTTGCGCCCCCCCTTATCGCCCCCCACCTACCTATTATGTCAATGTATGGGGCTGGCTTTGCGTCCCCCCCCCCCCTTCTCGCCCCCCCCTGCCCCTGGGTGCGGTGATTGAATGAACATCAAAGTACTGCTATTCATTCCCAGCCTACGACCGCAGAAAGTAAAGTCGGGTGATGAAATTAGAAAGTTTAAATGAATTCAGTTCTGTCAAGGCAGAGTGAATTCAAGATCATTTGGCGCGCCTTCGGCATGCATTGGGCATAAAAGTAAAATGATAATGAATGAATGAGTGAATTAATTAATTAATTAATTGAAATCAATGCACTCTGCGTAAATGTTATATTTAATGAAGGACAGCCTACCGCTCTTCAAAGATAGAGGGAATAGTAATCTAATGAATCGCTTCTACGCGAGACATTGCTGGTTTTCGTGAATCATTAGCTAACATTGCATAACCAGATAACTTTCATGTACAACCAAGAATTCAATGCATCACATCATCAGTTGTAGTGAATATACTGAGCTAACATTGTACAACTAGGAATTCCAATCGTCTTTTTCTCTATTTCACCTCTCCCCTCTGCAATGCTCTTGGTCCTTGAGGGGGTAAATGAATGAATAAATAAATAAATAAATAAATAAATAAATAAATAAATAAATAAATAAATAAATAAATAAACGACTTCTGATTTTCTGTACGTACTGAGGTCTTAGTATATTTGAGCATATTGAAGTTCTGTCGCCGCATATAGACGTATCGACTTGTTTCCTGTGTCGTTCCTTGGATGCATGACCTATGACACAACGTCGAAAGTACAGAAACTACAGCGGATCTTCATTTAATTTACTTAGAGACAGAGGGAAATGCGCTGCAGTGCTGTTCTGCGCTTAAAAGGAGAAAAAGAAAAGAACTCAGAGCGGTATTTTATGCATTCGCCTAATAAGACTCGAAGGCGAAAGTCATGTTCTTTTTCTTAGGCGACAGAGGCGTAGCCAGAAAGTTTTTTCTGGGGGGGGGGGGGGGGGCACCTCCTTGATTTCGGGGGGGGGGGGAAGCACGGGGCCGGTGTGCCACCCCCTGGCTACGCCACTGTTAGTCGACGTATCGATCCTTCCCCCCTCCCCCCCCTTCCGAAAACTTTCTGCGTCTCATCTGGTTTTGCACGGCCTCCGTGATCGGCCCATCTTGACCAAGCGACGATGTCACGTGATGACGACATCAAGTGACGTCGTGATGACGTCACAAATTCTGGCGAATCTGTAACGTCATATGGTGGCGTAATCATGCCATGATTTTTTTCATCACTCGTGTTGACACTGACGGTCGTTTTTCGCGTTTGATGAGGCATGAAAGGCTTCCGCCAGGCCCGTAGCCAGAGGGGGGGGGGGGGGTGATCCTAGCCCTCCCCCCCTCCCCAAATATATATGGAGGGGTGTTTTACCGAGGACAAATAATAAAAATATGTGTTTTTCGAGGCCTTCAACAAGTGCCCCCCCACCCCCCCGAAAAAAAACTCCTGGCTACGGGCCTGGCTTCCGCCTTAATATGCTCTTTCCACTAGACTGTTCTGGGGAAGTCTTTCATCCGTCGATCCAGACGTGAACGGCATGTCGGTCATGTTGCAGGCGCCAGGATATGTGCGTGCGGCCCACCTGACACGATGCAGGCGCATGCGCTGCGTATACCCGCCTCGACACGCCAGCTTGCCTTTACTTCTGCGGGCGTTACCTTGCACACTGATCTGCAGTCATAGAGCGCACCGAACCGACAATGAAAGAGGAACCTTCGTCCCGTATCGCAGAGCTGTACGCGGAGTTGTTTACGAGGTGTAGGCTTTCCCTTTGCTTCTTCTGTAAACGGCGCCAGATACGTCATACCTGAAGCACAGCGGAAGAGCTCACCCCCCCCCCCCTACACACACACACACACGCACACACTGCAAACAGTGTACATCACAAGTTTTTTCTAAATGTTAGAAAGGTTACATTAGTTTTTTATTTAATTACTTGGCCTGTTTGTTTACATGAGAGACTGGCTCAACGTCTACGCAGACAACAAGCTACCCCGGAGGCGAGAGCTCGGGAAGCAGCGGCAATGTCACGGGTGATTTACGGTAAGAACGATCCCCAGTGCTTCGCCCACTCGTCACGATTCACTTCGTGGAGATGCGTGGATTTTTTTTTTTTTTTTGTACGAATGATTTTACGTCTTCGCCTTTGAAGAAAATACAAAATAAGGTTGACATTATTGAAGAGACCTCACTGCCTAACCGCAATTACGAAAACGCATTTAATAATTATGTTTAATTATTCATTAATCCTGAAAAACCGTTTTCTACAGGGACTCTTTCCATTTCTTAAATCATTGTTCCATGTTTTTATTCACAATTTAGCCGGAAGAGAAGTTATTGTTTTAAATGGGTGTTGAAATATTACATTTTCGTTACTGCTGGACCTCCGGTTTACTCGTTTTACGTCTTATTTCAAGCAGTTTCCATGCGTAGTGTGCGTAGTGAATAAGATGAGAATTCAGTGATGCCAATCAAGACTCGCGCTTCCCAAGTATTTTGAGACCCCACCCCTCTCTCCACCCAGGGGCGGATCCAGCCACTCACTTTAGGGGTGGGGCGGTCGCTTGAAGTAACACCGAAGAGGGGGGCGGGGTTCGGACTTTTTTGCTTTTGGTAGCACAAAAACCCCATCACAGCATAAATACTGTTAATGTGGGCTCACGGTGGTCCCACTCATTTGTCCTAATTGGTGATAGGAGGTGGACGACTTGCACTGAACAAAGGGGGGGCGGGTGCTCACACAGGCTTTTTTTTTTTGGGGGGGGGGGGGGGGGGGGCGATCCGCCACTGTTTCCACTCCAATTCCTGAACGATTCCGACGACTACATGTGTATCGTGCAATCTCAAGAGAAAGCTCGCGCACCCGTGCATTCAGTCAGTCAAGAACTTTATTGAAAGGTCCTGAGGAGCTTAATTAAGCTGCCGGGCGGTCCATGAGGGACACCCTTGCAGCCGCTACCGTAGGCGACGCCCGAGTCGGGGCGGGAACGTGGAGGCGTTCCGCAATTAGAAAAATTAATTCGGTTCTTTGATGGGCCAAGATCACGACATCATTATGAGGTGCGTGCTAGTGGGGGAACTACGGATTAATTTTGACCACAGTAGGATTCTTTAACTTGCACCTATATCTGCGTACGAAACGGGTTCAACTTAAATTGAGGACGACTCAGCGAGCCATGGAAAGAAAAAAATCCCAGCATAACCACGGAGTGAATGATGATGAGTGGGCGAAGCTCTGGAGGTTCATCGGTAAGCCGTGAATCTTCCGTGAAATTCGCCCAGTACATCATCAAATATGTGACAAACACTGTGTGTATATATACAAGATATTTATATTTTATTCGTGAGCCGTGATTTTCCGTTTTGTTTTCTTTTCTTCGTTGGTCGTGGTTACCGTTTACATAAGCCGTGGCTTCCGTTCCCCCCTTCCTTATAACGGCTTTATGGTCGGTGTAATGGAGGGAGAGCGGTTTCTGGATGGGTCGTAGTCAAAAGTTTGCACAGACGAGATCGATGCAGGTTCCTCGGATGGTGGTTGGTTGCATGTGGTCACACGATATGCATGTGAGACCATATCGCGATGCCATGTGTTGTATAGCATCGCGATCGTCATCGTCATCAGCGTGATCGTTATGACGCATAGTGGGTACATGGAATGTACCCACGTTCCATGTGCTGTGCCGTGATGGCAGCGTCATCGTCATCGCACAGGGGTGGCTACGACGACGACGACAACGCAGGACGACGCCGGACTAGCCTACGCCCTAAGGAGCTTCGCCCCTAAAAAAAAGATGTAACCTTAAGGAACAATATTAGAGTGGAATGGGTAAAGGCATAGGCGTGCGCACGGGGGGGGGGGGGGGGAGGGGGGGCGAGATGGGGGGGGCGCAAAGCCAGCCCTATACATTGTAGGGGGGGGGGCGCAAAGTCAGCCCAATACATTGACATAATAGGGAGGGGAGGGCGCTGCGACGAACCTTCGCCCCCCCCCCCCCCCCCCTGAAGGGGAACCCTGCGCACGCTTATGGGTAAAGGACAAACGGGCGTTAAGGACGTCATAGACTCATAGTCGACATCAGGAAGAAGAAATGTGCATGGGCAGGGCACGTAGCACGTAGGCAAGATAACCGATGGTTATCAAAAGTAACAGACTGGATTTTAAGAGAAGGCAAGCGCGCGAGAGGGAGGCTGGAAGTCAGGTGATCCGAGGTTGTTTCGGGGGGGTTCAGTCAAGCTTTATGTATGTTCGTGCGTCTATATATACGAATGCGAAATTGAAAATCTTCGGGGTAGGGGGGAGCTATCCTTATCTTCCTGACGGGATTCATAATTTGTGCCGGTAGATAGGGACAGTTGCTTTTTCCAAACATTGGCACTGGCTGGAGGAGTCTGACTGTGACTTCGAAAAGGTCACTTACACAGACTTCAACGTTAGAGCGCATTTCTAGAGTTGCTGGACTGTTCGTCTTTAATTTAACATGGAAAATCGGTTCATTTCGACAAACTTGATCAACAAACGTTGGATATTAAAAGAAATTTTGCGTAGGCGCTGACATTGTTGCAGACCCAAGACGTGCTAAGTTTAACTTGATTTTACGTTCGTATCGGGCAAAATAGTCCATTTCGCCAGAAGTCCGAAATAGACCGCGCGAAGACCAGAACTGGACCGTCGAGACAGCGAGCATGGTACAATGGGATAAGGTCCGAGTTCACGGTGGAATAGGTGCCGGCTTGTATCGTGGGGAAAATACGCTAGCCAAGCTGCTGAAAACGGCACCTCCCCGACCAGATCCGCACGCGAGCGTCGGCTGCGCCAGTTCCCATCGCCTCCTGACAAGCCGACTTCCTTGCATAGCCTGGAAAACAATCAAAAGAGCGGGTTAACGGGAGCACGGCCCGGGCGCACCTATTTCGGTTCACGAAAGGCTGGGAAGTGCGCGTACGGCGACCGCTAGGGTATATCCCACCTCGAGATGCTCATCTTTAGATCCCGCGTCAATACTGGTCCGCAGGGCGGTCACGTGGTCAGCGTCTGCCCAATCCGGGCTCCCTCCCTGAGGTGCTGTCGGCAGTGCGGAACCGCCCACCGGTACCCGGCCGTTAGCCATTTTTTTTGCCGAGTCGGATAATAGACTGGAGTTCCGTGAGTAAACCTACGAGCTGCCCGATGTAAACGTGCCCCCCCGAAGCGTGTAAACAGTAGAGCCGACCCTGACGCCCTCTTATTAATATGCAGTTCTTGCTTGTACAACGTCGCGTACGTTTCGGCACGAGTGAATTGTGTTCTTACTGACTTGTGGATAACTCTGGACTCAGAAACTGCCCCTGTCAGTCAGAGGGTAACGACGACAAGACCTGTAAAAGCAGGAACACATCCCTCTCGTGCTATAGAGCCGTCGCACCCTATGGATCGCCGGTGCTTGTGAACACCTGTGACGCCTTGTGTTGCAATACCGTCGTCAACTGTTCAATCAGTCGTCGTGACCAGACGGGACCATTTCACTGTTGCTACTTCGGATACTACCTCCTACCTTGCAAACAAGACACATTTTCGGCGACGGAGTTGATGCAATACCTCCGAGTGTGGGTACATACACAACCTGAAGCTGCTTTGTTCAAAACACTACTTGATCCAGTGAATGTGACACAAGAGTTAATTTCGCCGCGTTCCCGGAGTTGGAAGTTATCGCCGATTAACTGAAACCGTTGAAAGCTTTTTTCACGCGTAAACTGTGATTTATCAAGAGATATTACCGATTAAGTGAAGCTGTTGAAAGCTTTATAGACGCATAAACTGTGGTTTAGTCGGAGGCGTACGCCGGTGGACATCAAAGCAGCCGCTGTACCGGGCAGGTGTCTCAGGTCCAGTCATGAGCTCGGAGACGCACCTCTCGAGCTTCGACCCTCGACGTCCAGCGAGCCCCAGTTACCTGCGCATGGATCCGGAGAACCGGCCACGCCGCCTTCTCGACCCGGAGGAGATCCCATTCCTGCCCAGGGCGCGCTCATGGAGGAGGGTGAGTGGTGTAGCCGAGGCCGCCGCCATCTTGCCGCTCAGTATGTTCCCCTCGCCGTTTGGGATTGAGAAAGGAGGTACCTGCGAATGAAGCACGCGAGAAGGCACTCATTGAACAGTCCCTGAAACAGGTTTGAGAGAGAGAGAGATACAAATGAGGAAAAAGCAGGGAGGTTAACCATAATTGAAACATCCGGTTTGCTACCCTACGCTAGGGGGAGGGTGAAATAAAGATGAAAATAATAGCGGAGAGAAAAAGAGGTGCAAAAAAAAGTAAACGAAAGAATTCGCCGACGATTACGACACCGCCTAAAGCGAATTCTGAACGCAGTTGTTTAGGTATTTTGTTTTTGCGATAAGTTGAGGCAAGTGCTTCTGCTTCGGCGGCACGCACCTCTGGATTCTGGCGTCGACGGCGTTGAGCCTCTGCTCGGGCAATACGTTTTAGCAGCAGCGGCAGACGGCTCACTTCCACCAGTTGCGTCGCTCATTGTTCAGAAAGAACTGGCTGAGACTGTTTTGTATACAGCGATATACACGGTTTACATTAAGAAGAGAACACCGTGAGTAGCGTGACTGGCGCGGACAACTTCGTGCAGCCCATTTCACGTCAACAGCCGCAGACGGAGCTTAGCGCGACTGCCTCGCTAACCGGGAGACCGCGGAACGCAGCGCGTGGGCGCGTTCCACAACAGCCAACGTACGACGGCGCGCACTACTGTGGCGCCGCGGGTGGCCGCCGCGGAAACTGTCGTCTCGCCACTGTTGTTCCCTCCTCCTCGCGCTCTCCTCGCTATCGCCGTCTTTCGTCCTCCGCTGCGCCTCGCGATCGCTCCCTTTCGTCCTCGTTCGCTCTATTTCGTCCTCGTTCGTACTCCGACGCCGCTCAACGCAGGAACGGCCGCCTAAAGGCCTGACCACACGTACGCGTTGCAGCGTGTCATAGCGTGGCTTTTTGACGCGGCGCCGCGCCCTCTCGCTATGGAGAGAGATGGCGCGTGGCTACGCGATGCTGCGCGCCCTCTCTCTCCATAGGGGAGAGGGCGAAGCGCCTCGTCAGAAAGACTCGCGCTGACGCGCTGCAACGCGTACGTGTGGTCAGGCCTTAAGAGCTGCGCTGTCAGCACGACCGGCCTGCGCGGAGATGCAGCACAGTCACAGCGAAAGCTGGAAGAGCGGCCTTTCTATAGAGCCTTTTGTAAACTCTCTTGGGGCAACTAATATAGGTACACTTGCAGGATACCCACTACGCCACAAATCATCGTAATTTTTGTGAAGATGAAGCACCCGGCCACTATGTCATTATTCGTCATTATGCAGAGAAGCCAGTTACCTCTGTGAGGCATTATGTGCACTTTGTTGATGCTGTGGCAGATGACAATGAAGTACGGCTGAGACAATACTCGAGACAATAAAGAAGAGTCTTGAGGGTCCTAAACGTTGCCTCGCAAGTGGTAGAGGTACTGGGTATGTATGTATGTATGTATATATATATATATATATATATATATATATATATATATATATATATATATATATATATATATATATATATATATATATATATATATATATATATATATATATGGCTACGTCTTAGACGAGAACACTTCGAAATTTTCTGCACGGCAATGGACAGAAAGGCTAACCTAGGGTAACGTGATTCGATGCACTGTTTTATTATTATTATTATTATTATTATTATTATTATTATTATTATTATTATTATTATTATTATTATTATTATTATTATTATTATCATTACGCGCATGCGCTCCGCAGCGACAGAGCGCGGGAACCGGGAACGCCGCGGCTTCACGCTGCGCATTTCCGCCCTGCGGTACATTGCGATTTCACGCCACGATGCATCCAGTGGGCACGCCGCACCCGCTTTTCAAAAAAGGTTGGCAGGCGTGACTGTATAAGTACTTTCCGCGGTTGGTTCCATCTCGATGAGCTCCTTTCTCTTCACTTACGACGTAGCTGGCAGGCCCGAGACCACGCTTCACTTTTTTTTTTTTTTTGCGATTTCTCACAACGTCATTACACAACATGTGACGCCGTCGCGACACGGGCTTTTCGCTGGGATGAGTAAACGTGGTGTTTCGGCATATGGTACTGCACGGGGAGGAAGGGAACGTTGAACAAACGCGGTGCACAAATTGGCGCTCCGCATGCAAGACACTCACAGGCTCCCTTATCTTATGCATTCACAGGACTCGAAGGCGATGATGATGATTATGATGATGATGATGGCCTGTATGTATGGCTCACACCCCCTCTGGGGGGATTGGCCAAGAAACGAAGGCGAAGGCCGTCGTCCTTTTCTTCACATTATAAGTGACTATTTATTAGAGGAGAGGAAATCGAAGACGCTTCTTTCTGTCTCCCTTATCGGGGACACGGCTAAGCGCCTTGCGGGAAGGGGAAGGGGGGCTTAAAGGGGATAGAGAAAGAGAGAGTGAGGAGGAGAGGAGATAGGGTAGTAGCAGAAGAGGTCATCCACCCTGGCACGGCCAGAAGGCCGACGCATCCCGATTAAATATGATGGAGATTAGCGGGTCGCGCAAACTCCAGGAAAGCCCGCAGGGCTGGCAGTGGTGACCAGTGTTGCGGAGTTGCCACTCCGGAATTGGAATGACTCCGGATTCATTCCACATTTTTGCGACCCCGGAATGGAACGGGAATGGAATGGGGACAACGCTTGGAGGAATGGAATGGGAATGGAATTAAACGCCTTTTGCACAGAATGGAATGGGAATGGAATTAGCCCTACGTCTTTTGGCAAAATAGAGCACCTTCTCTCGACGCGCTGTTTTTCAAACTGGAAACATTAGTAAGTCAGAGCATCGAATTTAACAACGAAGCAGTATTTTTAAAATGGCTTGGCTGATTACAAGCACCGTAGAGAGAGAGAGAGAATTTATTAAAAGGCCGAGAGGTCGGCCTGAGATTGTGCGCTCTGGCCTGCTAATCAGCACATTGGAAAAGTTAGAGGGAGGAATAGAGAGATAAAGATGATGATGGGGACAGGAGGAGGTGATGCGTATTTACAATGACCACGTAACACACAGTGGTCTTCTTAAAGTCTAGCGTCAAGTTCAGTATGCTTCAGAAAATCTATAAATGCCCTTGTAGCAGTCGTTGATGCTGTCTGGTCGGACATGCACGGTGCGTTTATAAGCAACGCGCCTACTTCAATTTTGTCCTCATATAGACTGTTGCTCCGAAGTTTGTCTTTATTCTTCGCGTAACCGCGGGTCTATGCCGTTGGTATCCGTCATGCGGAACTACGGCGACTGCATACCCCCCCCCCCCCCCCCTTACGCCTTGTGATTTTTCCCCCCTTCGGCGGCGCCCTGGCCGCCTGCTGTCTCACAACCCTTCACTTTTTCGTTTTTCCTTCTGTCGCCGTCGGCGACTCGGACGCATATTCGAAAAAGCGCTTCGCTAAGTTCTATACCTGACATTGCATACCTGCGCAAAGGCGAACACAATGTTCTCCTCACCCCATCCATGCTTGCGAGGCGCGTTTGACAAGCGTGAGTGCTGACGAGCAGTGCGGCCCAGTGTTCCGTATTCGATGCAAAGGCACAAGGTGCCCGAGCAGTGCACTGTTCCAAGTAATACCAGCAGATATGGAGGGTTGTGTTCCCCATTAATCAAATCTTAGTTTTCTCCATATTCACCATCGCTCCAGACGCGTGGCAAAACTGCTTAGTCTTCTTGAACACTACTTTTATCTCCATGAAAATACGCTATGTCGTCATTTTAGCATTAACGCATTTAAGCTTAAACAATATTAAAACAACCCTTCGTTCAAACATGCTGACCATGCAAATACTATAGGTATAGCGGGTGAACTGCCCCTATGAGAATTTACAGGGTGGTTGTAATGGACGAGATATGTCACCGAGCAACTACGCCTCGACCTTGGTAACGTGTTTTGCGTACTTTTGCAGTTCTTAATGCATCTGATGGCATCAACTTTATGGGGCATTCAGCCTTAAGTCGATAAAACTATCAAGATGCCTTTCCTACGTTGCGGATTTAAAGGAATGAAATTTAACTTCCCGGCCATTCCCGAAGTGGGAATGGGCTAAGTTTTTTCATTCCGAGGAATTGAAAGGAATGGAATTGCGGCAAGTTCTAATTCCTCGGAATGGAATTGGAATGGAATGGAGGCGCCCATTCCGCAACACTGGTGGTGACCGCGCAGAGAAGAGAATGTCCTCCACGGATGTTCGATGTGTTCATGCTACCCCGCCACACTCAGGCAGCTTTGTGCAATTAACGTGATTTTGCACTGCCTCCAGCATCAGAGGCACCGCTGAGCTATAGTTGGTACGTGGTGGTGGTTGTAGTTCGAAGAAGGAAAAGGCGCCTAATTTCTGCAGCCCGGTCGGGAGCACGGCGCAGCGCCTTTGGTAGGCGTGCGCAGGGTATTCCCCTTCTGGAGGGGGGGGGGGGGGGCGAAGGTTCGTCGCAGCGCCCCCCCTCCCTATCATGTCAATGTCTGGGGCTGACTTTGCGCCCCCCCCCCCCCCCCCCCCATCGCCCCCCCCTCCCTATTATGTCAATGTATGGGGCTGGCTTTGCGCCTCCCCTGCCCACCCCCCGGTGCGGACGCCTATGTTCATTCTAAAGGACAAGGAGTGCGAACACAGACACAAAAGGAAGTCGGGCGTTTGTGGTGTCCCGACTTTCTTCTTGTGTACGTGTTTGCACTCCCTGTCTTTTAGAATGAGAGGCACCTCGCGTGGTTTCTTTATTGCCTCCGTGATCGGCCCAGCTTTGACCAAGCGGTGATGCCATGTGATGACGTCGCAGTGACGTCATGAAGACGTCACCGATTTTTGCTACCTCAACGTCATCACTTGATGATGATTTTTTCGCAGCAGTCGCGTTGACGCCGCCGACCCGGGACGCCGGTCAAGCTTTGTGTTTGATGAAGCATATAAAGCTTTCGCCTTAAAATGCCGTATTTGTGTGCCTATGGATCCGTCACCTAGGGATATGCTGTGGATTAGCAAGGCTTTCACTGTAGCATAAAATCTTCTTGCTCAACTGTTCTTCCATCAATCCAGTTCATCGCATCTCTCGAATCAGCCATGATAAAGGCACAGCATAGAGAAAACTGATTTTTTTTTGTATTGTTTTAATAACTCTTTCACAATACGAAAATCATCACGCTTGTCGCGAGAAGACGCATGGTAAGCTAGAAAACTCAGAAGAAAAAATGCGGGTGGCGACACCACTTTGAAATTCCCGCGCCATTAGCCATGACGTCACAGATTTTGACGGCGTCCACTATGGCCTACGTGGTTCCTAATGGGTAAAAATGAAGGTCACTCTCCTCTGAGGTGGCCAGACACAAAATAACCAAGTTTCACTAAATTTCGTACAGCCAATGTCGCCAAAATACGAAAAATATACCTTGAAATCCGTGACATCATTCATGGAGGTGTCGGCGCGACATTTAAAAGAAAAACTTTGACTTTAATTGATGTTTGTCTTTATTATTAAATGAGTATGAAATACCCGACATTAGAGTTACCAAAGCACAATTTATCAATCTAAACCGCTGCATTGTTTCACATTAGTGTCACTTTAACCACGTGTCCAAGCTCCGCCCCACGCATTCAGTCATATTTGATCCCAATAACCATCGAGTGAAACGCTCTTCCCTCAAACGACGTCCTTCATCATAGGCGTAGCTAATGGAAGGGGTGGGGGGGGGGGGGGGGGGTTCAACTCTGAATATATACACGCACATGCACAAACACACGCAAACACATACTTATGGTATGGTTGAATCCCCCCTGCCCACCGAGAAAAATTTCACGCTACACATCCGTCCTTCATGTCGATCCTGTTCATTTGAAAGCTGCGGATAAGTCACATTTTGTTGACATTAACAAAATCGTTTTGTTCGCCTACTCTTCATGCGAGACTTTGTGTAGGGTCGTTGAGGTATGTTCAATATAAACAATTGGACTAATTAATATGGCGTCACAATGCTCATCTCACTGAGAGGAGAACGAGACTTCAGTACGCTAATGTCAGGGCCCTTCAATGCTTGACTCTTATTACTCATGGACAAAAAGGTTGCGCTCCTAGACGGTTTTGTGTAGTTTTGTAGCGCCATTGATGACGATGTGAGTCGCATGTAATACATCAGACTTCGGTCGAGTCACGCTCTCATGCACACCAGCTATAGGCTTTTGCTTTACGCAGTATACTTCGTGTATGTGGCTTCGCGTTTCCTAAGCGCTGAATCCCAAGTGTCTAGATGGAGCTGCGCTGGTCTGTCCAGGGCATACTATACGTTTATATCCCTACGCGTACTTAAGCGTGGAGCACTTTGGGGGCCCAGGCTGTCGTCTCACGTCGTCGCTTGGCGTCACGTTCAAAGTACCAAAATAGGTCAAGAGAGGGCGCTACAGATCTTCAATACAAAAATAGATCAAAGGAGGGCGCTACAGGTCGTCAATACTAAAATAGGTCAAGAGAGGGCGTCTCTGCTTTCCTTTCCCGCCATGGACGCCGATCAAGCTGTGCGTTTGGAACGCCAGCACGCGCTTTCCCGTTAACGCCAGCGTCGCCGAAGCAGGGGCGTAGCCAGAAATTTTTTTCGGGGGGGGGGGGGGACCACCTTGGTTTGGGGGGGGGGGGCACCTCCTTGAAATGGTCATTTTTCGCTATGTATGCCATGGCGAAAAAAATTTCGGGGGGGGGGGGGGGCACGTGCCCGGTGTGCCACCCCCTGGCTACGCCACTGCGCCGAAGGGCTAATTCGTCTGTTCGAGCCAGCGAAACGCCAGCGCCGAGAGTTGGACGCAGATCTACGGAAGAGAGAATAAGCGGTGGCGAAATGCCAGCGAATGCGAGGTAACCCTCAGCTTCCGAAGACTCAGACACAAGCCGAGCGCCGACAAAGGCAGGCGAACCCGCACCTTCGACTCAGACAAACACAAGCCAAGAGTCAACAGAGGGAGGATAATACTCAGCTCTGCTCCGCAGTCTGTGCAGTTCTCACGGTGTGGAACTGCAGCGCGATTTTTCTGCGATAAAAGAAGCTTTCTTCGTGAAAGCACTGCTGGGAGAGCTGTCTGTTTCAGCGTGCAGGCGCTCGTATATCTGAGCTGCGACAGCGTTTGGGCTCGCTTGCGACACCGGACGAGCTTCCGCTCGTGTGTCGGATCTAGATTGCACCGATGAAAGCGCGTACCCTGCTGCGCTGTCTCCAGTATAAAAGTTCCTTGCGACGCGCTTCCGCAAGTGAAACGCGCTGCACATCCGGTTAACGCAGTACCATTTTTGACAAGCTATGCGATAAAAATAGCGTTGTTGAACGGTCGCACGTGGGAGGGTACATTGTTAAAAAGAACCGCTAAGCCGCGCATAGGCGTGCACACGAGGGGGGGCAGAGGGGGCGGCCGCCCCCCCCCTAGTCACCTAAGAACCCAAGAAAGGGGGGGGGGGGCGCAAAGTCTGCCCCATTCATTGACTTAATAGGGAAGGGGGCGCTGCGACGAACCTCCCCCCCCCCCCCCCTGAACGGTAACCCTGCGCACGCCTATGGCTAAGCGTACAGACCACCGAGACCACTGCAGCGCGCGCTGATGGACAGACCTCGATCAAGAGCTGGCAGTGGCCTCGGCTGCTGCAGAGCTCTATTCCACGATGAAGCACTGAAGTGGACAGTCCACCCAAATGACTACTACAACATACCACCACATGTCAACGGTGGTAGGCAAAGTGTACCGGGTAAACTGCAGCGTGTTGTTCTATGCCAATTAAATCTACCGAACCCGCTCGCCCTTTAAGGAAGCGCTTTTTCCCAGTCGTGTGAATACGCCGACCGGAAGTTACCATCGGGCACGTCACAGTCCCCCGATTGTGGAGCGGACATAAAGGGGCTCATAATTTCGAAAGTACAAAGGCAGCTCGCCAAGCTTCCAAGGCTACTGTTTTTCGCTCAACGCTGGCGAACCGCGTGGACCCGGCGCGTATGTAGTACGTCACCTGCGCTAGCGTAAACAGCGCAGTCGCCGGAGGCCGCAGCATCAGCGAAAGAAGGCACGCTGTTGGGGCAACGGCTGCGAAGAACCTGCGTGAACGAAGCTTCGCGCTCTCTCGCTGCCCGTCGACCGGTTTCCCGAACGCTGTCGCGTCGTTTCTGGGCCGCGGCGGCGGCAGAAGCGACGCGGCCACAACGGAAGCGCCGTCGCATTCCGACAACGGAGGCTGCGCCTACCGCTCGCTGCGCCGACGTCGTTGCTGCGATGGACGCTTAGACACCGGCCGCCCCCCAAAGGAGTACGTACGCACACCCCTTTGCACCGATGAGCATGCATTAACAGAGAAGGCGTTGCCACTTATACTTGTCAACACCGGCCTTGTCCTCTCTGGTGTGGCATTTATAGAGTGAAATGTCCACGACCTGGGGATCGCGGGTAGTATTTCTGTGAGGTTAGAGTATACGCTTTGCAAATAGAGCCCCATTTTGACGCTGTAATTGCTACGCCGCGGGTGACAAACCCGGCTTGAAGGTAGGTGCATGTTTTCCGAAGAAGAGACAAAATGACTTATATTGAACCATTTTATCCTATCCTCACGCTTCTGTAACTGTTTGACTTCCATCAACTGGCCTATAGCATTCTCGGCATCATAAAGCGCCAAGTGCAGGCAGTTGCAAGGACTCACTGCCTGTGACAAACGCATATGTATGTACCCGTTTTTTTTTTTTTTTTTTTTCGGAAAACGGGTGACAGCGCGATTAACGGCAGAAGCAGCAGGAGTTGCGTTCACTCCGTCAGAACTGGCCCTGATGCATTCCTGCAATTGGATCACATATTGCAAACTCAGGGCACGAAAATTCCGTAGAGTGATCGCCCTGTATCTTCCAAGCCTACATAGCACCCGTATTACTGCAGGAACTGTGCCGCGGAGATTTGTGACAGCACGTGGATAGGGAGTGGTAAAGAAATCTTCCCATTGTTTCGAATGTACATATCTTTATGTTGACCACGACATACTCTTTCGCCAGTTGATATGGTAAAAACAGTTGATGCCACCCGAAAATGCGTAGGGTATAGACCATCGTATCCTTACCTGGCGTGTGTTTTCTGGCGCCGTCCTAATGTGCGTGTGAGCGCTGTCAATGTCAGTGCGGTGCGGGGACCGAGCGTAAAAATGGCCAGAGAGTGCCTACCTGCACCACTAAAGTATCGCAGTTTATAGGGTGGGATTAAGGAGCTTTAGGGTGGGGAGTAAACTTATAAAGTAGGGGGCTGATAGAGAAATATTGTAGAAAGCATTCGAAGGTGCCTTACTTGCTGAGTCAAATATCAAGTGAACGCAAGGTGTTCGTGTACGACCCTCGATTCGTTTATCAACATTATCACCCCAAAACAACAGGTTATTTATTCACACATTTGTCCGGATTACGTTTGTGGAAATGAGAGTTTTTTACGTGCGCCCAGAGCTATGTAGCGGATTATTTCTGTAAACTGGCTTGTAGCATAGCGCCGAAACACACAGGGACAAAGAAAAAAGTACTGGACGAACACATAGCGCTGTGTTCGTCCAGTACTTCTTCTTTGTCCCTGTGTGTTTCCGCACTATGCCACAAACCAGTTTACAATGAACCAACAAGCCCATATTGGTACCCTTGTCGACATTATTTCTGTGTTCTGCTAACGCCGGAATGCGGTCGTCACAGCGGGCAATCGAAGCCAGGGCCACGTGCTAAATAGCAGCACGACGACAGCAACGGAGCATCCCACCGTGGCATGAGAAGTACAGTATGTCACTGCGGGAAATCCAGGTGCAGTGTCGGTCATATTACTCACTGCGCACGTATGCGGATTGTCACAGCCGCCGTTCTATACAAGCTTTCGATTCATTTTAGATGCGAAGCATCTTATGCTCGGGGCTGTGTCCATCCTTCCCGCGTCCCGCGTACCGTGTCCCGTGTCCCGCGTCCCGCGTCCGGCCACATTCATGAAGTAGGGAAGCACCCACTATGCGAACCAGAACACTAGTACCATAAGGCCGTCAACCACCACCACAGTCACCAGAGTCATGGCCGAGAGCACAGAGAGGCTGCTTAGCAATGGCTAGGCTGGTGGTGTCTGTCGCCCAGGTTGACTCCATTCCTTGATCTTGCTTGCATGGGCTTGCGGTGGCTTAGTCTGTCCCTCCTTCACGCGTCCCACACCCCTACAGCGCATGCGCGTCCCCTCCTCCTCTCCTACGCTCACCCCCTTTCTCTCCTCTAGGAATCCTCTACTCTACGGAGCGGCGCCCGAGTCCCCCCCCCCCCCCCCCTTCCACTCACAGCGCATGCACGTCCCCTCCCCCCTCCCTCTCCTCTCCTACGCTCACCGCCTTTCTCTCCTCTAGAAACCATCAAGACAAAGAAGACGCGTTTCCCAGACGACTGTGGTTACAGTTCGACGTTCCCACAATGGGAAAGCTCGCTCGACTTCGCTCCAAACACGCAGTGACAGAGGCGAAATGCTTGGGCTATGACGTTGACACGACGTGGATAACCATAGAACCGCGGTACGTCACGTTGACGATCCATCGCAACAGCGGTGTCGCATGCAAACGAACACAATTCCCCCCTGGTCCAGGCAAGCGCCATAACCGTACACAAATCCCTGGGAGTAACCTATACTGTTCCATTGTATACGAATACTCGAAGACGCACCAACATTCAGAACCTCTACCTGACTAACGCTGCCGGTGACCATCGCTTCCACCACAAGAACGACAACGTGGACAAGAACATGATCGATGAATTCAAACGCCTCGAAAACCATCGTCTCGACACTGTCACTCAGCGTTGCCTCCGCGCTTTCCGGGAACACGTGGACCCCGAAACGTAGTTCACTATAGCGCTGCTAAACAACCGGTCCCTCAAAGCACACGCCAGAGACATCGAACGTGATCGGTCCTAACCAAAGCAGACGTGCTGCGCCTCACAGAAACGTCTACGAAGCGATCGTGTGTACCGAGGAGGCAGAACGTCCTGCGGTTGGTGACGCCATCTCCACGCAAAAGCCCCCTGCCCCGCCCCCCATCGCGCACGCCTATATGCTTCCGTGTAGAGCTTTCCCCGCGGAACTGCGACCTCCCCGGCCATGAAGCGTGTCCCCGAGGTCACAGCTGCGTGTCGTGCCTGTATAGTTTTTGCTTTCACAGTCACGAAAGAGAATCGTCACTCTCGTACCGCACGTTGCTGCTCGCACGAACAGCGCTTGTCCGGCGTGTGTACAGCGGTGCTCGCCTTATTGGTGGGTTTCTCGTTACAGCGAAAAGCGTACTGAGCCGGCATGGAAAAAAAAAAAATTGTCGAGAGTGAACTAGGGTGAAACGCTTAGCGGACTCTGTCGTGCTAATCTGCGACAGCTGAAGCTTGGAGGTGCGGCTTTTCCAACCTACTAAAAAGTAAACGATGCGTGGATGACGCAAACGAAAGAACGCTACATCCTTTCTGTTCGCCAGTCCTTTCCCCTCTAAACTTACACAGTCCGCCGCGGTGGATCAGCGGCTATGGTGCTCGGCTGCTGACCCGAAGGTCGCGGGTTCGATTCCGGCCGCGGTGGTCGCATTTCAGTGGAGGCGAAATGGTGGAGTCCCGTGTACTGTGCGATTTCAGTGCACGTTAACGAACACCAGATGGTCAAAATTTCCGGAGCCCTCCACTACGGCGTCTCTCATAATCATATCTTGGTTTTGGGACGTAAAACTCCAGATATTATTATTATATTATCTAAACTTACACAGCTGTTCTCGTTCCAATGAGATAATAATGCTTATTAGCTGTAAAAATGTATCTCTAGCCTGTCGCTCGGAATCTCAAGGGGAACAAAGATAATATTGCCAACGTAGTCTGATGTACACCTTTGCCATTCTCCAATAATATCGCGCGCGAGCGTTGACCCCGTGGACACGGCAGCGCTTAATGTAGGCGAGGAGCAACGAGATTTCTACATGATGCGCAAGCGCAGAGAGCCCACTCGATCACGAGCACCATCTGCTACACTGTTAGCTTTAGGGTGGTCTAGTGGTTAAGGTACTCGACTGCTAACCCGAAGGTCGCGGGATGGAATCCCGGCCGCTGCGGCCGCATTTTCGGTGGAGGGCCCCTCCACCGAAAAGCTTCTCCCCCTCTAAGAGGGGGGAAAAGCTTGAGGCGATTGTCCTTAGATTTAGGTACAAGTTAAAGAACGCTAGGTGATCAAAGTTTCCGGAGCCCTCCACTACGGCGTCTCTCATAATCATATCGTGGTTTTGGGACGTTAAACCCCCTCACTTATTATTATTATTATTATTATTATTATTATTATTATTATTATTATTATTATTATTATTATTATTATTATTATTATTATTATTATTATTATTAGGGATGCATACACACTATCAGCCGTATCTGTGCGATAATGTGTTTAAAAAAAACCGTTTTGACGCTGATCGTTGTATCGCTGATGTCGTTACTTATCGCCGATATTAGAAAATACCGTAGCCTGGGGTCAACGCCCCTGAGATATTATTTTAAAAATTGCAAGGGTGTACTGTGCTTCTTGAGCAGCGAACAGATATTACCATTCGCATAAGGTACAGCGTACTACTATATAACTGCACAACCTTCTGGATAGACATATATTTTTCGGTGAGAAATCCGTGTGAAAACAGGATGTGGGGCCAAGGAAAACATCGTCTTAAAAATAAAGTACGGCGTGGAGTCTGGTGGAGATATCGGGCATACACACAGCCAGGCCTATGCAGAGTCTTGCGCGGCGAGCCTGCAACTCTCCTCGGCGTAGCGCGACCTGTAACCGCGGAAGCGATGCGACCTTCTGTGTGAGTTGTGCAAGGCTCAGCCAACGGCGGCAGACTTAAGGAGGGGGAACCCCGGTGGAGGAGACGTGTTACTTGAGGGCGATGTGGACGAACGTTTCTTGGCAATTAAGCGTGCGCGTGTGCCAGGCGTATTAGTCGTTCTACGCGAGCTTGGTGATCACCTTGAACAACTCGCTTCGGCGATAACTCGAGCGAGACAAAAGGTGAGGTCTCACTTTCCTCTGCCATTTATTCGACTAAGGCTACTTAAAATTCTCATATAAAAACTTGAATTGTGGGATTTCACGAGGCAAAACGACGATGTGATTATAAGGCGCGCTGTGGTGCATTAATTATACGACTACTTGTGGTTCTGTTAACACGCACCTAAATTGAAGTGCGCGGGTGGTTTTTTGCATTTCACGCCCTTCCAAGTGCATGCAGCCGCCGATGCCGGGAATCGAACCCGAGTCCTCGAACTTAGCAGCGCCCCGCCTTGGCCTCTAAGCAACAATGACGGCCATTCGAGATAAGTGATATGTAGGGGACGTTATCCCACGCTTTCAACTAGACCCAAGGTCGCTGTGCTGATTTTTCTGCAATTACAGAGTTGGGCCTCAAGCTCATCACTGTGTTTAGATTCTGAATAAACGACGTAATTAAGAGAGTGACGCTTAATTACGGGTCACTTGTGTGCTTGCTTGCTGAACAAAAAGAAATCGACGCTCACCTCTGACTCACCCCGATTCACCCGACTCGCATAAACAAACGTTTTTAATGACGCAATTAATCACTTTTGATTCCTTTCTCCATGATTCGGTATGAGCACAAAATAGTAAACCTCTATGGACATCCTATTTCTGACGTTTTATCACGGCCTTGCACGTGAGCAGAAATAAGTGTTTCTCGAAAATGAACGCTTTTAAGCGTTAATATCGACACGCTGCAAAACGCGACAAGAACATACCGTTCTTAAGTGCTTCCACAGCGGTCACTTACGTGGGCGTGACTTGATGGCGATCGACATTGCTCGAAAACGGGCGACTGCATGAGCCAACGTGTCAGCAAGGACACGTGTTTTTCAAGGCCTTCTTCACCTTTGGATACGTCTATACGCCTAGTGCACGCCGACCGAAGCGCCAGTGGTGGCGAACTTGCTCGTTACTCTCGGGGCAGTGAGCAGACGCCCGCCGTAGGTTTGTACGTCGTTATTCGTGTGTCCCCGCGCCGTTCACGTTTTCGGAGTGAAATAAGCAGTGTCCGACGCATGTGTGTGGTGGCCGGAGCTTCAAGATATGTCAAAAAACAATTGCTGTGTGGTGGGGTGCTCAAACACCTACACAAACTCGCCCGCAACGCGGTTTTACTCATTCCCCGCGAGGCCTTGCTGACATGCCTATCTAACGGGGTCGGCGCTTCTCCGCTTTTAAATACATCGTGCGGATTCTTTCTGTAACACTAAAGCGCTAACGTACTCACAATACAGCTTTGTACAGTTTGAAGCAGGTTAGCGAGAGAATTTCAGGTTGCTAAAACAGCAGCAGGTAGCGCAGATCGACGGACATAGCGGGATGGCATCGGCGGTGCGGCGCTAGCTCTCAGTTTATTCACCCGTACGTTTGGCAATTTCCTTACCAGGGGATTCCATCTGCAATATTAATGCCACAACTCATTTTCTTGCTGGCAGTTGTTCGTCGATGGCACGTGTAATCAGCGGTAGCAAGATCGCTACATGTGCCGGCATCTCGCCGTGCGAGTTCGGAACATTTAAATATCAGTCCGCCCATACGATGTGTATTTATTAATAATGCGTACAGAAACAACATTGCAACAAAGGTTGAATTTGAAGAACAACGAGAACTGAACGAGGCGTCGCATCAATGAACAAAACAAACCGGCTACTTACCACGAGCTTTTGAAAGTAAAATTTAGCGCAACTTGGAAAACCCTCGAAATACTCACACATTCACACACGCTTTCAATCAGGATACACACACCACACACAGCGCTCACTACCAACTGTTTATTGTGCGTGACTGACCTTCTTTTATACGTACAGGAAGATGCGCAAAAAAACAATGATCAACAGTAGTGTGCATGTGCAAAGAATCAACAAGCGATACAGGAACCGGCCACCACCCAACGAAGTTACAAAAAAAAGAAAGAGATAAAGCCGCTAGGAGCACTAACACCTTGCCTCGAGAAAAGGTATTTCCTTTTGATTCAACATCTCGGACGGCTCGCTAACACAACGATCCTTGTTTGTTTTTTTCAATAAAGTAAGCTTCTAATGACAGATGTGCTGATGATTTCACACGGTCGCCGAGTCACTTATGCAGGAGCTGAAACGTGGAACACAAAGGGATGGAGCTGCTTGGGATTAATCCGATTCCAAGCCTCAAGTGATGCCGTACTTGCATAAGCTCTCCCACAACCTTAAGAAGGTGGCTGCAAGACATGGTGTGCCGCTGGTCTTTATTGCGCCAGAAAAAATCGGCAATTTGTGCCCGCGCATTTGCAATGGCAAGAGACGCGGTTGCCAGAAAAAAAACATGAGAATGCCTTCGTTAAGTGCTCCACGGGGGTTGTATACTCCATTCCATTATCTTGCGGAAAAGTGTACGTCGGGCAAACCGAGAGATGCCTAATGACCGGCTTAGGGAGCATGAGCAAAAAGTTAAGAAAAACGAGGATAAGCACGCGCATCTTGTGGCATATTGCTGCCGCATGTGGATGTGAACCACGGTTTACAAATACGCAGGTTCTCGGAAGGAGCGTGAAATCATCAGCACGTCTGTCATTAGAAGCTTGCTCTAAATTTCACTTTCAATATGACGAGTTACCAACTAGCCCAACAACAAGTTTTAATACCACGAGCTCCACTTCATAGCTGGGCTTTGTCACGCTGGTCTGCGGGACGCACCTGGCACGTATACGCACTGGGTTGTCCCAAATTCCTTTAACTTCGTGCACGTGGCCACTTTTGTCGAGGCCCGCGCCTTTCTTGCAGCTGTCGCCGCAGAAGTAGCTGTCAGGTACCCGAACGTATGAAAAATCGCAGCCGCGCACTTCAGCCATCCCCTGCAGCAACGCTATGCAATGCGCCGTCGTCTGCTCGGCTCCCCGAGTGTACTGTCGCCGGCTCCCGCTAGGTGGCTTTCAGTGGCGCCTCTATAGGCGGCGCACTACGCGTATAGCGCTTGACGATTTCAGTAGGCGAGGGAGGCACCCTGTCCTGTCGCCTTCCTTGCAGCCTTTCAAGAAACATCTTGATGAGCTTGCACACACCCGAACACGAACACCTCAGAACTCGCCCAGTTTTTTCAATCCCGAGCAGCTATACTTTCCTTGGCAAGGGATTGGTACGAACACGTACGTCCCTCTCCCCCACACTCAGCGTGAGGCGAAGAGGAGGAGGGGGGCGAGAGCAAGCTAGTTCGCTTTTCTGTATTCTCTCGAGGGCTCCGTAGAGTGGCGTTACGCGAGGAGTGGCAAGAAAGAAATACAAACGGGTGTTCGCCTTGAATTACGCTGGAAGGCCGATCTGCAGTTTCCTGCTCGGAAGGTGCCTGAAAAGTGGTGGTGCCGGCACGTGTGGGTGTAACATGAAGCGAGCTGCCGGCGCGATGATATGTGTGCGAAGGGGTCGTGATATACGGAGGATGAGTCGAAGAAGTGCGAGAAAAAAAATAAAAAAGAATGTACCGAAGAAAAAAAATGAGGGTGTGGCAACCTGTTGATGGAACGCAAGCGTTGCCACACCTGATTTCGCTTCCAGCGATGAAAACGTTGATATCGTGTGAGCGTGGTGAATAAATAAACCTAGAAACACGGTTTTTAACGCAGTCTAGTTCAGTCATGAAATTATGTAAGAAGAAAGAATGGAAAGAAAGAAAAAATAATTAAAGGAAACACGCACAACATTTAAGTAGGGACAGGAGAAAAAACGTCTGCGAATGGGAAGTCAAGTCTGTTTCGTGCGAGTAAGTTAGCCAGGCAGTATGGGTCTGGTTGCGTTGCAAGAGTACAGACTTTCGGTCTAGTTGGTTGGTACGCTGCATTCATTGAAGCCTTAGTGCTTGGAAAAACAGGAAGCAATGCAGAGGACAGGACAGGACGGGCACGGTCTCAGAGGATGTCCTGTCCTCTTCCTTGGCTTCCTTCGACCATTGGTGATTGCCTGTTTTCAGGACAATCGCCAACGGTGGCACATTTTAGTTCCTGTCAGTCTAAATTTGTCCACTAAAAATGCAAGCTATTATTCTTTGCGAAAAAAAGATACGCCCCTCAACGTTGCAAACTTCTTATGGGTGTATACACTCTAAGTCGGCTGTATATACGAAAGCACATCCTACGCTAGGATGGCTCGTAAGCAAAAATCTCAAGCAATCATGACGCTATGTCCATTAAGCCGGCTGGCCGATTGCAAAGCGCATATAGGATTTGAAAGCTTTATGAATGGGCCCCAGTTTAGCAAATGGAATGCCAACGAATTTCCGAGCGGCAGACAGAAAGCTGGATGGATGCCTGTAGGCGAAGAAAGTACTGAATATCTGCGCAAACAGAAATTTTATCCTGCAGTGTAAACCAGTTCATTCAACTCGCTTATGGAGCAGAAACTCCTTGCTGAACTCAAGAGACATCACGAACTATAGCGTCAAAAAAAAAAAAAAAAAGAAAGAAAAAAAGAGAGAAAAATATGTTCATGACAGCGCTTTTCATCGAAAATGCTGATCCCTCCACCGACCGGCGGCAAGAAAAGGCCGATGAACGTATAGTTGCACGGAAAGTAGACACGATAGTTCAGTAATCTCCATGCCATGCGTCAGTAATATATATATCATGCCTCAGTAATGTACGACAAACAACACCTGCACTTCTTGAAGGTGCGTGCGCTTTAATTTGCAACGACATCACTGTATGAACGACTACGTGGCTAAAGCTATGAAGGAAACATCTCCAGCGTAACGGTTACTGTTTGTGGATTTGCCGCAATGTCTGCATTGCATTTTCCGCTACGTTCCAGAACACGGGTTCTTTAGGAGTGCAGTGTCAGTTCTGAGAGAAGTGCCAATCTTGTTCTCGAACATGGTGAAATCTATCTATCTATCTATCTATCTATCTATCTATCTATCTATCTATCTATCTATCTATCTATCTATCTATCTATCTATCTATCTATCTATCTATCTATCTATCTATCTATCTATCTATCTATCTATCTATCTATCTATCTATCTATCTATCTATCTATCTATCTATCTATCTATCTATCTATCTATCTATCTATCTATCTATCTATCTATCTGTGCAGCCAATGTCTTTTTAAACTCCATCAACCCACCTTCCGTAACAGTAATAATTAGAACTAAGAGGCAAGAAAGCCAAGGAAATTATAGGGGAAGCTATTTGTAGTAAATATAATGTTAACGTAAACAAAGTAAAGTGGACGAAAAGATAACTTGCCGTGGGCTGGGACCGAAGCTGCTTCCTTCGAATAACGCGTCCGATGCTCTACCAACTGAGCTATACAGCGGCGGTCAACCCCGCGTCAACATTATGGGATATATATGTGCACTTAAACCTGGGAGTGTTAGTCAGCGCCGCCAGTAGCCATGACGGCGAGTGTGGAACACTCTTTTTCGGTCTGCTGGCGTCACGAAGCACGTGGTCTCTTCACAAGCTGGCAGCTGACCAATAATCCCACGTATATTTATTTCCATAAGGCATCCAGTCTGCCAGAACGAGACCCTCGCTATGTTTGAACGAAAGAAGGCTGTGAATGGCTAGTCGTTGCTAAATAATGAAAAACGTTGGCTATTATCCACTAATCTTGTCTATCTACCGTTTTGACAGCAACGCTGTCGTCACTCAATCTCGGCCTAACCACGGATTTTTCTATTGATATATATTTTTCCCTTACTGCTTCGGCGTCGTCGCGAAAACAAACGGTACCACTACACTGATTTCCCGTTGTGCACGCGTCAGCGAACGCAACGTGAACTGAAGTCACCGCTAGCCAGGAGAACGGCCGAAGTCGCACGTTCACAGACAGGCACCGTGCTCTTCAAGTCCGGATACAGCTCCGTCTACGGTTGAACAGTTTTCCGCCTCTGCGTGCGGCCAGAGTCTCTCCTACACTCCGCTCGCACCCTGGGAACGTTGAACGAGACGCAGATCATTCTCACATTCTCACCACGGGACAAGGAACACACCCTCCATGCGTTGTCAAGCTCTCAGCGACGTGTGGCAATACAGGATGAAGGGGAATTCCGGTGACCGAACGATTTCTCCGCTATCGTCAAACGGTTGCTGTCCTACGGATAGCAGCGTGCATTCACGTAGTACACGACACCTGCGTCAGAGAATGAAAACCTCAGCCGAGCGCGGTAGGGCCGTCGTGTGCGCTTATCTGCATCTAATAATGAGATAAGATCTCGCGACGCGATGGAAATGTGGGAAGAAAGGGGCAATGGTAGTTTTCTCTACAGAGCTCAAGTTCGTGAGGATAGGTACTGAGGCAATTAGTTCGGTGCATGCTTCTGAGCTGCGTGGTACACGAGCACGCAGTGTGAATGAAAACGGAGTCAATCACAAAGCAAAAGGAATCTTTTAAACGCTTCTTTGCATACATTTTCGATTGGTAGTTACTGGAGCACACACTGGAGCCCGTGAGATATAACTGTTGACGCCATTTTTTTTCTGCTATATTAATCCGGCACGCGTGGGAGCTTATGCGAGAGATAACCGTTCAGGCATTTGACTTGCATACCCGCCACGGTGGTCTAGTGGTTACGGTGCTCCACTGCTGACCCGACGGTCACGGAATCGAATCCTGGTCGCGGCGGCCGCATTTCGATGAAGGCGAAGTTCTAGAGGCCCGCGTGCTTACATTTATAATAATATCTGCAGTTTAACGTCCCAAACCCACGATATGATTATGAAAGACGCCGTCGTGGAGGGCTCCGGAAATTTTGACCACCTGGGGTTCTTTAACGTGCACCTAAATCTAAGTACACGGGCCTCAAACATTTTCGCCTCCATCGAAAATGCAGCCGTCCGCGGCAGGGATTCGATCCCGCGACCTTCGGGTCAGCGGTCGAGCGCCGTAACCACTATACCACCGTGGCGGGGCGCGTGCTTACATTTAGGTGCACGTTAAAGAACACAACATGGTCAATGATATCCGGAGCTTTCCACTACGGCGTCCCTCACAATCATATCGTGGTTTTGGGACGTAAAACCCCAACAATATTATTGTATGATTTCATGCATGAAGAAGAAGTCAAATACCTGAACAGTTATCTTTAATGTTGATCCCCACGCGTGCCAGATTGATAGTGTCGTCTCTTGCACGGTCGTGCGCAGATAAGTATTTGTGCCTACTTTCTTTTCCGCCGCTGTGCGCCTTTTCAGTTGTTAGCCGGCGTTTGTGGTGTCTTGACCTCTCTCTTGTGTTCGTGTTTGCAAGCCTACGTTCTTTTATCACGGGATTAATCGTTATTTACATTCATGCATGTTGAGCAACTTTACGACGTTGATCTACAAGCGAATAACTGTTTTGCTCAATGGGCCCGTTGTCGCCACGAACGTGCGCACTGGTTACGAGGCCACTGTTTCTTTATCTCCTTTATCTTTTCACTGCCTCGGATAAGACAATGCGAAGTGCAAACACGGCAGACCCAGACACTAACGCGTGAGCACTCGTATGCGCCTGGCCTTCCCGATTCTGCGATATGAGTTCTGTTATCTCTTCGGCTAGCTTGTCGCGGGATTTCCTGCCATATTTACGTCTAAAGAGAGCAGTATATGAGCCGTTGAGGTGCACCAGGATGGAAAACTTTCGAATGAGCACATTTCCAGCTACCAAATCACTTTTCGGGAAAAGAGAGAGTGAGTAGACAGACAGACAGACAGACAGACAGACAGACAGACAGACAGACAGACAGACAGACAGACAGACAGATAGATAGATAGATAGATAGATAGATAGATAGATAGATAGATAGATAGATAGATAGATAGATATAGATAGATAGATAGATAGATAGATAGATAGATAGATAGATAGATAGATAGATAGATAGATAGATAGATAGATAGATAGATAGATAGATAGATAGATAGATAGATGCGTTCCGCCTTGAAACCGAATAAAACGAAGTCACATGCTATATTTTGAAAGGCAACAAATCAAACGGCGGTAGCCCGTCATTTAGCTGCCTGTTGTAAAAGATCTCTGTGCACAAGTTTTCGAAGCTCGCGCATTTTTGGTATGTATAACGATGAAAAATGCAGTTTAGATTACGCAGCTTCCTTCATTGGAAAAAGCTAATGAGAATTGAGCCTCTATGGCACAGCCGAAAAAAAAAAGAAAGAAAGAATATTTTACTAATATTATTATTATTATTATTATTATTATTATTATTATTATTATTATTATTATTATTATTATTATTATTATTATTATTATTTAGAACTTGTCTGCTGCGTTTACTTATTCATGGCATCATGGACGTGCCATATCCTGTTCCAACGAGTGTTTACGCACGATCACTTAGTATAAGAGCGTGTTCCTCCTGTGCAACGAAATTAATTAGGCGAACACCAACATTCTTACAGTTTCTCTGACTTTCTTGGTTCTCCTGGGTTTCTTTTTTTTCTCTCTCTCTTAAGCGCTGGAAATGCATCAAACTTCAAGCGAACAGAAAGCATGCTAGTTGACTGTTTCCGCAAAAGTTTTTTTATCGCGCAGGGAGTTTCACGAGTAGCTAATATTTTGATTAAATGGATAGCTAGGAAGCACTACTAAGCATGGCGTAAGTTAAATAAATGCTCAGACCACTACAACACACGCGACACTACATTACTGCGGTTTGCGTATCCTTCTCTGTAGATCGTTATACTCTACAGCGCTTCACTCACGCAAGGGTAATTCATGGATGTAGTTCTGCACACATAACAATACAGCGGGGAATGTGTATCAAAAAGCGTTCCCATCACTTTCAGATCCCTAGCGGGGCGCCTTTAAGCATTGTGGTGCACAGTAGCTTGCGTTTGCCTCCATAAATCCAGCGTGATGGTCACTTAATACGCGCACATTTCATTTGATCGGTAGTGACGCAGTAGTCTCCGCTCAATGTGTATGACACTCCATTCTACGAACATTTTAGATGCGAAGCAGCTCTTTGACTAGGCTGTGTAACGCTGTCCCTCCGTCCGTGCGTCCGTACGAACGCACGTTCGTACGGACGCACGAACGGAGGGACAGCGATACACAGCCTAGTCGCACGATTCATTATTCTGAATCGGCACGCGCTATCTTTGTCCTCTTCTTCATCTTCTGCTTTGCTCCCAGAACACGTGCACCGATAAGGGTGAAAGCACAAAGCGAAGGAGAGATGTGAGGATGAAGTACTGGAGTTGACTTCACAAAACTTTGATTTTGTAAGTGCGTTTCTTCATTGGCTAGCCGGCTTCGCCAATGATATGTCCCGCATCATGATTGGCTGAAATATTCCCTTACCGAAATTTTTAGCGTAAGAGATCTTTGCGAATACGGGGCCTGGTTCGTAGATGTATGAAATAGGTAAGTACGAAGACAGGTATCCAATACCGTCCATGCACGCTACCCAGGGGCGTAGCCAGAAATCTTTTCGGGGGGGGGGGGTTCAACCATACTTTATGTATGTTCGTGCGTGTGTTTGTATGTGTGCGTGTATATATATACGCAAGCAAAACTGAAAAATTTCGGGAGGGGTTTGAACCCCCCCCCCCCCCCTGGCTACGCCACTGACGCTACCTCCCCTTCTCGCCTCTCGGTTGATGGTGTGTGCCGAGACGAAGGCGTCAACCCTTGCACCACCTTAAAGCAACGAACGCGAAAAGAACGAGGAACAAAGATAACAATAGCGGGTAAAAAGCCACAGCACGTAATCCATAATTTTCTTCTATATCTCCCACATTCCCGCTTACCTGGCGTGGGTTTTACCGCCAGTAAACGAAACCTGCAACTGCTCAGATTGCTGTCCGCTGCACAACACTTCCTTGCAGCCTTTGATAGAAACGTTTGCACGGTGTTGTACAAAAATGCGTCAATAAAGAGATGTTAAGGCGAAGCGTTTTCCGGAGCTGTTGAATAAAACATGTTTACGGCTGAGTGCGCGGAAAAAGGACAAAAGAAGAACGTGGAGAAAGCGTTGCATGGACTTCTTTATCTGACCGAGTACGGCTGGCGTGTCCTCACGCTGCACCCCACCACGTGCTTACGCCAGAGTGAACTCCGAGATATTTTTTTTTAACCCTCTCACATGCTATGTACGCAATTGCGTACACCACTAGTTTTTGCTATTTGTATATAAACTAGGGGCTAGGCAAGAGCAAGATATATCGAGCTTTGGATGAATTGAACCTTCTTAAAAATAAACTTGTCTTCATTTCATTGCATTTTGCGATGTACTCTTGCATATGATCATTTTGGCGAAGCCACTACCACCGATTCGTTCTACGGGCCGCTACCTGCGAGCCATGCGAAAAGTATAATTTTTCTTGGCTGAAAATGGACATAACTAAAAATGAATTTGCACTATATTTCTGGCCGGAGATATCGTTCTATTTATGCCAGAACAGCATCACTGACTCCAGGATAAATATATATTTAATTACGACTTAATTAGGATTAGTTACTGTAACACACACAAATGAACATATTTTGATATTGTTATTGTTGCAATGGAATACTGAGTTCAATAAAACTTGCTGCTGGGCGAGTTGGTTCATACTTGGTCAAAGTTTGCGCTAGTCCGTGTTTCCTGAGTCCGTGTCTGTTTTTTTGTGTATGCGCATCAATATTTTTTCCTTCCAAGGAATACTGTGTGCCTTGGCATAACGTTGTATCGATCTGACGCATTTACAGACAGTTCTTGATAGGTGGCGTTTGAAAGGGTTAAGGCGAAAGCCTTCGATGCCTCATCAGACGCGGAAAATGAACCATCGGCGCCGTCAACACGAGCGATTCAACAAATCGCTTGATGACGTCACCATATGACGTCACAGATCGCCAGATATTGTGACGTCACATAACGTGACGCCACATTGCGACTTCGTCACATGACACGTACCGTCGCTTCGTCAAAGGTGGACCGATCACGGAGGCTGTTCAAAATTGCATTAGGCCGCAGGAAGATTTCGGAGAGGGGCCGGGGAGGATCAATACACCGACTGATAAGATGAAGATAATGGCTTTCGCCTTGAGAGGGAGCACCTCCTATCTGAACTGTAGTGCTGGATAGCAAAGGGAATCACGGATGATTTTGCAGTGCGTTTTTTATCTTTTCTTTCTTTCTTTGGTGGGGGGTAGGGAGGGGGGACAAAGACATATTTACGACAGTCCAGATGGCAATATGGCAGGCACCCAAAGAGCCTTGTCTGCAGAAACAGCTTTTCCGGCGAGCGTTCTGCTATAAGGCCGCTTACATGCGTGATCGCTACTGCTCTAAAATGGATGCTTTTAGCCGTGTCCTTCTCTTACCGGTCCTCTGCCTATTGCGCTGATTTAATTTCTAGTACGCTAGTGTCTAGCCCTCCAGTACTTACGCGTTTAATTCGGCGTGCGGTCGCATCCTCCCGTTGATTGGGCAGATTTGCGGCTCGCTCGGTCTCCGATGAACGCTCCACACGAAGAAAAGAAACGACACTTGCGCGGAACAGCTGTACGCTTGAAGCCGCACCCGAGACAAGATTCATTCTTGCCAGACTATTGCTGCCGCTAATGCATGGCCCTCATCCGTCTCTCTATTCTCTGCTATTTTTTTTCCTATTTTCTTATTTCGAGAACGAACACGTGTATACGAGATGGTGAGAGGTGTCAGCAAAGCGTACACCTTATTCACGGAACGCGCCCATCGCCGCTATTGTGAGCGAGTCCTCACTGACGCAGATAAGCCGAGGTTAGCGTCGAGTCTCGCGTTGACTGGGAGAGGGGAAGTGGGGGAGGAACTGGGGTGAGGGGGAGTGGTTTCACTCGGCCTTAAATGCCACAAGGTGCGCTTCACGCGCTGCCATGTTTACGGGGCAGGTCTCGCTCCCGAGCTTGCGACGCGCGATCGCGACTCCGAGTAGCACCGCGTCACAACGCGCACACCCTGCGTGACTTCGCCGGCCCTTCGGAACTGCACGCGGGGGCATTTCCGACGGACGGACACCGGTCGAGGGTTCGCTGCCCTTTCCTCCGACTGACCGCGCTCGCCTGTTGTACTCCTCCGCTGTGCTGTTGTCTCACCTGCAAGCGAGAGAAGAGAGAATCGTCACCTTTTCGCAACTTTCGCGCCTGCGAGCCGCGGCTGACAATGAGTGCGCCTCATCGCGAATTGAACGAGGATCCTGAAAGCTTCAGGCTTGTGAGTGTTTTCTTGTGTTCTTTTTTTAAACATGCATGCTCATTTTGTTCGCCCCTGAAAGACTCAGATGAGTAGTATATTAACGAGTCTTAGATCAGGGGGTAGACGCTACATCAGGGGTCTCAAACTCACCTCAGCTAGCCGGCTACAGTCACGAATTTGGCTCCCTCAAGGGTCGGCGCAGTGAAGAAGGTAGGAGGGGGGAGTGGAGGAGGGGGGTTGAACTAGATGTCACCTAGCGTTGCCATTTGAAAGAAGGCCTTACCCAAATCGCATACATGGGTCCCTTGAGGAGGATTCAACGTCATGTTTTGAGGAACATATCGATAGTGATATCCAGAATGACTAAAATCTGGACACCTATTCTGAAGTATACAGTTGTTCGAAGGTTATGTTTTAACGCATGGTGACCGCATGGAGTGCCTAACGAGGAAAACGCTTGTGACCAAGTTACGTATGCGTAGCTCATGAACATACTTATTAAGAAAACTTTAAAAGATATATGGGACGCAGGCAATCATGGCCAGGCCGCTAGCGAGGTGTCCGCGTTCCGCGTGTTTGACAATCCTGCGCTACATTGTCCGCAATTTAGGGTCACGCCACACAGCGCTCATATTAAGGAGTAGTTGTTAAGTGCCACCGAGTTGCTGACAACTGCTGGTTGCACCCAAATACTATGAGCGTCACTGAGATTTACATTTATTACAAGTTCTTTAAGTTCGCCTGGACGCTGCCCTGTGGCCTGCAGAATGCCGCTTAACCATGGCCTCGTTTTTTTCTTACTGTCCACTTTCGTTAGCATTAGTACTCGCTCTAGTAAGCCTGCAGCCCTCATGACATGACCAAAATCAGAAAGTTTCAGTCTAATGACCATATATTAGATTGAATATCCGTAATGACAGACTTAGATATCTGTCAACTGGGCAGCCCCAGGGGATTATGAAAACTCCACGCAAGCACTGTCTGGAGAATCGCTCGGATTGTCGAGCGAACCAAGTATAGGTACTAACGACAGTATTTTTAAACGATAATAGCCACAAAAGCTTAGTGATGACGTTACACCACTTCAACTTATCGCGATAGAAAAGCTCAACGCACAAATTGGAGCCGCATTATAGAGTTTCTTTATGACTTTCGGTCTTTATTCATTTATTATTTTTTTTTTGCCTGGTTACAGTTTTCGATGCTAATAGACAGAAATGGAACGGCCAGCATGTAAGAGCTCGTGATATATGTTTGCGAGAAAGCATGAATGTGCAGTGGGCGTCAAAAGTTTAGCGACTATGAGAAAAAGCTGAATATTCCCGCAGCTTCGAGGCGACCTTGAATATAGATTTCCGACCTGTTCTAAAGTGTGCTAACGAAGCCTACAGTGCAGTTCGAACGAATATAGTCGCAAAATTACAGGGGAATTCAGTTTTCTCAGAGTTAGTGGTCTCTAAACTTCTGACGCAGACTGGATGTTTCACGCATTACGCTCGCTATTTTTGGCAAGTGGCTCATCATTTTCTTGAATTTGACGCTGGTACAGGCGTCACTGCGAGTTTTACGTGACAGTACATTATAGTGAAACGTGTGTCGAAAACAACTTTCTTTTTCTTTTTTGTTTGTTCGTTACGCGTGAGTATCAGTTGCAGCGAAGGGTGCGTTATCAGATATGAGGCTATGTAGTTCATTACACCACCCACTCGACTCTTCAAGTCCTCATTCACCCCACTTAAACACAGCCTATGTATGTTATACTCAGGCTGCTAACCTTTCCAGTATGAATGAACATGACTTTTAAAAATACTGTCTCACTCCATTGTTCACTAATTTTATGAAGGGCTTATACTTGGAAGTGCTTACTCACTACCTTAAATAAGTTTAACGTTGACACTAGAATTTATTTTGCCGTTTTTTGTTTCTGGACCCGCCGCGGTGGTCTAGTGGTTACGGCGCTCGATTGCTGACCCCAAGGTCGTGGTTTAGAACCCCGGCCACGGCGGCCGCATTTCGATGAGGTCATAATAGTATAGGCCCGTGTGCTTAGATTTAGGAGACGTTAAAGAACACCAGATGGTCGAAATCCCTGCAATTATTATAATTTCTTTTTCGGCCAATTTCAACCTACCTTTCTCATTTCTGTTTGTACTTCTTTTTTAACGGGCCCTGGCTCGTTACCGAAATTGTTGTGATGGGTGTTTTGCTTAACAGAACAAACGCATCAACCATGGGCATGAGCAAGGGGGTGTGGGACGAAGTTTCACCGCAGCACGTCCCCTCCCTACCCCTACTCTTCCCGACCCTCTCCCACTTGAGGCCCTTACAACCAGAACGCAGTGCAAAGACGAGGTACGGGGGGGGGGGGGGCGACCCCCAACTCCCGTTGCTATCTATGCGCACCCTTATGACCTCAACTGTTTTCTCTTAAGCTTCTGTTATTCTGTTTTTTTATTACAAAACTCTTTCAACGCAATTGTGAAGACGGTGGCAGTAATGTTCCTTGTAGCTCTTTGTTTTGTTATGTTTTTAGAGTCCCTATTTCCGTTCAGCGCATTGAATGAGTAGCTTCACGTTCCATCTGCTGATAAACTGGAATAATACGAAAGTAAGTGCTTGTAGTGTAGATAAAATTAAGAAAGACGTTGCACACAACTACACCCCTATGCATGAGCCAATGGGTGTGATAGGCGTATCTGTCGCATTGTAACGCCTTGTCTTATCGGGAAACAACGCTCGCGTTTTACGCGGTCGGACCTCTGTATATATGCAACGAGGCTTGCGCATAAACATGTCGTACAAGGACTCAGAATGGCGTCTCAAAACAAGTGACAGATAAGTGCAACGGCTATTGCATGGAAACAAGCTTATGGGGTTTAACGTTCCCAAAGAGACCCAGACTATAAGCGACCCCGCAGTGGAGGGCGCCCGATAATTTCGACCACCTGATGTTTGTTAAGGTGCACCGACATTGCAAAGTACACGGGCCCCTATAAGCATGTTCGCCACCGTCGACATGTCGGACCCTCCACCACCTTTTCGGGCTCGTTCCCCCTGTCGGGATAACATTTTCAATGTCTAAGTTGACTTAGACTGAGAATCTCCTGTGGTACATTCCTGCACACCATGGGCCGCGATATGCGGCTATGTGCCGCGCGTGACTGGTGGAAAGGACTCATCATACATTCACGTGCTCTTATGCTAACTTTGGTATCTACCAAGCTAAGGAGACGACCGCCAAGACATAAGCAGATAGACAGACAGACAGACAGACAGACAGACAGACAGACAGACAGACAGACAGACAGATAGATAGATAGATAGATAGATAGATAGATAGATAGATAGATAGATAGATAGATAGATAGATAGATAGATAGATAGATAGATAGATAGATAGATAGATAGATAGATAGATAGATAGATAGATACGGCCAAAATGCCTTTGGCTCGCTAAGTGCTTCGCATTTAAAATTCGGTATACTAACCTCCTGTGGGCAATAAAGGCAAAGGGACTGGAAGCCAAGAGAGTGTGTATATATATATATATATATATATATATATATATATATATATATATATATATATATATATATATATATATATATATATATATATATATATATAACGGGTGCACGTACGAGAAAGCAATACTTTTATACCTAAGCAATTTTTTTAGGCATAAAAGTATTGCTTTCTGTACGTGCACCCGTTTTTTTTCTTACACAGACCGAACCCACTGAACTTTCCTGCTGTATATATATATATATATATATATATATATATATATATATATATATATATATATATATATATATATATATATATATATATATATATATATATATATATATATATATATAGCAGACCTATGACGCATTATCCCAGTCGGTCACTATAGCGGCAGAATTTTGCGGCGCAGTCTCACTTATAGACTGCAACAAAGAGCAATCCAGGCTGTAGCCTCCTGTGCACATTGCCGGGTTTAAGAACTGCAGAAGGGCGTTCGTCGCCCTTATCTGAGATGTTTTACGAGATCGACATTCTAAAACAGTTCGATCTGTCATTGTTGTTCTTTGAACTAAGCGGTCACTGTGCAACACACATTTAGAAGTTGATATTCGATTGGTGCGTGCGCGACACGTTTATTTCATTAGACTTGACCTTGAATGTGACGGGATCGCATAACGCCTCGGTGTAAGGCGCGACACAATTGCAGCTCTTAAATGACAGAAGCAAAAAAGAAACAGCGAAAAAAGTCAGACAAGGATTTCTCGATTATCGGCTAGTGAGAGAGAAAAATAACGTCTGGGGCGTCGGTGTAGCGAGGTACGCATCCTATGAAACCGGTATCCTACAGCGAAGTGCCCGTAACACAGCAGAAACTGTGGATGCTCTTAGGCAACGATGGAGTGCGCACAAAACTGTATTCCTTTCTCTTGACAGCTGTTAGCTGAACGCGTGCAGTTGCAGTGCGCAAGTGCAGTGCTGATCAGTATGTTTGCTTATTTTTGTCTTCCATGTCCGAGTCCATTCGACGGCAACAGTTCATTCCTAATTGTACAAGAGTGATTAGAATAAACGCCGGTTGTTCGCGCTTATTTTGCTCATTGTTGTTTTTCCGTGTCCACAGCAGTCCTTATAATCTTGCGGTCAACTCGCTTGAACCTGTCAAATCTAAAGCCGGGTGACGTGAGCGCCTGTGTGCGATGCCATGCATTGGCTATGCGATTTATATAGCTAGCTAATTTAGAACAAAAAAATAATTAAGCCTAATATGGTCTGGGAAAAAGTTACGAGCATACCTATACGACATATTTGACATCCATCATTAAGTCCGTTTCGCTCTTGGTGTTTGTGTTCGGATAATATCGCAGTCAGTTCACATGAGTCCGCTGACTGCTGAGGTGGGTACGTAGCACTTTGACGCACACGCAATCGCCCGCTCGCGCTGTATATAAAACGTTTGGTTTCGTAGATGCAAATATTTCGCAAGAATTGTGCCATTACTAGCGAGATAATACCCAACCGGAGTTTCTTCGTGACATACACAGTCGGTGGTTCTGGAGTGTTTCTCAACCGTGAATTTCCGACAGCCTGCTCTGTCTGCGCATACGGCTATGCCGTCATAATATCCCTGTACTCTCCTCTGCATATTATTTGAGTTTGCATTGTGATGTTCGTACTATGCTGTTTGTATATTTACTTTCAGTGTTGTAAACTTTCCCACCCTGTAACAGCCCTCCCGAAAGGGCTCGCAGCATTCAAAATAAATAAATAAAAATTAATTGTAGAGAGTTAGGGGGTGGGGGGGGGGGGGGGCGAGAGGGGTATCAATAGCGATCAACTGCGAAGAAAAAGAAAGTGGCTTTCGCGTTCGAGTAGTCTTAGGCAAATTCACAGGGGACCATGTGACATTTGTTTTTGTGCTTTATTATAGGTGCAACATGAGACGTTCAATATACATGCGATATATTCAAGACTGCAAGAGTAAAATTCTACGCCAAAGACCAACTTAAAAGTCCATGAATTTTCCCAACAGCGAGCGGCGTAGCAGACTGCGCCAGATCGACCACTCGAAGCTACTACAGCTCAATCACACAATTTGTTTATTCGACGATGCTGTAAATGTCAGCAGTTTCCACATCTGTTTTCTTTTTTTTATCTTTATTTCTCAGAACAACTCACTACCACACGAATGAAGGAGACAAAAACTGGAACGAGAAAGATGTGGTGTAGTAGAATACACACAATGACGATCACCTTGGCGCCAGCGCGATTCAGTAGGTGAAAAATGCATCGTGCACTTAAACCTAATGTGTGCTTCAGCGCTCCACCTGAACAACAACAGGTCCATGAAAGAAAACTCATTTGAATATACACACAGAGAAAATCATACGTGTTTTGCACGATATATTGAGCGAGCGAAATGCACTTCGCTGTGAATGACAATAATGTGCACGCTCTAGAATATATTAAACTTTAGCTGTTTTGAAATGTCGCCTAACACAATTAGGCAAATATGGGTTTTGGGGAAATATGTTTTAACGAGTAAGTGAATGAGCGAAAGCGTGTTCACTAGGTGGCCCTACTCGAATATCAGACCCTCGTATAACCACCATGATAGTTTAGCGCCTATTAAGATGTGTTGTTGAGATCGAGGACGTGGGTTCGACTCCCGGCCACGGTGGTCTCATTTCGATGGAGGCGAAATGCAATAACATCCCTGTACTTGTATTTATGCGCATTTTAAGGAGCACCATAAGGTCAAGGCAACCGTATCCTCATTTTGGCATGTATATTCCCAACATACAGTTATATGATGACGTGCGCTGAACTGCAGCGCCTGTTCCCGGGGTGTGGAGTGGAGGTGGGGCATTATTGTTAGACAAAACTACATGACTACGAAACAACAGTTAATGGTGGTAGAGAAAGAGTAGCGGACTTTATCTGCAGTTTTCTTTAACGGTGTCGCAATGATGAGTTAAAAGGAGATTTGAAAGAGAGAAAAAAGTTTGCTGAAACACCAGTCAATGGACGTCAGGAGAAAGTCCACCTCCCCCGTCGCGTCTAGTCGTTGACCGAATCCCTTGAGACACGGCAGCAGCAAGGGCTTGACTGATAATGTCCTGCTGGACATTGAGGTCTTGGCTCTGGACCAGGGCCTAGCAGGGTTCTAGAGTGTGCGAGCTATCGTACTGACTCGGACACGTCCACACCACGTGAACTAAATTTCTTGCCTCCGTACAAAATTTGCAGTGTAACCTGAATACTCCTGGACGCCACTTGCGGTAGAGTACGGGATAAAAGCAGGTGGAAGAACAACTCGACGGCGGCGGAAGCTGAATCTATAACATCCGCATTACATGTTTGTGTTATTAATAACACGATTCTGCGGTTCTCTCCCTCCAACGGAACTGCTGCGGCGTAGCGGCTAAACAGGGCTGGTAACGGCACAAACTTGTGTCTGTGACTCGCCGGAGACAGGAATGATATTATAAACCCATACATTTTTGTGCAATCGCAAACAAACGGCTGAGTGGCGCAATCATTAGCTATTGTAGCTTCTGAAATTAAACTAAATATAGCAGGCAACACAGTTACTGTTTTGAAATTGAATGAAGATAACTTAGGTGTTATAACAGCAGATCCAACAATAACCAGAACTAGATAACAATTACGATCATTCGACCATCTCTAGCCACAATTTAGCAATCTTTAACCAACGTTGACTAGTACGAGCCAATATTACGCATATAGCCAACAGTGGACATCATTAGATAGTGCAAGCGACTGCTAGCAGCATGCGGGCAAATGCGGTAGTTGAAGGGAAATGATTGCACTGGGTTAGATAGCTCGTCAAACGCGAAATTTGACCGTCGGTGTCTCGCGGCGTCGGGGACGAGTGATGCGAAAGATCATCATCACGAGATGACGTCACGATAACGTCACATGTCTCAAAATTGACGTCACTATGACGTCATGTGACGTAACGTCACGTGATGGCGTCATCGCAGCGTATCATCGCTTGGTCGAAGGTGCTACGATCACGGAGGCAATGCAAAACCAGTTGAGGTGCCTCAGATCCTATCAGTAAAGTGGACGAATGGATAACTTGCCTCTGGCAGGGACCTAACCTGCGACCTTCGAATAACGCGTTCCGATGCTCTACCTACTGAGATACAGCGGACGGTCATCCACTGTAGCTGTAACTTTACTTTCTTTACAATGAGATCATAATTACTGCAAATAACATGTCTAATACTCTCCTTAACTTTCTTGTCTGTTAGTTTCAATAAATGTTCGTTTCACAGCGGAGAAGCTCAGCTGAATGTTAGCGGTTGTCGGTGTCCCCTCTTCTGTTTTGTTGCGTTTCCGCGCTCTTACGCTAAAGATCATGCTGTAACAATTAGCCCGAAGTGCTATTCTTCAAGTTGCACAACGCTGCTGCCGATGGCGAAAAATTTCAGAGACGCGGAGACGGCAGGCGAAGCGCGAAGCGAGGATTTGTCGAACAACGCTCGTCGGGAAGCGTGATCGCACGTGGGGGGGCGCATGATGGCAAGCGTAGCAAGCGATCTCGAAGACACTCCCCTCGGAAAGCGGGGGGTGGCAAGTGCGCAAGCTGCCGAATGACGGCACGCCCGCCTCTCTCTATCTACCGCTGATGCTGGTGGTTGTGGTGTCGTTTCGTGCGCGCCGTTGACTACTACGCAGGTGTCACCTATCGAAGCCGCCGCCGCCGCGCTGCGTTCACGTCACACCAGCCGGTGCAGGAAGCGACGATGACACCTCTTAGCAGCTGCGTGAGAAGGGCATTGTCACCGATTACGGTGTCTGTGGCCGCACATACGGGTGTAAAGTGTCATCAGCGCGATGTGTATGGCTGTCGCAGATACACTCAATGAAGAAATAATACCGGAACCACCGAGGGAGATAGAATTTAACCCGCGTACTAGATGTATTGCGGTGACGGAAAAGCAAGTAGGCGTTGCTATTGCGCTCAGAACGCTTCGTACGTCGTTTCCTTTATATTCAGGTGACAGGTGCCACGAGAGACTACGCGCTTCTTGAATGCCTTCTTGGCGAAATGTACGGAAGTAGTGACGCTGGTACGTCTGTGGAGGCGCAAGACGACTTGAGACAGGCATTTATACAGGATCCTAGTTCTTTTTTTTCTTTTATTTATTTATTTATTTTTTTTTACTTTTGGGGGTAACAGGGGTTACCGAATTTTAAGGGGAGCGGTGGGATCTTAAACTACGGGCCGGAGGAATTTGGCCAGTCACGCGTCAGCTAGGATTGATATTGGAACGATTAAACACACTACGTGTATATGAATAATAACAATAATAATTGGGGTTTTACGTCCTCAAAACCACGATATGTTATCATATGAGGGACGACGTAGTGGAGGGCTCCTGAAAATGTGACCACCTGGTGTTCTTTAGCGTCCACCTAAATCTAAGTACACGGGCCTCAAGCATTTCGCCTTCATCAAAATGCGGCCGGCGCGGCCAGGATTCGATCCCGCGACCTGTGGGTCAGCAGCAGTACAGCACCATAACCACTAGACCACCACGGCGGATGATTTGGCGAGTTAAGGTCGTAAGGTGGCATAATATGCGGCTAGTCTTTTACCACTGCTTTCATTATTGTTATTTTTACCCAGCAATATGTTACGCCTTCCATAGCCCAGGAGCTCGTATACGCCCAGCGCTTCGCAGATCTGTAGAAAAGAGACGCTGTCGAGTTAATGCTCTGTCCAGCTCCGTTCGGGAAAAGTTTTGAACAGAGCTCCGCGATGATGCCACTCGCACTCACGCCAGTATAGTTGATGAGCAGGCGTCACCTTTTGGCAGCTTGGCAGCATTCGCATCACACTTTGCTGGCGGTGCAGGAAGCGACACTGTATAGCGACAAAGGGTGTCACCTCTGCGCGTGATGTGTTTCAACCATAAAGCCTCTACGTCTACTGACTAAAAGCTGGGAGTCTACATCTATTACGACACAAGCTGCTGACGTTTGCGTCAAGTTCCACAGCATCAGGGCTTTTCGAACTGTGCTGTCTGCCAGCGTTGTTCTTCAAGAAAGTAATAGATGTGCATAAGATATTTCCTGCATTCTAACTTTCGGGGCGTGGGTCTCCATTTGTTTATAATCGCACGACTGGGCAGTCGACTTACCGAATTCGGATTCGGCATTCAATTCATTCCAGCACAAAACTACAAAACATGCGCATAAGGAGCCCTAAAAAAAAAAAATAGGCTGTCAGTTACAGGGGAAAAAAATGTCAGCGTGCTCTCTGGATAGAACAAGGCGACTTTCTCTGCGCTAGATACTAGCTGTACCAGATTGTAAGCGACAGCATAAACGCTAACGAAACATAAGGCAGACTTAGTGTGTACTTGCGTGTCATTTTGGCGATTATTCTGTTTGTTAAGAACAGTACGACGAAAGCTGTCATGTCAGGGATGACGAGTAGTTAGGGATGACGTATACCAGAGGTCTCAAGCACGCGGCCCGGGGTAACTAGCTTGCGGCCCGTGGCCCGCACATGACTCCGCTCGACCCATATATATTTTTATTATTTTCTTGATAAGTATGTTCATGAGCTACTCAGGCATGACATGGTCTAGAGAGCGAGAAGAAATATAGGAAAGGTAGGGAGGTTAACTAGACTATTTCCAATTTGCTACCCTATACATGGGGAGGCGAATAAGAGAGTAAAAGAGAGAGGGAAAGATGGTCTAAAGTGTTTTGTCATGAGGCACCCCATGCGATCACCATGTGTTGATAAATAACCACGAAACAAAACTCTGCATACGAGAATCGACGTCCACTATTTAGTTATTTTGGAGATTGGTATCGATATGTTGTTGTAGCCTAATAATGACGCCAAATCCTCTTCAGTAATGACCCATGTGAGATATGGAAACGGTCTTCTTTCAAGTGTCAATGTTAGCTGACATATTGTGCAATCTATTCGACCCCCCCCCCCCCCCCCCCCACTTCCCGCTCCTACCTTCATCATCGTCCTGGCCTTTGCGGAAGTAAACTTTTGTGACTGCGGCCCGTTAGCTGAGGTGAGTTTGAGACCCCTGACGCATACGAACCAAGATTTCTATAACTACATTTATAGTAACGTTGCTTGCAGGGTTATGTGAATGCAGGTTTTTGAGGATAATAGCGGCCGCAGACCTCTGATGTGTCATTCCAAGAACACCCGACTTCCCCGCGTTTGGCCCCGGAAAACCTGTGTGAAAATTACATTATCGCTTCAGTTTCATTTTACCATCTATTGCGAAGCTTTTATTTGTACTCGACCAACGGAAGGGGAGCGCTTCGATGCGCATGCCTATGGCTGTGGACGTCGCTGATGACGATTTGATTATGTGGGACAAGTGGCGCAGATACAGTCCTAGCGGATTGAAATGCGATGCGACATTTCAGGGCTAAGTAATGCGCGTACTTTCGTCTCCACCATATTCAGCTCGTGTCAGATCGGCGTAATTTCGACTCGAACATCTACGTCAGAGCTGACATTGATTTGTAGTGACATGGCGCGGTTATTTCGAGTGATTGTACATGTTAGTCGTTACACTAAGTTTTGACGTCGCGTTTCAGTCCGTGAAGAGCGTACAGTCGCGCGCGATATGAAGGTTATCGCGCGAGCGTTGACCGGTACGCTCGCGCGATAACCTTCATATCGCGCGCGACTGTACAGTGGAATCTCGTTGATACGTTTTTCACGGGAACCGGGAAATAAAACGTATTATGCAAATAACGTATTAACCAAAGAGGTTAAAAAAACGAAGAAAATAAACATACTCTGTCAGCAACTCACTTTTATTGAGCGACTTTAAGCAGCTGGTCATTTCACGCTACACTTTCTTCTTTTCAACGCTGCTGCGGCCTCAGCGGTTCTGCAACGTGCAGATCCTCCATGGTTTGTAGGAACGCAGTTCGATTCAGTGCACCGAAAAATAAATGTAGGATTTATAGACATATCGGCCAAGATCCCCTTTCGCGGTCGTATATATGCAATTTTGGGCAAAAATGCGAACGTTCAAACGCCGGGAATGAAAAGAAAAAAAGACTTATTCGGGCCGAAAAACGTATTATGCATAATTTTATCAATGGGATTTCACTGGAGCTTCATATTCGCGTGATAGTGCTCTAAAAACAGCTGACGCTAACAGTTCATTTTTGCTCCTGTGCTACATTTGTGTGACAAGGAGACAATGCCGGATGATCATGGCGCGAAGAATGAGGGACAATGTCGAAGACAAGATAAGAACAAGCGCTCACTTTTCTCTGCCCTCGTCACCACTCCTTTGCGCTGTAATTCACGAGTGTATTCGAGTGCCGCCTAGCCCAAATCACCACCCTTCCAAGAAAAAAAAATATGATGAAACGACGTCTTTTCAGTCTCTATTTGCCCATGTGCGAAGGACATCAAAATGTGTCGCACGAACGTGTGCTTACTCAGTGCGGCCGCTGAAACAATGAGACAAAAGACGCCAAGATGCAATCACGAGTTCCGCGTGTGCCAACACACATTCCACGCTTGATAAGGTGATCACATGGCGCCAAGATCTATTCACTTGTGACTGCCGACGACGTGCGGCCCTCCGTTGAGGAGCGTAGCCAGAAATTTTTTTCGGGGGGGGGGGGGGGGTTCAACCATACTTTATGTGTGTTCGTGCGTGCATTTGTATGTGTCCGTGTATATGTACGCAAGCAAAATTGAAAATTTCAAGGGGGGGGAACCCCCCCCCCCCCCTTGGCTACGCCACTGCCTCCGTTGTTCCCGAACGATGAAGTGCCGCTCGTACTGCTTTTCTCTGGGTTCAAAGAGATTTAAGTGCTGAAATCAATCGTTGCTCCTACTTTTTACTTTTCCAAATCTCCCCCCCCCCCCCGCCCCCTTCATGTTTTTTAAATTCAAATTTGCCGCTTCATTGCTTACATTCCATTTCATTATATTATTCCATTAATAATTTCTTCCTGTTTCATCCTTCTTTCTTTTAAATAGACCAAATTTAACTTTTTCTTAAATAATCCTATTATGAAAACTATCCGGTTCTTGGCCAATACCCCAGCGTGGGTGTGTGCCACGGATTCAAGGATATACTCTATTCTACTCTGGGATTCCACAGAAGGCAGAAGCCCAGGTGACGATGGATAATGATATAAGTTGGCGTTTTGCGTCCCAAAACCACCGTATGATTATGAGAGACGCCGTAGTGGAGGGCCCTTGAAATTTCGACCACCTGGGGTTCTTTAACGTGCACCTGAACCTATACCACGTTCCCTCCAACGAAACGCAGCCACCGCGACCGAGAATCGATCCCGCGACCTTCGGGTCAGCAGTCGAGCATCGTAACCACTAGACCACCGTGACGGGTTAGGGGGAAAATGGAACCTTGAAAAGGTGAAAAGTTTTTTAACAGGGAGTGTCGCTAGGGGCAACATTTCGACAGGTGGCCAAGGCAGGATTTTTTCATCTTTCAACGGAGATGTGAGCTGTAGGCACCTGTTGTAATTAGCGGAAACGCTCACGGGTGACGTCAGAGAGTGACGTCAGCCATTGGCAAAGCGGGTATCTATACAGGATAAAAATAAACGAAAATATCCCAATAGCTAGGTTTCAAACTCTTGGCCATCGAGGCCCGATGTTCTGTGACTACAGGCTCGGATTTGCCTCAGCAGGCGGAATACGCCATCTTTAAGAAGTAACCACGTACAAGCGATCGCGTTCAGTCGCTTGGTGCGTTTTCCACAGCGCTGAAAATTTCTCCAAGTGTTCGCTTAGTGCAAGCCAGGGCGTTGAGACGCTGAGCGCGTTTTCCCAACGTCGAGTAGTCGAGTAGCCGTTCACTCGTTCACTCGAACGTCGAGTAGCCGTTCACTCGAATGTTGGCGCAGACTAATTCTTTGAAATTTGGACTCTTAATCAACCGCAATGTTGTCCGCATTGATTGAGACAAACATCGACAGACGGCTTCTGCTGCAATTTTCTTTTTAGTTAAGTGATGAGTGCTGCGATGTTGCAAATATTATCTTATCATCATCATCATCATCATCATCATCATCATCATCATCATCATCATCCTGACTGCGCCTACTGCAAGGCAAAGTCCGCATTTTCATATGTGTTGTAGGCTACAAAGGCAGCTATAAATTTCCTCAAGGCTACAGGACTGGACACTTGACAGCAGGGAAACAACTCTGTCACGTGGTTCGTGTACTATCGCGATGGAAAGGAACGCAAACAGCGGAAAGTGTGGCTTTCGGCCCCGTCGAACCCCGACATGTCTGGACTGTCGCTAGGTGAATCCGTGCTTTCAGCGGGCGTCACCGAAGCGCTAGAATCTTGCTCCGGCTTGCGCCATCGCACCGCGTGCGCTTGTCATCTGCCAGTCATGCCTGGCAGGGCTGGGCAGTATCGAAGATACATGTATCTTAGATACTATCTCAGATACTCTATGGGTATCTTGTATCTGTATCGCGATACGTCTCGCCAAACGAGTATCTGTATCTGTATTTCCGATACATTCAATAATGTATCGTGTATCTTAAGATACAGGATACTTCTATAGAAACGCCATCCTGATAAACAGCAAACGTTGGTTGAACTATGCATCTCAAGCTGATACTGCTGCCACTAAGCCACATCACTAAAGCTAACGACAGTGATATTCCGCTGTCGTTCCACCAGAGTGCTCCAGTGAGCATAAGAAATAAGGTCTACACGCGTCTCTGTTGGTGGAGCAGAGTCACATGATGACGCTCGAGCCATCTCGACAAAAACAAACGCGCGAACGTCTGCGTGCAGCCGACCTTTTGTTTCTCGATGTTTTCTTTCTTTTCACCAGTGTCAGTGCCATGAACCTTGTTTGTATCCACGGTACTGTGCGCGTTATTCAATGCGCGCAGCGTCTTTCGCTTAAATTCGGATGCGGATATAGCGTCGTTATCGAAGTTTGTCTTGCGTGGTGCTTCATTCGAAAGTCTCAAAAAATGCTAGAAAGGGGTTGCTCTACGTCTCGCTGCTTTCACACAGATTTGACAGATCTCGTCGATATAAGCTTGACTTGCACACTATGAGATTGACTTATATGCAAATTAGATTCTAGCAATAGTCGCTCTACCGGTGTCGATGCTATATGCAACAGAACATGTATTTACTTAACAGATTATCTTTCGGCGTACTGTATCTTTGATCTTCGTGATAAATTATGCACTAAGTTGTTTTTTTAATGAGAGCTTGATTGTTAGCACAAGTGTTCTCTTTGCTGTCCTCTGTTTGCATCCCACACATTACCTACGCCTGCGTGTAATTTTTTTCGCCGTTCGTTAACTGTAATAAGTTTTTGGTAACCTCCTCCTCTATTTCTTCTTGTATTTATCCTTATTTTTTATTGTCTCCTTCATTACTACTATTTAAATATCTACGTTCCATGTTAGTTTACTGTTCAGGCGATGTTAGGGCAAAGGTAAAATCATCTGAGCGTGCCTAGTGCTTACAGTAACAAAAATTCTTCTTACAACTTAATGAAACAGCGAAATTGAGTTTGCATTATAATAATGGAAATTATAACAACAAATATTAAAGACGTTAGAAAGGGGATTTGCGAAACATAATTACTGCGATTTTCTCATCAGCGTCCCCACGAGCCTTCTAGTGCTACTTCCGTGGGCACTGACACTGAGTTTTCACTTGTATAACCTTAATACCCAAGTGGACGATACATCATGCGCTATTTTCACAGTTCTTAGGGGCGAACCCTGTATCGTGTTTATAGAGGGTGTCACATAACTGGAACCAAATATTTGCAAAGAAGGGCTTAACCTCAACTGAATAAGACCAACGATGGAGTTTACCGCCATGTGGATCTCATTAAGGTATTTTTATATTGTGCTTAATTTCTTAACTAAAATGAAGTATGTAACATTTCTGCTATTCATATGGGGCCAAGTGTGTTTCTTTAGGTTTTAGAGGGCATTCTAAAACGACAGATCTGTTTTTTTTTTGTTTTTTTTTGTTTTGTTTTTTTTTTTGTTGTTGTTGTTTTTGTTTTTTTTTTTGTGAAAAGGTGCATGCTACGTAGAAATATGACCCCGCACGTTACTGAGCTGGTATGCTATTGTGCTGCAGCGCTGTCAGACGTGCTTCGAGCAAAACAACCGGCAAGCGCACCGCGGCGAAATGAGTGGCCGCAGCTTAGGCATGGGCTCCACAGCGCGTCAGCATTTCTGACCGCCAGCAAAGAAACACCATCGTCCTTGAGGAGCAACAGGCTGACGGTCCGCGCGCCAGTTGTTTCGCTCGATGAGCGTTTGAGAGCGCTGTAGTACAATAGCGCATGAGCGCTGTCACGTGGTTTTATTTGATATTTCGCGTGTTTTCTTTAAAAGACAGAAAATATTCACCATGCAGCATGTACGTCGCCAAAAACAATTGCTTCAGTCTATTTTAAATGCGTTCTACGATGTGACGAAGCACACTCTGCCCTCAAGTGAATATTAAAAATGTTGCATAAATGACCATAGTAAATCAACCAGCTAAGCGCAATATTTAAAATGCCATAACGAGCGCCACATGACGGTAAACCATATGTCATTGGTTTCATTATGTCAATGTTAAACGCCTGTTTTCTTTTAAATATTTGGTTCTAATTACGTGAAACGCTCTGCATACTTATTCACTGTCATTTTTTATTGCGGAACTACCTTGCTATTTGACTTAGGTATATTCGCTTTCCTCTTCTAGTTCCCTGCATAGTCCTTCTTTGTGTTACAAAAAAGCAGGTAAGCAGGCTAGAAGTTGCAATAGTGTGAATAGCAGTGACATCCTTCGACCCATTTTGCCACGTACCACACATCTGGGAAGCTTCTGGGCCGCAAAAGTTCTCTCGGAGAGGAAACTGTAAGATTGCATGTTAGTGAACATGTTGCTAACGAACACTCTGCGAAAGTTGATAGGTAGAATCTGAAAAATCAATGCTGTTTTATGTCATCAGTGAACTGTGATCGCCGACTCGGTAGTTTTCGTCTTCACATTATGCTTCACAAAAATATCGCTACCAGCGTTGTTGCTGCTCTACAACTGTAGGCTGATGCGGTACTGCGAAAGCGGTTATACGCCGACGGACAAGGTAAGACTCTCCACCGGTATTTGTGCCATTTTGCGGAGGCTTCTTATTGAAGCTCTTTCAATTAGACGGCAACCCGCTAGCTGGTCGCCATGTAGAGCAGCGACACCCTTCAAATAAAAAAGTGTCAAGTAAACAAATGCCAATAATTTGTTTCGGAAGGAAACTAATATACATTAAGCAAGAAAAACATAACTTTCGAGATTCAAACAGATAATTCATTAAAATAAACAAATTTGGTAGCACTTAAGACATTTTCAAGCAAACACTTCTGTACATAGGTATTTGCAGCGTCATTATATAGATCGATAACAGGAAATTTACAAATGTATCGAAGTATCTCAAGATACAATTAGGAAGTATCGTATCGGATACATTCATTCCAGAGGTATCTTGTATCTGTATCTCCAATACTTCTTGCCCGAGTATCTTGTATCGTATCGCGATACAATTTCAAAGTATCTTTGCCCAGCCCTGATGCCTGGCACTCACAACACACGCGCGGCGCGATAACGCCAACCAGATCAAGATTCTAGCGCCACGTTGACGCCTTGCTGTAAGCACAGATTCGCCTAGCGACAGTCAAGGCACGTCAGAGTTCTACTGGGCCTCTAAACACACGATTTCCTCTGTTTGCGTCTCTTTTCAACGCCGGAGTACATACGCATCACTTTTTTCGGTCCCCGTCACGATACGTCCTTACCCCTCCCTATCTCCCTCCTTCCCTTTCTCTCTCCCCTGCCCCCCAATGTGCAAGGTAGCAGGTCAGCGCTTTGTCCGCGTCGTTTTTCGTCCCTGCCCTTTTGTGTGCCAAAAGTGAGACACGAATTACCAGCATGCCCAAGCACACGCTCTTTCAAGCAGGTCAGAGCGAGCTCAGGCCTACCCATTCGCCTTCTACTAAACTCTCTCTGAAACAAGCTATATCACTTTCTGAGACATCGATGTGCGCTGCTAAAAACAAAGGCAGCTTACACTAGCACAATGTAATCCACTCGACCCGATAAGCTCTGATACCTTATCAGCTGGCACTCAGCACGACTCGATTAAGGGGTTACACCGTACATTGAAAGAATGCAGCTGGAACTGTAAGCTGTCGGCGCTATAAGAAAAAAAAAAATGCCAGGAAAGAACAGTGGAGGGAGGGGGGGGGCAGGCCCGTAGCCAGGAACTTTTTCGGGGGGGGGGGGGGGGGGGGCACTTGTTGAAGGCCTTGAAAAACACCTATTTTTGTTATTTGTCCTTGATAAAACACCCCCTTCCATCCGAATTTCGGGGGGGGGGGGGGGGGGAATAATCCCTTAAATCCCTTATGAATGCCTAAAATGACTTGAAGGCGAAAGCCATCTTTCTCTTCTCAGTCGGTTGTATTGACTCCCCTCCCTCGAGCGCTTTCTGCAACCAACGTGGTTTTGCATTGCCTCAGGGATCGCAGGCATTGGAGGCTTTCTGCGTCTCACGTGATCTTGCAGTACCTCGGGGATCGGCGCACCTTTGACCAAGCTAGATATCTTGTTATGACGTCGTCGTGTGTTACGACCTGCTACGTCAGTTACGACCTGCTGAAAATGGTCCATTCCTCCCAAACATGCATTCCTTGCACACCGGACGACAGTAATTTTATAGTTGCAATACATGTCGCGATGCTTAAAAAGGTGCGCCTAAAAATTTCGACGTCTGGTAGGCGTAAGAAAATTGCTAGTTACCGGGCCAGTTGGTTAGGATTCATAACTTACGCGCAATATTTGTACATAATTTTGTTTTCCTGCTGAAGTCACGGCTGTTTTAACAAACCAGGATGTAGACCTTCAGTCAGGAAAGAGTTTTATCCGTTTTGGCTCGCCTCATCTCGGTAGCATGTAACATTGTTGTTAATGTACACATGCCAACCCTCCGCGATGGTTTTGTGGCTATGGTGTTTGACTGCTATCCCGAAGGTCGTGGGATCGAATCCCGGCCGCGGCGGCCGCATTAAGATGGAAGCGGAGTGCTAGTGTACTGAGGGTTAGGTGCACGTTACGGAACATTAGATGGTCGAAATTTCCGGAGTCCTCCACAGGGGCGTGCCTCATGATCATTTCGTGGTTTTGGCACGTAAAACACGCAGATAATACAGTTATTATTGCAATCGCACGTGATTCTACCACAGAGCTGTTATGGTGGAGGTTTGCCGTGTGTCGTACTAGATAGAAAATTATCATGAACCGGCACGTGCTCAATAACTGCCCAAGCATTCTGTGCAGATGGTTAACAATAGAAGCTGAAACACACCCACCAGCTCTTCTGTGACTCAGCCTGCAGCCTGGCGCGACCAAGTGCAAGCAACGCTAATTTTTTATGCAAGGACAGCGAATCGATAATGCAACGAAGCAGGGAACGTAAAGGTGCATTAAAGAACCCGCACGTGTCATCACTGCAATCACAGTGCACTTGGCCGTGTGAAAACGCTGACGGAAACCTGTTTTCTGTATCCGGCAAGGTCAAAGATTGAATAGAAAAATGCGTGGGCACGACATCTTTAGATTTATCGGACAAACCCGCACGTGTCATCACTGTAATCACAATGAACTTGGCCGTGTGAAAACGCCTACCCTAAGAAACCTGTTTTTTGTAGCCGGTAAGGCCAACGACTGCATAGAAAAATGTGTGGGCGTAACATCTTTGGATTTGTCGGACAAACAGAAGAGGTTTTTATTGGGTCATCACTTTGACATCGCCAAGTGAGTTGTGATAACAGTGATGGCACGTGCGGGTTCCATACTGTCCTCGATTTTATTATCGATCCGCTGTCACTGCATAATTAAGGGGAGATGCGAGTCGAAAAATGCAAGTTTTTTTTCCAAAATAACATAATTTTCGTTTTTATTTGCTTTCAAAAGTTTAGTTTCTCTACTTTCATGACAAAAAAAAAACTGAAGATTGTAATCAAACTCGAAGTAGGTTAAAATCGCTTTTAAAGATCATAAGGTGGCTACTAAAAAACTAAAAAGTGCTCATTTTGTAGAGTATCCTGTAAATTGTCACCTGGCTGCTTGCCATTGCATTTCGCATGAGGGGTTCACTAAAACCACATGCTCAAAATAACCATGATTGCCAAGCTCTCATGATGGAATAAATCATTTTAAATAACATATATTTTCCGCATAGATGAGCTTTCACTTATATCTTTAAAGTGCGTTTTTTTCAAGATCCATTTTTGAGCAACTTCTTGAGTTTGGGCATCATGTTTTTGGTACTTCTGTTTGCCCGATCGGGATGAGATTTTGTCCACATATTTCTTAACATGTGAAGAGTGCCAGTATGTCTTTTAAAACTTGATATCACCTATATAATTATTACGAACCTAAAGTAAGCAATTAGTATGGTCTAAGCATTCTAAGACTTCTCATATTTCAATTTTTCTTGTCCTTTAAAATGTTTTATACACACTTTCTTGATAGTTATTTGCATTCTACGGTTAATGTTGAGCAATATAAGTTATTAATGGCTCAGAACCACAAAAACTTAGTGGCAAGAAAAGTTTGTACAAAAAGAACTATATTTTACACATTGTCATGGTACAAAACGAAAACTATGCAACTTACTATAAAACTAATTACATATTTGAAATAAGCACAAAAGCCTATATATACAGCGAAAATTCCATTGCCCTAGGCTACAGATTAAAGCAACTTTTTTTCCGAATCGCATCTCCCCTTAACACGTGCGATCACAAGCAAACGTTTACTTATGATCGCACGTGTCCCCTCCCCGCCCCCTCCTCGCCTCTGGAGTTCTGTGCACGTCACATGGTGTTGCACTATCTCCGGAATCGGCCCACCTCTGACTAAGCGATGAAGGCCTGTGATGATTATCATGATGACGGTACAATTTCGGGTGGTCTGTGACGTCATGACGACATTATATATGACAAAGTCCCGGCATGATGTCATTGATGACCACAATGCAATATGTCGGGCGAGTTGGTTTTTAACGCCCGTATTTACAGGCATACTACGGCACAGAGAAGGCACACGGACACGCAGCTCTAAGTGTGCCTCGTGTGCTTTCTCTGTGATGACTTCATCGATGAGTCAATGATGACGTCATGTCATCGTGTAGTTGATGACTTCATGTGAGGCAATTTTCTTACCCGTTTGCGTTGTCAACACCGTACGCCGGGTTTTTGAACTCATGAAACATATAAGGCTTTCACCTTAATAAAATTAAAAATGACATGCTGGGATTTTACGTAACTAAACCGCGATGATAATAGCAGGCACAACGTAGGAAAAACTCAGAATGAATTTTGATCACATGGGGTTTTTCAACATGTACCTTTATCTACGTACACGGGTGTTTTTGCGTTTCACCCCCATCGAGATGCGGTCTCTGTGACAGGGAGTCGAACCCGCGCCCGCGTGCGTAGCAGCGCTACACCCTAGACGCTAACATACACACGACATATGGCAATTCATTACTGGACCTTTTACGATACGGTGCAATAAAGAAAATGCTGGAGGTCAATTTTATGACGTTAGACCTTCAACACAGCGACGCCATATCTGTGATTTACTGAGCGTTCGCAAAACACGAGGGCTTGTTGATGTTTGCTATTAATGTCACCGTCATTATACGTGCGTCTTAGACGCATGACTTCATTATCTGCAGTGTACGTACACCAACGTTTACTTCTTGCACTTAGCAGCGACAGATGTTATGCGCTCTTCACCGTGTACAACAGAAATTCTTGGCTTTGATATCGGGACTCGCGATGCAAATTATACTGCGTCTAGCACCTCGTGCGGTTTTTTACTGCTTCGTTTCTTGAGTAATTGTTTAAAGAAAAATACTGTCTCTAGCTTGTTGATAGAACAAAGTTGCAATGGAAAATTCATACAGTTTTCATAATAGGAAAGATTCTGATAGTCCCTGGTGAAACTTTGAGACCGTGACCAACACCTTTTGGGGTCTGGAGGCTAAAGCCGCGGAGCTCTCCTGGACACTGTCAAATTCCGCCATCGTGTCAAATTTCGCAATGGCGAAATTTTAAGCCTATCAGAGAGGCCGTATCAGCCCTCCAGGCCAATCAGACTTGACCAAGGGCGGAATTCAATAAGACGGCGCAATTCGACAATGTCCAGAATAGCACTCCAGATCTACGCTCTAGCATATCGCAACGAACGCCAGGTGGTCAAAATTTTAGGAGCCCTCCACTTCAGCGTCCCTCATAATCATATCGTGGTTTTGTGACGTTAAACACCAACAATTATTATATATATTATTAGACGTTGAATATGGCAAGTACTGATTTGTCGTACACTTCAGCTGCTGCTGTCTAAGTTGGCGCGCCCACTAGAGGACTCAAATTTTGCTTAGTGCACGCTGTGTGACGGGAAAGCCTATTTGGGCCCCAACATCCCGGTCACGTGATCTGACCGTTAACGTCATGCATGACGTAACATGTAGAGCGACACGTCGCTGTCGACTCTGGCCCATTGCAGTGGTTATGCTGGCAAAATAGTGAGGACCGCGAAGTGGCACGGCGTAGGTGTACTGGCCCTACACAGCGACTCGGGCCAACCACTGACACGGGTGAAATAGCGATACTTCTGCAACACCAAGCCATTCAAATTGCGCGGCGGTGGCATGACGTGATAAATGACGTTTCTGCTCGGGTCACATGACGCGAAGCTGTCGATGTGCGTATTGACTGTCCCCTGTTCTTTTATTATTAAGAGCGAAGGTCTTAAAGATCGAGGTAAAACGTGCGCCGTCAGCAAAAAAAAAAAAAACTCTCGGCGCCGTTCGCCTAGCCGCGCATGCGCTAAGGAGCAGCCGCCGCCAAGGCTCGCCTTCCGACGGAGACAGCCCGCGCGGCCGCCGCGTCGGGTTTGCCCGGCATGGCGCGAGCCGAGTACGAGCGACGGAAAGCCCGTGCTTCTACCGGGGCTGCCACAGCCAGGTTTAAATGTTAGTTTCTGGCGCTGGAGTTTGGACATTCTTGCAAGGTCTGTGACAGGCTGCGGTTTGACTCTACTCTGTCAACGCCAAGGAAAGACCTGGCATCAGTCAAGAACGCCACGTTAAGCGCATAAGATCGACCAGCTTCGCTGTTTCTCAAGCTTTACACGGCTAGTGTAAACATCTTCATTTTTTTACTGCGATATATCCTTGCCTTTAAGGCATAACACTTTGTGTGTGTGTGCATAGGCGTGTGCACGGGGGGGGGGGGGGGTGGCAAGGGGGGCGAGAAGGGGGGGGCCGCAAAGTCAGCCCTATACATTGTAGGGGGGGGCGATAGGGGGGGGCGCAAAGTCAGTCACATACATTGACATAATAGGGAGGGGGGGGGCGCTGCGACGAACCTTCGCCCCCCCCCCCCCCCCCCGAAGGGGGAACCCTGCGCACGCTTGTGTGTGTGTGTGTGTGTGTGTGTGTGTGTGTGTGTGTGTGTGTGTGTGCGTGCGTGTGCGTGTGCGTGTGTGTGTGTGTGTGTGTGTGTGTGTGTGTGTGTGTGTGTGTGTGTGTGTGTGTGTGTGTGTGTGTGTGTGTGTGTGTGTGTGTGTGTGTGTGTGTGTGTGTGCGTGTGTGTCGTAATACCGGTGTTGTGTATGATGCGAAGCAGTGTGGTGTGGAGTCATGTATCCAGCAGTCACTGCAGGTCCTGTCACTGTAGCGAAGGCCGGCTTGTGGTAGTAAACGGGAGCGTTCCCATTGTAACTCTATAATATCCTATAATATAATATCGTATGCATCTGCTTGCATCACTGGAACCGAGCAGTACTGACACGTAGCACCCAGTGGTAAATGCGACCAGTTCCACGCTGAGATGACAGCAGGTGTAAGGGCCACTTCGGCCCTGCATGAATGCGTGCGTCTTTTCCATGGACGTTAAATATCAGTGTTGTTTGCCAAGAGTATATCAAAAGCTGAGTGTACCGTTCCATTCCGAAATCTCGCAATAATTATGGACCATTTACAATCGCGCATACCGCATCACAGCTCTGGAGAAAACTACCCACAGACCTAACATAGCCACAGTTACCTGTTGCAAAACTAACCTAGCTCATTTTATACTCTCGCAATTTGTCTTATGAGAATGTTTCATATTCCTACCGTTTCACTCTGTTCTCTCGCGCTCTAGTGTTTGTATAACGAATTATGACGTAAGGGCCCCCTTCACAACTCCTGCGGGAGTTGTGGGGCTTTGCATCTATAACATAACTGATGTACTTATATTCATGAGAATAATAAGAGAACTGAATTGACTTTCCGCAGTCCTTCCGTGGGGGGCATGTACCGGAGTACGGCGGACGGTTCGAGCATGTCCACGACCAACCTGGCTGAGGATGCGGCACCGCCTGCTGTGCAGCGCCCGCCCGCGCTCCCTTCGCTGCCGGCGCAGGGATCCAAGGAGCTGGACGCGGCCGACACCGAGGACACCGAGTCGGCGGGAGGGGCGGCGCCCACCCCACGAGGGGGGCGCCTGCCGAACCTTCCTGCGACACAACCGGCTAACCGTGGCCACCATAGCGGCCGTGGTGGCCGGCATCGTGCTGGGAGTCGTATTGAGGCCTCTAGGTCAGTATCTGGCTGCGAGAAGCGTAATGCGGGCCGTATAGTAGTGCACTTTGACGAGTACAAAAAGGGACACGAAAGACGCGACACTCGCTGCTTTATTTATTAATTTTAGTTATCTATTCGTACTGCAGCCAATGTGCTGGCCCATGCAGAAGGGGCAATACAATGGCAAACTAATGACAAGGTAAAGACCTCAGACAATAATCAGAGGCAACTTGGTCTAATGTCATCGTCACACCCATGCGCATAAGTCCTATACTTCCTTCCCTGTTTCCTCACTCATGAGTCGACTCACTCGGACTCGCTCAGTCTCAGATCAGGCCGTGAGTCTGAGTCTGAGTGAGTCCGGGTGAGTAATATTTTGGTGAATTTGAGTCCGAGTGAGTCCGGTTGAAAAAAAATTTCGTGAGCGTGAGTCCGAGTGAGTCCGGTCCAGGAAAGTTCTGAGTCCGAGTGAGCCCTAAGCGCAAGATATATTTCTTGAGTGAGTCTGAATGAGCTCCACCTTTTTTTTTTTTTTTTTTGGCAACCTATTGCATTGACTGAGCCAGGTATCAGTGACTGAGCCCCATAACTGTGCGCGACATTGTTGCAGGGCCTTTCTCAAAGCGTCAGCTGATGTACATCAACTTCCCGGGCGAGATGTTCCTCCGCATGCTGCGCGGCCTCATCCTGCCCCTCATCACCTCGAGCATGGTGGCCGCCGTCGGGGCGCTGGACGCGCGCCTCTCGGGTCGCATCGGGCTGCGCGCCGTCATCTACTACTTCTCCACCACGTTCCTCGCCATCGTGCTGGGCATCGTGCTCGTCACGGGCCTGCAGCCCGGCGCCGGTGACAGCGACGCGGGAGCCTCCAAGACGTCCAAGGCGCGCCTCGTCACCACAGCCGACACGCTCATGGATCTCATCAGGTATATGCGTACGACAGAAGTCAGACTGAGCCTGCGTTCTATAATGCCGACAGCCGGATTTCAATAATACCGGATCGCGAGAACTTTTGAGATGCACTTTCGAGAAGAATACAGGAAAATCTGTAATGAGTGAAATGCGGAAAGGCAGTAAAACAACAACAACAACGACAACCACAACAAAAGAAGCCTGGCCTTTCCAGTCTACAACTTCCTTATCCGATGTTTTTCTTCTTTCCAGAAACGCCTTTCCGCCTAACGTGGATAGAAGCCTGTGTCACGCAAGTAAGTTTTGCTCTCCTCTTATAATCTCGGGCTTTTTGACTACTTCGCACTGTAAAGCGCTCATTAAAATAAAATATATCGAATTCGGTATGTTTATATCAAGAGATAGGAAGACAACAGGCTAGAACAGAGAACAAATAGAGGTAGACGATATCCTAGTAGATATTAAGAGGAAAAAAAAATATGGCAGCTTCTCGTTATTGGTGCCAAGCCTGAAGGAAAGCGCAGCTGAGTGACCTTCCTTGTTTCTCTTTATATTTTTCTTTCTTTCTCATTCTCTCAGTTTCTTGTATCTCCTTTTTTGTATCTGTTTCTTTGCATTTCTTTCTTTCTCTCCCCATTTCTGTCTCGCACATTCTATCCTTGCTTCACTTTCTTTTCTTTCTTTCTCTCTCTTTCGGCTTCTTTCTCTCTCTTTCTTTGTTTCTCTATATATTTCTATCTTTCTGTCTTGCTCTCTTTTTTTCTATCTCTTTTTCACGTCTGGCTCTTTCTGTGTATTTCTCTGTCTTTCTAGCTTTCTATTTCTTTCTCTCTCCCTCTCTATCTTCTATCTCTTTCTTTCTTTCCCTCTCCGTCTTGCTCTGTGTCTTTCCTATCTCTTTTTCTTGACTCTGTCTCTTTTTCTATGTTTTTCTCTGTCTCTCTATCTTTTTATGTGTTTATTCCCTTTACTTCTCTCTATTATTCTCTTCCTCTTTCTATCTGCCGCTTTCTTCCTCTCTATCTTCTATCTCTTTCTTTCTCTCTCTTTCACGTGTTCATTTTCGTTTGAAACTCGCGCCTGTTGTACACGGTAGTGGGGCTTGCCTAACTGCTGTGGCGCGTACCCACTTGAGGAGTTTCCTGGTGACACTGCCGGACAACAATAACGTTTGTCACCCACCCACCCACCCACACGTACTAAGGCGAGCTACAAAAGCTTCGTTGTTAAAAAGTAGACCTGGTCAGGTCAGGTCAGGTCATTGCGAAGGACAGATAACCGATGGCCAGTTAGAACATCGAAATGGAATACCAGAGATCTTTGGTTGAAGCAGCGCTCACGGTACGAGGACGAAGAAATAGGAGCACAGAACAGGTGATCCTATTTCTTCGTCCTCGTACCGTGTGCGCTGCTTCAACCAAAGATGAACGCCTACCAACACGCTCACGTTTCTATTCTGAATACCAAGAGACGGGATGCGCTGCCGAGAACGGCAAAGGAGGCGTAACATGGAATCAGCTGGAGCAAGGCAGGGCGGGTTAAAGATCGTTGGGGAGAGGCCTTGATCCTGTAGTGGACATAAGACAGGCTGATGATGATGATGATGATGTGATGATGATGATGATGATGATGATGATGATGATAGGGATGATTTTTTCAGAGTCGCGAAGCGCAAACATCTTGTTATAAAATATGAATTCGTCGTTGTTTGAAAACACTAATTTTACAGACTCTCTGAATCCCTCCCCCTTCCCTTTTTTTTCTCTTTATTTTTTTTGTTATATTTTATTTTTTCTAATAGCCGTATCTGTTTTCTCTCTCCAAACCAGTTTTCGACGATTGTTATCAAGCCACCTGGAAATGCGAGCAACAGTAAGTTTTCCGCCATATCCGCCATATTTCTCATGCCATTTCCACTGAATTTTTCTTCAGCGAAAAAAAAATGAAAAGAAAGAAAAAAGCTCGCAATCATCACACGAAGGGCGAGTGGTTTGCGAGTGAACGAGTTTTCCATGCTTAACACGATAAAAGACAGTGTGGATCATTTCGATAAAGATTATGCAGGCACGCTTCCCCGACTTTGTGAACGCAGGCACGCACGCGCACACACCCACACACATATAAACTCTTATGGCTATCGGGCTTTTGCCAGGTACAAAAACAGAGGTACAAACTGCTCATACGAAACATTTACATATTGCGTAAAAACCTGGCGAGACGTTCATGCTATAGCCACATTTCGCTCCCAGCTCGTACCGTAAATGTGCAAGCAATGTATGAGAAATCCTTGACGAGTGATGGTCGGCTGAGCATTGGAAGGAAACTTGTAGTCACCTTGTTGCGTAAGCTTTAAGGGCGAGCGAGCGTGACCATACAAGGACAAATCTAGCTTCAGAGAACTGCAAGTGCCACCTGGGCAACTCTTTTCGACGAACTAGTGACGATGTGTAGGCTTGCTTTCCACGAAGTCCGTTGAGCTGTTCCGCCGAGAACCAACGAAATAAAAATCAGTCCGTAAGCCACAGCGTTGTATACACTGGGGACCGATTATTGAGGCTTTGAAGATTCGTACTGATCTGGCAATAAGTGCGTGATAATAAAAGCCTAGATGAGTAGACCGGGAAAAGATTCGTAATTGACTGATAGTGGATTATACATAGCAGGATATATAGTATACCTAATATGCAGATTACCCGGCTTGAGCTTGGTAATATGCATACTGTGTACAAAGGACACAGCTGCGACTGGTCATGAATGTTTGCCATATGTTTAGCGGTAAACCAATTAACACTCTCAAAAGTTTTCAGTTTTCAGTCCCCAGAATCAAGAGCTTATTAGTTATTACATATCTCTTTACACGCTCATGTTAAAAAAAAAGAAAGATTATAAGTTGTTACTACGTGAACTCTGCTGCAAATCCCTTTGAGTAAAGATGAAAGCTAATCTCCATGCAATATGAAACGTAAATCAAATGATTTATGGTTAGTACTTCATGCAGTAATTTGCCACAACATAGATGTGGATGATTTGTTTGTTTTCAGTGTGCTGTACGAGCTCTCTGTGGAAATCATGTAGATCGTAATTACTGCAATACAGTTAAAGCAGTACAACTGACGCCATTTATACCTGTCTTGGCTTCATAATCTGTTGGTTTTAACGCGTCAGCGTTAAAGATCTCGTTTCGCAGAAATTCCGGTGTCGGTTTTGTATGTGAGCGAGAATTCGAGATAGATGCAAATAAATACAAAATAGATATGTTCGGTTTGAGGGAGAATCGAAGGCAGGCCTTCTGCGGGGCAAACAGGTGTTCTACCACGGAGCCACGATAGTGCTTGAAACTGCTTCTTTAAAAAATACAATAAGAATGTTATGTAGGGGGAGAGGTCTCCGTAATGCATGTAGTATTGAGTGGCAGTATCGTAGAGTGGCACCAGGTGTGAAAATATGGGTTTAGCGCAACGAGTGTGCGGTTTAAAGCTTCCCACCAGGCCCGTTGCCAGGGGGGGGGGGGGCTAGCCCCCCCCCCCCCACGAAATTCCGATGGAGGGGGGGGTGTTTTACCGCGAATAAATAATGAAAATAGGTGGTTTTCAAGGTTTTCAGTGGATGCCCCCCCCCCCCCCCCCCCGCCGAAAAAAAATTTCTGGCTACGGGCCTGCTTCCCACCATTACAAAGTGTGCTGCTGCGCAGGTGCGCGTGGCAACTTACGTATACGAGTAATAGGTTCTTCGCTAATTTGCAAGAGCAAGAATCATGGGCTCTTCGAAACTGTATTTGCAGTAGGTATTTAGGATAATTTGAGAGAGAGAGGTTGATTTACAGAAAGGCAGAGAGGTATGCCTGACTGTTATATGATGCCTGAGTGATAGTTCACCTCGCCCGCCACTCTACACCGGGCGAGGTGAACGGGAGGAAAAAAGAGTAATGAATGAAAATGGTAAGTTAGGGAAATGAGTTTATACTGTCCCGTCAAGTTGGCGCCATGCTACAACCGAGGACCTAGTCCAGTGGCTTGTAGGATCGCTGTGACTGCCCTTACTACCACAGTTGCACTGTCGGCATCAGGTCAGGATAATTTGAAACGGCCAGTGCTGAGCGTGCAAACGTTCTTTTTCTTGCGGCACGGTTGAAGGCGATGCGCACGAGGCCCGATTACGCTATTACGTCCTGCTCTTGAAGGTGAAGCTCAAGTGTCCTCCAATATTTTTTTTTTTCATTAAGGCTTTATCAACAAAGAAACGAGCCCGTAATATTCCCTTCTCTCATTCTCTGTGGAAAAAGGTACACGTGCGAGTAAAGTGACGAAAATTAGTATACGGTGAGACTTACAGTACTCTCGGTCACTTTTGTTCTTACTCCAGCATCCATGTATGACTGGGACTACAAGACGGTGCACGACCCCGGCACCAACATCCTGGGCCTCATTGTTTTCTGCATCGCGCTGGGAGCCACCGTGGGCCAGATGGGCGACGCCGGAAAGCCCCTCCTGGACATATTCACATCCCTCTCCGACGCCATGATGATCATCACCAAGGTGGTTGTATGGTGAGCCACGAACTTCTAGCCCTTGCGAAGCACTCAGTGTTTTTCTACGACACCTATTTAGTTGCGTTTCCCATTGTTCAGACAGCATTTATGATAAGGCTCATTTAACGACTTAATGGAAGACACAGGAGATAGGAAGTTGAGGCAAGATAAACTTGAGATAAGCAGAGAGGAGAGCATAGCTCCTATGTCCTTAAGTAAAGTGCTTTGGGGCGCTAGGTGGTGCGAAGTTGAAACATGTATGCGACGGAACAGAAATAGGAGGAGTAGACGGAACGAGCGCAGGCCTGCGCTCGTCCGGCCCTGCGTTCGTGCTGTCTACTTCTACTTATTTTCCGTAGAACACAGGTAGAAATAGACAGTTTTATTTCAGTTCCTCGGTCCTTTCCCACCGTACTGGTGTAGTATATGAGCTTCCCTTGAGCTGCGGCCACTTCTATACGTAGTACAGGCGGGAAGCTGTGTTAATCAGAGATATTGGAACATAAGAAGTTGTTAAGGCTCATCATCTAACTTTCCTAAATGCTGAAGAGAGTTTTTAATGCACGCCGAAATTCGAGGGATGCGTATAGTATTGTAAATACACAATGAAGAAAACGCGACTAATGGTCGAGGCCCGGCATATCGATAGTAGTGGAAGCGAACGCGTGAGCCAGCCATCGATTAATTCGCCTAAAGAAGGAATGAAATGACGAGAAGAAATGAAATTAAATCTCTGGCGTAGATGTCAGATGGTTTTACAACCATGGCTCTGTGACATGCGTGCTTGCTGTCTCTTCATGCGCGTATTTAGGTTTGTATCGCTTCAGCCTGTTTTCACATTCTAAAGATCGCGTTAGCGGAACGCCGGACTTCCGTCGCATGCGGGAAAATCACGTGGCCTGAACAGATACGTCATGACGGCGTCATCCACCGCCAAAATTTTAATGAGCTGGAAAAGTTGTGCCTGACGTTGCATAAATATCGCTATTTTGTCATTGTCAGTGTTGACCCGTGTCACTGGAGCGCCATTAACAAACGCCGTGCCGCTTCGCAGTTCTCTTTGCCTCTCTATTAATGACGTCATACGTGACGTTTCTGCTAAGGTCACATGACTCCCCCCACATGTGGCGGCAAGCGGAAGTTTCGCGATTGCACTCTTTTGGATATGGCAACGCACATCGCTTCAAATAATAACAATATCTGGGGTTTGGCGTCCCAAAACCACATTATGATTATGAGGAATGCCGTAGTGGAGGGCTCCGGAAATTTCGACCATCTGGTGTATCTGGTGTTCCTTAACGTAATCTGAAATCGCACAGTACACGGGCCTCTACTATTTCACCTCCACCGAAATGCGACCACCGCGGCCGGCATCGAACCCGCGACCTTCGGGTCAGCAGCCTGAGCACCGATACCACTGATCCACTGGGGCGGACATCGCTTCAAATAAACACTTTCTGAATGGTGCTTCTTTTGTCTCGCCTTCTGTGTCCCTGCCTTAAATTTACGCCATCGTTTTTGAGGTCAATCCTCGTACACAGCGTCCTTCTAAGATGTCATCACTTATGTATGACAATCCTGCACGCGTTCGCAGGTTCTCACCGGTGGGAGTCATGTTCTTGGTGATGGCCAAGATGCTGGAGATGCAAGACTTCACGGTGGTCGCCGGTCAGGTTGGCCTGTACGCCCTGACCGTGCTGCTAGGCCTACTCTTGCACGGCTTCGTGGTGCTGCCGCTGCTCTACTGGCTGGTCATGCGGCAGCCGCCGTTCCGCTTCCTTCTTGACATGCTGCAGGCCATCGCCACTGCCTTCGGCACCGCTTCCAGGTTGGACACGCCTACCGTGTGACACCCTGTGTCGATATTATTGCGTACATTTGTCGGGCTCTTAAAGATTCGGGAAGCTTATATTAATTGAAGGGTTCATAACATTGGTGTTATGCTCTTGTACGTCGCTTGTTAGTCACGTGGGGTGTACGAAGTACCGGACCAGTAAGGCTGTACAGGAAGCTATAAGCTGCAGAGCGACGCGTCTGCACTCTGTTCAGTGCCCTCGTTTCGTTTGCAGTAAGAGACAGGTGACTCTCTTCCATGCACTCCAATACACTTCGAGCAATATCGGATTAAATTGTATTCAGCTTATTTATTCCTGTAAAATAAGAAGAGCGCAACTCGGCGCACGTGGACGTCCACACGAGCGATGACTCAACGCACTCACATGCTCTTGTTTTGAATATTTGAGTGCAAGTGTGTCTGCTTGTATAAGAGTGTGCCCAATTGCACTCTACTTATTCTATCTATACGAGTTACCAACTTGCAAAGCAGCAAGTTCTTCTAGAATAGATCGATTGATTTCTCGTGCAACCCCGGAGGGATCAATGAGCTAGTCCGCTTATAGTCTACGCTGCTTCGTTTCCCAGTTCTGCCACGCTACCGGTGACAATATCGACGCTCGAGGACAAGGTTAAGGTGGACCCGAAGGTGGTCCGCTTCTGCATCCCCATCGGGGCCACCATCAACATGGACGGCACGGCGCTGTACGAAGCTGTGGCCGCCATCTTCATCGCGCAGGTGCGAAGGGTGCCCCTGGACGTCGGCAAGGTCATCGCCATCAGGTACGACATCAACTCTCATACATCTGCTGATCCCCAGGAATGCGTAGAAGGTGCCAGGATATATACATATTAGAGCTGTGCACGGGCCTAATTTTCAAGCCCGAGCCCGGCCCGGGCCCATTGACTGCGTCGCAGGCCCGCCCGAGCCCGACCCCAAAGGGCTTCGAGCCCGTCCGGCCCGGCCCGACGTACAAAAATACAAATCCGGGCCCAGTCCGGCCCGACACTATGAAAGTTTTCTGCGGAGACAAGATATCACTTTTTGATCATGTTGCATTTTATTCAACATATCAAAGTTAAACATATGCAAACGACATTTGTTAATGTGTACACACAGATTACAAGTTCTGTAAAAATAACAAGCTGCGCAGTGATTCGGACTTCAGTGAAGTGCGGTGCATCACATATCCTGTCGAACTGAAGTTCCATTCGCTGCTCGCACTGGTAGCCGGAATCGCAAATATCTTTTTCGCAAGCATAAAAAGCTTAGAATAATTAGACTCCTTGTTCTTCCAGCAGTTTATTATCTATGATGCAGGACAGGAGGATGATTGTATGGATAAATAATCACAAAGGTGATCTGTGTGCTCATCGCTAAGTGCTAGAAAACAATTCCGGCACAACGTCTATATTTTTTTGGTTTGATGCGGGCTTTGCACCCGATGCCCGAGATGAGTAGCCCGAGCCCGGCCCGGGCCCGAGTTGGGAAGACGTCCGCATACCCGAGCCCGACCCGCGGGCCGGGCCGGGCTCTGGCTTTCGGGCTACCCGGAGCCTGTGCACAGCTCTAATACATATATTGTAGTGAAGAGGTGTGTGTGTGTGTGTGTGTGTGTGGGGGGGGGGGGGGGGGGGGGGAGGGGGGATCATTATCATCATATCATCTCCGTCTTCATCATCTCGTGTTGCTGTTTTTTCTCCTGATGAGTGATTTTCACCCATGTGTTTATCCCGTCGTGACATTATAAATAAGTAACAGTATTGGTAGGCTTCATATATCACGTGTTTTGTTTCGACATCCACGGCATAGTAAGTAAAGTATTTGTGGCAGTAAAAACGTGCATGGCATTTCCTGGAAGTCATCATGTTACAAACGGACGAGGACGACGACACTCTCGCTGCAAAAAAAAAAAAAAAAAAAAAAAAAAAAAAAAAAAAAAAAAAAAAAACATGTTCCCCTGTTATTCCAGCAGGGAATGTCGTTGATCTCTCGATTACGTCCGGTGACACAGTGTTTAGTCTCCTGCACGACCAGGGAGCCTAGCTTATTATTCCTTGCTGCCTGACATCGCTTGCAACTGTTTATCTGTTGATTCACCTCCGACGTTGCACGAATTTTTTTTCTTTTTTCTTTTTTTTTTTTTTACAACGGACGATGTAATGTACGCATTCTCTGCAGCGTCACTGCAACCGCTGCCAGCATCGGTGCCGCTGGAATACCTCAGGCGGGCCTGGTTACCATGGTGATGGTCCTCAACGCTGTCGGGCTACCTGCTGACGACATCACACTCATCATCGTCGTCGACTGGTTTCTGTAAGCATACACCTGAACACGGTTAAACTCTGCTTGAACAAAGCTAGCTTAACCGTAATAACCGCTCAGTGAAGTACTCGTTAACAAACACGTACTACATTCGTTAACAAAAATCAGGTGAACAAGAATTTTCCCCGACATATGTATGTGGGAGGGGGGGGGGGGTGTTTGTGTAAGAGAGAAAAAGCGAGAGAGAGAGAGAGAAGAAATAAGATTGGGACGACAGTTTGGCACTACTCAGACTACACGTTGCTAAGTCTATTCATACGATCAGGTCGCTAAATATGCACTCTTTACTAAGCTTGGTTAGTGTATAGGAAGTCGTAAACAAGGTGGATATGTTAAAGTACACAGGAGAAACGGTCGAGAGCTCTGAAAATTTTACTTCAACGCGTGCGATTCTTCATTTTCTCGTGGCAGCTGTATGACCCGAATGTAAACGGCGGCTGGCATGACAGCTGTCGATGCGGCAATGGGAATTACTGGTAGATTTCGGGGCAGATATTATAAAGTGAATACGCGTGAATATTTGTCGCATAAGTATGGCGTTTGGTAATGGCAATCACCTTTTATTCCTCAATGAGAAATAAAAGTTGATAGATAGATAGATAGATAGATAGATAGATAGATAGATAGATAGATAGATAGATAGATAGATAGATAGATAGATAGATAGATAGATAGATAGATAGATAGATAGATAGATAGATAGATAGATAGATAGATAGATAGATAGATAGATAGATAGATAGATAGATAGATAGATAGATAGATAGATAGATAGATTGATTGATTGATTGATTGATTGATTGATTGATTGATTGATTGATTGATTGATTGATTGATTGATTGAGTCGGGAGGTGGAGGAGAGGTGGAGGAAGATGTGTGTTTCTTAATGCTTAGTACTTTAGAAGCAGTGAGTGATAGCTCATATATTTTATTTAAAATTACAATGACGAGCCCTGAAAACATTCAAAATAAAATTTGCGGATAGTATATCTCAACAAGCGGGAAATGCAAGTGTTGGCTTCTTTTCTTGCAATTATACATGTAGAACTAAGTTATATACTAACTTAAAGTGATTGGCTTTCTGCCTTACAGAGACCGCTTCCGCACAGCCATAAACGTCCTGGGTGACGCCGTGGGTGCCTGCATCGTCGAACGCCTCAGTCTGAAGGACCTGGAGAAGCCTCACATCCCAGACGGCCGGGGCTCCAAGGACACCGTCATCACGTCCATGTAGACGACGGTTGTCCTTGCTGGCCGGGCCCTAAATGGTTCGGAGGGTCGTCCACGGTCCCTCTAGACGCGAGAGGTCAAGTCGCCCGCTTAGGCCTCTTTCCTGGCTCGTTTCAAACTCACGGCGTGCAGCTCGCGTGACTGTTTTACGTAGTTGCAGGAGCCAGAAAAACCATTTGTCGCGAGATAGCTCGAACACCCAGCTGAAAACTCCGCGCGACTCAGATGCTTGGCTGGGGCTCGTGAGCACACCTGTCATCCCGAACAAATAGCGGCGCGCGCCGTACAGACTGTGAAAGCATGGCCTCCGAAATCGGGCAGCGTGCAAGGATCACGCGTGATCTCGGAGGCCATAGCGAAACTATGCAGTTACCTATGAGGCTCGACAGAGGAACAGCCTAGCTGAAAGTATCCGTCAGGCTCGTTAATAAATTACAGTTTCTAAATAAAATTGAACTTCGCCACCGGCTGGTTCCGCATGGCCGCCTTATCGTTTTTCCCATATATATATTTTTCTTATTCGCTTATTGTTTACGCTTCGTTGCGTAAACCCTGGCCGAAGTATTTAGTTTTCCATAACGTAATTTCTCTTGTTGTTTGTGATTCGACTCAGGTCAAATAGAAGGGCAAAATTTGTCCACCTTATCGCAGCGACTTAACGAGACAATGAATGTTTATTGCCTCATCTGCATCGTTTTATGTCTTTGTAATATATTAACGATAACATTCGTACAGGGTTTACGGGTTCCGGTGCTCTAAAAGACTTGATGTGCACGATGGTCAAAGTCTATTGTATCATAACAGTGAAAAGTTATAGCGAACTAATAACTTCCACAAAATAAGAAATATAGACATTGAAAATAAGCACTGTACTCTTATCACACCGTTCAAATTTCCTCATTGGTGGTGACTACCCGCTACTGGCGCTGAACTTCTCTGTCGACCTTCGTACGAAACTGTTAACTGTCTGAAACAGTCGAGAATGTCGCAGCGGCGGCCGCAGGAAGGCTGGAAAGTTGATTTACGCTTCCGAGCTCGCTCACCGCGTGTTATAGCCCCACGCATATTCTCGTAGTCCAGAAATCATTCGCTTTTGAAAAGCTTGGCCTTTCAATTGGACTCGCGTTCTTTAAGTCACATTTGGTTTAACTCTGCGACACGATAGATAAATTGATAAAGATTCGTCTTTTATCTCGTCCCAAGCTTAGAAATGTCGCAAGCAGCGTGAATGTGTGCGCAGATCGAGGCTATCGTTCTACCCTCGTCACGTGATATTTGGACGACAGGCGACGTCAATCATTCATGTTTCGAACATACTACTCGCCGTAAATTGTCTTATCTGATAACTGCGCGTGATAAAAGCAGTGCAGGGGGGTGCATTTGCTGGCGGACGCCTAAATGATAAAGTTGAGCTGCCTAGTCGATCTCGATGTCACTCATTTCATCATCTGCTTGACGTCATGGCTTCCGCCATGGCCGTCGTGCGCTGCGCGCTCGCAGAAACACCATTCCAAATGCAGGACATTCGTAATTCATTATGTGCCGCATTGCAACGACGAAGGTCTCACGCTGGTAGTTGTTTTCCTTCGGGTGCAAATGTCAAGTTATCTCGATATTTAGAACAACAAATGAATATTGTTCTGAAGTATCAATATGTTTGAAAGCTGGCGGTTGATCATCAAACTGTATAGGTTTGGTGATTGGTGATTAGATGATGATTGACCGTCACACCGTATAGGTGAAGAAGCGCACTCTGACAAGGACCTTCTCCCCTCTGTCCTCGTGAAAGTACGCGACTTCATTTTTACGGTATGATTTTCTCAAATATATTAGACGCCTGATGTTTTTCAATGTTCAGGTAACACGTGTAAAATAAGAGGTCTCCTATTAATAACACCATTATAGCCTGATTGATAGTGCAGTATTTCAAAGCTTTATCAAGTATATACAATTATCATTTAAGGTCTAGTTCGATGCTGGCGTCTGAAAGTGTAGGGCGGTGGGGGGCTTCAAGGGTTACTCGCTCTATACAACATTCCATACCGTGATGTTTGGTATTGCGCTGAAGCCAACTCACTCCAATCCTCATGTTGCTTATAGATAGTAAATAGATTAATGTTGAAGGATTAAGAGTATATGCTGTATCGTGTGTCACTTAGTGACTCCCAGACACCAGTTCAGTGTATATACCCCAACACCATGTTCACTATTCCTATAGTTAAGCAGTGAGTGTAATAAGTGCTGAGACTTTGCCTCTTGAAATCGCTGAAGCACGTATAACTAAATTCATCAAATTTGTGTTGACCCTAACAATTACTCCGTCGTAAACGTAAGGTGAAAAGAGAAGAAAGATAATGAATACGAGGACAGGGACGGGGAGCATTGGCTGATGTGAGTCATCAGCTCTTTCAGATGCACGTTGTACATAAGGCAACAGATGGTGAACCTTCATTTCTTGATCATCACGACCATTGTTGAATAAAACGTAATTTATTTCACGTGCAGACACTGTGTGAATTTTTTTCTCGCGAAATTAAAGCTTCTGAAAATTCAGCTTTACGCCCGTACCAAGCGGACAACGGGGGGATCGCATTAAGATATCGAATGGACGACACATCACAGCTGCCTGCAACAAGAAGAAACGTTCAACGGTACTAGCTGTACAATGGCACGTAAGTATATGTAATAATATCTGGGGTTTTACTTGCCTCGATGTGATTATGATGCACGCTGAAGTGAAGGACTTCAGTAATTTCAGCTATCTGGTGTCTTTTAACGGGCACTGACATCGCACAGTACACGGGCCCGCGACCTTCTAGTCAGCAGCCGAGCACTGTAAAACCGCTGCACCCCCAAGGCGGACGTAAGTTGATGTGAACAAGTACTCATCAAGGGTGCTGCTTACAATCGAAAGACAACGAATCAAACTTTTGTTATCAGTTCAAGCAGATCATACGACGTTCAAGTCATTGGAACCTTCACGGCATTGGAACCGGGAAGGCATTGGAACCTTCATGGTTGTTTTAGAAAGTTTTGATAACATTGCGCGCATGACGCCGCTGGTTGAGTTTCTTCAGGAAGTAACGCAAGCACCGGTGATAACACTGGGATGTTCGACAAGGCATGTATAAAAGCCAACGGGTTTCAACGATGATCAGATTATCAACGAGTTACGTGTCGCCGCTAATTCCGAATCGCGCATGTGAGCGGCCTGTTGGTCGCTTCAACCGCATATTTTAGAAAATTATGCAGAAACTGACACCGTAATGGTATCAAGCATAGTCATAGGCGTGCGCACGGGGGGCAGGGGGGGGGGGGGGGGGCTAGTCACCTAGGAGGGGGGGCGCAAAGTCAGCCCCATAAATTTATACTAATAGGCAGGGTTATAATCATGATGTAGCGCGAAAAGACACAACGGACACAGAGACTCGCCAGACTCGGGGGGAGGGGGGGGGGGGGGAGTCAGCCCCATACACTGACATAATAGTGAGGGGGGGCGCTGAGAGGAACCTTCGCCCCCCCCCCCCCCCTGAAGGGGAACCCTGCGCATGCCTATGAGCATAGTCATCCTTCATGCTGAGTTCCTGTGCTATAATTCAAGCATGAACGGAAATTTGTAGCTAACGTGAGGTAGCAGATACGGACGGCGCCAGTGTCCATAGCCGCCAGCTCGACTCTTGGCAAGTGCGATTCAGACTGTATGCGTTGGGTGAGAGAGAACAAAACTTTATTTTCACATAAGGCGGGGCATTGCAAATGGTCGGGCCCCTATTCCAGGGCTCCGCTGGCCCTTGCCATCATCTCCGCCCGTTGGACCAGCCAAAGCTGATCCTCAAAGGCCGAGCTGGACAGCAGTGCCTCCCATTGTTCCTCTGTGTTTTTCATGTTGTGGTGTTCTTCATTGTGTTGTGTACACTCCCACGTGATGTGAAACAGAGTTGATGTGGTCCCACACCACGGACATATATATCTGTATGCTGTGGGGTAGAATACATGTAGCCTGTGTAAGTTGGTGTATGTGTTTGTCTGGAGTCCGCGTAACGACGCAGATTCCATTGATGTGTTGCTTGGTTTTCTGGGCTCAATTTCGCCCGGTTAAGAGCTGCGTCTTTACCAGTCCAATTGCCGCCTTTTAACTGCGGAGCTGTTGAGGGCCGAGATAAATCCCTGGGGATCCGTCGTCCGCACTCTCTAGCCCATCTGCGAGAGCGAAGCCTGACGAGAGGGAGAGCATGGGTAAGGCTAAGTTTTTGAGAGCCAAGGCCAGTGTAGCGAGTTGAGCCTGGTAGAGAAAGGGTAACGACGAGGAGAGGGTGAAGCTGGGTAGAGAGGAGGAGAGTAGAGGCGAAGCTAGGGCGGGAGCGAAACATGCGGTGTGGAGTGGAGCACCGGCTGATAACCATCCTGGCAGGGGCGCAGCCAAGGGGGGTTATCAGACGGTGCTTCTATCCACATTCATTTTCAAGTTCATTCACAAAGCTCCTGATCTGGAATTCAACCACGCGATCCTTGCTTGCTTGCTTGCTTGCTTGCTTGCTGGCTTGTTCCTTATAACTGGCTACCACCCACTATGGGCGATTGGCCAAGAAGCTGACAGTTAATGGAAACGTTAAGGGTAACTGACTGGATTCCAAGAGAAGGCAAACGCGTGAGGGGGGAGACAGAAAGTTAGGTGGGCAGATGATATAAAGAAGTTTGCAGGTATAACGTGGCAGCAGAAAGCACAGGACCGGGTTTATTGGCGGAAAAGAGAGGCCTTTGCCCTGTAGTGGGCGTAGTCAGGCTGATGATGATGATTATGATGATGATGATTATGATGAAGCATTAAGAACAAGGCAGGGAAGGAAAAGTCACATTTTATTTTTGTAAATAGAATATCGTAACTAGCCATAAACGACAAAAATGGACCATTAAAGGATATTCGCGCGAGTGAGTCGGCCATCTCGTTTACATTATCCTATTTTAGGGCACCATCCTTGCTTCAAGAACGCGTCGTCTTCATCAACATAACGATCATCATCGTCAGATTGGAGTCTATCGTAATTGCACCATCAGTCTTTCGCCAACCGTCTGACGCATGGCGAGACTTGCTTCAGGAACGGCGATCAGTATGGACGCAACAAAAGGACCGACCGTGACCGAGGTGCCATTTTTATCGTATGCACTAGCATAAACGCCGCGCTGGCGACAATCTTTCGGCTATCACCTAACGCTTGGCTTTAATGTGGCTGAAAATCTCGTATGCGAGAGCGGGTCTAACGCGTGGAATTATGTTCAGCAGCAAAATGGCAATATCTAGGATACCACGTGCAGTGCGGCGGTTCATAACAAAAATAGGAGAGCGAACAAAACGCAGCGCCGACATGGCACAGATTCTTGGCTTAAGTAACGAGTTAAACGTATGCAAGCAATTATTATAGTTATTGACGAGGCTTAAGGTGGAATAATGCGAACATTAAATGTCGTTAAGGCCTTCAATAGGTTATCGGTTCGCGCTGGTTATCACGATGCACCGCAATCATATCGAGAGCAACAAGAGACAGATTGAGCACGTATCTATCACTTCCCTAATGTCCAGCAATGTAGCTGGCTTGAGGCTGTCCATACCACCACCATGTTCTTACTAACATTAATGGCTGGGATTTAACGTCCCGAAACCGCGATATGATTAAGACGGACGCCGTAATGGAGGGCGCGGAAATTTCGACCACCTGCTGTACCCACTCCCCTGGGCTTCCATACTTGTATGTCATCTCGGCACCACCATTAACGCAACGACTGCCGAATGGTCTAGCGTGAAGCACACGATGTCAACGTTAAGGATCGGCTGCGGTAAGGGCAGAGGTTGCCAACAAATTCAGACGCTCAACGCACTCACATGAGCGCTCGAGTCCTGTCGAGCTCGGCAGAACTAAAGCTGACCTCGAAGTTACGCTTCTAATTAACACACTTCGCATCTGCGGTCATGAACTACGGGACGCCGAGGACTCACAAGAGCGTTGGATGTCGCTTGCAGGAGACAGCGCCTATGGCCCAGCAGCCGCAGGTGTGCCCGGCGCCCAAGAGACTGGAGCGGGGCAACCTCAAGTCGACGGAGAAGTTTCTGGTGCGTTTCAACGTGCTTGTGCGACACTTAAAAGACTGCTCGTCAACATCACAGAGAAAGGAAAGAAGTAGGCTACTTCTGGGAGATGATTACTAAAATAGTGAAGAAGAAAAAAAGTGCGGCTTGCACTGAGTCGCGCAAGGCTGGGTCCCGTACAGCAGAGCAGGTGGGCTGGTACTGGCATGACTAGGCTTTTACCCTCTAACCTCTGTCTTTCCCACCCCTTGTTACACTATACTATACATGGATGTACGTGCTCTCCTTTTAAAATGAAGTTGTATATCTATCACTACCATTACACTAAAGCAGGGGTCGACAACCTGCGGCACGGCACAACGTCATAACTCCCCCCCCCCCCCCCTCCCCTTGTACCTCCCTATTTAAAGGCCCACATGGCAGTTTCAACCTCAAATGGTGTTTTTGCTTGTAACCTATGTTTGTAAATTGCAACCTTATGACATGCATGCTTGAAATAACCATGATTTTTATTCCCGTTTTTTACGTTATTGTCAAGTATACAATTCGCCGAATTCGACCCCGCCATGTTTCGGCTTCATGTAACTCGGCCCTCCGCCTCAAAAGGATGCCGACCACTGCTCTAGAGTAATAATAAAACATGTTTACGTCCGTGTTTTCTTTTCCGTGTCCGGTGCGCGCTTCCTGAACGTAGTGCCTATGGGTTACAAACGTGGCCGAGTATTCGCCCTAGATTCTTCAAAGCGTTCAACACCGAATAAGAAGCTGAGTGCCAAAATAGTGATGTACTCTCTTTGTCTGCACTACGTGTCGACATGCTTCGCTCATACGCAAAAGTGAGTGAAGCCTGTATTTAGCAGCCGTATAAGTTCTATCGACGAGTGAAACAGCGAGAGCAATGTAGCGGGGCTTTCACGACGCAATGCGCATGCACTGCGCAGTCCAGTAGCAGCATCAGGCGTTCCCAGCGGCTGCAGTCCACGGCGGGTCCACCTAGCGGACGCCTCAAGCGTCACGACGGCTTCTCCGTCACCTCCAAGGACAGCATCAGCCACGAGCGAGTGCGCAAGGGGGAGCGTCCGCAGCCACAGCTCGCAGGTAAGTACGGAGCTCCTCGAAAATAAATGTAGCATTCACTAAAAGAAACGACGACCTGTGCGGGGTGCGAATACCATTAAAACTGGATAGCAAACTTTTAAACATTCAGTGCTAGAAAGAAAGAATAAAAAAAAAAAAACTCACAAGGTTCCTTATGCATTCGCCTAAGAAAACTCGAAGGTGAAATACATTTTTTTTCTTCTCAGTCGATGTACAAATCCCCCCTGACGTGGTTTTGCACTGCCTCCAAGACCGTAGGCACTTGCAAGCTTTCTGCAGGCCTCCCCTGGTACTGCACTGCCTCCGTGATTCGCCCACCCTTGAACAAGAGACGATATCACGTAATGACGTCATTGTACGATGCCCCGTTAGGTGGCGTCATGATGACGTCATATGGTGTCGTCATCGCGTGATTGTAATCTTTTGCATCACTCGTATTGACGACAACGGTCAATTTTTCGCGTCTGATGAGGCATCGAATGCTTTCGTTAAAAAAAAAACTCCAGCGTATCAAACGCGCCTTGTTGGAACCAGCACACAGTGTATAGTTCCTTCACATCTCGGCCTTCGAACCAATTCTCAGATGCGTGTGTACGACGTGGTGTGTCTTTCACTCATTTTCTGCAGCTGGGTACGATAAGCCCCACTATAAATAATGATTGAACGAATATCTGAGGCTTACGTTAGCTCGACTATAACAGGAAGTGTAGTGCAGACCGGAAGGAAGTTATGCGCAGCCTCGAAGTGGAAACCGGTAAGCGCACGTCAAGTTATGATGGTGTTGGTTCGGCCGCATTATCTTTTAAGTTCCTTGATCAGACAGCAGCAAGTTTGCAAGTTATACATACGTGTCGCAAGAAATCAAGCCTCTTGGTTCCTCCGCTTCTCCCAACTTTGCTTTTATTGTTAGCAATTGACGTGACGTAGCTTTCTTTAATGTCTCAATAGATCTGTCACTTTGCTTACAAATGAATAATAATAATAATATTTGTTGGTGTTTTACGTTCCCAAAACCACGCTATAATTATGAAAGACGTGTGGTGGAGGGCTCCGGAAATTTCGACCAACCGGTGTTCTGTACGTGCAGACGGGCCTCTAGCATTCAGCCTCTAGACTAGCTAAGGCCTCTTCATATCCTCCTTTCCTAGCGCCTACGTCACCACACTACGACGGAGTTGCTTTGTCGGCGCTCTCTGGAAACGGTAGACAGCATGAGCGAATGGATTCGCAAAGCGCCTTAAGTACACTAACGAGCGCGCAGCAATGGGTATATTTCTGAGAACGCGTCCTCCGCGCCCGTCGTATAGTGTCATGACGTCACCTAGGAATGAAGAGGCCTTAGCTAGTCTAGAGGGTGTTGGCTGATGCCACCAGCTCCACCGTTTAATCAACCTTCACGGCGTTAAGTCAGTATAAGGTGCGCGTAATTTCGTCTCTCCAGACCTGGAGAATTTTTTCCGGCTTCTTACTAAGACAGACCCTAGCAGTGACGTTCACCCGTGATCTGTTACTGCATGCTGTTTGAATATGACGCTTACTCACTGACGCCTACGTGAACGTCTGTGCCCATAGGCGTGCGCACGGGGGGGGGGGGGGGGGGCGAAAAGCCAGCCCCAAACATTGGCATAATAGGGGGGGGGGGGCGATAGGGTGGGCGCAAAGTCAGCCCCATACATTGACATAATAGGGAGGGGGGGGGCGCAGCGACGAACCTTCGCCCCCCCTCTGAAGGGGAACCCTGCGCACGCTTATGTCTGTGCCTTCCCGCAACACAGCAGGACATGGAGCAACGTCCCGACATCCTCGAAGTGGTCATGAACAACCTGGTCGTCCTATTTGTCCTGCTGTCACTGGTGCTGGGCTTCGCAATAGGCGCTGCTTTCAATCCACTGAACCTTACCGAGCTGCAGGTGAGCGTCCTCATCATCGGCCGCAAGAGCACTCCGCTGTTAGGGGCATTGGGATGAGCCAGCTTAGAATGGGCCGCGCAAGCACGGCCGGACTCGACTCCCTCCTCCGCTCTCCCTTACCGGCCTTCCCCGAGAGTGAAAGAACTTTTTCTTGACGAGTCGCTCTGTGGCTCGCGGCATGAGGTCGTCACAACGTCACGTTAGGTCCCTCAGATTGAGGGGCTTTAGGAATGGTGAGCTGACAGCTCCACCACAGAGCTGCGGCGGCAGCATCCGTCGCTGCAAAGGCCGTAAGGAAGAGTGGATGGGGTAGTCGAGTCTAGCCGTGGCACAAGAGGAGAAGAAAACGTACTGACTGAGCAGCTCAGTATGTCGAGTGAGACCTTATCGAACTATGGAACTAAAGAACGCGCTAACCGAGAATATTGTAAATGAACGGTATTTCACCAAATTTAGGCGCCTACTCTCATGTTTTTGAAGCCCTTAATCTGCTACAACTGGACTGTTAATTCCTGCCTATCATTTGTACTGTTTTCTTGTAACAGCAATTGGTACTACCGGTTCCACTGCCTTTATGTTTCGCTGTCCGATTTCAGTCATGTATACTGTATTTTTTTTCTTTAGTTTGACCATGGCATAATAGTGGACCATAGTGTTATTGACGCTCTTGTCTCCCCTCCCGCCCTCCATGTAATACCCTAAAAAATATAAATGTTGATAAATGGTTATTTCAGCTAGCGTCGCCTTCGTTAGACTGGTTTCCTCGCCCAGCAAAACGAGCGGAAAAAAACTAAGTTATCGGTATACGTCTAGCTCACGAACGGCATGCACGCTATCATATTCGTGATTTGAAAGCAGAAATAAAATAAAAAAAATTCTGGGATTTTAAGCAAACGCTTGCGCGCTACCATAGCAGTATTGCAGGACCGTTAGCAGACATCTTTTTCGAGGGGGGAGGGGGGGGCACACCCTTTATCTGAAGTGGGGGGCCGGGCAGGCAGATTTGGTCGAGTGTCATTTTGGGGTCTGTATGCAATGGCGAAAAAAAATCTGGGGGGAGGGGGGAGGGGGGGGGGGGGGGCACGGGCCCTGTGCTGCCACCCCTTGGCTACGCCACTGGCCTTTGCCCTGCTGCAGTGGGCGTAGTAAGGCTGGTGATAATGAAGTCAACACGTGCACCTAAGGGTTCAGTTAAAGGCGAACGTATTTTCCAGACCACCGATAATTCTTCGGAGGGGTCTCCATACGAAAGATATCGAACACCACCAGTAACAAAAGCAAGTGCCGAAACATCAAAGAGATGCACCATAAAGATGAGGGTAAATTGTATTTTATTTTCTTTCTTCACAAATGAACATTCGTAAGCAACAATTTTATTGTGAGGAATAAAATATATAACTGCTTATTTAGAAATACAGGAAGGCAATTATTTATTTCACAAAGGGAAATTAATCGAGTGCATGAATGGAAAAATCATTCTTTTATTTAGGTACAATCAGAAATATATTAAAGCAAGTACATGTGCTAGAAATGTTCAATAAAAGGAGTTTACACAGGGAAAGTGAGCACACAAAATGCAGTAAATATATATAAGGGCAATCGGCCCTGCCTTGAAGAACAGTAAGCTGTCTTATCTATATAGCAAGCACAAAGAACGAACTGTACATGCCAGCACCGAATTTCAAAGAACATGCCGGTATAGTAACCACCATAAGGAGCTTGTCTAGTTTTAATGCCTAATTTACATTGAGCTTTTTTTTCTTTTTTGGTACGTTGACGCTGCTTCGCACGCTTGACCTTGATGAACCACTTAGAAAGACTGAGCAAGATGCCCAGCGCAAAATGTAAGGGTTTCTCGAGAAAAAAAACTATGCGGCCATCACTTCTGACCCGTTGAAAAAGCTTCCTGAAGGAATTCACCGATTACAGGAGACCTTTGGAAACGCACCTCACGAAAAATAAAGCGGACTACCAGATGAAATGATCGCAGCACGCGCGCAAGCACAACACACACGCAGCATATTGGACGAGCGCACAGACTCGCGCATGCATAGAGACACATGTAGGCGCGCACGCGCAGCTTGACATTCACGAACCAGCACCAACGTACCATTTCCTAAAGCACAAGTGCGAGTGTAGCTGTTTACGAGAAAGTGCATAGAACAACCCGACGCTACAGATGAGCCTCCTAGAGCCTCAACAGCATACCACTAGGCAAGGCAGGACAGCAAGTTACCCGAGGAACTTATGGTCCTTATCATAGAATAAATACAGCGAATACAGCAGCGGGCTGTGCGATGAACTTGCGTCACAAAGGTGTCACGCTGGTCTTCTGGGACTGATTGTGTCGTGGCAGAAGGGATGTATCTTTCTGGAGCGGCGGTGTATGGCACGTAGAATGGTAATAGCGAGACGTGAAGCACTGCTGTGAGCAGGAGAGGTCAATCGACTGTAGGCACCGGTGGGACAGACCTTGAGGTGAACCGGATAGCAGACCTGAAAACGACAAGCAATTGAGCATCCTTGCCTACGAACTGTCATGACATTGTCGTTCCACATGTAGGAACAACTGCATACTTACATGTTTCCATGTGAGCAGAGTATTATGGACAGCAGGGCCGCAGGACACCGACAACCACATGAGGTAGAACTGCGGACACGGTCGGCAACGAGACAACAGGCGCTGAACGTCATCTGTCGCGATGCGTCGTCCGTACCAGATGGCAAATGGCTGCTGCAGGACTGAAACGACTAGCAGGCAATTATAATCCCCTGCCAGCACAAAATTGCAGCGCGCGTAGACAAAACTTGGTACACTTACGCACAGTTGACTGAGTGGACAGCCTGAATGACAGGTTTCTTGAGGAGCAGGACGCCCAGTAGCCGCGAGGCAGGAGCGCAGACACCGTCGGACGCTGAATTTATCTCTGGAACACGGCTGACCGGGTGGGCGAAAATCCATCGCACAGACTGAAACGATAAACAAGCGTTTCGATAATTACTCGATCGCCAACACAATTTCACAGTACGGCCCGGAAGAACTCGATGTACTTACGTGCAGTGAATGAAATGCAGGGTTGGGTACGGAAATTTCTTGACGTACCAATACCCAGCAGTGGAGAGGTCGCAGGCGCTGAACGTCCACCATGTGGGACATCACCGAGTGCAGAAACATATTGTACCAGAGGTCAAGGCGCGTGTTCTGGACCTGAAAGTATAAAGATACCGCTTGCATGATTAAGGACGGAAAGGGAGAGGAAAGCACGTACTCACCATGATTATATAGCACTTCCGTAGACACGGGCTCGTCCGAGATTGTCATCACGTCCAGCGACGAAAACAAGGCGCGGCGCGAAACGAGCGAGACACGGAAGGAAGAAAAAAAATGACACACATACTCCAGCCGCAGCGCGCAGCGCTGTGGACCGAAGGCAACGTCCATTCTTCAGTGCCGACCTGCAAGTGTGAAACTAACATTCCGGATGCCATTTACTTTCACGACATTTCGCGCCCGGGCGCGCTTCGGCGCGAAATTATAGTCGTGAAGGAATGACATGCGGAACGGGCCGATATCCTTGTCGCAAGCGGGAAAGGACAACCGTTAGCTGTTGCCTGCCTAGTGTTCGCTAACCCTGCCTAGTGTTAGCTACGCCTCAACATATCAACCAGTCCTTTCCGCTTCCGCCATGGAGACGACCCGATGTGGCCACGGCCAAGGCACGTCGTACCAAATTGTAATGCAACAAGTTGCGCCCATTTGGCCAATCAGGTTTACAACTAACCAGTTTTTACAGCTAACGAAAGTTAATGGCCGTGCCACGGCATAGGTGTGTGTGGGGCCCACCTCAAAGAGTTGCCGAAGCTAGAAGCTTCCTCGCTGAACCACGGGGTAGTTCCACGAGCTCTTCGTTGTTTAGGCTTGACCTATGGGATTGGGAAGACGCACAATAAAAGTCAACGGCACGCAGGCACAACTTAATTGAAACGTACGCAGCAACAGCTAAACTGTGGTGGCGTCATACACACGGCGTAAAGGCACTTACTTGAGAAGGGCTTGAAACAGCTGCCAGAGATATATGTGGTACGGCACGTACGCTCGATCGACACGCGTGCAATAGGTACAGCCTCCGCTGGCAATGTGACGGGACGGGTGGCCAGCGGCCGTTCTTTTACACATTACACCCAGCTGCTCGCGCATGCGTTCCTGCGCCTGTAGAAGTCTTTCCTTCGTGCGCCGTTATCACGATTCACCGCTGGTTCGCCAAGAGCGACAAAGCTGACTCCCGTATACACTTCCATTAGAACTGATATATGTCCGTATCTGCTTTTAATATAAGACGCCTTTCTTCGTTCTTGTGTCTACATAAAACTGCACATTCACCGAATTTTAGTGCCTGTTTACAATCGCAACGACGCAGTGAACGATTGGACGATGGTCACAGGCGCGTGCGCAGATGGGGGGAGGGGAGGAGGGTTCAGAACAAAATGTAGCCGGTAGTTGGGGAGATTCCTTCGAACTAAGTTTCGACGTTACGACCCTACGACTGATGTTTAGCAAATGGCGCCGAACACGCAATGATTATCCTGACTCGCTTCTTTTTCTGTTCTCCCAAGATTTGTACGCACCCAAACGGAAAATCTCTAAAGGTACCCGCTCCAAACGGGACGCTTTTACGATGAGTATATGCTAACTTACATCTGTCGCAAGGTGCCGTAAGTCACATATAACTTCAAAAGAAACGATCAAGAGGCAGACACATGTTTTCCAAGTCAAAGGGTTCCGTGCTTAATGCGCCAATTAATTACGTTCGCTCGTTTCTGTGTCGTCATGGAGGAGGAGAACTTGCGTCATCGGCGGACTCTCGGGCAACTGTTCTAAATTGCAAAAGGCACTAGTAGTGGGTGATTAGCGGCTTTTTGTGGGTGGAGCTTTAGTGATTAATTTGATTATATCTATAGCTGTGGCATCGTCAGACGGAAGACAGCTGTTGTCCTATCAGGATAACCAAGCGCGGAAACGGAGCAAGGGAAAGTGCGCATCAAGCGTTCGCTGTGCCACTGCAGGTGGTACTCACCCTCGAGCAACCCTGCGCTCCCGCACCATACCCGCACGGCATGCCGGGAAGGCACTGCTTCCGGGTGTTCTGCGTGCCATGTCTAGGGCCGTGTCCCCTGTGTGAGCCGCTGCGTGATATTAAGTTGAACAGTTTTTTTTGCATCCCGCCATCCGATGTCACGTTTGATTGCACTGTATTTGGGTGCAGCAATCGCCAAAACTGAAGTGTTAAAAGCATGAGAACGCAAACCCGGCTAAATTTTATTTGCTGCCGTACGTTATTCGCGGCCAGTGTAGCCGTGTTCTGGAGGTTTCGGCGAAGCGTCGTGACGAATGGTTCAGCCGTCTTTGCCTGGGTGCAAAGAACGTGTGGTAAGCCCCTGAGGGTGCTTTACCTGCAAATTGGAAACTCAGTTGAGCTCAGATTCTGATAGCTGTGTATAAAAAAGGAGGAAAGACATTCAGTCAGACGCGAACGAAACACGAAAAAAATCGCAATGACTCAGTAAATGCATTCCTGTTTCTGCCGCACTGCACTGTCGAGGACGTCGGCGAAAAGCACGACACAGCAAAGCAGGGGCGTAGGCAGAATTTTTTTTTCGGGGGGGTGGGGGGTGGGGGGGCGGCGAGGGGGGATGGTCTCCTCCTTGATCTGAAGCGAGGGCCGGGCAGGCAAATGGTCATTCTGCGCCATGTACGCCATGGCGAAAAAACTTTCGGGGGGGGGGGGGGGGGGGGAGGCACGGGCCCGGTGTGCCACGCCCTGGCTACGCCACTGCCGTGTTGATAGAAATGCACACGCACAAAAAAAAATCGGAGGGTCTCTTTGGCTGTTGCTAAGACGACTTGAAGGCGAAAGTCTTAGTGGCGATGCATTAAAGACTGAAACATCACTTCCGAATCCCACGAGCCTCACTTCGTGCTTCTGAGCCTCCTCTGGGGCGTGGCCTCTGCGATTAGCTCCGGCAACGCACGCATTGCCGGAGCTAATCGCGGAGGCCACATCAGGCGTTGTATAATTCTTCGGCCTACCACGCAATCCACTAGGCATTGGTTCAGCATCTACCTTAATAAATTCTCGGGTCTAACTTAAACATTGGCGGAATCCCCGCTGACATTAAGCTGTGGATCGTCTCCCGCTCTATGTCTCGTGCTGAAGAACTCACAGGGTCTCTTATGCATTTGCCTAAGACCATAAGCGTGCGCAGGGTTCCTCTTCAAGGGGGGGGGGGGGGAATGAAGGTTCGTCGTAGCACCCCCCCCCCCTCCCTATTATGTCAATGTATGAGGCTGACTTTGCGCCCCCCCCCTCCTACCTATTATGTCAATGTATGAGGCTGACTTTGCGCCCCCCCCCCTTCTTGCCCTTCCCCCTCCTCCCCCCCAAGCGCACGCCTATGCCTAAGATGACTCGAAGGCCAGAACCATCTTATGTTGCTTCTCAGTCAATGTATTGATTCTCCTTCCGCTTCCTTTCGAAAGCTCTCTGCATACAATGTGGTTTCGTGCTACATCCAGGATCGGAGGCATTGAAAGCTTCGTACACCTCACCTGATTTTGCACTGCCTACGTAATCAGTCCACCTTAGGCCTAGCAACGATGTCATACGATGACGTCATCCATGTGACACCACCTTACGTGACGTCGTAGTGACGTCACAAATTTTCGAAAATCTGTGACGTCACGATTAAGTCACCACGTGATGATGATTCTTGCATCACTCGAGTTGGCGCCGACGCCACGGGACGCCGACTGCCAATGTTTTCGCGTTTAATGAGGCGTCCAAGACTTTCGCCTTAATATCCTGTATAGCAAGCTAGTTGCAAGCTAATAAGTATGCATGTCTGCAGGAAAAAATGTATGCGTGTGTTGTCTGTATTTATGATTGCTTTTGTTTGTTACCTCAAAGCTGACCTGTACATTTTTTTTGTTGCACATTGTATTGGACCGGCCACTAGCCACTTTAGGCTATCGGTCCAAATAATCCTTGCATTTTCACATATCTGTTCATGAAGGTAAAGTTCCATTGATTGATTGTTTGATCCTTCACTCGACGCTCGCAGAGGAGCCTGCTGCGTCTTCCGGGCGAGCTGTTCGTGCGGGTGCTGCAGTGCCTGGTCATTCCTCTGTACATCACGGGCGTAGTGAGCACGCTCGGCGGCCAGTCGACGGCGGAAGGGACTCGTCTCGCACTGCGCACCGTCGTCTACTTCTCGCTCATCACGCTGTGGTCCGCGACCAGCGGCATGCTCACCGCGCTGCTCTTGCGCCCTGGCGTCGGGGCGAAGAAGCTGCCTCCACACAAGCGTTTCAACGTCACCATGAGGGCCGACTCGCTGCTCGACATATTCAGGCACGCTGAGAGCTTTTCTTTTTTTTTTTCTTTTTTTTGCACGCTACGCTGGAGAGAACATGCGTACCTTCATTGGACACTAAAGAGAAAAAAACAAGTTGCAGATATCCCAAAGCGTATTCTTATGAGATGAGAAAACGAAAACGTTTCTTTAGGCCAGAGGTTCTCAAAAAGGGGGTTCCCGGGCCCCAAGGGGTCCGCAAAGCCATTTACTGGGGGTCTGCAAAACCAATCCTACGGGAAAAAAACAAACAAAAAACATGTTCTTTGGAGGCACACTATGTTCCGTGACAGCGACCCCTTTCAAGTGTTGTTATGCTTTCTCGCATAACATTTTTGCATTGCGGGGGAGCTGAGCTGTTTTCCCTTCTCTGTGAGATGGTTGTAAAGCTTTTGTTGCAGTTTTCTACGACATATGTGTACGAGCATAATTTTTCTAGGCTTGCATACTTGAAGAGTAAACATAGCTAGAAACAGGTTGAATGTGGCTGCAGACCGCACAACTTATTAACAAGCTGTTGAGATCGAAATGGCGTGGCACTTTAGTTTGACCATTCTTTGCCAGGGAGAAATAAAATGCGCCTATTTCACGCTGCATGTCGTGTTAAGTTATGACCCCCCCCCCCCCCCTTTCTTTTTTTCCTGCAAGGGGTCTCTCATTACTTCCACCTGTCCACAAGGGTCCCCGAGACATCCATGGCTGAGAACCACTGCTTTAGGCTATGTTATTGTTACGGCATGGTTGCTGCAAAGTCGGCTGCGGGGATTCCCCTCTTCAGACGCAGCTGCAGCTGGTTGATGCGATAATTGTTGACGCCTGATGTCTGTTTCGGCGAGATGTCACATGCCTTCCGGACACGGCTTTTGCGGACGCCAACTGTGTCAACCTAGCCCAAGAAACGCTTTCGCGTTAAAAATTAAGTCGATCATTGTACTAGCACATTGCTCTAGTGCAATACAAAAGAAAAAATAAAGAGTCATAGGGAGCGCGGTGTGCCACAAAAGTGCAGTAATGATTAAAGGCAGGTACCCCGGCTATGTGTCAGAAACGCAGCCGGGGTGGCATGTACAGAGCGGTTTTATGGAGAGGTTCCGAGTCCGAAGTCCCGGCTATGTATAGGAGTTTGGGCTGCGCCGGTTTTCTGCCTCTTTTACCTTTGTGATATCACTACCATTCTCCAGACGAGATTGCTCCCGTGTGAATGGACTGTTCTTACAGTTTAAAAAAATGCAAGCTAAATTGCCTAGCGGCTTGCACTGGCTCACGAATTCTGTTTTAGACTCATCCGAGCCATACGATGCAAATGTAATTAACGTAATACGTATGTTGAGGGAGATGGCAGATTGTTGCAGTACGGCACATATCACCACGTGAGATTGAATAGCACCGTTAAGCTGTAGAACAACTCTACGTTGCGTATAACAGCCTTTCTGTCTTGTTTCCGTCGTGTTTATACAGGAACGTAATCCCGGAGAACTTCGTCGAAGCGTTTGTCTTTATGGTGAGTCCATCTTCATGCATCTTTCAGTGTGATTGACATGATCATTCCACGAGGACGGCTTGGTGGATTACATAATCATATCTGGGGTTTAACGGCCCAAAACGACGATATGATTATGAGGGACGCCGTAGTGGAGGGCTCCGGAAATTTCGACCATATCGTGTTCTTTAACGTGCACTGACATCGCACAGTACACGAGCATTTAGCATTTCGTCTCCATCGAAATTCGACCGCCGCGGCAGGGATCGAACCCGCGACCTTCGGGTCAGCAGCCGAGCACCGAGACCCCTGTAACGCCGAGGCTGACAAGGTGGGCTACATGGTATTGCATGTTAGAAACGTTACAGTGCACAGAGAGGGAGACAAAAGAACTGATCCGGAGTCCCCAACTACGGCGTGCTTCTTGATCATATGGCGGTTTCGGCACCTACAATTTTGGAATTTAAAAATAACTAATTAGAATCCGCAGTAGAAAAGTCGCCGAAAACGTTGATGGGCGTAAAAGAACAAGGCGAAGACGAGCTCACGCGAGAAAAGAAACACGGTCATATTTTTTTCTACTTCCCGCAGACACAAACTGTGGTGCCCGATCACAACGCGAGTGACCACGCTCACTCCATCGACGACCCTCCGGCTACGACGGTGAATATAGGCGAGTTGCATTTACGTGTTTCATACTTATTTTGTTGGTTTAGTCAGGCTTGTTGCCATTGCAAGAATAACGAAACTCTAAGTAGCACAAGTGCCGTCATAAAACAGTAGGAGCCCAAATATGTTGCCCACCACGAAAGATCGAGGATGGGCGTGTCGAACGCAGGTGTGTGTAACTTAACGATTGTGTAACTTAAAGCATTACCGGAGCGTGCAGAAGGCTTCCACCTTCGATTGTTACCGAGAGTATATCATGCTGCCAACTTCATTAAGGCAAAAGCCTTATATGCCTCATCAAACGATAAAATTGACCGTCCGCGTCAACACGAGTGATGCAAGATTCATCGTGACGTCATGACGGCACCATATACGTCATCACGACGTCTCATAAGGTAACGTCACTTGATGACGTCATACCATGACATCGTCGCTTGGTCGAAGGTGGGGGGTGGGCCGATCATGCAAGCAGTTCAAAACCAGATGAGATGCAGGAAACTTTCAGTGCCTCCAACCACGGAGGCAATGCAAAGCCACCTTAGGTATAGAAAGCTGTCGGAGGTGGACGGCGGATGATCAATATATGGACTCACAAGATAAAGTACAAGATGGCTTTTGCCTTCGAGTCGTGTTAGGCTAATGCATAATGGACCCATGCGAAATTGCATATCTACGTTTTCCTTTCTTTCTTTAGATGCGACGCAGCTTATGGCGGAGTTCAATCCGGTGGTGGTGGTGTGCGGCGTGACCACCCTTACTGCGCATGCGAAAACCCTCTCCGCACACATTCTCTCCTACGCTCCCCCCCTCTCGCTCCTCTAGGCATCCCTCTCCGCGGCGTCCACACCCCCCACTGCGCATGCGCGTTCCCTAAAGGGGACCATGTGTAGATGCTTCTACACATGGTTCCCTTTAGCGGGAGATGGCGTAATTTTTTCTCTTCTGGCGACGTTGCAGATCTCGGTGAGGAGCCCCATCTAGAGAAGCTGGCTCACACGAACTTCCTTGGCCTGCTGGGCTTCTCCGTGCTCCTCGGCTTCGCCCTGTCGCAGTTCGTGCCCACGTGCTGCGCGGGAAGCGACTTCGGCGGCTTCCCCACGGTCGGTGCCGAGTCTCCCATCGCGGGAGGCGCGCACTACATCCTGCGGCTGACGCGCGTGCTCAGCACGAAGTTCCTGCGCATGGCCGAGAAGACGCTGTGGTTCTCGCCCGTGGCCGTGAGCGCCCTCATCGCCGTCGACGTGTCGCGAGTCTCGGATCTGTCGACGGTCGTGTGGCATCTGGGCCTGTACTCGTTCACCGTGCTGCTGGGACTCGGGGTCCACGCGTTCCTCTTCCTTCCTGCCCTCTATATGATTAAGGTGAAAGAAGCATAGTCTGTACTCCCTCATAACCGTCCATAATATCTCATCGATGACCACATTTTCACAGCCATGGTCATAGTGCATGTATCCGGTTTTTTAGCGGCGAAGCTCCTAAGGGTGTGGGTCTGTCCCTCCTCTGTAGTAGTAGTAGTAGTAGTAGTAGTAGTAGTAGTAGTAGTAGTAGGTAGGTAGGTAGATAGCCACGTATAGTGGAATGTACCCACTCCACGTGATAAAGATGACGATGATGCAGTATAGCGGAATGTACCCACTACACGTGATAACGATGAAGTATAAGCGCGTTCCAGTATAGTGGAATGTACCCACTACACGTGATAACGATGACGATGACGCTGATGACCATGAAGTATAAGCGCGTTCCAGACCACACATTCTCTTTCTGCCATGGATGAAAACGATCGAGCTTCGCGCACTCATCATCATTCACTTCGTGGATATGGCGTGATTTTTTTTCACCATGTGGCTGGCGCAGCATAGCCATAGTTGCTTTTGCGCCAATAAACCCAACATAACTAACTAACAGAGACTGCCTTAATTCCTTAACGAGCCACCGAGATGGTACAGTGGTTGCGGTGCTCAGCTGCTGACCCGAAAGACGCGTGTTCAATTTAGAGGCCGCGGCGGTCGGGATCGAACCTGCGTGTTTCGGGTCAGCAGCTGAGCACCGTAACCAGTGTACCACCGTGGCGGCTCGTTAAGAAAATCTAAGGACGGTCTTTCCCCATGGAAATCTTTCAATTTTGCATGTGTTTATTGCATGCAGCATAGAAACACACGCACGAACATACATAAATGTTGGCTGCACCCTCCCCCTCAATAAAAAATTGTGCCTACTGGGTACTATGCGATTCCAAAAGTGCACCGTTAAAGAACCCCAGTTGGTCGGAAATTATCCGGAGCCTTCTACTACGGCGTGCCTCATAACCATATCGTAGTTCTGGCACGTAATACTTCAGAAATTATTATTATTATTATTATTATTATTATTATTATTAGTAGTAGTAGTAGTAGTAGTAGTAGTAGTAGTAGTAGTAGTTTGTAGTAAGTAGTTAGTTGTTGTTAATGGTTGTTGTAGTTAATTAGGCTAACGATTTAAGTACGATGTCTATCACAGGCGATGCCTTATCACATGGAAGGGGGGGTTGACATGTGTATCTGTCTATACAGGCACACCTACAAACGCACGCGCGAACATCGATAAAGTATGGTTTGAGGTCTGGTTTTATGTTTTAGGTATGTATAGTATTAGGAGGCACGCTGTAGTGGATAACTCCAGAAATTTTGACCATCTGAAGTGTAAGGACATTGTAAGGTACATGGACCTCTAGCATTTCGCCTCCATCGAAACGCGACCAACCGCGGACCGGTATTAAACCCAACACCGTCGGGCCAGCAGCCGACCGCCCAAACCACCGAACCTCACAGAGGGACAGAAAAAGCTCTATGGAAACCTCGCTACAAAAACGATATTGTTCGTATATTTTGGTCAAATATATCGCGCTTCAGTCCCTGTTCACATCGCCGCCACGACGGCACTGTAACGTCATTGCGAATAACCGCAACCATTAGCGTTGACGGCTATGGTTAGCCGCTAACTTACCATGGAGGGCTTTTATGACGATGATATGAGGCGAGCAGACAACAACTACGACGACGATGATGATGATTATTATCATCATGATGACACACCGAGCAACACCATGCCGATGCTTCAATCCACGCACCCGCCACAGGTTCGTCGCCACGCGGGTCTCTTCTTTCTGAACCTTCTGCATCCGCTGGCCATCGCTTTCGGCTCCCGCTCGAGCATGGTGGGCAGCCCGGCAGCCATGGCCATCCTGGAGAAGAAGGTCGGCCTTGCATCCGGACTCGGTGCGCCTCATCGTGCCCCTGAGCGCGGTGATCAACCACGACGGCACCGCCCTGTACACCATGGTGTCCGTGCTGTTCGCGGCGCAGCTCCAGGGAGAGAGCCTCGCGGTCAGCTCGCTGGTCGTGCTGCTCGCCTCGTGCTGCATCGCCACCGTCGGCGAGTACGGGCTCATGCCTACCTTCCGCGGTGAGTGCCACGTACCACTGTGAGTTTAATGGAAAGCAACCGGCAAGGAGAGGAGAAAGAGGGGGAAGCGTAGGAGAGGCTGTCACAGCGCATTGGATGGATGGATGGATGTTATGAGCGTCCCCTTTAAAACGAAGCGGTGACATGTCTGCCACCAGGCTCGAAAAAAAACTTTCTTTTTATGTTGGCCTAATGCCTTATCTACATTGATTAAATCTATGTTATTATAGCAAAGAAAAAGATAAATTCACGGTCCATCTCTCTGCCTCTTAAGGCAGAATGACCTTATTTTTCCCCATTCTTCATTTTTGTCCTTTATCTCTACTTTTCTGCCACCAATACTTTAACCGTCTCTTACTTATTTCTATCGCGGACGTGTTCAGCTTTCCATTGTTGTCCCTAAAACCCAAGGCTTCATGTAGACTCGTGCCCACACGTATATCTGGGTGGATATCGCCACATTCAATCAGTACATGTTCCATCGTTTCCTTAGTTCCCCCACAGCATGTACATTGTTCTTCTTCGTTACAGAATCTCGCTTTATAGCTACACGTTCTAAGGCAACCCGACCTTGCTTCAAACAGTAAAGCGCTTCCTCTTGAATTATCATAAAACCTCTCCCTCCTTATTTCGTTTTTTCCCTTTCGGTAGTCACTGAGAGCCGGCTTCTTTTCCATCGCTGTCATCCAATAAGTCCTCTCTGCCTCTCTGACTTTTCGCTTAATGCTCCTTGTTGCCATGTCGCCCACACTGCTAGCCGTATATTTACTGGTGAGCCTCCTAGTTCTTTTTCTCCACTGCGTGTCGACGCTTTTTCTATACAAATACCTGAAAACCTTCCCTGTCCATCTACTCTCCTTCATTTTCCTCAGCCTCTCTTCAAATCTAATTTTGCTCTGAGCTTCCCTCACTTCAAAACCTGTCCATCCCATATCACCCTTTACAGCCTCATTTGTCGTCTTCCCGTGAGCGCCCAACGCGAGGCGTCCCACAGTCCTTTGATTTACATCCATTCCTGATTGCACCTCTGACTTCATGCACACCTCTGATTTCCCAAATGTAAGCCCCGGAACCATCACACCCTTCCACAGCCCTCGAAGCACCTCGTACCTATTGTATCCCCATAACGCTCTGTGCTTCATGATTGCAGCATTCCTCTTGCCTTATTATAACAGCGCCATCTATCATCTTTAATCATCAACGTATACGAAAAACCACTGACGCCATCTAGTATATCGTCACCCAACTGCAGTTTGCATGCTGGATGGATGGATGCTATGAGCGTCCCCTTTATAACGGGGCGGTGACATGTCTGCCACCAGGCTCTATGGGACAGCGCATCTCTATGGGACAGCGCCATCTATTGTATGCTAAGGGAGACGCTACTGGCTACTCAGGATGCATCGACAACCGAGAACCGCCCAGGTGATGCAATAAGGAGCTTCGCCCCTAAAAAACCACAGGTCGGGTATGCACCGCAGGAAATGGAGGAGCCCCACCATAGAGTAGTAGGTGTGAGCGTTAAACAAAAACTCTGCTCGGCCGAAGTCGAGCACGTGAAACAAGTGAGAAAGAGAGAAAGAAAATAGAAAGAGGAAATAGAGAGATAAACAAAGAAATGGGCGAGAAAGAAGCAGAGATAGAGAAAAGGGAAGAAAGAAATAAAGGTAGAAAAAGAGGAAAGAGAAATGAATTGAAAGAGAAAGGAATAAATAGAAACAAACAGATACAAAAAAAAATACAAGAAACAGAAAGAACGAGAGAAAATATAAAGAGAAACAAGGAAACGCTACCCAGCTACCCTGCTCTTTCAGGGCTTGGCACCACTAGTGCGAAGCTGCCATAACTTTTTTTTCTCTATGGCGGTTGTTCACGCAGGTCCTGCGCGCGCTGCCCTGCTGCTGACGTTGGTGGGCCTATCTCCCGACAACATGGGCTACATGGCCGTCGTGCACTGGCTGCTTCAGCGCGCCGCGTGCACGGTGGATTTGCTGAGCGACTGCGTGGGCGCAGCCATCCTGCAGCGGGATATGCTGCATACCCGTCAGGAGTCGATCCGATCGTACAGCCTCAGGCACGGGTTCGGCTCCATCGTGAGCCTGCAGCCAAACAGGGACGTCCCGGCGTTGGTCCTTCCCTCACAGGAACCCACGCATATAACGGACCGCGAGCCCCCGAAGCCTATTGACAGATAAAGTTAATATTCAAGACGCATTTGACGTGAGCGTAGAGGCGTGGCTCCGCCGTGGTAACCGGACTTTTTGGTATTGCTGAGCGACAAAGGTAATAAACTGTTCGGAATTGAATAATGCAACATCATTTATGTTTACCGTTATTTCATTTCCCTCCCTCGAGAAATCGCATGTACAGATTCGTAGTCAATCTACCTGCTGTTATTGTCAGTGTTGTTTACCTCCGTACTGAACATGTAACATTGATTTGATATGAAGTGACCAATGTATGCCGTATTATGCGTACACCCTGTATCCGCAGTGATGAATGCCAACGGCAACGGGAGGCCTTTGTGAGGTCTTTGTAGCCTTTTTCTCCAGTTTTCATTTCCGCAAGAGATGTGAATAAACATCAAACTTCAATCTTCAACTTTTACGAAGACTAACACGCGAGCGTGGACCAGCTTCCACGATCTACAAAGGATGGCACCCTTGGTACGGAAGTTCAGTTGCCTTGGGTGACCTTCTTACTCGGTAGCATTGGCGTAGAAGGGGCGACAGGGGGGTCACCCCCCCGTATACTTTTAAAATTTTGCGTGTTTACATATACACGCGCACATACGAACACATGAAAGAACATACAAAAAGGTGAACACGACATACGCTCCCAAGGGGGGGGGGGGGGTAGCACAGCCCCCCTTGCGCAAATTCAGGCCACGAGTATGATATAGAAGTATTTATTGTCTTGCGAAGAATGAAGCATCTACATACATTCATGCTTTTCACACATCGTGATTTGGCACATAGTATCTTCGAGGCGCGGTAGTACGCCTGCGATATAAAAGGCTGTGTAAGAAATCCTTTCGTGAAAGCTCACGAGCAACTTCGATATCTTTCGTCATAAGAAATGTTAATAGGCCGATATACGTGAATCATTCTTATGTGAAAATATGAATCGTAGCGATACGCCCGAACTGTCAACAATATTACAATATTGAGCGCAAGTGCAAACAGATACATGTGGTGGTAGCTTTTGAAATAACCCGACAGTACAATCAAAAACCAATGTCAACGTTTCATACAAGTGCTTAAGACAACTTTTTTTTAGTAACTAGTGCTTTCGTAACGAACAAAACGTAGTCTCTGGAGTGTCAACAGGCGTACAACAAGTCATTGTGCTAACGTCTTACACCGCACGCAAGCTGCAATTACATCACCATACGAATCGTATGAACAATTTTTTTCTTGAGCATAAACTGCGCCTTCACGAAACATGCACGCCGCTAGCGTACAAAGAACAAAATTAACGAAGTCAGCAGTGGCCTCCGCGACCAGCTCCGGCAGCGAGCAACGGCGCACTGCCGGAGCTGATCACGGGGGCCATGTATCAGCCGTCGGCCCCGATCTGCAACACTTTCTTTGTAACACTTTGACGCAGAACGTCTACTTGATTGGGCTCGATGACGAAAAACAGCTAGCTAGGCATCCACTGCACATATTCTTCGCATGTACAGGCGATTGTGCATAACAAACACTTCACTGTGATGCTAAGTGCTACTGCGGTACAATCACATGCCCAGCACAAAGTAAATCCTTCTTTGAAAGCACGCAAATACAAAACTATCCGTTTCCTTTGTGGGCTAAAATCACTCCACGCACTAGACAGTTCTACTCTATAGCACATTCAATTGGCTCATAAGCTTTGGCTTACAAGTCAAAGAAGGCACTCGTTGCGAACGTGTTTCGATATCTTACTTCGCATAGTAGTAGTGTAAAAACCCCGAAAGTGTACGACGGTAAAGATGATGGACAGAAATTCTGAGAAAAAACAAAAATGCAATTAAACAGTGGCTAAGTCATACCGCCAATTTCCACCAGTAAGCGGACAAAAACGAGCAATAAAGAAATTATCTAACAGATGCTAAATACGCTAAATTTGAAGACGCTGTGTTCGATCTTCGTTTACATAGCCAGCATCTTCAGTTAGTTCCTGAGGCGCAAAACAATCCGTCAGATGTTCCTGTATTCAAAGACTAGCAATAAGTAAACAAAATGGGAGGCGAATTATCGCCTTTGCTCGAGCAAGGCGAATTCAGACAAGTCTACCAGTGTCATGAGCTCAGGGATTTCAAAGCAAGCAGTCGGTTCAGTGGCGAAACATTTGCGTATGGCCGATACGGACTCGTGCCCTTGACCATGTGCGTCTGAACAAACTTTCAACATGTACAAAACCCTTCAACTACACGAGCTCTGTTGACACTGAAATAGCAGCACTGAATCTCGGGGCCTGGAGTTAAGAATAAGCTACTTCTACCCAATCGCGATCAAGGATGCCACAAGATTACATCTTTGTCATACGTTTTAATCGGGGGCACCACTGCTTTCATACGTGTAAGAATAGTCTAGACAGAATTGTCCACCGATTGTCAGTCGCACGTTCTTGGGCAGGGCGAAAACTATAAGCGTTAAAATGCATTGTAGGCTCTGTTGAGTGGCCCACCCGGACCTTTAAAAACTTTTCCCTAAAAGCTTCGTTTTATAACAGCGGGGGTCAAGCAAGTCAAGAAAGGGTAGGCTAACGCAGCCCAAAGAGTTTCATAATGGTACACTATAAGGAAATCTGGCGCTAGTGTCTATGGGAGCTGCAACGCATGACGATTCAGCCAGCATGGGGATAGTTCATTGATTTGCCAAAGCTTCGTTCTCGGTCTGGCCTGCAGCCGCTTTGTCGCGAGACAAAGTTCATCAAAAGTTCAGCAGTCCCGCTTTACCACCTTGACCTTTTTAGTTCACCAATTTCAAATCAGCTCACGAGGCTCACAATGAGCCAGTCTTTTATCCAAAGTAAATGCCAAATCACAACAGTAAACAAAGCCGCAAGCAAGAAACTAGGCTAATCCATGCACTATTCATCATTCCCATGGTGGCATAGCGATCGCAGCGCTAGAGTTCCTTATAGTAAATATTGTAGGAAGTTCTATGGCTAGACAAAGTTCTGGGCCAGCTTAATTCAATGAAAGAACTCCGGTAGTGAAGCAGACTCTCAAAAAAGAAAAAAAAAGGGCCTGCCGACAACATCATTTCACAGAGCTTACAATTTATGTGCCTGTGTATTAGCCTATTTCGGTCAAGGGCCCAATTTTCAACTGCGCAGCTTTTTTTTTTTTCTGAGAACACGAGTCGCCTTTGCAGCTTTGCAAAGTCATCGTCATTTTTCATCGCAGCGCCTCTACCCTATTAAGTCAAGTGTACGGGGCAGACATTGCACCGCCCTCTCTTAGGGATGTAGGAGGGGGTGGCTGCCCCCCCCCCTCCCCCGTGCGCACGCCTATGCTTGCCGCGACTAACAAGATAAAGAAAAAATAAGTGGGCAGCCAACTTATATTCCTTTCGGAACGGGGCACACTCTAGCTATTCCGATAAGGTTGCCGTTTTGTTCGGCATATTAACGCGATCTGGAATTTTCGCGGCTTTCGCTGCATCAAGCTACAAACAAACAAGCGCAGTGTAGAACAACAGAGAGCTGAGCTGGTTAAGTATTCATGTTAGAAGACTGGGGCGTGCAAACATGAACACGAGAGAGAAGTCAAGACTACACAAACGCCGCGGTGGTGTCTGGTGGTGGTACTGGTGTTTGTGCGTGCCTTGACTCCTTCCTCTCTTGTGTCCATGTTTGCAACGCCCAGTCTTTTATAACACGAAAGCGCAGTGGAGCATGGCCCGGAAGATTTCGACCAATACAGGAGTACTATAGGCTCACACGGAATGCTAAAAGAGCGGAAGTCGTAAGTTGCAGCCCGCGATGCCGTAGAATTATTCCGTTATGCTATTACGCAAAGCTATTCCTTCTGTCGTGAGCCCATAGGCGTGCGCACGAGGGGGGGGGGCAGAGGGGGTGGCCGCGCCCCCAAGTTACCTAGGAGGGGGGGCGCGCAATGTCGGCCTTACACATTGACTTCATAGGGAGGGGGGGTGCTGAAACGAACCTTCGCCCCCCCACTGAAGGGGAACCCTGCGCACGCTTATGCGTGAGCCCCTATTCGGCGCTGACTTCGTCGGTCGCTCCGATAGGTGGTAGCCGCGCCAGCGGTCGCTCCCGCGGTGGTGGCGGCGGCGGGACGCGCCACTGTCATGAGGGCCATTCCAGCAGCTCGGAGGCGTCCATTCTGCTCGTAGTGCGCGGCTGTCTACGCAGGTTGTCCAGGTCGAGAGACTCCAGCTGCAGAGGCCGACGCGGAAGCAGGGTTGTCCTCTCCCTCGTCGCTGCCCAGCGTGCCCCAGGCGTACTGCTTGCCCACGCCCGTCGTGGGCAGTGAACGAGTGGCGCGGATCTCGGCAGCCACGCCTCGGTGCAGCCTCGCTGCCAGCTGACCGGCTCGAACCAGGCCGCCGAACGCCGCTCGCACGCCATTGCTCGGTGCCTCAGGCATGCCATCTGTTGGAAACACCGAATTCACAAAAATTCCTCCTTTGTAACAGAATTGACAGCTGGTTGATAGTTCTCGAACAAGCAGCGCAAAAGCGACACGGACAAAAGAGAAGATAGGAGGACAAACCACAGCGCTGGGCTAAACTTTATTTGAACATAAAAGCACATATAAATACTGACAACCTGTCATCAATGTGACCTGTTCACAAATGACATCGGTAGGCACCACTCTGAAGCCCAAAAACCAAACAACAAGCATCACAAATTTCTATCACTTCCTCGCCGAACAGCAGCAAAGAAGAATGCTATGGTCCTGAGCATTCCGAGAGGCAGTATTCACTGTCATGCAAGGCAATGGAGGGAGACCTAATGCACCGCTCACTCCTTTCTAATGCGAGCTATAGAACGTGTTCTTTGTGGCTGCTCACGTGGATATGATTGGGATTTTTTTTTACGCTTGTTGTTGGCTTTTAAAATTCAGAATGGTGCCTTCTGACGTCATGTGTGAAGTGGTTTTATGGGTAACAGGTTGTCGGTATGTAAGTGTGCTTGTATTTTCAAATAAAATTTAGTTGCTAGTTCAGCGCTCTGGTTTGTCCTCCTATCTCCTCTTGTCCGTGTCGTTTTTGCGCAGTTTTAGAGATGTTCAAGTTCTCTTTCGCAAGTGCGTTTTCCCATTGGTCCGCCCGCTTCAATAATGATATGTCCTGCATCGTGATTGGCGTAAGACATTTTTTCAGCGAAAGACTTGTTTCTTTGTGAATACGAGCCCAGAGGCGCTCGCGGATATTGCACGTCTGCCCAATGGCGGTTGCAGATGGGAAACATACACAACGTGGAAGTACACTATAAGGGAAAAAAAACGTATTAGTTACTCTTGTCGGGGAGTCCCGACATGCCACGTAAGTGACTCTTTAAAAAGGCACGTTAACTCTCTTTAACGTGCATTATTTTGTGTTTCTGAGGCTGCCTTAAAGTGCTGTTTCAAGGTTTACACCGATTACGTCATTTTTAGATCAGGTATGACCGTGTTCATCAATACCTTAAAGATTTCCGTGCTGGCCGGCAGAGCAACCCAGAGAGCGTTGCACCTTCCTTTGTTACTCTGTCGTTGTACTCTGCATTATACACAACTGCCATCCCAATTAAAGAAACATTTAACAGTCATTGACAGTCAGAGTCTCTTCTGTCCGTTCTTATGAGCATTATGGCGAGACAGCGCATTGCGGCGCTGTTTCGCCATAAATGAGCAACTTGGAACTCTTGTAAACATTTGATTTTTCTTTAACGCGTTGCGTGTCCTTGACGGCAACCAGATAATTTCATTGATTGCGAGAACTGCGCATATCCTGGACGTCAGGCCGCGCGACGTAAGAGTAATACGTACTGAGCAATTCTTCCTGTCGATGAGGCTTCTTCAAGATGCTGTTCACAAAGTCACTCCCAAAATTAGGCCTCTGAAAAAATAAATTGAAACGCAGGTTCGACATTGTCAGTGGCTCTATGGCATTGCACAGAAAGTTTACGTAAGCTAAAAACATCTGCCGAGATTATTTTGAATACAAGAGTCTTCTGTGTATGCTGCCATAACCAAACAGGCTACTCACATTCTTTTGGGTGCTTGTTTCAAATGTGCTGACTGTGAGGCTCGGCGTGTCACCGATATTCGGCGCCGCCCTGCCTCCTGGCTGGATCCCTGCAAACAAAAAGGGTGATGTGCAATCTCTGAACTTCTTTTGGCAGTGCAAGTACAAAAGCAAGAACATCACAAGGGCTGTTCTAGATCTATTGCGCTTTTCTTGCAGGTTAGAATGAGATTTGAATCCAGGCCCCCTGCGTGGCAGTCGAGTTTTCCATCACAAAGCACGCCTGTGCTGGAAACTCCTTCGCAAAAAGACCCTATACAGGCGTCATGTCGGGCAACGAATCCCGTTAACAGATGTAATATAATGTGGTAGAACAGGAAGATTACACCAGACGTCATACAATTCTGGCTGCCTAACGAGAGGGTGGATTAAAGCTTCCCATCCATTGCAAAGGGCTCAGCCATAATTCCTCGTCGCCATCAGCCACAGCACCAACAAAGTGCACATAATGTTTTACAAACGTGTAGTGGGTACCTCACTTCGCAGAATGATGAATAATGCCGAAGTGGGCACTTCCCTGCTTCGAAAAATTATGATGATTTACTGCGTAGTGGGTACCTTGCAACTGTAATTGCAGTTGTAACCTCAAAAAAGTTAACGGGCCTCTAGAATGGGCCAATCCCCTTGTGGTGAGTAGGAGCCAAAAATCAAGGCACAAGCAAGCAAGCAAGCAAGCAAGCAAGCAAGCAAGCAAGCAAGCAAGCAAGCAAGCAAGCAAGCAAGCAAGCAAGGCCGCTCCTACAGCTTTCGCTGTGACTGTGCTGTGAGTTCCACGCAGGTGTGGCGTTTTTTCTTCCTTTTACACAGTGGAATGAAATGAATGAATTCAACTTTTTGCTTCTGATTATGACACAGTCACTTCCAGTAATTATTCAAGCTACAAGCGCGATCAACGTTTCGTTCAAAATGGTGGCTAAGCGGGCTTGTTGGCACGTACACATAGTTACACATGTGTACTATGTGTTACACATAGTACACATGTTTGGAATAACTATGCAACGTTTCGTTCTTTCTACGAACTACGACATTACGAGCAATTTGGCGAATGTAAGTGAGCAGAAAGGGAAGATTGCCAAAATTAGTTTTACAAGGCACAGTGAACATAATCTTTTCGAATGGACCGTATTCTAGTCTAGTATTCTAAAAAAATATTTAGGCAGCGTCGCACTAATGGTGCCAAGCCTGAAGGAAGTGCGGAGATGGGCTGCCTTCTTTGTTTCTCTTCTGTTTTCTCTTTCTTTCCTCCTCTCTTTCTTTCTTTTTTCTCTTTTCCAGTTTTTACAGTCTTTTTTTTCTCTCTTTATTTCTATTTATTTCTACTTTTCTCCCTATTTTTCCCCTTCCTTTCTCTCCCTTTCTATTTCTCGCTTGCTCCCCCCTTTTTTTTTCTATTTCTACACGTGCTTTTGCCTGGATTACGCCAAGCGACGACAGCATACGACAGCATAAAACATAGCCCGGGCCCCTAAAGTGCACCACAATTAAAACGTCTTTCGTTAGAATTCCTCACAAGAGAAAAATTTTAGGCAGTACCCCTGATACTTGACGCATTATTAGCTAAGGTGACTGGTCAAGCACAAAAAAGTACTTGCAAGCGAAAAACTTTGTGAATTCGACCACCCTTCGCAAGAGAAAACAATTCATTTACCGTGCCAGTGTCGTCCCGCACTTCGAATGTCAATTGAGCTCGATTCGATTATTTTTCCCATCTTACAGTACAGCTGGAGGAGCTGGACAAAAAAGCTGCCCCTGGGCAGCTTGACAAGGCTACAAACCTAATGTACATCATAAAAGCAGTAATGAAGCTTTTACAATTTTCAAACAAAGGCGAACACATCAGCGAATCACCAAAGAATATACGAAACAGCAATATGTCATTTCCTGTATTAATGGATTCCGTATCCTGACAGCATAAGAAAGGCAAAAGTAATTTTTATTGAAAGGATGTACTGAAATCGAGAATCTGGCTGGGATTAGAAAAAAAGTTAGGCGTGCAGACATAGACACAAGTGAATGGAAAACTTCGTTTGCGTCGGCATGAACAACTGTTTCTACGATGAATTTTTGTTAACTAGCTCAACTATTTGCCGTTCTCTCTGCTACTATTCTTACACACGGACAAAATGCCACAAGGTCCCATATGAATTCGCCTAAGACCACTTGAAGGCGAGGAACGACTCGAAGGCGACTCCAAGACGACTCGAAGACGACTCGAAGGCTTCTCCTTCTTCTCAGTCAATAGTAGTTATCCATCCCTCCACCCCCGAAAGCTTTGCGTACCCAAGGTGGTTTTGCAGCACTGTCTTTAAGATTAATAATAATAATATGTGGGGTTTTACGTCCCAAAACCACCATATGATTATGAGAAACGCCGTAGTGGAGGGCTCCGGAAATTTTGACCATCTGGTGTTCTTTAACGTGCACTGACATCGCACAGTACACGGGCCTCTACCATTTCGCCTCCATCGAAATGCGACCGCCACGGCCGGGATCGAACCCGTGACCTTCGGGTCAGCAGCCGAGCACCCTAACCACTGATCCACCGTGGCGGACTGTCTTTAAGATTGGCCCATATCTTACCACGCGACTTTGTATTGTGACGACGCCACATTGACGTCACACCAAGACATCACAAGACATAGTCTCTTGGCCAAACATGGGCCAATCTTGGAAATTGAAACGAAAAAAAAAATCCCATTGCGGGTGGTAAAAGCATTGAACTATATCTCGGTGCGAACGCATCTACTGCAAGAAGTCTCGCTAGCTTCCATAGCGTTGCACCTGATGTATGAAATGGATTATACTTAGTCGGGCACGATACGGTCCCATACCGGCCGCGGGTGGCAATTTTGTCTGCTGCACGGTGAACTCGGGCAGCCTCCAACGCTGTGCGTCCTGGTCCCACACGCTCTGCGCCTTGACGGCCTCCAGGTCGGCGTAGTTGGAGTCTCGGCGGATGCACGGCTGCACTTTTTCCAGGATCTGCGAGAGCAGTCGCAGCTGCTGGTCCTGACGCCGGATGGTCTCCAGGTAGTCGGTGCGCTCGGTCTCGAACTCCCGCTGAAGGTCGCGCACCTCCTGCTCAAGCGTCTGGATCTGGGAGATGGCAACAAGAGACAAACTTATTACCGATGTCGATTGATTGATTGATTGATTGATTGATTGATTGATTGATTGATTGATTGATTGATTGATTGATTGATTGATTGATTGATTGATTGATTGATTGATTGATTGATTGATTGATTGATTGATTGATTGATTGATTGATTGATCATAGAGCCGCACTTACTTTTCGCTTCGCCTTTCGTATCAATGAGGATTTGACCTTGAGCTCCTCGTTGATGTCGTCGTAATCTGGCAGCAAGGTGCGCTCTTCGTCGTCCACCTTGGCCAAGGCCTCTGCCAGAAAAGCACGTCAATGTAGATAAGCTCGTCCCCACCGTACTCTTTGCTATATTGCGCCTTTTTCGAAATACGAAGCTTGAACACTTGAGGTTCAAGCTGCTGACCCGAAGGACGCGGGACCGAATCACGGCCACGGTGGCCGCATTCATACTCGCCCTCATAACTCCCATATATCTTGTTAGTAGCAACAATTGCCTCACGTGTTTTTTTTTTATTCTTTAATTTTCCTTCTAAAGTCTCCTCCTTAAATTCCTGTCATCAGTTCTCCCTAAGGTTGACAGCTGGGCTAGTTGGTAATTGATCATTTTAGCGTATGGTGAAGTAGCGCAATTTTCGACAGGGACAAAGAACAGAAAGTGGACACGACACTCGCAACTGAATTTATTTGAGTGGGGACATATATATGAAGTGTTTTTTTTCTCAAATAAATTCAGTTGCGAGTGTAGCGAGTGTCGTGTCCACCTTCTGTTCTTTGTCCCTGTCGAAAATTGCGCTACTTCACCATACGCTAAAATGATAAAAAGTTCTCCCTAAGTTTAAAATAGGCAGCCATATTGCGCACCTGCCAACGCACGGATCCTCTTCTCGGCCATGCTTTTCCTCTTGGCGCGTCTCGCCTTCAGCTCGGCGTCGTGTTTCTTCTCACCGCCCAGCATTCTGCCTTGCAACTCGCGCAACCTGCGCGCAAAAATAGGCAGATCATGGTATTAACCTTACTTGACTAAGAGGTCAATTGTCCTGCAACTCAGGGTGGCTCCATGCGGGAAGCGACATTTCCGGCCCAGGAAACGATGGCCAAATATTTATCCCGTTCAGGGGTTATGCCGTGTTCACCCATTGTCAGTTTTGCGGAAGCTGGCAGGAGGGTTTGGGAGGGAGGAACTCCCACATTCTCGCGAGATGCGATCTTGGATGGCTAGTTAAGTTAGAATGCTATTTCCACAGTTTGGATTGAATTATCTGGTCGAGCCTGCTGTATGCAGCGACGCTGCATGAAATCAAACTACCCAAAGTTTCCGGAACACTTTGTACGTGCCTTTCCAGAGCCCTTGCTTGCATCTGGACCAGGCTCGCTGGATCCCTGCAAGCAGATAAAGTGAACAATCAGTGACTATCCTAGCGGTACGGAACATAAAGGGAACTAAACCGTTGCAGTGCATTCGTATTACACACATACGGCCTACGAAACGCAGTTGTCAGAGAAAGCACATCATCGCGTCCTGTTCAGTAATGTGAGTTTGACGATGAGGAACATCGAATCAAAGAGCGGCTTGATAATAGCGTCAGCTGTCAAAACCATGGGCGTCGGCAGGGGGGTGCAAAGGGGCATTGACCCCCCCCCCCTCTCAAGCTACACCAGCACTCTTCCCCTCTCCCATCCGCGATAGAACACGGGTTTGCACCCCCCCCCCCCTCCCCCCCGAGAGAAAATCCTGCCGACGCCCATGGTTAACACGCCCTGCTATGGAGACTAAGAACAAAACTGAACAAGATTTCACCGCAGCGATTCGACATCACGAGACTAGCCACCTAGGCTACCATTCTTAAAAAGCGAGGCACCGTGCTCACTCTTGGTTTCCGAAGCAGGGCGACGCATTGGGAGCCCGGATCTCGGGGTCCTCGGGAGTTCCGACTGGCTCGGCCCAGCGCCCCGTCTCCGGCTCTTCGACCTTCAGATGGTTGTTGTTCACCTACGAACAAGAAAAATAAATGTTTTATCTAAGAGTGCAAAGTATCGAGCAAACAGCACTGCGAGGTAAGTGCCTCTCAGAATACCACTTGTTGGCCGTCTATGAAAACGTTACCACTGTAATCATCTATGATTATCACACTTCACGTATAAGACCTTTTCGCTGGTGAAAAGTTTCTTAACGTACCTATCTGTGCCCACATTCGACTGAACGGGGACTCAACGACACTCTATTATCGTTATGAAAACGCGCAAAGCTTTTCAACGCGCTCGCTTGCACGAAGGAAATTCTTAAAACCATCAGCGTTGTGGCAAACGCGCCAAGTGCATGAGCGTGCATGCTTGCTCGCAGGACATTCTTAAAAGTGTTCCATTCCACCTGATGAGGCAAGCATGCGCCTGTAGGTTAAGGCTAAAGCCTTACATTCCTCATCAAACGCGAAAAGAGGCTGTTGGCGACGGCTTCAACACGAGTAATGCTAAAAAATCATGACGTGATAACCTCAACCTATAAAGTCTTAGGTTGAGGTCATAACTGAAGAATAAGATGGCTGTCGTTTTCCAGTCGTCTAAGGTCAATCCGTAAGTGTGACCTTTAATTATGATATTGCTACTCGCCTCTTGCGATGCCTCCTCGTCTCTGTGTTTCTGCTCGACCTTCTGCATCTGCATTTGGAACTGGCTGCGCATCTTCTCGACGTCCATCATCAGCTTGGCACGGCTCTCCTGCTCCTCGCGGTACTTGTTGCGCAGCTCGGTCATCTGGGCCTCGTAGTCCTGCGTCGCCGTCGAAAACAAAAACAAAGAAAAACACAAATTTTACACTCGTGATCGCAAAAGACTCCACTTTTCAGATAACTCACGTTCTTAAGTTGGTTCACAACTTCGCTGTTGCTGTCCGGTCGTTCTGTAAAGGGTGTGAAAAGAGAATTCTGGAATGTGAAGCTTCTTGGAAAGCAAGGTTATCGCGTCTAATGTCCGTAATGTACACGCTTGAGCAAGAATGGAGACCAGGATGTGCCGGCTTGTGAAATAGCACTTACCGATTCAAAAGACCTCCAGGACAGCGGACAGGATAGTGAACTAATTGAGGTGTTTTGTCTAAATGTTTATCTCCAGTGTGGCCATCGACAGATATATGCATATAAACATAACAGGTCAAAATCCGACGTCACAGAGGCAATGGGGTAGTGTGAAGACAATTTATCTAGAACGACAAAAGTCGAGCTAGTGATTCGGGGGTGGACGCCCCCCTAAACATTTATAAGGGAGGCGCCAAGTGTGTCCCATACTTTTACTTAGTCGGACTTATCCCATCATTGCTTAAAAGAGAAGGGTTGTGGCAAAGCAGGTTTTTGACGATAATGGCGGACGAAGGCCCCCCTGATGTTGCATTACAAGAAGTAAGAACTGTTTACTTCCCATCTTTACTTCCGGAAATCCACGGACCAAAGGCAGGTCATTGTGAGAAGCACTTCATCACTTCACTTTAATAGAGAACATTTGAAAAATTGAAAGCAGCTACGCACTAGTGGTGAGAAGACTGAGGAAACAGCGGTGCTGGTGGCGTTCCCCCTCATCCTTCCATCGTCCTCGCCCTCACTTCTCTTTACCACCCCATTGCTGTACTATACTATACTATACTATACTATACTATACTATACTATACTATACTATACTATACTATACTATACTATACTATACTATACTATACTATACTATCTATACTGCCACGCGCGCTTGTTGTTTCAATTTCGCTTACGCCCACAAAGACTGTCAGCAGTGCTCGGCGCAGACCGCGCCTTGGTGTTCTAGAAGCTTCTTGGTTGTAGTAGATCGTTTTGTTAAGATTGCACGCAAGACGCAAACACTCGAGCTTATTCCAGAGCTTGCGCGATGACCAGTGATAAGGCTGGAATGTTCGACGAGTGATGTATAAAAGCCGGTGCGCTCTAACGATGATCAGTTGATCGACGGCCGACGCTCTGTTCGCCGCTATCAGTGCCAGTGTGTATTGCTGTAATCTGACCTTCCGTTTACCGGCCACAAGTTCGGCCAAATAAACAGTTTCATCTTGGACATGCTGCCTGCTGTCTTCGTCAACGTCACGACCACGTGACGATACTATACTATCTATACTATGCATGACTGTATATGCTATGCGCTTCCACTTCGCTTTGCGCAGCTGCGCCGAGTTTTGAGCGGTCACCAGCCATGGCTGGAGCTCAAGCTTAAACAGGTCCACTGTCAATAAAGTTCTCTCTCTTCTGTTTAATTTTCGTTTTATTTCACAAGTCTCGTAGTGAGCGGCCAAGAGCCACGGCTCACCTTCGGGCGTCGCGGACGACGCAGCCGTCGTGGCGTCGACCGGCGTGGCCATGAACGATCCTCCGGAGAGCAGCTGCTTGAGCCGCTCCAGCTCCTGGCGGTACTCGCGTAGCAGGGCGTCCTTGGGGTCCTCGTTGACGCACGGCCGGTTCTGGATGTTCTTGGCGCGGCTGGCGTATCTTAGCGTGCTCAGCGTCTCGTCGTAGTTGACGTCGGCCGGCGAGATGCAGGCCAGCATCAGGGTGCGCGTGTTTCCACCCAGAGAGTCCTGCAGCAGCCGCGTCAGCTTAGAGTCCCGGTACGGGATGTGCTTGCTGCGACCGTCCACCAGTGCCGAAATGACGTTGCCCAGCGCCGACAGCGACAGGTTGATCTTGGTCGCCTCGCGTAGGCGCTCACCGCTGGCACCTGCGTGGTCGTAAAGTTCATTTCATGGCTTCTGTGGAATACACCGAGATGAAGAAAGGTTTCTTAAAAATAAATAAATAAATAAACTCATTCACCCGTTCTCTGATGGCAATCCTTACTGATTTCACAGAAACAAAGCTTCCAGTCAACGAACACAACACAAAAGAATAGAAAAGAGTAGATAAACACAAGAAGATAACACAAAAAAAAACAGATAAACGCAAGAGAACAACACAAAAGAATAGAAAAGAGCAGATGAACACAAGATAAGAACACAAAAGAATACAAAAGAGCAGATGAGCACGAGAGAACAACACAAAAGAGCAGATGAACACAAGACCACAAAAAAATACAAAAGAGCAGATGAACACAAGATAAAAACACAAAAGAACACAAAAGAGCAGATGAGCACGAGAGAACAACACAAAAGAGCAGATGAACACAAGATAAGACCACAAAAGAATACAAAAGAGCAGATGAGCACAAGAGAACACAAAAGAACAGAAAAGAGCAGATGAACACAAGATAAGACCACAAAAGAATACAAAAGAGCAGATGAGCACAAGAGAACACAAAAGAACAGAAAAGAGCAGATGAACACAAGATAAGAACACAAAAGAATACAAAAGAGCAGATGAGCACGAGAGAACAACACAAAAGAACAGAAAAGAGCAGATGAACACAAGATAAGACCACAAAAGAATACAAAAGAGCAGATGAGCTCAAGAGAACACAAAAGAACAGAAAAGAGCAGATGAACACAAGTTAAGACCACAAAAGAATACAAAAGAGCAGATGAGCACGAGAGAACAACACAAAAGAGCAGATGAACACAAGATAAGACCACAAAAGAATACAAAAGAGCAGATGAGCACAAGAGAACACAAAAGAACAGAAAAGAGCAGATGAACACAAGATAAAAACACAAAAGAACACAAAAGAGCAGATGAGCACGAGAGGACAACACAAAAGAGCAGATGAACACAAGATAAGACCACAAAAGAATACAAAAGAGCAGATGAGCACAAGAGAACACAAAAGAACAGAAAAGAGCAGATGAACACAAGATAAGAACACAAAAGAATACAAAAGAGCAGATGAGCACAAGAGAACACAAAAGAACAGAAAAGAGCAGATGAACACAAGATAAGAACACAAAAGAATACAAAAGAGCAGATGAGCACGAGAGAACAACACAAAAGAACAGAAAAGAGCAGATGAACACAAGATAAGACCACAAAAGAATAGAAAAGAGCAGATGAGCACAAGAGAACACAAAAGAACAGAAAAGAGAAGATGAACACAAGATAAAAACGCAAAAGAGAAAATGAACAAACATAAGCACAAGGCAAACACAAGGCGAATCAATGCTCCGCATTTCGTACACACTTGAGGTGGAACTGGCTTTGTTCTTTGCTTATGTTGTAACTGAGTGTAGAACCCACTCTATATCCAAACCAAAACAACGAGGCCTCAACAACATCTGCGAACGCGTCACGTGCGAGATGTTCCCACAATGTAATTTCGCGCTCACCTGTCTTCGCCTGTCGCTCGCTGCCGGCCAGGTCGACGAGATTGAGCTTGCCCGTGCGTATGTTGTTGCGGGCGTTGAGCTCCATTTGTTCCAGGTGAATGGTGAAGATGGAATGGCTCCGCGACGAGTCGGCGTTCATTAGCGTCGCCCCCACCGAACGGTTGCGCCAGCCGCGCTCCATCACCGACTCGCACGACGCCACGTCGTGCACCGGCACGAGAGACAGGCCTGCGAACCACATTTTTTTAAAGATGAAAACCTCAGCGTAAACCAGGACGGATACACAAAGAAGAGGCGAGACAAACACTAGCGCTGACTAACTAGTTCACTCTTCATGTGACAACGCATATAAATGCCAGAACCACATATCCGAGCATGTGCTCGCGTAACAATATGGCATACGTAAAATCAGAGATAATTAACGAAGATTCGCATGCATGAATTCGCATTCAGATTGGTACAAAGTGATGGAAGTATTAGTGATACTGTCATATGACTGTATCACTGTATCAAGCGCTGCGTGGCGTCCATATGTGCCTTCTCGTGTCCGTGTGTCGTTTCGCGCTTCATCAAAGCTTTTCAAATGATTCACCAACAAGCCCACATTGCAACTCTAGTCATATGACTTTTTTTTTTTTTTTTTGATGTGGTACGCTTCCGAGGCAAGCCATGCTTGCTCGTTCTTGCTTCTGCCGAGAATCAACAACTCACAAAATCGCGACACAATTGCTGCAACAGGAGTTATGAGCAACGAGATGTGCTCCTTTGTCGACATTTTTATTTACTCTTTGCGCGTGCTCCCTAAGTCGCTCATTTATTCTAATCCACATGTTACCTAAGACTCTCCCCATTCACCCTGCATCTAAGCAACGCATAGATACACAGTGGTTATTTCAGTTACGGCTCCTTTTGAATCTTTCCAACTATACAGTCACCTCCTTGTGGTAACAAATCGGCTTATGAGCCGTATGCGGTTCGATATATAAGATAATTCATTATAACCAAACTCCCCTGTAACACACCTGAACGAACATTTACAGACGCGATTGTTATATACAGATATGTCATCCCCAATGCGTGAAAGAAGCAAAGAAGGAAATTATTCATTTAAGACAAAACTACGCGAAGCATAAAGTTCTGTATGAAGACTGTGGCACACCAAACAGAGGGTATGAGCCGCGCGCTCAGAAAACAACAGCGGCAGTTCATATGAAGAAAATTACCTGTACACTCATGTCCCACATTCAGCGATTGTAGTATGGACAAGTTTCATACAGAACCATTAATCTCTTGGGGAGCAACTTCTTTACGGGTGTTCTGCCAGGTGTTCACCACACTGGATAAATTTCCTTTATTCATTTTTTTTTCATTGAATTATATACTTAATGGTGTATTTTGCTCATTTAGACAAAAAAAAATAAGCGTTTTCTTTAACGTATCAAGGCCCGGTAATTTGAGGTCACGAAGAGTTTACTGGGCATGTAGAAGCCCTTACATCTTGAGACAAGTTAAATCCTTTGCTTAAGAACGAATGTCTGACGTCACGAGGAGTTTACCAGCCATGCATGTATGTAGCTCATGGTGCGTGTCTTGGTTCTTGAGCTTCGTTCGCTACTTAAGATCATGCTTACCGGGCACGTAGACGCCCTTGTCTGGATGCTCCTTGAGGTCGAGCTTCTTGCGCGTGTCCTCGGCCAGCAGGTCTCGCACGTCCTCATTGTAGATCTCGAGGTACGATGCGTGCACCAGGTACTTGGACGAGTCGGCCGCCGCGATGGCCTCGAACACGTGCTCAAATGAGCGCGGGATGATGCCCTTCTGCTGGGGAACCCGCGGCGTGCCTTGCATCGAGAACGACTTGCCGCAGCCGGTCTGGCCGTACGCGAACACGGTGCCATTGTAGCCCTCGCTCACGCTCTGCATGTAAAGGGACCGCGAACTCTGACTCTCCCTACGTTGATCCAGAGGAAGTCATCAAAGTACTTTTGCTAGGGCACGTTGCCGGGCTCGTCGGTTGCGATTCATAATTCACATAGCGTAGCTCAACACGACAGAGACTGAGTATGTGTCTTCTTCTCCTCAGTCCTTGTCGTGTTGCGCTGCTTCGTGTGAATCATGAAATCAGATTAGCAACACCATGATACATGGCTATGCCATGCGTTTGACCTCTCCCCGCCTCCCCATCCTCACTTCCCTGTCTCTTAGAAGGGTGGCGGCTTGGGCTAGTTGGTAGGTCATGATCGATTGTTACAGCGCGAACCGTGACGTCCGTATGACGTCACAGATCATCAAACGTCATCATGACGTCATACTGACGTCACTGTGAGATCATAATGACGTAACATAACGTGTCGACATGTCATGAGGTCACGACACGGCAACGTCGCTTGGTGCACAAAGCTTGCAATGTCTCCAATCCCGGAGGCAACGCGTAACCACGCTCGGTGCAGGAAGCTTTAGGGGGCGGGGGGGGATCCCTACAATCGACTGAACAGAAAAGGAAAAAGACAATGGCTTTCGCCTTCGAGGTTGACTTAGGCGAATACATAAGGCGCCCTGTAAGTTTTCACATGCACAGACAAGCCAGCCTGTAGAGCAGGCCACTTGCCTCGACGATGGGGTAGACGATGTCGTCGTATATCTGCTCGGTGGTCGAGTTGGAGTCGTACGCCCCATCGAAGCAGAAAGTCTTGGCCGGCGCCGACCGGTCCGCCGGGTTCGTCAGCGTGCACTGGCCGGCCGCGCAGTCGATACGCACCACGTTCTGCATGACGTTGCATGTTATCTCTATGTGTCACGAATAAGCAGGTTTTTAAAAAATTGATGGAGCGTGAATTATGTCCTCAACGTGAAGCTGGACCTCCGCAATGTTACCATGGGCCCGATGAAACGTTAGCTTACAGCAAAGAAAAAGCAGCAAATTCCTCACACACCCTCACACATTCCCTCACACATTCCCTCACATGCACTCTCAGTTTAAGACATTAGGACGGCTAATTGTTCCGGACAGATACTACTTAACGTGTATCTTTGTGTTACTGTCTTCCTTGAGAAGCCTCAGTGTCTTGGAATTTTTGTTTGAGATAACGTCAACAGTACTCATCCGGATAAATTTATTTTTTCCGGAACAGTGATCTTTTATTTTATATTTAAGCTAGCATATAAGTTAGCAGAACGGAAGCAGTTTATCTCTAATAGGGTATCATACAAAAAGGCTGTGTTTTTTTTTTTTAGGTAAGGTATGGGTAAATCCTGGCTTCACATTTGTTGCTAAGAAGCTGCAAGAGTTTTCACTCAGGGTGCTTTCTTGAACCTCCTTGGTCACAAATAAGAACGGTTTAAAGTCAGGAAAGCGCAGCATGTTCAATGCACTGCGTAACACATTGTATTACATGTACGTCAAGATTGCTCCCACGCTTTGAGCACGTGAATAGAGCTCTATAAACTGAAAGCTGTTCTGAAATGAACATATGTAAAAAAAAAGGACTAAAACCTTTGTTGACTATCTATCGAGTGTGCCAAGCATTGTGCACAAACTTAAAAATCTCAGGCACATGAGAACACGCGAAATATGCTGTAAATATTATTGCAATATCTTCCTGCGCTGCATCTTTTCAAGTGAAACTTGCCGCAGTAGGTCAAACGCCTGTTTAAGATGTTTTAGAACTATCTGTGTGAAACGTAACGTGAACGTAAAGTGCATCAAGGAAGAACGGACGATGTACAATTCGACTCCTACTTGAACACGCTGCTTCAGAAAGTGCGTTCCAAGATTCGTTAAACACGGGAAAGGCGGGTAAATTCAAGAATTTAACTTTGTTTTGTCTCATTAAAGAGGTGTAGATTTCAGATCGCCTCGATCGTAGTAGATTAAAAAAAAATTATTTAAATTCCAGTCGGCATCAATCAGAACACAGGAAATTCACCTGACATTTCTGTTCCCGTTCCTTGGCGTTCATCGGCCTGCACCGCACCACGACCTTCACGCTTTCTTGCGCCATGGCTGCCCTGAAAGCAGAAAAAGACGAATCACGCGCTCTGAAAGCAGAAAGACGAATCACGCGCTCTGAAAGCAGAAAGACGAATCACGTGCCCTGAAAGCAGAAAGACGGGTCAAGCGCGTGAATGACGCTCGTCGGTCGCATAGATAATAGAAAGCTCGACCCTGGATGCATATGTATATATACCATGCAACTGAAACGTATATTCTGGTGTATATAATGCGTGACTTGTCCTTTATGTGCGTCACGCGCTCATCTCATGCTGTATGAATTTTGGTCTATATCCAGTTAATAAAACGGCCGGAAGAGGCACCAAGACACTGTCATGTAAATCATGCCATACATGAAATGCATATCAGGAATTTTCACGCTATGACCAATCATTTATGTTCGTCATACCGTCATGTCATGCCATACCAATTTTGGTATACACCCATCAGGCCCGTATCAAGGTGTGGGGGGGGGTGCCCCTAGCCCCCCCCCCCCCCGAAATTCTCAGGAAGGGGGGGTGTTTTACCCAAGGATAAGTAATGAAAGTAGGTGTTTTTCTGAAATACTCAAGGTCGTCAGCAAGTGCCCCCCCCCCCCCCCCCCGAAAAAAAATTCTGGCTACGGGACTGCATCCCTATTAAGGAAACGGCTACGAGAGCGCAAAGTCTTAGGTGGCTATATGAGCCTATGCGAGCAAACGGGGAGGGGGGGGGGGGGGGTAGGGTAGAGAGAGAGTTTTAGAATCAAGCATCTCTGAAAACGCGACAGGCAGAAACGAAGACAGGATGAAGCACTATCCAGTGTTCTGTTCATGCCGTTTTCAGAGCTGTCTGATTCGCAGTAATGTGCGAACTAGCTAATAATACAAACTACTAAAGCTTGTCGTGCCAAAACAACGATGTTATTATGAATGAGAACTGTTATGAGGCACGCCGCAGTTATGACTCCGGATTAGTTTCAATCACCTGGGGATTCTTCAACAGGCACCCAAATCTAAGCACGCGGGTGTTCTTTGCATTTCGCCCTCATCAAAATGCAGCCGCTGTAACCGGGAATGACAACTATAGCTCACAGACACGAGGGATATCATTGAACGTATATACTCTATTCATTATTAAAAAAATAACAAAGGCATGCATGCCAGATATAACAAACCCTGGATAAATTAGAGTACTCGTATGGAAAGTATACACGAGAACCTCACTAGCAAATGTCGCGAAAGTCTAGCTAGCGTTACGTGAATCTCATCTATGCAGGCCCCTGTTCGAATGAAGGAGAGTAGAGGAAAATAACGCCGTCTTCAGCTGCAATTGCTTCGCCAAGAGTCACCTTTTCTTTTCCACCAGACAATTGCAGAGAGAGAAATCGAAAACGGCAATCTACGGGTGAATTCCATCGGTCGATCTACAACGATCCTTTTCCTTTTCTTTTTTATATAGCGCTTCGTAACAGAGGCACTGCCTCCGATCGATTTGAAGCGGGCTGGTGTTTTCCACGGGCCCCGGCTCAATCGACGATTCATTTCTCCCTTGTCCTGCCATCGAAACACATATTGAGTTGGGACTTCAAGGCTGCATCGCATCACATCCACTCGCTGAACAGCAGTCTTCCAGCACGCTTCCAGCACAAAAGTTTCGTTAGTAATTCCTATTTAATGACTGGTACAAATAAGGTACCAGTAATGTTCAGGGGAAAATGGAATCTTGAAGCGATGAAAAATCCTTGGGACACGGGGTGTCACCGGAGCTAACGTTTTGACAAGCTTTTTCGTCAATACTGGCGCAACTAAGTTCAACATGACGTCACATTAGCGCCTCGGCGCACTTCTTTAGTCACAATAGGTCGACACGTGTAAACGGTTCACGGCAGGGTACGATGCCAAACTAACGACTCAGCCTAATCAGTCATGTGCAGCTTTAAAACATTGCATAAACCAACTACAACGCTCAACCAAACCTAGAACCTAAGTTATTGAGGCTTCCGTCGCATGACACATTTAATCATCATCATCATCATCATCATCATCATCCTCAGTAGTATATTTAGGTCCACTGCAGGACGAATGTTTCTCCCAATGATCTCCAGTTTACTCTATGCTGGGCGAGCATATATACACTTCTATTCAACATGATCAACTTATAGTCAACATAACTGTGTGCCAAATCGCGATGTTGCTACTGCGCGAAAAGGTAGGCTGCTGCTCAGTCAAGCTACTGCTCATGCAGATTTTCTTCCGCCTTCTCTCTTCCCCGGGGTAGCCAGCCGGTCTGAGAAGTTTCAAGTTTATTTCGCATTTTCCCTTTACAGCAAAAAGCGAAGAAAAAATGCCAGGGCAAGGAACAAAAAGCTGCACAGCAACAGCTTGACGGGGTTCCTGCCCCCTTCGTTCGACAACAAGAATACAGCATGTATGTAAAATACAGACAAAAAACACAATACATATTTCATACACTTTCACATCTACGCATCTACACAGAACTGGCTAACCTCCCTGTCCTTCCTTTCCTCCTCCTCCTCCTCCTTCCGCCTTCTGCTTTGTAATTTGTGCTTTCTCTGTGCATGTCTGTGCGAAATAAATACAAACCTTTGTCACACCATATTCAGGAACCATAAGGTTGGGAGGGTGACCACAATGGGCTTGGTTCGCGAATGAGGAGGGAGAGAAGAAAACAAGAAAGACTGCCAGGACTCCACCATCCATCCATGGGAATGATCACTGGATATGAGCCACGCTCAGAGGAAAACAACAACAACGATAACAACAACCAGAAAAGCGTTTAGTTCACTACCCTACCCTACAGGAATGAGAATAGGAAGCGAGGGAGGGAGGAATGCGCGCTGCATTCGCACACGCCCCCCCGAAACACACCACTTGGACCAGGGGTCTCAAACCCACAGCCCACGGATCCTTCGCTATAGCGATCCGACTTGCACATGATTGTCTTCGTCACATACTTTTTTTACATTTTTTAAATGAGTATGTTGATGAACTACACAGACGTGAATGAACTCTTGAGTTCATTCACGTCTGTGCTTGAAAGCATTTTTTGAGTGAGGAACCTCACGCGGTCACCATGTGGTAAACATAACAGTGGAACAAAAACAGTTTTTTTCAAAATTGGCTCACCGTCATGGCTACGGGCGGCGCTGACTAACACTCCCAGGTTTAAATGCACAGATGTACACGACAAAGTGGACGAGAGGACGACCGCCACCGTAGCTCAATTGGTAGAGCTTCGGGCGCGTTATACGAAGGTTGTAGGTTCGGTCCCCTCGCCGGAGGCAGGTTGTCTTTTCCTCCACTCTACTTTCTTCGCGTCTATATCACAATTACTAAGATACACTTAAAACAGTACAATTAACGTCCCCAACACCTTCGTTGGCTTCATTATCTGCTGGCTTTAATTTAGGTTGTGTCAAACAATGAAACGAGCCCTCAATATCCCCCCCCCCCCCCCTTTCTTCGATTCTACCACATTTAAGTAATTCTTGAGATTTGTTTCGATACGTTTCTCGAAACACGACATCAAAAATCTCCTTCTGAAATGACTCGTATATGAGATATGGGAAATGCCTGCTTTCAAATGCCAACGTTTGCTGACATTATCTTCACTCCCCTCCCGCTCCAACCTTCTTTACTGTCCGGGCTCCTACGGGAGACTAAGTTTCGTGACAGCGGCCCGCTAGCTGAGGAGAGTTTGAGACCCCTGACTTAGACAAAGGCACTCGCACGGTCAGTCGTCTTGAAAAAGCCCATAAGTGCCTCCACTGCCTTGTGGATGTATAAAGACAGGTAAAGAGAAAAACGATAGCAGACACTGATTCGCACATGTTATACATATTGTGACGTAGTACTTTACACGCCTTTATTAGGCCTGGAAGACGTGGCGAACCAGACACATCCGAGGCACAAAACAAACTCAAGATGTGTCCAACGATAAAGATGAAGAACACCATGTGATGATGGTTATGTACAGGTGATGAAGAAGTGTCTTATAAATGCCCGCTATATTGCTATTGATCGAAACTCTCATTAAACCTGGGGAGCACAAGCAAAAAGAGAGCAAGGAAACTAAACCAATTTCTTTTTTACTATGTTTTCAGAGAATATAAGCACAGGTGAAGTGCGTGAGACTGGAACACGCGCAAAAATAAAGCGAAAGTTGGGCTTATTGTTGGGGCGCACAGATTAATTGAGATCTACGAGCTTCTTCCGGCTGTTTCCGTCATGAAGACGGTTGCCGTAATGCGTCGTCGTAAAGTTCAGCTAGCGTGTTCCGGAAGCGTCTCTTTCAGGTAGGTATACCTTTCCCCCGCACCGGAGGCACGTTATGAGGCAGAGCACCGTCCAGCGCCGGACAATGGCAGCCATTGGATAGATTACCGCCGTCTGTGCACCGTATTCATATCCGAGGATGCATCTAAACATGCACCGCTTCGATTCAGGTACAACGCACGCCTTGCAGCACGTCTTATAATACGCCCATACGCACCAAGCATTATGCCGTAAGGGGAAGTCTACATGATGAGAAAAGGAAAACAGGAAAGAGAAGTCCGATTCGCGGCATGGGAAAGAAAGACTAGCGCAGCTTGCACTATGTCGCGCAAAGCTAAACACAGCAGAGCTGGTGGGGGGGGGGGGGGGCACATTTTGACTCTTCTTGTTCGTGCCGGTACATGATGATGACAATTTTCTATCTATGACACACGGCAAACCTCCACCATAACAGCTCTGCGGTAAAACTCCGACCAAACTGAAGAGGTTCAAGCAAGTGAAAAGGTTGGGCAAGTATACATTTCAATGAGGAAAAAAAAATAGGCTGATACCGTGAGATTAATGGTAACATTGCATCCTACATTACAGCAGGACATCTCGATATACGAGTGTAAGTTGTCTGTACAAGTGCAATCAGACAGGCTGGGCGACGTTCAGGTGGGTCGACCTAACATTATCAAATGCGCCTCATCGTACTTGGCGGGCACAATCGTAAGTTGGGCGAGTTGGTTTCGACTCATTCAAATATGAAACGCAGACTTCCACTTTCTCCTCTAATAATGAACCTGAGATAGTGAAATTGACAAAGAAAGTTATAAAAGAAAAAGTCATCTTGGTGCATTCACCAAGATGACTTGAAGGCAAGAGCCACACCGTGTGGCTATCTTACCATGCACGTTATATCGACGTCCAAAATTGACAAATTAAGGTATGTTAATTATCTTTCACTAACTATAGCCCTATTGTGTTTAACTGCACTAATAAGTGTAGTACACTACACTCATTCGGTCACTCACTTGTTTTGGTTATCGTCGTGTAATTGCTTTCCCTAATCACTAATTAACTTACTATTCACTTAATTTGCTTTCATTATTATCCCATACAGGTCACGTGAGTGAGTGAGTGAGTGAGTGAATCAACATTTATTGGGTCCAGCAAAACGCGATAAAACGCGCACCTGGCTAATCCCACGATGGGACCGACAGGTCTAGCTTGCCGGCCCGATCACGGGCACGCTGGACGGCCAGGATTTGGTCTTCATACTTGGGACTTCGCAGGAGTGCGTACAAGGAAACGTTCGCGTTAGATGTACAAGGCTTTGGCCTTAAGTCATTGGTTTAAAGTGGTGTATAAGGCTTTCGCATTAAGTCATCGGCTTAAAGGGAGGTGTAAGGCTTGCGCCTTAGCTCATCGGTCTAAAGTGACGTGTAAGGCTTTCGCGTTAAGCCATCCGTCTAAAGTGATAGTACTTCGCAGTAGCGTCCCCTTAGCGAATTTGTTACTTCGCGGTGAAGGACGCCAGAATCTTCACTACACAACGCTGCCAAGGTTGATAATAGTGCTGGACGGGCGCTGCCGGTGACGGCCTCTCAGCCGTGCGTTCGATGCATTCTCGGGGACGTGCAACAAAGAAGACTAGATGAATGAAAAGAGTCCCGGATGAAGAGAGAGAGAAAGGTCGAAGAGAATGGCGCTCGCCAAGAAGATAATAAATAGCCGACTGACAGGCGGACGACAGCGGCGATTGTCATCGCCTGTTCTCCTCTCCCCCTGCTCCCTTGAACACACGCTATCTCTCTCTCATCGCCCTCAACCGTGGCCGCGATGACGCGTTCTTGGGGCTGGCCTTGGCACGCGTTTCCACGACGACCACGACCACAGGTGGCAGACGCGTGCGTTGGAAGACCCCTGTACGCGCGGCAGCACCCCCCCCCCCCCCTCCCCCGCCAAGGAGTCATGCCGGCATCGATCAAAACCAGAGGGGCCCTATAGAAGGACGAGCCGCGCATGCATCTGACTGCTGCCGTGCGCGATCCGATGCGGCCGCCCCCTCACGTGAGCCGCCCGAGAAGCCGACGGGGTCAATAGCGCTGCCGATTCTCAAGGTGCTAAATATAAGGCGAGGGCGTTGTGAGCAGTGGAGCTCCATTTAGAGACAGCGCCCGCGGAAAAAGAAACGTCGACGCGGTGCGAGCCGGCACATTTCCATTCGGTGGAAGCGCGAAAGAATTGCTTTCCGAATCGAGTGCGCCAGCTACATTAAAGGGCCCCCAAAACAACAGCGCTTGTGTTTGCGTCTTTTTATGTGTGCGTGTTTGTGTCCTTTTATGCGCTGCTTCTTCGAAAATACAAAGAACGAGCGCTATCCTCTCCTGGCGTTTCCCGTCTTTGCGGCACTATTGCTGACGTCAGCAGTGTGATCACGTGACGTCATGAGGAAACAATCTCTCGATTGGTCCGTATATGAGGGATATCAGTTGTGAGTGGTCTCCTACCCTGCTTTGCCACGCAGTCGCCCACCCGTTATGCCTTATCTCGCATGACTATCGCGCGCGATTAACTGGTTTTAATTCGCTTCGTGCGTTTTCGACTGCGCAAGCGGAGATAACAGCATGTAGCTGAAAAGCGCGATATCCTGATAGGCTCAACAGTCAGTGCTGATGTTTTCTACGCGTTTTACGAAGTGGCGAGGAGGATATAGCGCCTGTAGGAAGAGTAGTGAAGGCGAGAAAGAGACCCCTCTTTCGTCTTCGATCTCGGAGTGGTTTAGGGGCCGGGTTTAATGGTTTATGGAGCATTGATGTAAACACGGTAGAAAAGACGAAACAGACAGGCAGAAGGAAGGGAGGTTAGCCAGAAAATAGTGCGGTTGGCTACCCTGAAACGGGAAAGGGAAATATAAGTTGAGATTTCCACGAAGTGAATCATGACGAGTGGGCGAAGCACCGGGGATCATTCTTTCCGTAAATCACCCGTGACATTGCCCACTCGCGCATTTAAATGAGTGACAACGCGTGTGTACAGTATATACAATGTGTTTTTGCCGTTGAGCCGCCGCTTCCCACGTCCTCAACCGCGGGGGGTAGCAGCTTGTTGTCGGCGTTGCCGTTTTGCCTTTCGCGGGCGACAGCGCGTTCACGATCGTTTTCATCCATGGCAGAAAGAGAATGTGTGGTCTGGAACGCGCTTATTCTTCATCGTCATCAGCGTCATCGTCATCGTCATGGCGTATGATGGTTACCCTTGCATGTGCTGTGCCGTGATGGCAACGTCATCGTCATCGCACTAGCGTGGCTACACCGCGCTACACCGGCGGAGTGATGTACAAGCCTCGACCTTAAGGAGCTTCGCCCCTAAAAGAGTGGAGGGAAGGAAACAAGGAAATCAGCAACGAACGCGCTGACGCGTGTGGTATTACACCACAATAATGTGGACACGTTCGCGCAAGACTGTCATCCTCGAGAAGCGCAAAAGTACCTCCACTGCCTTGTGAGCTGACAAGCGATGGGGCCTATGTTCTTGCAGCACCACGCAAACGTAAAGGCGGCACTAACTTAGGAAACGGGGATGATACGTGTTTTACTTTTACAGCGATATGGTCCTTATTTGGGTGTTCCACATTTTGAAATATTCGTGCAATATTCAAAAAAATATTTGTATTCAAGAATAGCGGCCATTCGATTCGGAGCTCGCATCGAATAGGACACCATTTGAATTGACATTCGAAAATTTCCCACATTCGCACACCGCTGGTTATTGCTAATAATTTTGAAGAGAAACTAGCAATGTCTGATTTTTCTTTGTACTTTTCTTTTCAATTTACTTCTGCCCATGAATCCGCCTGTTTTTGAATCAAACGGTTCATTCATTCATTCATTCATTCACTGTTACTCTAATGCAGCCGCCTTTTCCGGGAAAAGGTGACACACATCTGCAGTGGCTCGCAAACAAAACGACTCGGGCCGGGCGTTTTACGTTAATGGAGGTTTAGCATGACACGAAGTGCCATATCCCCTATCGATGGCGCCTATACCGGCGCTTACTTCCTTTCCAGTGTCGTTAAGTTCTCAATTCAATGCGGGCACTACCTCGTCATTATTTCAGCACCCAACGAACCAAGCGCCGCTCGCCTGCATGCCGTACTGACCGTTTTTCGAGAAGCCAAGAGGGTCACAAGCCAAAGCACGCCAGCCGATCGTTACCGGACGGAATGACCAACGTACTTTTCACTCTCCCAAATGAAGCACCAGCGTGCGAGGGTATACAATACGCGTCAAGTCTTACAAAAAAAAAAAAAGATACACCTTCCACCTTCGTGTACGTATGATGGTAGCGGGACGAGGGTTGGTATTTTTTCAGTTACCGTTTACCGAGCCCGAGTTCGAACCGGCCCTCCATGCAAAGCTATACTGTTTGCCTCGACTGAGTAATGTAGGCGCCTACGTTGAGAATCGGATCGATGGGATTTTCCGCGAATGCATGCATCCACCGACGATCACTGTAGGGCCGCGATTGATGACTGCACAGCGCCTGCTCTGCATACAGCTACACAGCCAAGTAGGAAAACTGTGCCGTTGCGTGTGCATGCAGTTTGATGTCGAGAAAGTATATCACCTTCTTCCCGCTTAAACCACGTAGTCAAGTTTTAGAAGCTGGAGGTCTGCTTAATAGGGTACGGCATAAACGAATACCTATTCTTTCCTAATATGAATTGCCAGCAGTGAGACTTGCAACTTGCGGCTGCGAAGAGACAAGGGAACACCTGTGCCACTGACCACCCTTAAAAACTCAAGGATGTCCTCCGGAAGCTATGCTCCGTCGCTTAGATGAAAGACCAATCTCAAAGGAAAAAAAGGGTTTTAAAAAAATGCCGAGAGCTTGGCCCACGCAAGCACGAGTCCACAGTAGCTCTTGTGTTTCTCAATGTCAGGGAGAAATAAAAGGCACGTATTTCACGCTGCACGTCGTGTTAATTCATGACAGCTCCCCCTCCCCCCTTTTTTTTCCCCTCACAGCGAAAGGTCCCTCATCACTCCCATCGGTCCAAAAGGGGTCCCCCCAAACATCCAAGGCTGAGAACCACGGTGTTAGTGTGTGATCTGCGAGTCCACAACATAAATGCATCTTTTGTTAATTTAGTTACCTTTCTCATTTTTATATACTCTATTTTTCCCCTCTCTCCTACCACCTGCCACGGCGGTTTGGTGGTTAGGGGCCTTATGGCGCTCGACTGCTGACCAAAAGGCCGCGGCATCGAATCACGGCCGCGGCGGCCGCATTTTCGATGGAGGCGAAAACGTTTGACACTCGTGTACTTAGAGTTAGGTGCACGTTAAAGAGCCCCATGTGGTCAATATTTCTCGAGCCCTCCACTTCGGCGTCCCTGATAATCATATCGTGGTTTTGGGATGTTGCACACCAACAATTATTATTGTCGTTGTTGTTGTTGTTGTTGTTGTTGTTGTTGTTGTTGTTGTCGTTGTTGTTGTTGTTGTTGTCGTTATTATTATTATTATTATTATTATTATTATTATTATTATTATTATTATTATTATTATTATTATTATTATACTTTCATTTACCCAACTGTAGGCTGGCCAACCAAGCTTGGTTAACATCCCTGTCTCTGTCTTTTCGTTTCTCTCCCTCTATCTCTCTCTAACAGTTCGTGCGCGTATAGCAACCAATCATGGCGTACAATGGCAAACAAAAGAACTTGCGAGCCATTTACAAGTAGGCTACACATTAGGCGCGGATAACGATAGTCTTTGTAATCCTACAAGCAACCCTTCACATCCCCGAAATAAGCCCGCTCGCGTCGGAGCATGTCCGCGTAAATAAACAGTGCCAAGCCTGACATATGGTATCGTCGGCATCATATCTCAACGCTGATGGCACAAACGTTTCGGGCGCAAAACATTGATCGAGATACCGGTCAAAACATACCGAGTCTTTTAGGTGCGGCCGTATACACCAACCCGTGCATCGATCAGCCTTCATTTCGTACATCATAATTTTCTTTCACCGTACAGTCCCACAACATGGGCTAATTACGCTTTCGGTTCATCGACCGGCTTCTTTTATAACCCAGGTCGCAACTCACGAGAGAAACCGCCTGGCCTACGCGTACATTGCATGCCATTCACACGTCGATACAGCCAGATGCAAGAACATGCCGATATCTCCTTTGTGTATATTGGGCTGCCAACATCGAGGCCACGCACGGCGCACGCAGAAATAAAAATTAAAGCTCCAACCTCCAGGATCAAGTGTGGGCCATCCAGCAAGCCCGGTGAGGCGGCGAGGAGACAGGGTCTCCGGTCCTCCTCGAGGGTGGCCTAGGCCCAGGCCACGAATTTGCCGGAGTTTTTAATAAAGTTGTTACCTCCACCACCACTTTCAATTAAAACGGTACGTACGCCCTGACCTCCATGTGCTTCCTACGCGGCTTTTAGCTCCACATTAAGGAGTACTGATTCAACAATAACTGTTTGGGTTTAACGTTCCAAAACGACGATATGATTCTGAGGGACGCTGAAGTGGAGGGCTCCGGGAATTTCGACCATCTTGAGTTCCTTAACGTGCACCTAAATCTAAATGTGCGGGCATCAAGCACTTTCGCCTCCATCGAAAATGCGGTCGCCGTGTCCGGGATTCGATCCCGCAACCTTCGGGTCAGCAGTCGAGCACCATAATAACTAGATCACTGTGGTGGGTGCTAACCCTATATCGCCATCGAAGGAACATCAAGCATCACGTAACAGGAACATGACACATCGAACGCATTAAAGTGTCTTTCGGGTAAACTACAAATTTTAGATATAAATATTATTGTATATACACACGAAATACTATGCCGTAAGGCCAAGCCTGCGCCGCAATAAAAAGAAATATTGTTGTATATAGGTCATTACACTGTATCAAGATCATTGTTTTATAAGCCTTGCTGTGAAGCCGCCGCAATAAAAAGAAATATTGTTGTATATAGGTCATTACACTGCATCAAGATCATTGTTTTATAAGCCTTGCTGTGAAGCCGCTGCCACCCGAAAGGGGGCCGCGGCTCTGTCAAGATGTTCCTCACAGCCTTTCCTGTACCTCCACTGTCTGTAACTCTACAAGGCAGAAATAAAGAATATTAATTTTTTCGCTCAACTCAGCCACTCGCACGTCTTCCAGCAAGGTCTCCCTCTGAGACTTTTCCTCGGGAGAGGTTGATTCATAACGAAGTAAAAAACGACTGCGCCAAAATACATTACCGTGCACTGGGTATTTCTCCATATCGTTTTGTTCTATTACTCTTACGGACTTCAGCAGTAGATAGGCGAGAAGGCTTGCCTCCCTGGCGACGACTATCGCTCTAGCCTTATTCAGGCGAAAGCCTTCCACGTCTCGTGCGAACGTGGCCATAAACCGGCGTGAGAGACGTGAAGCAAAAACAAAAACAAAAAACAAAAACAAAAACACGTGAGGTCTATAGGGCAGCGAAACCCGCACAAAAGCGAGTGGATGCATTACTGTGAATATATGAGAGGATAATTAAGGCAAATTAGGTGAGTAGTAAGGTAATTATAGGGTAGTCTATGGGTGAACTTTTAATTATTGAGTTACCAAGTGAAAATTTAATAGTGAAATGTATTTAGTGGAAGTCGGACGTTGACATAGGACGCACGGTAAAATAGTCACACCGGGTGGTTTTTGCCTTCGAGTCATATTAGGCGATAGCATAAGGAACCCAGCGAGCTTTCTTTTTCTTCTTCTTCTTTTTCTCCTATGAAGCTCAATTTGTCGTTCCTTTCAGACTTTAAGCTTATATTACAGTAAAGTTGGCCCCGTACTTTGCTGACAAATGGAAGATTCTCCCCAACCCTTTCTTTTTTTCTTTTACGGAAGCCTCTGATCGGCGCAGTGCAGTATTCGTGCGATAGCAATCATAAGTACACATACTCAGCATGTAAAGCCAACAGACAATCAATCCAAGAAAAGCGCAATAGAAATTAACAATTCTTTTTTTTTTTAATATATAAATAATGAAGAAAAAAAAAACAAGTTGAATGAATGCGTACGAAGCGACAACATGCTCCCTGTAAAGGCTGAAGTCTCAGCAGCCTATATGGAAGCACTGATGATTACTCGCACGAGCTTCCAAGTGCTTGCGGCACTAGGAAAACTCACAAGGCGCCCTGATGATATTATCAAATGTTACGATACAACCTATATGCAACAGAAAAAAACAGAGAAAAGAGGACACGACGAGATTTTGGCGACTGCAGTGTAATTGTAAAATCAAAGAGTGATCTCAGTTGTGTACAGCTGGCTCTCGCATCTCATTTCTGGTATATAGAGCATTTTAGACTTTGCTTAGCGCCAACGCGACAAGGAATATGCAATTTCAAGAAGAAAACAGGTGCGACTTATAGGGAAAAAATAAATAAATATAACTTTCGATTGCAAGAAAGTCGTGTGACGGTGCATGTGTGCGGGTGCATGTGTGTGTGCGGGTGCATGTGTGTGTGCGGGTGCATGTGTGTGTGCGGGTGAGTATGTGCAGTAAAAAAAAACATGTTGCTAGGCTAGTTGGTAAAACATTTCAAAATTGTTTGATCGCTAATACACCGCACATTCACGCACGTACACACCCACACATTCAGGCACCAAACACGTAGAACGCAGCACATGTTTATGCCTGAATGGTTGTGCGGAACACGGTGCGTGACAGCGCGAAGCGCAAACACCGAGGCGGCATAATTTGCACGCAGCGAGGCAAATGGAGGAGATTGATTCAGCTGTGCCTGGCGCGTTGGGCAGTCGCCACGCTTACTGACCGCCCCAGCGCTCTCTCTGCTACCACTCGCTATCGACACGAACTTAGCGCGAGATTCTAGTGAAATATGCATGAATAACCTGCGCTCGTGCGTGGGCAAACAATACGACAAACTAAAAACACGCCGACGACCTGTTTTAGCCGTTGGTCGTTAAAAAATGAGGCCACACCATCGCGTAGCGTGAATGCATCGACCACCCGACGTGGTCGATACAGCGTTTGACAGCACGCTCTGTTCTGGCTGACTGCCACGGCAGGAAACTGGGGCACGCGTTCTGAGACACTGCGTCTTATGGACCCCCTCGGTGTATCGATGACGAACGTGACAAAGGTTTCCGGCTGGAACGCGCGACACCAAAACAGTCACAGTGTAGCGCTTTCAATGGGTCGCACTGGGTTTTGTCAAGCTAGAAATCGACTAAAACACAAAGGAACTGCCTAAACGTTTCCGCACGTAACCTTCACCGTGTCAGGGTTCGTCTTCGTCTCGGCTTCCGTATACAAAGTGGACGTCACTGTACCACCGCATCCTTAGCGCCGATCGCGTCAACACTTCTGACAGGTTATACTGCGATTGATCGATTGATCAGGAGGTGGTTATTGTTAGGAAAAGAAAAGGGAAAATATTTTCCGCGGCCCATAAGGGGGCACGGCTCACCTCCATCAGAAAGGAAGTAAGCGGATAAAACCAAAATTCAGGAGCCCTTCCTCTACCGGGAAAATGGGGGGCATTGCGAAGCTTGCCATGTGCGTGCCCGACTTACTACTTTACTTTCTTTCTTTTTTCTTTCTTTTTTCTTTCTTTCTTTCCTTCTTCCTTTCTTCGTTATTTTCTTTCTTTCCCTCTTTTTCTGTTTCTTTCTTTCTATCTCTCTTTCCTTCTTTCATTCATTCATTCCTTCATTCTTTCTTTCTTCCTTTCCTTCCTTCTTCCCTTCTTTCTTTCTTTCTTTCTTTCTTTCTTTCTTTCTTTCTTTCTTTCTTTCTTTCTCTCTTTCTTTTTTTTCTCATCACGCAATGTTACCTCTTCACCTTTTCCTTCCTACATGTGGTAAATCTGACCTTCATCCACGTGTTTAGCAGCGCTACACTTCTATTTGTACAGGCAACAACGATGTTCACACGCTCATATTCAGGCAACAATGAAACGCGGCAACGTGAAATGACAAGTGACATCGATAAAAGATCAGATTGCGATATCAGAAACAGCTGTTCGTCGACAAGCCCGCGATCGACAGAGAGCATGAATTGTTGGAAAACGGCGCACACGAATACGCATGTGACCGGCGCACCTTTGAGGGTTGCATTTCTGTACACTCGCCGGCGCCGGGTTGTTCGCGTATAACGCCGCCGCCACCGCAAAGCTTCACTTGAACGTGAAAGAGAGTTTGAACCACCGTGCGGAGCCGACGTCGCCACGTCTACGACTTCCATAGACCAAATTACGAAGGCCGCACACGTTTTATGTGAGCTGTCGTCTTAACGAGAAAAAAAATCAAGGTAGCTTCGCATTAGTGGTACCAAGCCTGAAGGAAGTGCGGAGCTGGGCGGTCTTCTTTGTTTCTCCTCGGTTTTCTCTTTCTTTCTTTTTTGTATTTTCCAGTTTTTTTTTCTGTCTTTTTTTCTCTTCATTTCTACTTATTTCTATTTTTCTTCCTACTTCTTTCCTTTCTTTCTCTCTCTTTCTATTTCTCGCTTGCTTCCTTTTTTTTTTTTCATTTTTATACTCGGTTTCATTTAAAGTGTTCCGCACTCAATATCATCATCTGGGTGCTCGAAGAACAAGAGGAAGAAGACTTCTCTTTGGCACCAGCGCGCGCTCGATACGCTGCTGATGGCTATGCTATATATGGTTTTGCTGGAGTTAAGATCATCATCAAGGTGCTCGAAGAACAAGAGGAAGAAGACTTACTTCTCTTTGCGTGCACGCGCGCTCAGATGACTATGCTATATGTGGTTTTGCGTGCGTTACGCCAAGCGACGACGACAACATACGACAGCCTGGCCCCCCTAAAGTGATCCGCACTTAACAGGTGCCATGAAGTATGCACTCTATAGTGAATTACTCCAGACTAAGTTTAAAATTTCCAACTGTACACTAAAATAAACGGTTCATCCATCAAAATAGCAAGTTAGGTTAAGTTCTTATCCGTTCATAACACTTCTTTGAAGCGCGAAAAAGGACAGAGACAAGCGCTGTCGTGCCGCTCCTCGTCATTTTCCTCATGACTATTAAATAAAGTTCTTGTCTCTGTCGCAAGTGCTGTCGTTTTGCCTTCTATCTTTTTTTGTGTGTGTGCTGCACTCTTAAATAAAGATTATGGAGGAATTGTTAAGTATTGCGAACTACAAGTAAATGCAAGTGTTCGTTAAAGATAGACACATGGAAATGTGTCTATCTATAACTGACGCACAGTGTCAATGTGTCTATCTCTAACTGATACACGACATTCCGTCGTGTACGAAATGTGACACACACATTGACGCTGAGATGAAGATAAAAAAAAAACGAAACAGAAGATATCAGCTGCCGTGAATCCGGAACGGTACCAGCGAGGCGCGAGAGTTGCATGTTTCACGACCGTCAGAGAGGTTTGATAATCAACACCAGCACACGCAAAACGGCCACGAGTATAATTTCACAATTTGTCGAAAACAGAAAATAACGCCGAACATGCAGCCCCCCCGCGCGGATAGTTCGTGTCGATTGCGTCGCACGGGCGGGTGGAATCACCTCGGCGGAAGCGTATAATACAGAGGCACGCCAGCGTTAGCTCGTCGCTGCAGCATCGATTGACAGCAGCTGACCTTCACTTGTCGGCCCGCATGTTAATGCAACGCGAGGCCTGACGACGACGGCGAGAGAGTGCTGCTGTACGCCGAGAGACGATTCGACGAACCCCGAGCTCGCCGCTCTAATGACACTCGACTCTGGTGTGCTTATACTTCCCGCCTGCATAATTAACAACGCGAGGAATAAACTTCCAACCTCCTGTACACTTTTAGGGGATCATGGTTCGCAGCGCATCTTTTTTGTTTGTTTGTTTGTTTGTTTGTTTGTCTGTCTGTCTGTCTGTCTGTCTGTCTGTCTGTCTGTCTGTCTGTCTGTCTGTTTGTTTGTTTGTTTGTTTGTTTGTTTGTTTGTTTGTTTGTTTGTTTGTTTGTTTGTTTGTTTGTTTGTTTGTTTGTTTGTTTGTTTGTTTGTTTGTTTGTTTGTTTGTTTGTTTGTTTGTTTGTTTGTTTGTTTGTTTGTTTGTTTGTTTGTTTGAATACCTTTCAATTATATTACAGAGAGAAATCAGAGGTTTAGCGATGAAGTCGAGGCGTGCGTGTAAAACTGGAGGGCGTTTTGGGGGGCTTATATGTAGAACATTGGAACTATTAGGACACACCAACTCTGGAGCATTCACCACGATTACAGTGGTCCAAAATAAAAGTAAGAACAAATATATTTTAAGGAACGTATTAGTTCGAATAACAGTACAGAAATAAAAGGATAAATAAGGCGAAAAATAACTCCACAGAAATAAGATATAACTTGAACTTGAAGAAATCGTAAAATATCGGGGCATTGTTTTCACGGAAGAAAAAACTGAATTTTCATTCCGAATTCATGGCGTTTAAATCTCATCGCCTCTACTATTCCTAATGCAGCATTATAACACAATTTTTTTTTCATACATATCAAAAGGTATAGTGAAGAAGAAAACGCTACGGCACCAATCCTTCATTGTCTTGTGTTGTGCGCTAGATACTGGAAAAACATACTCTCGTTAATTTTGAACACAAACTCAATGTTATCGAACTATCGACAACACCTCCACACATATAGTAGCATGCTTCCAGGTTTTTCGTAAATGCTCAGAAACTTGAGCCATGCGGCGGAAGAAAGATGTGAATTTTCCTATCCTCCAATTCTGTTTTACGCTACCACAGTCACTTTTTTTTTAGCCCTGCGTGCCTGTTCATCTATTGAGCTTAGTAGTTTATTGACGCTACAGTTATTCGCCGGACTTTGACCTTACCAAGGTGAGCTGGAGTGCGATTTAAGGAAGTCCATGTACTGAAGGAAAATGGGTTCATTAGACGTTGAAAAAAAAAGTGACAGCCCCCTTTGGATAACGCTAAGGGGATCACAGGCGAAAGCTTATGCTCCCCTTAGCGCATATATATATATATATATATATATATATATATATATATATATATATATATATATATATATATATATATATATATATATATATAGTTGCAGCAATGAAATAACGCTGGCCCCGGTAGAATAAGGAACAAAAGAGAGTACGACGCACGTTGGTTTTGCACGGTATATTTTCTAAATATACCGTGCAAAACCAACGTGCGTCGTACTCTCTTTTGTTCCTTATATATATATATATATATATATATATATATATATATATATATATATATATATATATATATATATATATATATATATATATATATATATATATATACCCGCCATACAAGACGCTCATTCAGGCCTTAGTGGATTGTGGTATGCAACACCAGAGAACGCTCGACAAGCACCAAATGAGACGCGATGTTTGAGTATTTTAACGCATCGCCACTGCATCGAGCTGGACAGTGTAAGAGACCCTCGGAATTTCAGTCATCTTCCAACCGTCTGCAATGCGCAGTACTCAAAGGAGCGAATCCTCTACTGCGTGATAGACCGATGCCGGACCTAAGCTGCCCGGCGGCTCGAGCTTTTCCCGGGAAGCAGCATGTGGCGTGTCGGGGCGCTGAACCGCGGGCCCTTGCGCGGACTCGCACCGCCGACTCCGCGCTTGCTTCAGCGGCGTGGACGTACGTGCTGTCCATGCCGACGAGACGAGCACCGGAAGATGTGGTCGCCTCTCCTTCTACACCCACCTATGTATAAGCCTTTTCACCCATTCTGGTGCACTGCTCCACGATCCGACCACAAATGCAACACATGAGTCTTCAGTTCGCTAAAAACCATCATAGAGTGTATGCTTCAGATTTATTTATATTATTTACAATATTGCAAACCTCGAATAGGGGTTATTTCAAGGTGGCACAGGAAGAAAAATGCATCACAACATTAGTCGATACAAACATACATACACAACAAAATTTACGGACTATCGCTGTCGTATACATTTCACATCAACGCGCAAACATGCCTCTGGTCATGCAACATTGAGAGGATGTACAATTTCGCTTTAGATAACACAGAGAGAGTTCTGCAATATTAGTTACTCAACTACAAATTAACCCCTCTTCTTTGAACTAGTAGCCAATACAGCGCAAAATAAATTGCGCATTCGATTAATTCAACTTTCTGCATAGCCCCAGTGTCCTTCCTTAGCATCAATGTGCGGCGTAAGACTGTAGCAGACCACTTTGGTGAAGACACTGCGATGTTTAACTGCGCGGTCGACGTGCCGCGTTGCAAGACCAACGTCAAAACTATAACTTTTATATTTTGCTGCAAATGAATGCAACGAAAAACAAATTTGGTATGCGATTTGAGCCTACGATTTGATTCGTTTTATGCAAAATCATATGACTGACTGAAGAATAATTAAATATATAATTACGCGCTAATTGAAATTAATTGCCGCAACTCGCACAAAACAACATATCACTTCATTTTCTTTCTCGAAATGTAATATAGAGCGCCTTATAATTATTTTGTACGAATTTGACACATTTGCAAACAGTCGATCCTAATTTGCGCCTGAAGGAATTAAAACGATTGGTTGGATCCTCTCTTTCGGAGAGGATCCAACAAAGGACGCAGTACGATTGACATCCGAAATAAACCAGGATAAAAGGCAACCGCATCAAGTGTGAAATGCTGCGCAGCGGACAACTGTGTCCGCTGTGCCGTTTCTTGGATGACCCAGGCTAACCTGTAGCCTTCACAAAGCTCTATTTATAGAATTACCAAGATTTCAATAAACGATGCGCTTATTCATCAGCTCAGGGGTGACAAGGAACTTAATCATCCCGTTCACGGTTGTTTATAGACCGTGTTCCTATATATGAACACGTATGCGAAGCCTGCGACACTTATTTGTGTCACGTTATTATTCTCATGAAGCTCAGGAACGGAGCGCGCAAAAATGACTGAGATCATAAAAGCGTACTTGTTCGGGCCGGTTTATTCATGGTCGCTGGGCAAACAGCGCGAAAAACAGGACAACAGAAGAGACGAGACAAACAACTTACTTACTGTCTCACTTACAACGACTGGCATTTATCGTAGTCTATGTTAACGTTCGGTCTCACGTAAGACAAATGCTGTGCCTCTATGAGCGTCGTGGTTTACAAAGAAGTACAAGAAGATAATATTTAATGAAGAAAGAGCACGAGGGGTTGGCCTTAAGAGCGTGTGTAGACTGCAACACCTCAGCAGGGAAAACTTTAAAGGCGCTAACGACGAAGACGAAACACATACAACACGACTGTCGCTTAAACTTGCAACTGACGTTTATTTGAAATGAAACACATAATATACCCGCGCATCAAGCTCGTACCTGTGTTTCCTTTCAAATTTCGTTTGCGCTTTTAAAGTTTTCTCTAATGATGGACCAACTCGCCCAAACCAAGGTATTGTTACCTCAGCAGGGTAAGGGAAAATTGTAAAGGCAGCGATAGACAGAAGTGTGACGAAAGGCGATTGTGATGTAGTGTATAATGAGTTACAGTTCCTGTGCACACGTTGTACTACGCACTGCGTTGCGCCGCGCACTACGGGCAGGAGTCTTCACATAGAACATGTTCTATCTCAGCCTGTCTTACTTATTGACTTCAATACCAATTTTAAAGTGCATTCTTTGCGATAAACCCGATTCAGAAACACAGCCCTCAATGAAGTATCCAACTGGCGCCACCGAATTTTCATGGCAACTTCCTGGCGTCCACGCAAGACCAGAAAGAATTAGAGCGTTTCAATTCAAGAGGCTGCCGCGTCGCTTTAGCGGATCTCGATCAGAGGAACTCTATAGCTATGGGCGCCGTATAACAACAAGGTTTTCTGACTTCATCGTGCAGAGCGCTAAACAGACTAGAAAAGAAAATACGAGGCGGCTTCGTAGTCCGTGCGTTATTTTAATGCTCATGATGGATGGGGCGAGCCCATTTCAACACCCTATGAAAGTGACTTCGGTTTTGACTCACCTCCCTATTTGAGCTTCACACGTAAGCTTTTAGAAAGCCCGTCTACTTTACTTTACACCGTCATGCACGAACACTCTCTATCTCATTCTTATTGTTATGCAACCTCACGCACGATGGTCCTCATCTCACATACGGCAAGCAGTTGAAGGCTCGCAACATGCCTACACGTTCGTGAATAGCGCCGCACCTGTGCTTCTGCTGATCTTCCACTCGTAAATGCTACATTCTGCTAAGCAAATTTCAGCTGCCGGCTGCTGTTTCGTGATAAGCGGTGACCACGCAAAACTCGCACTACGTTGTCAGCCGCGAGACAACCTGTATGAAAGGAGTCACGCACGCGTGACGAAGTAGTTAAGAGCGGTGACAAAGGACGTGTGTCAGCAGCACTGTAGTAACGTGCATGTACCTACTTTTGTGCGTGCGCCGTCAGTCAAACCGAGGATGATCGCAGGCCGCGAGTCACGGCGAGCAGCGTGCCAGGAGCACCGAAGAAAGCGGCAGTAGTCCGTGGCAGCGCGCATGCGAGAGCTCAATCGCCCCACCACCGGCCATGGGCGCGCGGTCGGGTGACTCGGGTCTCGCCGACGTCGGCGGGACAGAGCCGTGGATACGAGTCAACAAGCGCGGGGTTGCTACGGTAGCGGCTCGGCGCTGAAACGCTCTCAAAAACGCGCGCCGCATTTAAACGCCGCAGCTGTTCCATGACTTGCCATGCCTGTGCTTTCGTCTCTAGCAGTATACAGTGGGGTACGCGAAATGAAAAAAAAAGAAAAGAAAGAAAAGGTTAATCTATCTTCGGTGGCAGGCGGTCCTAACAAGAGAGTGAAACGTGTCTTCGTAGAAGTAGGAGCAGCTTTGTTACATGTTTGTTGGACAGAATCTATTGAAAAGGAGAAAAAGGGGACGCGCCTTGTGTGTGTATTTATGACTCTCCCTTTGTCCGATGTCGTCGTCGAGCCCTACACTTTGTATTTTTTTTTCTTTTTGTGTAACAAATGCAAAAAATATTCGAACTGTGCGTCTACCAGCTGTTGGCGCATCACTGAATAAACTTTGATTTAAAGAATGCAACGTGACTAACCGCAAACTAAATCCAAATACGCTTACTCCGGACGGCTTACTAGAGCAAGCATAAATAATTATTATACCGCTTTTAATTTATTGCAAATGATTCAACACTTTTTAAAATTAGCGTGTAAATTTTTGGCAGATTTGCCGACAGCCAGAATGGTGATTCAATAGAGAGAAGATTTCGACCACCTTCCATGTTTTCGTTATACTTTCTCAAAAAAAAAGACAAACTTTTTTTTAATACAGAGCAATATCCTGGGCTGCTGTCATAAGTTTTAAATAACTGTTTCAACTACAAAATCAGATAAAGCAATGTTTTTAGATGTACATCAATTTGATGTGAAGCAGTGTTTTTTATAAGGTGGAATAATTACACACGAGCCGAAGAAGGTTCGCGGCTCTCGGAAGGATAACCTTGAAATTTCACACCTGTTCTACATAAAAGAGGTGCCCAATATTACTGTCAAAAATGAAAAAAAGTCAGTGCAATCAAGCAAGTTGGAAAATATAGAAAGCAAGTGAAATGCTTAACCGATAAGAAAGGAAATAGACGACGGCTTGTCAAATACGCGTCAACCAAATAAACCTGATAAGTGCGGCACTTTACGCTTTTGCTTTTGATTTCCTTGATTAAAGTCACGCATGTGCTTACAAATTACTCAATCTTGTCTGTATCGAAGCAATTACTGTTTCCACTATGACTGCTTTGCTTTTTTTGTCGATGAGTGTAGCGCCGGCAATCGCAGAAATACTTGGTTCCCCTTTAAAGCGTGCTTCTCCTTTATAATATACTTACTGTGGAGAAGCCAGCGTCATAGAAAAGTGGAGAAGCCATTTTTTTTACGACGCTGCCCGAATCAATGAACAACTTTATTTGTCCCTATGTAGTTGAACGTTCTTTCACGCAAAATATCGGCTGAAAACTCAGTCAAGTGAAGATATATCACTTTTGCATTTGCATATATTCATGCCTTTGAACGCGACAGCGTTAAAGAGCTCGTTTCGCAGAAATTTCGGTGTCGGCGTCAGCGTCGGTGTCGGCAAGGTTGGTTGTGAGCGAAAAATAATCATCTTGGTCCGTGACCGAGAAATCGAGAAGGATGCAAATAAAATAAATAATAAAAATGTTCGCTTTGAATAATACTCCAACCCATGCAGTCTATGTGGCAAGCAGGTGTTCTACCACAAAGCTACGCTACTGCATAAAACTGCTTCGGGAAAAAAAAAAAAAAGAATCACTATATGAATGTTATGTAGTGGAAAGAAAATAAAAAAAAACTTCGCTTCGAGTGACAATCTAACCGAGGCCGTCAGCGCGGCAAGCAAACGTCCTACCACAGAGCCACGCTATTGCTTGGAACTGCTCGAAAACACCACACGAATGTCATGTAGTGGAAGGAGTCTCCTTAACGCTTGTAAGATTGTGCGGCAGAACCGTAGTAAAGGTGATATGCGCGTGAGCGTAGCCTTCGATAGCGCTCCTCACCAAGGAACTGGCATATCTTTCACGTGGATAATGGCTTTTCTTTTTTTTTTTTTTCATTTTTCAGTTGATTACATGAAGTGTTATCACGCATCAGGGTTGCCGTTGGGTAGATTTGAAAAGGAGCAAGAATGCAAGCTAGAAGTAGCCAAAATAGCCATGCCATTTCAAATATATATACAAATTTGTAGCCACATAGAAGAAAACGGTATTTTGAGTAGAACTTTTTGTACAATAAATATGATTTGGAGTATGCAGAAACATAAAAATAACATCATATTTCTTTCCCTCTTGCTCTTCAAGCCGAAGGTGAGCGGCAAAAAGGATTTATTTATTTATTTATTTATTTATTTATTTATTTATTTATTTATTTATTTATTTATTTATTTATTTATTTATTTATTTATTTACCACAAGGCCTAAGAGCATTACTGAAGAGAGTAATGCTCTTAGAATGACACCATCCCGTCCCGTTATAAAGGGGACGCTCGTAGCATCCATCCATCCATCCAACCATATCAGGGCCCACGACATGGCCGTGGAGTTTAACCTCCCCGTCCCGTCGTGGGAGTGGCCCACCGGTGTCACCCCCTAAGGGGGGGTCGAGCGCCGCCTCCGGTTACTAATAAAGTTCTTTGCCTGCCTGCCTGCCTGCCTGCCTGCCTGCCTGCCTGCCTGCATCGGGCCGACGTAAGGCCGACGGCAGCGAACGCCCGCTGGTGTCAGTGCAAAATATCGCGACGAGGCAGCACGCAGTTTTAAGCTTATGTCCGGTATTGTGTGTGTTGTGCGTGAAGGTCGGTAAGGATGCCGCGTACCTGCTGCGTACCTGGGTGTCGATGAGGATACAAGGGAAATGACGGAAAAGTGTCGCTGTTCTGGCTTCCTAGAGACAGCGAACGGCGGGAAAAGTGGAAGCGGCATACCTCGGCAAGAAAGGAGTAGTTTCACATTTGACTCCCCGCATGTGCGTGTTTGCGAAAAGCGCTTCGATGATAGTGACAGTGTTCGCGTGGACCAGTGGTCAGTCGGAGGTGTTGCTGAGACGTCGCAGCGCGATTTTCGGAAACTTTTGCCGGACGCTGTGCCAAGGATTTTCGACGGCCTCCCGATGTAATTGTCTTGCGCAAAAAGCCTAAAACTCGCTCGCCCACACAGCGAAAGCGTAAAATATACACACAAGTCTATGTGCTGTGCACGTGTATTAAAGTAACACGTGTATTAGTAACATCGTGCGTGACGTCACGTTACGTCATCGTGACATCACAAGCAGGCAAAGAGTTCTTAGGCTCTTCGCGGCTTCTTCCGCCAGGCGGATCGTTTGTTGCTGTGAAGCTCCTCTACACCGCGGATGTGCCGGCCTCCGTGACCTAGGCCTTTGGAAGCAGAGGGCTTCCTTGTCTGGCGCAAAATAAAGTTGTTATCATCATCATAATAATAATCATCATCATCATCGTGACATCACAAATTTAGACATTCTCTGACGTCATACGGTGACGTCATCACGTGATGACTTTTTGCATCACTCGTGTTGATGCCGTCGACGTGGGATGCCTACGCCGACGGTCAATTTTACGCGTTCGAATAGGCATCTAAGGCTAAAGCCTAAGAAATAGTACATAAGTACGCTTGCATCTGACGACCTTTCAGCGACGGACAAAAACATGCTGACATTGGTTGTGGACACCGGCATAAAAAAAACATTTTAATACATATTGCCGTCCTGTTCGTCCTTCTCGCACCAGTGATGTTGCGAGGAGTGCATAACACCCTGCAATGCATGGGAGGCGCTAAGATTATGAAACTGAAACTTGAAGTTTGTAGAGCTGTTAGACTAGCAGTATTCGATCTTCGAGTTTCAAATCAACGCCGATGCCAGAGGGTCCCAGGTTGATCTGCGAGACGTTGTGACCGCGAGCGCGGTACCGCCTCGTCCCACGGAAAGGGGCGTGATTCAGGGAGCGTGTTGAGGCAACGATCCCTCTGGCACAAGCGAAGTTGCCCCTATAGCTTTAGTTGGGCATTGCTGGAAAAGGACGTCGCTTGCTTTCGAGATTGGCTGGCTACCTTCGCTTGGTTCTTGCTTTGCACCTGTCTGGGTTAGCTTGGCTCTGGGTCCGCACCAGTCCTGTCTGGGTTAGCCTGTCTCTGGGTCCGCACCAGTCCGTCTGGGATCGCTCGTCTCCGGGTCCGCACCAGTCTGTCTGGGCTAGCCTGTCTCCGGGTCCGCACCAGTCCGTCTGGGATCGCTCATCTCCGGGTCCGCACCAGTCCGTCTGGGCTAGCCTGTCTCCGGGTCCGCACCAGTCCGTCCGGGTTAGCCTGTCTCCGGGTCCTGCACCAGTCCGTCTGGGATCGATCATGCTGTCCGCACCAGTCTGTCTGGGTTAGCCTGTCTCCGGGTCCGCACCAGTCCGTCTGGGATCGCCTCGTCTCCGGGTCCGCACAAGTGGGGCTTTGCTTTGCTCTGGCTATGCACCAATCTGCCTTGGCTCTGGCCAAGGAAGGTTAGCATCATACTTCGCGCAATGCGAACTATGCCGATTTGGCTGGGAGAATGGTTCGCTCCTGTAATCTGACGTCTCAGAGGCCTTGGTATAGGAATGCGTTCCTTGTGAGAGTCGTACAACTTTGCTGCGTTGGCAGGAGGAGCTTGCGTCCTTCTGTAATCAAGCGTAAGGGATGCCGCAGCTTAGAAGTCGGTCTTCGTAGGCTTCGAGTCCACTCATGTTTCAGAGGTGCCTGGACGGTGCGGGTTGTGGCGTGTCCGTGTAATCCGGCTTGGGTGGAGCCGCGACCTCTGATCATAGCCCTCCCCACCATAGGCCGGCACCTTAAGGTATTACTCACTCAAACTCACACACCACAATTTTTTCAGCCTTCGCATTCACGCCTACTCACCCTCATGAGTGCTGGCTCACTCACGTTCACACTCACGTCCACTCACAATCATAGGCACTCACTCACGTCCACTCACACTAATAAGCACTCAGTCACGTTCATACCGACGCCTGCTCACACTCATAGGCACTCACTCACGTTAATCATACTCACACTCAGGCACTCACCCTCATAGGCGTCGTACTCACGCCTACTAACACTCTCGTCGCTCACTCACTCGCCTACACCTTACGCAGGGCTAACATTTACAGCTAAGAATTCAGCCCAAAAAAACTTCCGCATCTCCCGCTAAAGGGAACCATGTGTGGATGCGAAGCAGTGGGGAGATAATTAGCTTAAGCGGGAGGAACGTCGCCGCTCTCGTTTCACGGCAGCGCTGCACAGGAGAGAGAACGAGGCGCGCGCGCTCCGTCATTTTCATACCGCGGAACTACCGTGGCGCCCCCAGCGCACTATGCAGCTGTCACACCACCTGTCGTGCGTGCCGCTCCGTAGAGGATTCCTAGAGGAGAGGACGGGGGGGGGGGACCGCAGGAAAGGAGGGAGGGGGAGGGGATGTGCATGCGCCGTCGAGGATTCCTAGAGGAGAGAGGGGGGAGAGGACGCGCATGCGCTGTGGGGATGTGGGACGCGGTTTCCTAGAGTAGAGAAAGGGGGTGAGCGTAGGAGAGAATAGGGGGTGGGGACGCGCATGCGCTGTGGCGGTGTGGGACGCGGGAAGGAGCGACGGACTAAGCCTCCCCCCCCCCCCAAACATATGTAAGCAAGGTCAAGGAATGCAGTCAACCTGGGCGACAGACACCACCTGCCTAGCCATTGCTAAGCAGCCTCTCTGTGCTCTCGGCCATGGTGACTGTAGTGGTGGTTGACGGCCTTATAATTAGATGCGAAGCATCTTATGCTCGGGTCTATGTCCGTCCCTCCCGCGTCCGTCCCGCGTCCGGACACTCTCATGAAGTAGGGAAGCACCCACTATGCGAACCATAACACTTAGTCCGTCCCTCCTTCCCGCGTCCCACACCATCACAGCGCATGCGCGTCACCTCCCCCCTCTATCTCTCTACTCTCCTACGCTCACCCCCTTTTCTCTCCTCTAGGAATCCTCTACTCTACGGAGCGGCGCCCGCATCGCGCGTCCTACACCCCCCACAGCGCATGCGAGTCCCCTCCCCCCTCTCTCTCATACGCTCATCCCCCGTTCTCTCCTCTAGGAATCCTCTACTCTACGGAGCCCGCGTCCCACATTCCCACAGCGCATGCGCGTCCCCTCCCCCCTCTCTCTCCTACGCTCACCCCCCTTTCTCTACTCTAGAATCCTCTCCTCTAAGGAGCGGCGCCCCACATCCTCACAGCTCATGCGCGTCCTCTCCCTCTCTCTCCTCTCCTAAGCTCACCCCGTCTCTCCTCTAGGAATCCTCTACGGAGCGGCGCGAACGACAGGTGGTGCGACAGCTGCATACTCCGCTGGGGGGCGCGGTATGAAAATGACGGAGCACGCGCGCCTCATTCTCTCTCCTGTGCAGCGCCGCGATAAGCGCCCGGGCCGCTGCCGTGAAACGAGAGCGGCGACGCTTCCTCCCGCTTAAGCTAATTATCAGCACAGTCACAGCGAAAGCTGGGAGAGCACCATTTCTAAAACCCGTTGCAATCTATCTTGGGGCTACTAATACAAGTACGCTTGCAAGTTACCCACTACTCCATTAATTGATTCGGTGGCTCATGACGACGAAGAATTATGGCTCAGCCCTTTGTAATGGGTTGGAAGCATTCAACGACCCCCCTCGTAATGCAATTCATATTGTGTGACGCCTGGTTACACAAATGGCATTCTGTGACGCCTGGTTGTCGTTTCACTCTTCTGCCACGTTATATTGCGCATGTAAACGCGGTTCCTTCCAGACATAATGCTTGTATAGGGTTTTTGTGCGCCGGGTTCCCGAGCACAGGCGAAGCTCCTTAGGGGCGAAGCTCCTTGGGCCCGCACCCCGCCGTCGCCATGCGGCGCCGGCGCAAAAAGACGAAACGCAGCGCGCGCCGAACGCCGAGCGGTTTGGTTCTAGCGCACCAGAAATTCGAGGTTAAATAAAAGAAATATGCTCTGTGCACAACTGGTTATAATGGTCGTCTTCACTTTCACCATCTTTACCGTTGATTGTGAAATGACAACCATCATTCTAGCGCAGCACGGGCGCTTTGTCGAAGGTAGTAGTAAACGCCCCAACAGGCGCCGGCGCAAAAAAAAAGAAAAAAAAACCGTCGCGAACAACAAGGCGCGCGTCGGAAAAACAGTTCGCGTGACAGTACAATTGATCGAAAACCATTTTTGTACAGATATAAAAAAAAGAAAAAAATAGGAACCAACTTGAGATAACTTAGCGCTGCTCACAGAACATGGATAGTCGTCCTCAGAAACGTAAACGTGATGAAGACGATAAGCATCTTGGCAAGGATGCGGAACGCGAAGCCAAAGTAGCGGCAGCAAGACGAGCGGAGCTACAACGGCTACGCCGTCAGGATCCTGGCGTACGTGCTAGAGCGGCCGAATCTAAGCTCCGACGCCGCCAGCAGTTTCAACACGCACAGTCGTTTGCGTCCCATTTTTAAGCTTCGCTCATCGGTTGTATTCGTACACGGAACTGCTAGTTTTTTTTCAAGAATTTGTTTTGCTGCTGCGCAATATGTAATGCAAATACAGCTGTTATCTTTGCAGAGCAGGTCATCTGGCCCATTCAGGAATATTTTCTTTACTCTCAAAACTCAAAGTGCAAACTTTCAGACAGCAATGAACTAAATATAGCACGTGAATTTTCTCCGCCCGTCTAGCCCGTCTAGCCATTAGCTCCATTTTTCGACAGAATTTATTTTAAGCTTTGTGTCGCTCTCTGAACAAACCATGGAACAAACTAACACAGTAGACATCGTAGTGCGGCGGGAAGCTTCGACGGCGGCGCCGGTCGCGCCTCGCTCCTAAAAAAGCGGATTTTCTCGCCGTCAATGAACCCCTTTCAGCCAATGGTGTCGCGGCCGCTTTGTGGCACTCTTTGACACGCTGCTTTGTGATTCCTCTCGTGATCGCGGCGCGAAGGCGTTCTCAAGAATTCTTTTGGGAGCTTCAAACTCAAACCTGCTCCAAAAGGACGCCTTGTGGGAATTTTTGACGGGGGGGGGGGGGGGGGTTCTCTGTCGGCGAAAAGCCGCTCTTTTTCTTGAGTTCGCTTTCGGAAAAACGTGACTATTCGCGTCCTGCGAGTAATCTTGACAGAATGATGTGAGGCAATCGTGAAGCTTCACGAACATTGCGGCGCGGTCTGTGCCAGGGGCGTCGGCAGAAATTCTTTTCGGGGGGGGGGGGGGGGGGGGGCACCAGAAGGGGGGGTCATGTGGGCAGATGTGGTCGAGTGCCATTTTGTGCTTCAAGGAGGGGGGGGGGGGACGGGCCCGGTGTGCCACCCCCTGGCTACTCTAGTGATCTGTGCCGAGCGTTGCTAACAGCTTTTGTGGATGAAACTCGAATACGTAAAAAACAAACGAAGCAGGGGTGGCGATATACTCGGCCTTATGGGAATGCCGCCAGAGGGAGTACGCTTCTCTGGAGACATGGGAAAAGACGACGACGTTGCTGGTGCACGCGTGTGGTGGGCGCACGAGATCGAGGGGTCCAACGCGGCGCTCGTGGAGCGGCTGGGCCGACGTCGAGCTCTGCGATCCGCAGCCAGCCCGGCGCATTCGATCAAGGGCTCGTGAAGCGGCTCGACGTCGAGCGCTGCCATCGTCAGCCAGCCCGGCCGGCCGTCAGATACGACAGATTGCGGAGCGGCTGGCTGACCGGCAGCCAGCCAAGACCTGAAAATGTCCAACAGAAGTCTGGCTGGACGTAACTTAATTATAAATTTTGGAAAGATCAGTATGCCTCAGGAACACCCTAGGAGTTCGACAAGGAGGACACACAGGCAGAGCCGTCGCTCCTCCAAGGGGAGCAGCGATGAGGGCTCAGCAGCGATGAGGGCTCAGCAGCGACGACCAGGAAGAGCAAGAGGGAACACCGTGGCCTCTCCAGGCGTCGTGACGGCGTCGCGACCAGGAGCTCGACCAGGCAGAAGAAGCACCGTCATCGCTCCTCTCATACCAATGAGGGGAGCAGCGACGAGGGCTCAGCAGCGACGACCGGGACCTCTACCAGGAAGAGGAAGAGGGAACGCCACAGCCCCTCCAGTGACACCGAGGAGAGCGGCGACGAGGGTGTCGCGACCAGAACCTCGCCCAGGGAGAAGAGGCAGCGCCATCGCCCCTCCAGCACCACCCAGGAGAGCGGCAACGAGGGTGTCGCGACCAGAACCTCGCCCAGGGAGAAGAGGCAGCGCCATCGCCCCTCCAGCACCACCCAGGAGAGCGGCAACGAGGGTGTCGCGACCAGAACCTCGCCCAGGGAGAAAAGGCAGCGCCATCACCCCTCCAGCACCACCCAGGAGAGCGGCGACGAGGGTGTCGCGACCAGAACCTCGCCCAGGGAGAAGAGGCAGCGCCATCGCCCCTCCAGCACCACCCAGGAGAGCGGCAACGAGGGTGTCGCGACCAGAACCTCGCCCAGGGAGAAGAGGCAGCGCCATCGCCCCTCCAGCACCACCCAGGAGAGCGGCAACGAGGGCGTATCAGCCGGGACCCGAGATCAAGAGCCGCGACGAGAACAGCGCGTGGAAGAGAGCATCGAGTCGCGAGCCAGCGCCAGCAACTGTTTATCGACAACCATCCGCGACAACCACCTTCGACAACCAGCCGCGAGGACGTCTGCGACGACGGCCGCGACGCACTCGACATGTGTCGAGATGCCATGGGCCGCTTCCTCGCCCAGCTGCAAGAAGAACTGCGGTCACTGGAACTGGAGGAAGCAGTGACCTCCAGTGTGCAAACGGTTGCCGAAAAGGCAGTTGCACAATTGGTTGGCGAGATGGTGATTTGCTCTAAGACTCTCATAGCAATGGTGGCATCGCAGATGAGCCGCATCGTCACGTTAGTGATCGAGCGGCTGCAGCGACTTTCGTTCTTCAGTGAATTGGCCAGGGACCTGAAGAACAATATCTGCGAGAGCGTGCACAACGCAGCATCTCGCGTGCTGGCGATAATATTCGGGTGAGCGCCTAATGTGCCACCATGGGACGTCCTTTTGGAGCAGGTGTGAGTTTTGAGAGTAAAGAAAATATTCCTGAATGGGCTAGATGACCTGCTCTGTAAAGATAACAGATGTATTTGCATTACATACTGCGCACCAGCAAAACAAATTCTTGAAAAAAACTAGCAGTTCCGTGTACGAATACAACCGATGAGCGAAGCTCAAAAATGGGACGCAAACGACTGTGCGTGTTGAAACTGCTGGCGGCGTCGGAGCTTAGATTCGGCCGCTCTAGCACGTACGCCAGGATCCTGACGGCGTAGCCGTTGTAGCTCCGCTCGTCTTGCTGCCGCTACTTTGGCTTCGCGTTCCGCATCCTTGCCAAGATGCTTATCGTCTTCATCACGTTTACGTTTCTGAGGGCGACTATCCATGTTCTGTGAGCACCGCTAAGTTATCTCAAGTTGGTCCCTATTTTTTTTATTTTTTTATATATGTACAAAAATGGTTTTCGATCAATTGTACTGTCATGCGAACTGTTTTTCCGACGCGCGCCTTGTTGTTCGCGACGGTTTTTTTTTCTTTTTTTTTTTTGCGCCGGCGCCTGTTGGGGCGTTTACTACTACCTTCGACAAAGCGCCCGTGCTGCGCTAGAATGATGGTTGTCATTTCACAATCAACGGTAAAGATGGTGAAAGTGAAGACTACCATTATAACCAGTTGTGCACAGAGCATATTTGTTTTATTTAACCTCGAATTTCTGGTGCGCTAGAACCAAACCGCTCGGCGTTCGGCGCGCGCTGCGTTTCGTCTTTTTGCGCCGGCGCCGCATGGCGACGGCGGGGTGCGGGACTAAGGAGCTTCGCTCCTAAAAAAAAAAGAAAAAGAAAAAAGGAACCTACTCAACCTACTCCCTTGCATACGGTTTTCTTCTACTTCTAAAAATGGCGCACTGGCTGCATTTGTGTCACAACTTGCGTAGTTGTCACAAGGTAGTGCCAGCATACTTTTGAGGGGGGGGAGGCGGGGAAATATTCATGGCAGTTTGCTGTGGTAGTTGGAATTTTCAAGCATGTCCGAAAAATCGGCAGTCGACTATTATAAATTTTGGTGTCCACACACTTCATTAGCAGTAGCACTTGACAATTCATTAGCTATGAACTGTCAAGTGCTCCTTTAAACCAGCAATGCCAGGTGCTTAACATCTGCAATGCAGAGTTTTACACTTCAAAACATAGGCGTGCGCAGGGTTCCCATTCAAGGGCGAGGGGGGCGAAGGTTCCTTGCAGCGCCCCCCCCCCCCCCTATTAAAAGTATGGGGCAGACTTTGTGCCTCACCTTTATGCGACTAGGGGGGAGGCAGAATAAATGTAAGCTGTCCGTCACCGTTCCCCCCTAGAGAAATTTACGCCCGTCCAACTGCACTTGCTTACTTACATGACATCCAGCAGCTAATTTCTAGCAGGTGACTTTTTCATACAGGCACATCTTAGTGTTGCTAGATTTTCAGTCGCAAACTTGACCTTCCTGGCAAATTTCAGCAAATATTCCAAGCTCATTATTGTGCCAAATGTAACATTTTAACAAAGGACGATGAACTTCTAATTCATAATACGTGTATCATTTACATTAACAGCGAAAAGTTATAGAACGGGAACCACAAACACGACTCTTCTGCAGATGAATGACAGGCGCACCGCAGAGTTCTGGTGGGGCAGAGCTCGTATTTCAGTGGCGTAGCCAAGGGGGGGGGGGGGGGGGTTGGGGGGGGTTCAAACCCCCCCCCCCCCCACCGAAATTTTTCAGTTTTGCTTGCGTATATGTATATGCACGCACACATACAAACGCACGCACGAACATACATAAAGTATGGTTGAACCCCCCCCCCCCCCCGAAAAAAATTTCTGGCTACGCTACTGTCGTATTTATACTTGGGTTGTAACCGACTATAGTTTTGTCTATGTTAGGCACATATACTGGCACAACAGACACAACAAGGCAAGTTGATAGAACCAAGAGTCTGTATCTTAAACAAGCATCCCAAAACAATCTCTTCAAGTGTCGTTCCAAGCAGCATCCTTTAGATATTCTCGAGCACTGCAATAGAAACAATACAAGACACATATTGAAAGGCTCCACTAAAACTGGTACTAGTCACAAAAGACACGAGAGGTATATTTTTCAAAAGTCCCTCAAAGAGACACTGAAGAGATGAACGGTTCTTGTCATATTGTCAAACTACCCTATCCCAATACCAAAAGCACCGCTCTTGCCACGAGAAGATGCTCGGTAAGCGGAAAAGTGTGCAAAAATAAAACGTGGGTGGCAACCGAGTTCACAAACTAAATCAACTAGGCGTCACCGAGTTTTACAGTGTCTACTAGAGCCTACGTAGTTCTTAATAAATAAAAATGAAGTACATTGCCCTCTGATACCATGAAAATTGGTTGTCGGTCCCTTTAAGTCTGCCCCTGGCATGTTGTAATACAGTGAACTCCCGTTAAGACGAACTCGGTTAAGACGAATTCTCGCTTATGCCGAACAACATGGGAACGTTTGTTTGGTTTCCCATAGACTCAATGCAAAAAAAATCCGCTTAAGACGAACCACCCAACAGGTCTCTTCGGTTAAGACGAACTTTCGCAGCGACCGACAATGCTGGCGATTCTGCGCAAGGAACATTGCTGTCTTGGTGGGGCTTCAGGCGAACAGGAGAAAGCAAAAAAAAAGAAGAAAAAAAAAATAAAAAAGCGCTTCCTGGCGCAAAGACCCGAAGCGAATCGCGACGCGGAGGGAGGGAGCGAGATAAGCGGAAAAGAGAGGCAGCACATAGCAGCTCATAAAGCCGGCAGCTCACCCCCAGCATGCGGGTGGGGAAAGTGCCGCCTTTATCAGCAAAGAAAGCAACAAAAAGAGTTGGGGACGCAAAGGCTGGAGGGACCCAGGCCTTTGCGTCCTTTTGTATTCCCCCCACGTTCTTTGGTTCCCCCCGCTAGAGCTCAAAAGCAGAACACAAAACCTTGGGGCCCCTTACGAGGGTTTCTCATCCGCTGTTTACAGAGGCGAAAACGGGGGCGAAAAAGCCAAACAAAAGCGACTACGAGAACAAAAATTTCCTGTGCCTTACAATCGCGTACGAAACCGAAACCACGTTTGCGGACGCTAGCACTCCCGTCAGAGGGGTCAGGTGCATTGTCATCGCCCTCCCACAATGGCGGCCGAGCACATGTTGGGTGCAGTTGGCGTTGTTTCGCATAGGGCCTGTGCGTGTCGTATCTTTTCCCAGTAAAGTGCAAATTGTGACGCGCCATTTCCATTATGAAAGCTCACGACAAAAGATGGTTATTTTGCACACCGAATACAGCTGAGTTGCATCTTTTTCGTGTGCCCGAGGCTTGTGACCGTGAGTAGCGCGAACGGAGATCTTCAGCTGCACGTCGATCAGGAAACGTTACTACGGGCCGAAAACGGGAAAATATGCGGACCTCGAAGAAAAGCTCGCACTTTCTTAAGCAGCTCAGCGTATATTGGCTTTGTTGGCACGCGATCGAGGCTTATACAGAAGTGATATTAGAGCCAGCAACGCAGGCTCACCGAAAGAACTGCCAGGAGAATAAATTTTCCATTCTTTGAAGGAAAAGTGTGCTTATCTCTCCCTTTTTTTATGGTTCTCCCTTTTTTTATGGTTTTCGAATTGTCAACATGGGGCCATGCTACGGACTCGTTGTTAAAATGTGTTAGCAATACATTCAAGAGCATTATTATGAACCCGCGAAATCGGGTGCTCGTTAGATTCGTGTAAATGCTCTACTGGAAGGCATAGTTTTTATCAAGTTGAGCCAAATAAATGCTTTTTAGGTTATTTCCACCCAATTTCAAGACTAATCCATTCAGTGTTGTCAAGAAATATATTTTAATGCACTTGGCATGTTAGCATGTCTTTTTAAGGGGGGCAAGGGGGGCACTTCTGATAAGCCGAACTCCTGATAAGACGAACAAATTTCCGTGGTCCCTTCGAGTTGGTCTTAACGGGAGTCTACTTATGTAACTTTTTTTTTTTAGATTACAGATCATCTAATACACTCTGCGCCGATTATGCTGCATGCACTCAGCCTTACAAACTATTATTAAAATTTTCTAAGTACAACAATGCATCTAGCAAACTACTTGAAAGGGGTACAGACACGAAGATTTTCAATTGTCGTTTTTTTTTGCATCAAATGAAAGGCCAAGTACTCAAAAGTCCAGAAAATGTACTGGTGAGCGTGAGCACACCCCAAAAAATTAATTACAACATGTTTTTAAAAGATGATTTCGGGTCCTACTGTACCCTGACGTCACGACACAGCATGAGCTTCTCATCCCGTGCTCACGCAAGATTTCATGACGTTTCCATAGCAGCTCCGCTGTGTGGCTCCGTTGGTGATGCACAAACAGCCACTTCAAACGTTTTTGGTGACGTGCAAGTGACCATATTGTATGTTTTGGTACCTGATGTCATCATAAGAAGCCCTACTGGTGCGTGAGGTCGCCAGAATTGACACCGTAGCCTGGCGTCACGCTAGTGTCGATTTCAGTATGTGCGCTAGGCAAAAATTGATTGCAATATCAAAATAAAATATCGACATTTGCGGAGCTTCCCACTTGCTCAGAGTGGTCTCTGTATACAAGATAGTATTTCTATGACGGAGTGAACTCCGCTTCGAAAACTGGCGTCAGTACCCCCCTCAAGGGGAGATGCGATTCGGAAAAAAAAGTTGTGTTAATCTGTAGCCTAGGGCAATGAAATTTTTGCTGTATACATAGGCTTTTATGCTGATTTCAAATATGTAATTAATTTTATAGTAAGTTGCACAGTTTTCGTTTTGTGCCAGGACAATGTGAAGTATAGTTCGTTTTGGACAAACGTTTTATGCCACTAAACTTTTACGGTTCTAAGCCATTAATGGCTCATATTGCTCCACATTAACTCTAGAATGCAAATAACTATCAAGAAAGTGCGTATAAAACATTTTGATGGCAAAAAAAAATTGTAATCCGAGAATTCTTAGAATCCTCAGCCCATACTAATTGCTTACTTTAGGTTCGTAATAATTATACAGGCGATATCAAGTTTTAAAGGAGATACTTGCACCCTTCACATGTTAAGGAATATGTGGGCAAAATTTCGTCCCGATCGGGCTATCAGAAGTACCAAAAACATGATGTACAAACTCAAGAAGTTGCCCAAAAATGGACCTTGAGAAAAACGCATTTTAAACGTGTAAGTGAAAGCTCATCTCTGCGGAAAAGATATGTTATTTAAGATGATTTATTCCATCATGAGAGCTTGGCAATCATGGTTATTTTGAGCATGTGGCTTTAGTGAACCCCTCATGCGAAATGCAATGGCAAGCAGCCAGGTGACAATTTCCAGGGGACTCTAGAAAATGAGCACTTTTTAGTTTTTTAGTAGCCACCTTGTGCTCTTTAAAAACGATTTTAACCTACTTGGAGTTTAATTACCATCTTCAGTTTTTTTGTCGTGAAAGTAGAGAAACTAAACTTGTGAAAGCAAATAAAAACGAAAAATGTGTAATTTTGGAAAAAAAACTTGCATTTTTCGACTCGCATCTCCCCTTAAAGGGGTACTGACAGCAAAACTTTGGCCTCGCGTTTTTTTGCTGCAATGTGTTGCTGGGGTCCTGTTAGTCATAACACGGCCCCTCGTTTGCTGCAGCGCGCGACAGATATTTAATTACAGGCTCCTCATTACCGACCAGTTTCAGTTTCGGTTTGAGAGAGCTCGAAAAACGACAAGCCGCCGGGTGCAACTATCACCACCTAGCGTGCGCAGCTCTCGATCACGTCAGCACACAGAACTGTGACGCACTTCCGCATGGTCTGCATCAAGAAGTCCTTTCGAATAGGAAACGGGACAGCAGTGTCGCCAAACACAAAACTTTCAACGCATGCGCCGCGGCCACGGACTCGCGACCAGCCGCCAAGAAGTATAGACCGCTGGAACAAACGCGGCAAAAGAAAATGGCCGCTATGACGTCATCACAACTTGTTGCAGCGTGGTCACGTGAGGGAAGTAGGAGGGTCACCGAGGGTCACCTCTGATGGTGTCAGGAGCGCGAGGGAGTCGATCGCTCACGCAAACTCCAAAATTAATTTAAAATACCTTCCAAGCTACATTCGCTGTTGATATTTTGCAGATGATGTACACATGTTCACGGGAATCGAACCCGCAGGTTGTCTCAGCCGCGTAATTTTGTGTCAGTACCCCTTTAAGACATACATGCCAAAGCTTCTGCCTAATAGCATAACACATTGTTTCCTTACCTTCAACAGTCCTGTGATATGCGAAATGAAAGTAGAGTAGAGCGAGGAGATGGAGTGCACCAGCGGTGCCTGCTGTTACAGCTTTGTGCGATGCACTTGCCGTCTTGGCCGAAAAGACTGATATCTGGGAAGAAAAAGTGAGCACTTTATCTCACCTACCAAAGCAATGAGTACATAATTTTTCCACTTCAAGGACAACGATTGCAGAAAAATAAGATGACTGTCGACATACATATAAAAATGATACACACTAAGAGCACAATGTACAATATCTCATTTGCCTTCGCATACCGTGTAAGTATGAAGAGATAAACCAAGAAAAAATTTAAATTATCAAGGACATCTCTCTGCACTGCACAACACGCAGTGCAGAGGGAGTCAAAGGAAGCTTTAATATAGTCTATCGATCTGAGTTGTCAAAGGATTGATGATCTGTAAGAGCAACAAAGACATTCTTCATGGCATTGCCTGCCTCTTCCAAGGGCATAAGATCATTTGGATGTATTTTATTGCCACTTGTCACAATATGTTACAAGGTTTGTGTGTGTTACACATTTAAGCCCAAATGCTTTTTAACGTACCCTTAGAGATTTCAATTATTGAAGGCTAGTAGAAAGTTCGTATCTTTGGGTGCTGTTTATTTTGCAGTAAGCTTAAACGGTCCCTGAAATAGTTTTTTTTGAAGTTATGTAATCTGTTAGGACACAACCAGAATAAATTATTTCACCGTAATTTAAGCGAAGCACCTTGATTCAAGGGAGCTACAGGTGATAAAGGTTACCCTCTTTTTAAGCCATACATTTCCTTTCAACTACTTTGTCAAGTGGAGCTGAACTCCAACTTCAGTGATGCTCCACTGGCTAATTCTAGATTGTAGAAGACATGCTCCAAGTTTGTCAGTTTGATCCCTGCACCACTAACCGTGGCCACTCATGTTTTCACTTGTGGCACAAACGCTTAGCAGCCAATCAGATCGGTCGCAGAAGTGTCGTCACAAAACAATACCACGTTCCAAAACAGGGTGGCTCAAAAATTTTGCAGTGCCGCTGTAATCTGCAGCCATGCACATGTTTAAAAACCTTATAACAAAATACACATATTGGGCAGAGTGCTTTAATAGGTCCGTGGGTGATCCGGAAGGACCTGAGCTACCACTCAATGAATCTGCAAAGATTCTTAAAAGCACTTCTAGGGTCCCTTTAAATTGTGACGGTGCAAATGACGACTATGCAATTCAAATCTCACTAGTAGAGGAGGGAGCATACCAGCTTGGCTGCAGTAGAACCACCAAGCAGCAACCACACAACGTAGAAAAAAAGATGGGAGTGCACAGGATGGAACGTATTCCCCAGCAGCAGAGCCACGCAATGGCCAGATAGTCCATAGCCCTAGAAATTAACATTCAGAAAGGCACCACTGAAATTCCAAAGCCACACTAAGTTGTGACACAAGAAAAGCATATTACATGAAACCATAACAGAGGACAGAATGCGTAAAATGGGAATGAGTAGCAATCAAACGATCGTCCGTCATTGCATTCTCTTCTCTGCTTTCGCTTAGTTTCATGTCTATCAGTTTTCATAGGAAAACAAACACTGTAATGATGTCTTACCCCAACACAAATCTTCATTCTACACTATGGATGCATGCAAGCAAATAAACAAGCAACCAAGTGCGCGCTAAAACGCTGTGAGAAAATGCAAGACTACTTGTAGTAATATGTCTACTCTGGAGAACAGTAATGGACTATCTGTTAAGTGTCTCTAAATTATTCTAGGAGTTCTCTCGTTATAGCATACCACAATTATTACATTTTTTCAACTATGTCCACTGCAACAGGACAAAATCAGTCAACCAGGCAAAAATCATTAAGAGCTTGCTTCTGTGATTCTGTTCCCACAGAGTTACCAATATCCTGATTCCTGTTAAAGAAAGCAATTAACTAAAGCAATATACTTTAGTTAATCCTCAAACAAAACAAATAGATGAATTCATGAGATACCAGCATTTCCACAATGCCAAAATTTTCACAATAAACAAGTGGGAACAGCAGGCAGAAGACAGAATCAAAATAGTGCAGTTGTGTGTTTTGTCATTATATTTAATCTACAGAAGGACACCTTTCGGCAAGCTGATTCATGATCAAAAGCACAAAACAGCACTAAATGATTGAACGAACTTCATTCCCTAATGACTACAGTCAAATCTAGTTATAACAAAGTGGCTCGTTGGCTAAAAACAATTGGATGTATCACATCATTCAATACAACTGAAACCGAGCAAAACAACCATTTTTTCAATAGTTATTATAAATGTCTTGAATTGGGCTGGTTGGTACATACTGATTTTGAATGAAGAAACAGTGCTAGAACAAGACGAAGATGAGAGGACAAAAACAAGGCGCTGACTCAGCGCTCTCCGTCCAGTTATGTCAATGCATCACACAATAACTGTTTCTGTACAAACATGCTGCAAGACTTGTTCAGCCACTTTAGAGGGAAAAGAAAAAAAACACACAGCTGGAAATACATGAAAAATAAACTGCTGCCGTGGAGTGTTTCATGTCACAGGCTGTAAACACTAGAAGTTGAATGCCCAGCTCACTTTGAGATTTGTTTAACACACAATTTGCTGAACCCAGATTCATTAAAACCAGGTTTGGCTTCATGTTTTTTGTTTACATGACCTACAGCTCTGGCGACTCACCATCAGTGATAGAACCTGGAAGAAGGACAGTTGTGTGCTGCTGATGTAACCGGCAGCACGGACTAGGGCTGAGCCTCCAAGCCAGTAGCCGAAGCTTACACCAAATGCAGTTCCCATGAGGGTGCCTTCTTTCTGAAAAAAAATCCAGCAGCACAACTTGCTCAAAAAACAGGAATTTCTGTTTCTCCCCAATAAAGCAAACAACTGATCATTCAAATAACCATAATTTAAAGAGCCACCAATTTTGTCCCAATAATACTGTTTTCAGTGGTCCAACTTTAAAACAAGACTATGCACTTATCAGCGCTTCGTCCTTATGTCGCCATCAACGTTTTGTATGCATGTGCGTGTGTGAAGGTAGTGTAGGTAGGCGTTCTCTGGTGTGGCGCGATCGTTGTTCGTGTGGTCCCGCCAAGCCTTACAATGCCGTTGAGACAACGTTAACGATGTGCTCCAAGGTGCTTTCAACGCCGCGTAAAAGAGTAAGAGGCCGACAACTGCAACCCCGCGATGCTGCCAACCGAGGCGGAACATTGACAGTACACCCGAAAATGTGGCTTCGAATCCTGTGGAATAAATATTGGTTTTCTGCAACTCAGGACAACGTTATTTACAAGTTTTATATTGCTGCTTACAGTGCTTAGAGATATTCAACGCCGTGCGTGACTACGCATTTCGCAATGAACGTACTCAGCGTACGTCGTTGTGTTTTATCATGTTGACAGTGTCAAAAATAGGTGTGTCTTATACAAAGGTGCGTCTTGTATATCTTTTTTTCCCGAGAAAGTCGTAAAAAGTGGGGGGGTGCATCTTATACAAGGGTGCGACTTTATACACCGGAAAATACGGTAAGTAACTTTTTTTGCCACGCTGTCCATGCTTATTTACATCAATATCTCACATCATCGATGCTCTACTTAGTGTCTTTTGATATCATACCATCAAATACGAGTTATCAATGGTTGCAGTCCAGTAAGGTCGTTTTTAGTGAAAGAGATTACCCCTCACACCCGATATTTTCACCAAGAACTTCCTGTGAAGAAGTTCGCGCAAGGAAGAAGATGGTGAAGCAGGTATGATAAGGTTGTTTCTGTGGCAGGCTGCTCTACTTACCACAGTATGACCAGATGTCTTCATTCCAAAGAGAAGCAATGTTATCAATGTCAAAACCAGCATCAGAGGTCCATAAAGCTCAGCTGGAATTAACTGAAACAGAAAAATACGCAGGAAAATATTCTGAGGAAAGAACGCCACAACGTTTGAAGCCAAACGGATGCTCTATGGATGCTCTATATTTTACCAGTGGTGCGTAGTGCGATGGCCAGCGAGGAAGGAAAGACTCCAAGATCCTGTAAAAGACAGAGAAAAATGAAATTTGAGACTAAGAACCCCAACAAAACTAACAGACAATGTAAATTACTTGTTGAACCCACTTTCTGAACAACTAATATATTATGACACGTTGATAACTTCTTTGCAAAGACACTACCTTCAACATTTCGCACCAACTTAATTTTAGATCTCCCAGTCTATAACGTCAATGTTTAATCAAACATAATCGTTTTGAGAAAAAAACGTCCGCACAAAAAATATAGCCTGTTACACTTTCAGTTACGCAAACACAACATGTGTGTTGTCTGCTACTCTTGAGTCCATGTTTGCCCAGCTTACTTTATTCCGCAGTGAATCTCTGCCAATTAGCCCAACTTAGTTATTCCAAACTTTCTCTCTGGTTGGCCGTGGGCCGGGTGATCACGCGACTTGTCAATCAGGTCGTTTGTGATTAGGAACTTTGTGCACGCGCAAATTAAAACATCAAGAAAACAGCGTACGTTCATAGCTGCCTATAAAATGTCATTAGAAAGTAGGGGTAACGACAGATGCGTATATCTCACCTGGCCCGAACCTCCTGCGGCTCGACGTGAAAGTACGGCCTCAGGAGATCTATGTTGGCATAGATGCTGAAGGCGTTTTGCGCCTGCTGCTTTCCTGCCTGCCACAGGAGCTGCGAAAGTTTGAGAGAGCAAATCAATCGACGATTTAGAGGCAAAATTTGGCTCGCGCTTGGTCATTTTGTATAAAATCTCCGCCAAACCGAGTTAGAGCTCAGAGACGACATACAGCAGCGCGCTCAATCGCGGCTGACTTCAAGTTAGCACACTCGAAAGAGCTTTTAAGGCAAACGCACCATGGAGGGCATAGCCGAGAATACGTCTTGGTTCGGCTGAGTTGGAGCAGGTTTTTCCGCAGAATAGAACTTCTCATCATGGAATTCTGTAAAAGCGCAACGGATAAGTTTACATCAAACACGTAGGCAGAGCTTGCTGCCTGTATAACAAACCTGAGGAAGCAACATCAGTGAAATCAAGAACCGTAGATTCCTGAAACCAAATAGCAAGTGTAAGTTAGTGCTCCTCCGTAACCAATTTTAACCACACAGCGCGACGGGACCAACTTCACATTGTTCAGAGATCTTAACTGACTTTTTCTTGTGTGACTTTAGAGACTATATTTTCTCCAACTAAACATATTACCTGTTTTTCCGTGGCAGCAAACGGTACGCGAGCGTCCGTCGGCGCTGCCATGTTGGCTGCGATTTGTTTACGTACTCGATCACATGTGAACTATGTTTACGTTCTGCCAGTCCTGCTTAACTATTTTCATTTCCATAAATACCTGCTGCGGATTTAGTACTTTGTGTTTGGACATTACCTGCGTAACAACATTACAAAAAGAAATAAAACGTAAATTTCGAGGAGACAGATGTAAATGACATTGACGCATCCAAGACAATCCGATACGCAGCCATTGCCAGTCGCCGCTACTGCCGCTACGCTTGCAGACAGAACTTTTGCTTATTTTGCAAACGACTCGTACTTGCTGCCCCGATCTGATCGTAACTGTTATGTCGCTTGTAAATTGAGTGAGCGGATCTCTTGACCCTTAATCTTTTATCAATGGAAAGCGAACAGCCTGCGGAAGAAAAGACTGTGCGTGTGGTTGTGTACCGAAACGGAACAAGTCGCGATGGCAAGGTAAGCGAAACATAACCATCGTCCCTTCGTTTTGTACATCTGTAACGATCCAGTAAGGAACTTCTAGTGGCTAATAATTGGCGACTTCGTGTGCGAAGTGGTGTCACGAGTGAATCGGTGATTTAACACCTTTCACATATTTTCATCGAAAGGTGTTGCCGGTTCCTCGGAGTTTAGACGAGCTGCTGAAAGCCATCAGTGCCAAGTTCGGAATCCAAGCTAAACGGCTGTTTACAAGCAAAGGGGGAGAGATCGACGATACAAGTTTAATAAGGCAAGTATTGACCTCCGCAACAGACTTCTGCGTTTAGCGTAGTACGTGCCTGGCCGTTTTGTTTGCATTGTTTCTAACGGTGCATTCGATGATGCTTGATATTTTCCAGAGACGAAGAGACCTTGTTCGTTTCATCTGGCGAAAGCTTCATTGGTAAGCAGTTGCGATTTATACCTGCGATTGAGAAGCAAGCGGACGGAGGAGCGTTTAACACATTCGAGATCACACATCCGCTATCTGAATGTAAACAGTCCGCGCGCCATATTGTCATTTGTGAACCTTCGAGAACGGGTCAATCGTTACAAGAGCTTCGCTTCTCGTAGAAATGAACGTGGTTGCGATTGTACGGCTTATATCGATCAATTACCGACATATATTTTTATCACTGGCATACTGTAGAACCACATTACACAGTACTGCAGAAACGAGACGGTGGGGCGTTGCCACCAATCGAATGAATCCTTGTGCACAGCCATAATGAATTACTGTATGCCATCAGTTTTTCATCAAATGCCTCAATGGCATGTTGAAGACTAAGGTCTGCCTTCGAGGGCATCACTACAATATTGCATTTGCTATACTAAACCAAAACATCCTCTCCATAATGGCATCCTACAGCACTATAATCGCTAGGACCTATGTGTGTAGAATAGTTGCCATCAGAGTCGACCAACCTTGTTTCCTTGCCCCACATCCGCGGAACACTTCAAAAGTGGTCATATTTTTACACACTGTTTTGACTACTGCATTGCTTTATTTTCTGTGTCAACCATTGTGATTATGCACGTCTGTTAAAAGCAGACGTAACTGACTGTCACCCCACTTAAGATTTTTCAATAACGTCATTGGGCATAACATCATAGAACAATCACCATCAATTTTTGCTTCCCTAAACAACGATGATGTCTCTGATAGTTGATAAAGAATGCTAGAATCTGCTACTGCTGTTCACGTGAGTACATATTGTTACGCGAGAGGTACTGGGATCGATACCCAGCACCTCCACCAATCTGTTACGTACTCTGGAGCTCCGTAAGAGGGTTTTTAATTGGCACTGAGACCGCGATAATCGTAGGAGCTACGTCGTCGTCCTCTTTCTCTACTCGCGCTTCCCTTGTTTTTCACTGGCAGTGACACTTCGTATCAATATTATGTAATCTGGAGATAAATAATACAGTGCAGCTTGCAGACTTAAAGCAAACAGTACAGTACTACTTCAGCTTATTACTGCGTGTGTGCATGTGTATATTTATTGACATGTTGCTTGCAGCACCACAGTCCCTGGCCCCTGAAAAGCCAGACTGGGTATTGCTCAACGTTGGTGGAAAGCACTTTGCCACTACAAGGTACCCTTCTGTTGTCATAGTAGCTATCTATTGTAAGAGATATCTCTTTTTTAAGTTCACGATGTAAAATTGACAAACAAATTCTTCTTACTCCACAAAATATAATTTCCATTGCTTACGTATACTTGTGTGGCAAGTGCACAAGTAATGCAAGAAGCTTCAAAATTGGCTTTCCTGCAATTTTATGAGTATTTAGTATACCAAAGGAGGTCCCATGGCCAAAGACTGTATCGGTGGCTAGGCATCTCAATTCATCAAAGTAAGCAATTTCATTTGCAGTTTTTAAATTCAATGTATTGTACCTGCTTCTTGTTTACCACAAAAAAACAATGTAGAAGGTTTGAGTTGGAATGATTTCTAATATAATTTATACAGTGTGACACAATCCTCGCATGGGGATTGAATTTCTCAGCAGCACTGCCCTAGTTATTTTGAATTTACTATGCAGAAATCTGTGACTCATACTAAAAAAAAATTCTCTGTCCTTTCAGGAGCACATTGGTTTCCAAAGAGCCCCATTCTATGCTTGGGCGTCTGTTCAGTGAAGGTGCTGATGGAACAGTATGGCCAAGTGCCAAGGACCGCCACGGGGCTTACTTGGTTGATCGAAGCCCTACCTACTTTGAACCATTGCTCAACTATCTTCGTCACGGGCAGCTTATTCTAGATCGAGGGGTTTCACCACGGGGTGAGTGCAACAACACGTGATGTTGAGTTTGTTGCTCTCGTGAATATTAGGAATGTGCAGATATTCAAAATTCTGAATACGTAATTGAATAGTTCATTCAGTTCAGAAATTCCCTGCTTGAAATTGTAGAATACCATTCATATCTTTCAAGTGCATAAGGTGCAAAAACACATTGTAGTCTTCAGTGAGATGAAACAATGGATGTGTTGACTATTCTGGATGATTCTGCAAGTTCTTGCTCAAGGGTACCACTATCTGAGCGAATGCATGGAGTAGGTCACTCCGGCTCAATAATTTTCCAGTCATTCAATAAGGTTGTTTTTTTTTTAGCAGACTAAATGCTCGTTTGTTCTTATTTATTGTTTGTCTAGTGTCAGCCTGCTTGTAGCCTTTTAAAACTGTGTATACTGCTCTAGCATTACACTTTTCCCTTCCAGTTGACAAGACACAGTAATTCCATCAGGCAACATGCTGTTTCCTTGTTTCATTACAATCACTGCAATAGTATTGAAAACAGCTACATACTGGTTACAAGCTCCTTAGTTACTCCACGTATTTGTGAATGGCAACACATTCCTGTATCAGTGTATACATAAGCGTACAATAACTTTGCATGAATATCGTATTTCTTGTTGCTTTAGAAAGAAGATATTCAATGTGATAATCGGTGATTGCTTTTCTCCAATTTAATTTAGCCAATTAGAAAATTTCACTCTTCAAAATGTCCTGTTTGTTCTTTTTTAGTTACTCATTTTCCTTTCTGCTTGTCTATGTCCTGTCTTATAAAAACATATGTGCATTTTATGTTTTCATTTATGAATACAGAAATCGACTTTAATACATCATGCTACACTTACAGGTGTCTTAGAAGAAGCAAAGTTTTACGGAATTGAATCCGTTATTCCAGAGCTGGAACGGATTAGTCAGGTAAACAGCACTCTATTTGAGATATGAAGCAATCTATGTGTTGCCATAGACATTACAACTTAATCAATGCTGCAACATATCTTTGTGCCATGCTTTCTGATATTCAATACAATTCAATTTTATTTCATCTCAAGGATGAGGGCAGGCTCGGGAGAAATATATTCGCGTTGTTCACTCATCCTGCCAAATGCTGACACGTGGAATTCACTATTCAGCATATGAGGCAATCTTATGGCTACAACACCAACACTATACCAATTTTACAGATACGACACCAACACTATAATTCTACAAAATGCACCAGCATGTTTGGTTGGTACTATGACACATTGCAGATTTGCCAGTGATTTCACAGTATAATTTTGATTCATGCAATCATTGTTAGCTCTGTTGCTGTGCTTAGATTTGAACTATTGTATGGGTATGTTATATTACTGTTAGCTACAGGCACACAAGTTTTTCCCTACAATATACTGGTCCCACATCTGCACTGTAAAAGAAAGCCCGCTTTACTTGAAATTGCGTGTAGAGACCAAAGTTGCGGGTTTCATTTCCTAAGAGCCGAATCATGCTGTGGACAACAGAAAGACATAAAAGCAACAATAGAAAAAGTTAAAAACTCTATCTAGCAAAGAGCAGCATTGCTTTTGTGGAAGTTACTAGTCTAGCACGCCGTTGGCAGGCACTGTTTCCAAAGTGGCAGAGATTTACTTCCCTAATTTATTATTGTTAATTGTGCCTCTTTGATTTAGACGCAACGTCAGCCTTCTTAACATTAAACCTAACTTCTTCTTGGCTATACAATGCAAAGGTGCACTGTGGTGTGCACGTACATTAGAGCTTATTACATGCTAGCGCCTTCCAATAGCAGAAAAAGCAATCTTACTGTCGCCAATACAATGTAGCTTTTTCAGAAAAACATGCCCATTTTTTCCCAAATCTTTCTTTCCCATTCAAGTTTTCTCACTCTCTTTAGTTAACATGATGAGGTAGTATACATGCTTGCACTGCCACCAACAGGGAGCTTGTCTTCGTATAGGTTTCTTGCTCTGCATCTGCACTACTAGCAGCTGACGCTGCCACTACTAGTTAGCGATACATTTCTGGACCTGGTGACTGCTTGGTTACTCATATAAAATTGTTTCACCACCTTGCCCCAACAGCAGAGCGAGTGTGATCCCGGTGACTGCCTTCCACTGACAAGACAAGATGTCATTCGTGTCCTCACCAGAACATCCCACCTGTCGGAACTGCGATTTCAGGCAGGTATAGCATGTGCCACACCGTTGCCTTTGCAAAGTACCCAATTTCCCAGTTGGCGATGACATTCTTGCGGTCTTGCACTTACTGCACGACTGCAAAAGAAGTGGTGCATCAATAGGCACCACTACATTTTTAAATGCCACTGGCTTTTGAATCCATTGTCACGTGTCTACATTTAATGTTAAACTGTTCTGGAATAGCACAACCACTTCGTATTACCACTACAATCACCTGTATTACCACTACAATCACCTCACTTGAATGGGAAAGAAAGATTTGGGAAAAAATGGGCAGGTTTTTCTGTGTGAAGGCTTACAGATGGCCAGAGTAGCAGTAAGGATAGGAAATACAGTCGAACCCCTTTATAAGAGGCACTGATATAAGAGACAAATGGGTATAAGAAGAGACACCAGTGCGCCTACAGTAAAATACGGGTTGATAAGAAAATGCATACGTGGTACCCTGCTTATAACAGACACCTCATATAAAAGGCACTAATTTCTGCCCGGAGCATGCCTCTTATAAAGGGGTTCAACTGTAGTAGCATAATGCTGAAACCTGAACCTTGATGCATTTCCAATGCTTACGTGAAATAGGAAAAAAAGAAAAATATGCAGACATGGAAGGAAAAAGGGACAGTAAGAGCGCTGGCCCAGCATTCTGGCTTCTTTTTTCTCTCCGTGTCTGCATGGAAATGCATTAAAGTTCAGTATTCCAACTAGCCCAGCAAGCTCCTTTAAATGATGAAACCATTTTCATGTGGCTTGTATAATTCAGTCAGTTGGAAAACAAACAATTTCCATGCAATTCCTTACATCTTCAGCACAATAACAAGCAGAAAAAAACAGGGAACCAATTTTTTTATATATATTATCCACAAGGTTCATTGCACGAAATGTATAAGTGATACAGCACAAAGCACCGCACATCTTACTGCACAGATTATTCTGCAGTGAGGATAAAGCTACTTATATGCTCTAGGGTGTGGATCTGTCTGGTGCTGACCTCTCCCGGCTGGACCTGCGGCACATCAACTTCAAGTGGGCCAACCTGCGCAAGTGTCGCCTAACGTGGGCCAACCTCAGTTACTGTTGCCTCGAGCGTGCTGACCTCACCTTGGCCAACCTTGAAGTGAGCAAGTGGGCCTTCAGTTTATGAGTTTACACTTGCCATACACTGCAGACTCCAGCAGGATACCGAAAGAAGGAATGCAGTAATCGCATAACATGTTGAGAGTGCCATAGACGGGACTTGTAGCTTTCAATAAGACGCAACAAATTACCGTATTTACTCGAATGTAACATGACTACAGGTTTTAGCACAACGGGGTGAGGTTTACAGTCATGTGAAGTAAAAAAAAAATTAAACCACAAATGCTAGATTGACTGAAGAAAGAAAGAGCTTCATATGTAGTATTAAAGACTATTTTGAGTAGATTTGAAGAGGTGGAGGCTCCCCAGAGGGGGGGGCCACGGCTGGGAGGGCTCCTCTTTACAAGAGTCCATTTGCAGTAGCGGCTAACCCGTGCAGATTCCAATTTTATGTCTACAAATCTCGTGTCATCACAGCTAATTCATTTTTCCCAGCTAATTCATTTTTCTTTTTCACATGATGGTCACACATGGTCGCACCACCAAACTCAATGCCACCAGGATGTTGTGCATTTGGTGCAGCCAAGACATAAATAATGGTACACATCACCACACAGCCTCAGTCACAGCAGATAAACTGTAGGTAGGGTCACTGTACTGTATTTGGCAATGTGCTCAGTGGAATACATTAAACGTAGTCAAGTCAATGCCGTAGTTAACTCAACTACGAGAGAAATATTCCTCCCCTTTAGTAGTAGGGCTTCTCATCCCACAACTGCACACTGTGACGTGCAGTTCCAACTTCCCTGCTTGCTTAGGTTCTAACATCTATGGAATGACATTGCGAAATCAGTGTGCATGCTTTACAAAAGAACATGACCGACGTTCCAAGCTTTCACCCCTTGACTGTTCTGTTGTCAATCAGGGTGCACAACTGGTTGGAGCCAAAATGATGTGTGCCAACATGGAGGCAGCCCACTTACGCTCTTGCAATATGGAGGACCCCGCTGGAAACAGTGCCAACCTGGAAGGTAACTGGAACATTTCACATCACCACATGTATGCACATTGTTCCAGCCATAGAAATGGAAGGATAAAGACATTTTTATTCTTTTGCGGTAAAGATTATTATCAGTGCCTCATCCATGGGTCAGATTATAGTTGTACAAATATTGCATCCTTTTCCATAAGGTTACAACTTTTGACTCTCTTATGGAGGACACCATGGGCAGCAGTGTCTCAACACCCCATTTTTCTGGGGCGGGTAGGGTAAAAATCAATGCTGTCATACTGTACCAAATCGCTTAGTACATTCAATTCACATACACTTGGAACAGTGAAGTGGCATAATATGACAGAGCCTAGACTTATATTTTCAGTACTACAACAACGCATTTCAGTAGAGCTTAACCTAAGGACACGGTATTGGCACATTGCCAGTTGGGAATTTGATTAAACACTGCAGTGATGCTGCTGAGTGAGACAAATAGTAGCTTGGTTGCTGCTGCGTAGTACACAGTCTCGTAGGAAAATTGGAATTTTCATTGCCTTGCAATGCTCCTAAAACTCTTGGGCTCATCCACAAGAAACAAATTTTTAACGTATTTTCACCATCAGTGTGCGATGAACTTCATTGACAGCTCTCAACTGCAGGATGCTGTCAGCTTCGACATATTTCTAGCACTAACCAGATTCTAACTAGTCATCCACAGTGTCTTACGCCTAGAACATAACAACTGTAGGTGTAGTCAGCGCATCTGGTCTGTGCTTCAGTTCGAAGCACAGATCACCATACGGGGGAGCCCGGGCCCCTAGCCCCCCCCCCTGGCTACGGGCCTGCCATACGCATACACATATACCGTAGCTCTACACATGCTAACACACTGCACTTTTTTGTGCAGTGTGTTATGTTAAGCACTGCACGACAATCTTGGCATGCAATTCATTCGTTCTTCTTGGCGTGTTTCAGGAGTGAATCTGAAGGATGCAGACCTGGATGGTAGCCAAATGGCTGGGGTGAACCTCAGAGTCGCAACCCTCAAGAATGCAAATCTGCAGAACTGCCACTTGCGCCAAGCCATTCTTGCTGGTGCTGATCTCGAGGCATGTCATTCTTTCATTATCATGTATTGCAGTCAGTGTTGCCTCTCTTCTGTGGCATCGTGTCATTGTCATCATTTGGTTAATTCGTCCACTGCTCCCTTTTTATACTTGCATACCTAACTGATCGGAAGCCCAGCACTGCGAACTGAAATCAAAATTTTAGACCAAGCTACAAATGCCAAGCTTATTAAAACATTTCAACATGATTATTCACAACAAAGTATTAACTCACAGGAGAAGACGGAAACATGGTTATGAGACCTATTTTACAGTACTGTTGCCAGAGCACTGAAATAGTTTTCAGACATAAGTTGTGCATACTAACTGGCCTGCCTGTCAGCTATATAACGAAAACCAGACAGTGCTACTCACAGGTGGGACATCATTCACTTATTAGTCTTATTTAGATCATTCATTTTGTCCACGTCATCTTGTTTTTCACTGATCTACAACATCACGCAGTACATACTAATTGGCCGCATGTCACAAATATCAGATCAGGCCTGCCATACAACTTAAAGAAAGTCTATTGTTTTGCAGGTTTGCTCAGTAAGATAGAAAGACAATCTAAATAAATTGAGTGGCTGTGATGGAAGATGCGCTGTATACATTACCGAGCTCTTTAGTGAGGTGGATTTACAACTATGGCAAGCGATCTCACTTTCCTCTAGAGTGGTGTCATAGATGGTAATTAACTCTAGCCTTTTGATCTATGAAAGAAATGCAAGTGAAGGTCACAGTATTTTACCATTCCGTTTCTCTGCTTTTAGCCACAGCCTTTGAAGAATGATAATGCTGTATAGCATGCATAATGGCATATTAACAATACTGCAAAGTTTATTTACCCAAACGATAAATGAACAATGCCAAGAATGAGGTGAAGCATACGGTAGACAAACACAGCATTGACTGACTACTAGTGTGTAAGTTAACACCAGCGACTGTGCAGCGCTGCTAAAATGAATAGAATGTCACACACAAGTGCTGAGCTTAAGTTTAGATGCCAACTGCTGTACGTTTACACTGTTGTGACATGTGCTTTATGCATTACCACCCTTCTGCAAGCGAATGGCACAGGACATTTTTATGGATCACTGGTAGTATATCGGTGCGTCTGAGTTCAACGCGATATTGTGACATTCTGGCAGGCTTAGTTTTGGTGCATTTGTTGTCTATGCAACAAAGGTTACAGGCATATAAGTGTGGACTATCATTTAACATCAGCCATAACTGAACTTGCAGAACTGCAACCTGTCCGGAAGTGACTTACACGAAGCAAACCTCCGTGGTGCCAACCTCAAGGATGCCGTCATGGAGCTGATGTTAACCCCACTGCACATGGCTCAGGCCATCTGATGACTGCTGTGTGTGTGTGTGTGTGTGTGTGCGTGCACTTGCCAAGCAGCTGTACGTTTTCCCGGTGGACTGCCATCTTCCTCACTGTGGTGAATTTGTTATCAGGTGGCCTCTGAAGGCATTGCCTAATCTGCTTCAGTCTGTTATCAGTGGTATTTTGCCTACTAGATACCAGCTACTCCTTGTGAACTTGGTAACCTGAACTTGTGTGTTACACTTGCTTTTTTTGCTTAGCTTTCTTTTTTTTTCTTTGCTTTGCATTGTTGACCTTTGTAATAGCAATAACCACAGAAAGTTGCAGGAAGTTTAGTTGTTAATGTACATTTGTTATGGACTGGTTTTTGTGACATCCTTGTGATGTAGACAAACACGCAAAATATATTCACAACTCTTTGCTTATATTTTTTCTGAGTAAGTACAAAGTCAGGGGGGTATTTAACCAACTATAGATATTTTGCATAATACATGCTAGCAGGAATATTTTCAGAGTAAATATATTCAGCCAGCTTACATAAATTAATATTATTGTGTGTGAATGGGGAGGTGCAAAAACACAACACTACTTTAATTTTTTTTTTTTTATACCAGCACACAATTCTCTCTTGCCTATTTTTGCAGTGAAGTGTGAACTGCCCTGCAATTATAGCTTAGACATGCAAGCACTTAACGTTTCCTATGTAGACTGATACACACTGCTTAGATCGCTCGTGCATTTTATCCTGAAAACCTGTACACTTGGCTACTACCAAACTTTTGTTATTCTCTTGTATCATATTGTAAGCAGCCAGGTATCATTCCCACAGTAAAATTTCACAGTAATAAATTTATAGTATTACATGTTTTCAGTCCTTACATTGCAATAAGTTTCTGACCAGTGTTTACAGCACGTGTGCACACTCGCCTAAATACCATGTGCGCGTGCAGACTAAAATCAAATCTACACAGCTCCCACATCAAAATGCGACAATTTTGGGTTGAGTAGTGTACGTGCTTTCATTTTTATGATGTCCAGTTCGTGCCGTATATGCCTGGAAACATTTAATTTAAATGAGAGCCAACATTACCATATTCCCAGCAACATGATGTTATCTCGGGCAATTGCGCATACAAAACTAAAAGTTTTGATGTCATGTTTCAATCCGTGAACACTGTGCGCAGTATACTGTACCCATTGTCACAAGCCTGGCATGCTAGCCTCCACAACGGTCTTCTTAGCAAACAAATTGATAACTAGTCTGTGAACATACTAATCTTCATAACAATACATCTATGTAGTACTAATATATCTGCCCAGATGTGTATTTTATTTTTTGCATGTCATGTGCGCAGTGATGATTGTATGGCAATAAAGTTCGACACTAAAAAAACCTATTTAGCACAGCTGTCATTGATTCAAGGATGAGCCACTTTCCTAGGTCATGTTTCCATGAAAATGTGATCTGCTAAAGTGAAACACAGGTGGCAGCGTTATCACCACATCATGCTTGCCAGTGTGAGCATATTTAATGTGTAATGATGGTACTGGCAAGCGCAGCTATAAGGCTAATTTACCATTAGGCACAAAAAACTTACACAGGCTGGCGGGTTCAACCAACTCATGTGTGGGAATGTGTAGGAACTATGGCATGTTCTCACACAAATTCTAGGGACAAAGATGAGGGGAGGGGGGGTAGAAAGGATAACGAATAAAGGGTTCAGTATAAAGCACAGATAAACTATAATTGCCTCCAGTGCTTATTGCTCTTCTGAACAATGGTCTGTTTTAAAGTTCCTTAAGCTTTCTCACATGACTCAGTGTATCGTCAAAGTGTACATGGAAGACTTGCTTCACTTCTCTTTACAGTGGCAGCTGTATAAATATAGTTCAAAATGTTTATTGAAATGAGATGTTGGCGATTATATATAGTGAATATCAAAACATGAACATACCACGTTTCAGTGTTACAAAAATGTTAATTATATCGATTTTTATCATTAGTGTCGCTTTGTATATTCACCAAGTTGATGTCTTCTGATGCTCATCAGAAGACATCTAACAGTTCCACTGATACAACACGCCTCCAAATAAAAGATGGTTTCAGTTTAGCTTAAGTGGCTCCACGCTACATGCTACAATATGGCAGGGTCAGGCTGTGCACATGCAGAACGCTATGACAGTTCCTGCTTAGTATGCCTTGCTATTTTTAGAATTTAGCGCAAGGCACCAATGCTTGCAAAGGACATTTAGTGTGGAAAACATGATGGCACCCTTGAAGCAAGCAACAGTCACTCACTTCATGTTCATTGTCTCATCCTGCTGCCTTGTGCAACTTGTTCATCCACAGTAAATGGCCCTGTTATTTTTTGCTCCAAGCCATCTTGCTTCGGTTATAGACTATGGATGGTAACTCAGCACCTGTTTTCAAAACAGGTTCTCAGTTGTCATAGTTAAGTTTTGTGCTTTACAGCACATCACTGTTTGTGCTATACTAAAGCAATTCCAAATGGCTCTCAAGTTAGCTATTCCAATGTTTCTCAAGTTAGCATGTGGAACAAGTTAATACTAATGCAAGCGTCTTATGCTACACTAAAACCCCCTTGAAGTCTCTGAAACACTACAATACTGGAGAATCAATGCTGGCCATTCTCCTGGACCATGCCGCACTCTCTTGGGGGACCCTTGGGAATCATAGACTGCAGAGGCTGGGAAACCATGCAATAAAAGACGGGAAAACACAAGGCATACTTAAACGGGCCCTGCGACACTTTCAAGTAATCGTCAAATGGCCTCATTAAAGGCGTTGATTGCCTCGTGAATTGACTGCCGCAAAATATTTTAGTATCAGTCAAGTACGAGCAGAGTTACAGGGATTTGTTGCACTCTTTAAGCACTTCCTTTCGTACCAGTGAGTGCACTGAAAGCTACGCAGGGGAGCGATGACAAGGGGGGCAAGAAGCTATGCCCGTTCGTCAACGTGCATCAGGACCTCGAGCACTTTATTTTCTTTTTTTTTTTCTTCAAATGCGCGGCTTACTTTCAGTGTGATCGCGAGCGAGCACGCGGACACGGTAACTACCTATGCAGCTCACAGCACTCAAATCAGCCAATGGCTGTGGACTTGGTGTTTATGATGCGGTCATTTGGTTTTATGGCATCATTTGTCGAGAGACCGAGCAATTTCTAGCCGACTTTGAGAATTGACCCTTTCGCGACCGTTGACGAGTATAGCCGTCTTGAGATTTTCTAACAAAATGACCTATGATGTCTATATACTCGTCATCAAGAAAAATTGGTTCCCACATGGAACCAATGAAGACTATACTTTGTCATACTTGTGTTTTTGACGCTAGATGGCTGCACTTGTTCATGTTGGGCCATATGTGTCTTGGCTTTCATTTTATTGCCAAATATCTTTCTGTTGCCATGCGTTAAAGCCACCTTCGAGTTATCTTTGCTTTGCACGATTAGCGAAAATAAAGGGACATCCACTGAAATTGAAAGAATGGTACCGTTTTATTCAGAAAAGAAAGGTCTACATATTTGAGCGAAAAAAAATTTCGGCAATTTTGGCAAGTTTTTCTTCTTTTGTTTTGGTCGCGAAAGAGTTAATTGTAAATTCCAGTCCGCGTGCTGCACTATAATGTTTGGCTCACGTGTTCTCAAGAACCTTAACTACCGACTGGCAGCATTTTCTGAACATGGCTGAAAAAGTGTTGTAGGGCCCCTTTAAGGTGGTTCTAGGAAATGCCTCTGAAACCAAGACCACTTAAAGCCAGTTTTTACGTAGCTACTTTTACATGTTAAATGCTAACTTTTGATGTTAACATTTAATGTTCTGTATTGCTTCGTCAGAAGCAATAGGTTGCAACCATCAGAGCAGCACCATTTTCCCTATGTTGTGCAAGCACTTTTGCACCCTCATAAAGACATTCAAGCTTATCAAAAGGAAGCGCTTTTTTTTCCGTATATTGTACTTCCATGATGAAATATTTTTTGTGTTGGGTCATATCTTGTAAAGCTCTTTCAGCTGAGAATATTCAATCACTGCACGATACTAGCAGTATGGCCCAGCTGTTTAATCTTGAATTTAAAGGTGCAGTGTAGTAGTCTTGCTGTAGAAGGAGAAATTGTACATTCCACACCCTCTTAGGGTGCATTGGATGGTTGCAAAAAAAGATTTTTTTTTTTTCATAAATCTTTTAAGTGCACCAAATTCTGCAACAAATGGTATAAACAATTACTTTGTCACTTCTTCACATGTACATTTACGTGCAACAATAACATGCCATGAAGTTTAGACTTCGCTTTTTGCATCGACTAATAATGATGTCAATTCGATGTACAGGCTGTTTCACACTTAAGAGAAAACGTTGGAAAACTCGGAGCATTGCAACATGCTCCGAGTTTTCCCCTAAGTGTGAAACAGCCTGTAAAGATGTTTTTCAGACGTAGGAAACTTAATATAAGAATTAACAATTATGTTATCAAGTGATGCCTAATTGTTGTTTCAAAACTGTGCTGTACATAATGCCTTTACTTAGTCACCCACACCATCTGCTAGAAACAGCCAACAGCTTGCATTGCTTCATATGCATCAACAGTGCTGTCATCGCAGCCTACGCTACGAGCTGATACGACAGAATGCTGGTCGTGGAGGGCAGGGTTTTAGGGCAGGGCCATAAAGTTACTCATCCAGCCATTAGACGAGTGCAACTGCCCACTTATCATTGTGACGGGCAGACAACAAAAGCTTGTGTGGGAGACCGTCACGTCAGAGGACAGCTCGACAGAGGTGAGTGCTTACAACTTCTAGCTTTGCCTCTTTGAATGTGTCCATTGAATGTGTCCACTGATACTTGCATTTTCTACAAAGCATCCAAACACCACTGTCAACTGTATGTTAATAGACAGAATAGAAATCTCAAAGCAGGGTCATGGGTATTGCAGTTGAGTTCCAGAGCAAAAACTTGTAACAAATTAGTGTCATTAACAACCCCTAACCCTGCACTTTAGGCTTATGAACCGACAAGTATGTCACATTAATTTTATTTAAATATTGGAAATTTCTCTATATACACGCCATGGGACAATGCAGAAAAAGTCAGGAGTAAGAAGAAAGCCAATTTATATTTAATCTCAATTGTATGACATAGAAAAGGTTTTTCTTTTTACTAAGGCTAACATAGTTAGCACTTCATTCATTAAGGTAGTGCTGTAGTAATCCTGTCACAAGTCTTAAAGGAGAAGAGTTTAAAAGGAGTTTTACAGGAGGAACATTGGGTGCTAAGGCAAAGCCTTGTCACTAACATGTCATGGCAACATGTTTAAGGGGAGATGCAATTCGGGATAAAAAAGTTGCGTTAATCTGTAGCCTAGGGCAATGAAATTTTTGCTGTATATATAGGAACTTTTTATGCTGATTTCAAATATGTAATTAGTTTTATAGTAAGTTGCACAGTTTTCGTTTTGTGCCAGGACAATGTGTAAAGTATAGTTCGTTTTGTACAAACTTTTTATGCCACTAAACTTTTACGGTTCCTGAGCCATTAATGCCTCATATTGCTCCACAATTAACTCTAGAATGCAAATAACTATCAAGAAAGTGCGTATAAAACATTTTGATGGTCAAGAAAAATTGTAATGCAAGAATTCTTAGAATCCTTGGCCCACACTAATTGCTTTACTTTAGGTTAATAATAATTATACAGGCGGTATTAAGGTTTTAAAGGAGATACTTGCACCCTTCACATGTTAAGGAATATGTGGGCAAAATTTCATCCCGATCGGGCTATCAGAAGTACCAAAAACAGGATGTACAAACTCAAGAAGTTGCCCAAAAATGGATCTTGAGAAAAACGCATTTTAAAGGTATAAGTGAAAGCTCATCTGTACAGAAAAGATATGTTATTTAAGATGATTTATTCCCTCATGAGAGCTTGGCAATCATTGTTATTTTGAGCATGAGGCTTTAGTGAAACCCCTCATGCAAAATGCAATGGCAAGCAGCCAGGTGACAATTTTCCAGAGGACTCAAGAAAATGAACACTTTTTAGTTCTTTTTTAGTAGCCACCTTGTGCTCTTTAAAAGCGATTTTAACCTACTTCGAGTTCAATTACAATCTTCAGTTTTTTTTGTCGTGAAAGTAGAGAAACTAAACTTGTTGAAGCAAATAAAAACGAAAAATATGTAATTTTGGAAAAACATTCGCGTTTTTCGACTCGCATTTTCTCCCCTTAAATCGTTATGTATGATCATGATTACAGTTCAGCCATACTGGCACATGACATGGCTGCTACAGTTATTCAATCTTTGAAGAGTTCTGTACATTACCAATCGGGCAGAATAATGCTTCGCATCCACTTTTTTATCACTGCAGCTCCTTCAACAATCGCTATATTTTGCCTATAAATCCACAAAGTCCACATGACATGTGAAAGTTGATCCAAACATCACATAATTTGTGGTATCAGGTATGGTTAAAAAATGTTATGGTACCAAATTACATCAATACTACTAACACCGTAGTTTTTCTTCATTTGAAGCATGTCTCACAATGAAATAATCAGTGCTCATCAGTGTGTTGCATGCAGCAAGCTTTTATGTGAATAATTTTTCTTCATTGCATTGTTCTCAATGATGTGACACAGAATCTTGCAGTCTCGCTGCACCAAGAAGCAAGAAAATGCATTGGTACCTGTATAGTTTGGTCACGCTTACCTGCATGATGCAAGGTGAGAAAACATATCTCTGTAAGATGTCTCATCTTACTAGGTACAGTGCTTTTGTGCAAGGAACCTTTAATTCTTCCAATATATATATATATATACATATATATATGAACAAATGAAAGTGACCTGGTGAAAGAGTTATATGCTAAAGCATATGACTGAAATGAACGTGCCAAGATGAGTGCATATTGGAATGACTTTATCCAAGGATTTTCATCCAATACTCCAGATGTAAGAGCAAGGAAGCTTAATACTCAGGAGAAATGACACATGATGTCACTATGAAGGAATGTAATAAATAAGGACTATAATACTAAAAATGGAGGAGTGGGTCAGGAAAGTGACTCATGGTAGCTTATTACTAAACCCAGTGCACTCAATCTACTAGAAGTCAACTATACCACCACTGAAAAGGAAGCATGCACAGTCCTGAAATCGTTGCAGTTCTTCAACACTAGGAGGATGCAAAACTTGCTGATTTTTTTTCACTGATAATTAATATCTAATAAGCAAGTAAGGCAACAAATGCCAAAGGGCATTTTAAAAACAAACATAGCATGAAATTGATTCCTAAAATAGTGCAGTAAAACAAGCTCAATAAGAACAGAAACCCCTTGTAAAAGCAAATCACAAGCGACTAAAATATCATGGTGTGTCAATAGTAGTGTTATCTGTTAACTGCATAGGTTTGCTAATTCACTCTTAAGTTGACTCACTTAGACCCAGACTGACCATTAATCCAAGTATGAGTGAGCCCGGTTGAGCAGGATTTTGGTAAGCCCAAATTGGGGTGATCCCGGCCACGCTCAATATTGCTGATGTAATGAGTCCAAGTGAGCCTGAGTGAGCGAAATTTTATCAAGTGTGAGTATGAGTGAGCCCGGCTGAGTTGAACTTTTGGCAAGTCCTAGTCTGAGTGGGTTTCATTAGTTTCGCCAACCTGTGATCATTTGCCACCGATAACTCTAGGTGTGCGTGCCTTATTCCCCACGTCACTTCAGGGTCACAAGCGGGCAGTCCTGTCGATTCCAACCTGTATATGGACAGCCTGCTCACGACCCTGGTGCCACTACATGCCCGCAGCCTGGGGTTGGAGAATGTCAGTGTGCCCAACTGTGCATTCAAGGTGCCCAGCACAGCCGTTACCAATCGTGACGTCTCTGTGGAGCTGCATGGTGGACGGTTGCTGGGTTTGGTCACTCCTGGACTAGCTCGCAGGTAATCCCTAGCACACCTGCCTGCTCCCTTATGGTCAGTGTTACAGGCCAGTAGATTCTCAGGTAACATTTGCTGGCAGGCTAGTTGGTGATGCATAGTTCATAGGTATTACAGCACAAACGTAACAAGACACAAAGAATACACAGTAGATCCTACATACCAGCTGTGGTAGCTAAGGTGTTGCACTGCTAAGCTCGAGGATGTGGATTTGATTCCCAGACATGGCAGATGCACTTCGATATGGGTTAAATGCAAGAACTCCGATGTACTTAGATTTGGGTGCACATTAAACAAACCCAGATAGTCAAGCCTAGGTAATCCCAAATCCCTCACCGTTGCTTGCCTCACAATCATATCATGGTTTTGCCATGTAAAACCACAGAATTAAAAAAAAAATTTTCTACTTATTAATTTTTAATTCCCATTGCCATGCTGACACTGCCAGCGCCCTTGCAGAAGCACCCTGAATATGGCATGCATAACACGCCACTTTCTTTTTGTCCGCAATAAAAAAAGTAACAAGATCAGACAACAGTCATATATTCATATGCTTGTTGAATTTCTCGAAATTCACTCGCTTCTCACATTGGGATTACTGGTGAACATACAGTACATCACTGACATGCACCACAGTCACATTGGTATGAAGGTGCTCACCACAACTTGTTTTGTTGCGTGTATTACCTGCTGCGAGTGCGTTTTCCTTTTGCATGTCAGAGCTGCAACTGTTTTATTCTCGCGCTGTTTGGCTAAAACCAAAGATTATTCAAACTTGGTCTAGCCTGTCTTAGCATTAAAGCACAGCTTTTACTCCCCTTTGCTCTAAGTAAGAATGTGAGCCTCAGCTTCTTAAATGGGTGCTTCACAAATTATTCTTGCTAGAACTTAGCCCTGCCATTACCCACATTACAAATGCAATGTTTTAGCACAATACTCATGCCCATCAGTGCCTTTCTTTTATACCCCCATAATAATGAAAGCAGGAAGTTCAAGGGGTCCCAGAAAACTTTTTTATTACGTTAAAACACTGCCAATCTGAACAGGAAGCTGTTGTGAACATGAGCAAAATATGAACCAACATGAGGAAAATTGGGAGAGTTCTGTTAGCCTGGCCATGTTTACACATATCAGTCATGTACGAAGATATGCTCATAGTTCCACATGGGCATTAGGTTAAACTTTTGATGGTTGGGCCTAGTGCAACGAAAACAAACCTAGCATTATTTTCCTGTCACAGCTGTGAAAGCAACTTTTGCCTACCACCCTCTGTAGCAACAAAAGGGCTATGAGAGAAGCCACACTGAAGGGTTCCATATAATTTTAGTGTCCTTGACTACTTTAATGTGAACTGAGAAAACAGTAACAAGTGTTTTTACATTCAGACCACCTCAGTGGCATAGCCAGGGGGTGGCACACTGGGCACATGCCCCCCCCCCCCTCCCCGAAATCTTTTTTCGCCATGGCATACAGAGCGAAAAATGACAATTTCAAGGAGGTGCCCCACCCGAAATCAAAGAGGTGCCCCCCCCCCCCCCCCCCAGAAAACAATTTCTGGCTACGCCCCTGGTCCACCTACGTGGCTGGGTATGAAACCTGTTGCCTTGCGCTCAAGAACTGAACATGGGACTTATGCACTTTTCAGACTTCGTTTCTCAGGCGTAGCATTTATGCACTTATGTGACTTGTTTTACACTGAAATGCAATGGCTATAACCACACCAATACACAAGGACATGCCTTATTCCCATTTTTATGCATTGGCAGCCCTATTTTCAGTGTGATTTGCTCTCTCCTGCAGGGGTCAGTGCTCAGCTCCTGGCTGGTTGGGCATGAACATCACAGTGGGTTGCTATGTGTCGCTAGACAATGCACACATCTCGTACGCTGGCTCAGCCAAGGGCGACAGTTTGTTAAACACCAACCGAAGCATTGTGCTACAGGCTGCACCCTTCAGCGCCAATGCACTCCTGGAAGTCACCTCAACACCAGGTACAAAGAACTTTAAAATATTCAAATGTACTCAGAAGAAGCTGACACTAAGTTCCTTGCTTCCACAAGGGGTGCTGGTACTTGAAATTTAAAATACCAATCGATGATTAGAAGAACAGAAGCTTGAGCTAGCTAGCAAGTACACTTTGAACAAATCGCTGAGAGTGACACTTCAGTTAATGGCGGAAGTTTTAACAACAATGCAATCCTTGTACACAGTCAATTTTTTTCCACCCATAACCAGTGAAATGATGAAAGAATTTGAAATCATTTGTATTACGCCACCGAGAGATTTTTTTTATCCCAGCATATACCTGTTCTGCCGCAATTGATGTCATAGCAGCAATTTAACCACTCCCGTTTGGGTACTTTTTTTTCAATGTTTATTAATTTTCTTTACATCTCTTTTTGAGGTATTTTCATTGCACTGTCTCTTATAATTTTATGGCTGCAACAGCTCAGGTGACAAGGCAAGACAGCCAAGCCTCCTGTGATTTCACACATCCCCCCCTCACCCCACACCACCTCTTTTTTCTCTCACACTTTTTTGTTACCGATCTAAGCAAGATGCGTTGTTAGGCTTGAAAGGAAGCCCAGTGAATGATGAAACACTCACTTTCCCTAATTTGATATTTCAGAAAAAAACGGAGTTGTCTTTTAATAAAAGTATAAAAATTACAGCAACTCATCATGTCTAAAAGTGAGAAGGATTTGTTGACACCCATCCTATTTCAATTATCACATTAGGTGGACATTTTATGCTTTAATAGTTACGTAACGAGTGATCGCATAACAAGCATAGGTAGTTTCCATTATCATGTTGATGGTGTAACAAGTGCAGCACTGTCACAAGCTGGCATTTTTTTATTGCGATAGCAATTATATGGACACTCTCGGCTGATTTTCGCCGTCACCGTCTGTCGACGCCGTCATGTCCCAGATATGTATATGTATGTGTATATATAAAAAAGGCATAAAGAAAAATAAATCGGTAGAAAAAAATCCAAACCACCTGACCGCGGATTCGAACCAGCGCCCCTCACTCCGCAGCCTGCTCGCTAATAACACAGCCACACGCCATGCTCGTGCCAGCGATATAACAGCGAGCTATTCATATGCACCATTTGCTACTCGCGGTATGCAGATCTCGGAAAAGCTTGAGCGTTTTTTTCTATCACGCAACGCTTTTACAGTTTCTCTCAAATTGAAAACTGCCCTTGAGATGCGCACGAAAAAGTGGCTCCCTTCTGTACCACTCATGATGTACAAGGGAAAAAAAAGAACACGGGGCACACTTGGCGTCAGAGCGTCACCGCGCGGCAGAAGACGCAGCGGGGAGGGGTCATTCCACATGCCGCAGTTTAAAAGAAAAAAGTATCAAACAGCGTCGAAAAGTCATATAATCATATAATCAATCCTTGGCCAATCCCCCTGAGTGGGTATGAGCTATGTCAGAGGCAACAACAACAACAGCGTCGGCTTCACTACGCGCATTGCTCAAATACAAACGCGTAACAACTGCGACAGTTGTTAGTTCACTCATGCGTCCTTTTCGAGCGTCCTTCTTTGTGCTCTGCGGCGGCGCGTTCCAAGTATTGAGCTCGTGTCGTTCTTCAGGTGACAAACTAAATTCTTGCTATCGCATTCATTGCTTCGCCCTAGTGGCGAAACTGTGACTTTTTTTTTTCAAGCACGCACTGCTTTGATTAAGTTCCTTCTTTATGATAAGCACGATCAAGTGAACTTAAAAGGACACTACAGTAAAACAATAAATTAGCTTAGACTGATAAATCATAGTCTGAAAACTCTGGTGTCGTTAATTTCACCATCATACACAAAAAAAAATCAACGTCAAAAGTCTCACTTATAAATTTCCTGCCGAAACCTCTGATGGTTGATGTCACGGGTTCCAAAGTTCTTTTTCGTATTTTGGCCACATTACCTCAACGAAATTTCTTGAAACTTTGTACGTTTTATCTCTGGCTCCCTCAGAGCACTGTTTACTTCATTTTTACCTGTTAGGAACTAGTAGCCCTCACAGACGCTGCCGAAGTCTATGACATCAAGGAGAGCTGGTGAGCGAACTTTAAGGTGGTGTTGCCACCCGCATTTTCGTTTTCCAGGTTTTCCCACTTACCCACCGTCTTCTCGCAGCAAGGCGTGGTATTCTTGGTATTGCGAAAGAGTAGTTTAATATTGCGATAAAAATCACTCTCCTCTTAAGGGTCCCTTCAACTGGACTTTCTCAATATTATAAATGAGTGTGGATGTAGCAGCACTGCCGCTTCCTCAATGCAGGTGGCGTACCCCGAGTGCGCACTTGGGCCCTGCAACCGTTCACGTTTGTGGTGGGCACGTCGCCCAAGCTGAGCCTCAACGCTGCTCGCCAGGACACGTTTGACAAGGAGGCCAGCAAGTGTGCCTATGCTTCGCTATCCAACGTGCTCTTGGTGGCCTACAGAGAAGCCCTAGAAAGGGCTGTCAGTGCCACAAGGCTGCCTCTGCCATGAACATTTCAATGTGTTGTGCCATATTACCAAGAAATGAACAAAGTGCTGCAAAAGAAGTACAGGGGAAGCACAGTACAGATAAAACAGGACGAGGTCCCTCTACTGTTCAACCTCAAGATATCTGTGTCTACTACTTGTTCGAACCATGCTCAGGAGGCAATAAAGTTAAGTGAGAAACACCTATGTACTTACAATAAAAAAAATAGAAATTCACATAACCTGGAAGAATTATGACTATCGCACGCGCACATCTACCTCTCGGCACACTCAGGAACTCTCCCTTCATCTTGCTTCATTACCAGACTTCTTGGGTGTGAAGAAAGCCAATTCATTAAGAAAATTGTTTTAAAACTAGCTTACTGCAAGGTTTTTCTTGATAAGGACGCTTGTGCATAAACAGCGAGTGAGAAACCTGATAAGGACGCTCGCTGTCACAACAGCGTAATGAGCGAGATCATGGCTTGATAGTCCAATGGCAAGAAGTGTCGCAAGTGCGCATCTGCAAAACACATGACAGTGCGCTCTCAGGCAGGCTGTGTTGGCACACTGCCAGTAGTGCTGTGCCCATAAACCCCGGTGTGTGACACTGTCACTATAACTGACAACATTTTAGGAAGGCTCCCATGTGGTCTACACAAGGCTAACAGGCTTCATTTTTGTGATTCCACTTATATGAAATCTTGTTTAGTTTTTTAGCTTCAAACAATGGGGCAATTGCTGTATGTACTCGCGGTCAGATGATGAACTGCCACACAAAGCATGAGGGGTTGCTTGATTCCTGAAGTTAACCCTGAGGTCATTGTGCGCTATTGCGGGAGCCGAGTCAACCCAAGAAAAAGAACCTGCAGACGTGGGGACACGAATGGCATATCTGAAGTCGTGCAAGAAATCCCAAAGGACTGATCTAACTGACTTTATCAATGTGTGAATGTTGTACATGAAATGTCTTAAATATTAGCGCTGTAACACACACAACACACACTAAGCTACAGCGCTAATATCCAAGACAATGTACAACAAAGTGGTACATGTTGCAGCAGTTGTACATAAAATTCTCTTATGTTACACTGCGAACATGACCCCTCCTGTTGATACTTGACATGTCCCAAGCACAAGATGCTTTAAGCCAAGCAGAGTGGTCTTCACAACAGTAATCAGCAGCACCAAGACCAGTCACAATTGTGACAGTAAGTGAGGAAGGAACTGATGCATGTAGGAGTCAAACCAGCACAAAATTGCAGCATAACAAACGCATTTCCAGCTCAAGGTACACTTCTCTCACGTAATACTGCAAGGAACCTTCAAAACTTTTTTCTTGCCGTCTCTTTTTGAGACAACAGGCCATTGAACTTGTTACCGATGCAGCAGGTTACACTCAGTCATTTTCAACACTACAGCATTAGCCACAGTACACAACATAAACAGGTGAGAAAATTTATTGCAACTGCTTGTTACAGAAAAAAAAACAACAAAAGTACCCTATTATGTTGGTCCACAAAACGATTTCACAAAAAATATTAAGTATACATGGTAGAGAGATTCAAATATTAAGTATACATGATGGGCAGATTCCATTTCAATAGCAAGATTGGACTAGCTTAAGTCACCATTTTATGTGTGTTTCATTGATGGAGCACTGGTCTACAAAACAAAAATGTGAAATTAATATGAACCATGGCTGTTCTAGTCTGTTTCTTTTTTAAATAGCCTGACACATTAAACACTAATTGCCCAGGAACTAGCACCGCAAAGCAGCAGCAACGAATGCAGCTACTATGTTGTATCAAAACTATATAGTATATTTTTCGAAAGGCACTTGAACATTCATGAAAATTCATGAAAGTATCACAAACAATAATTACTGAAATACACAAAAATATTAATGACACAGATGAACTTACAGGAACTTTCTGGCTTGTGCATCGACTTGTTGCATGCTTGCCAGGCTGCTATTGAGAACACGTTGATATGTGCAGTGAAAGGCGTCACGTTTGAAAAGGTAAATAAACGTCACTCTAAAAGTAGGAAATGATATTGAAGAAGATTAAAATGTATGATAAGTAGTACAAAGTAATTCTGAGCTTGAGAATAAAGTTTAGTGCGAGTGGGAAATGCTGTCAATCAAGATCAGTATCCAAGAGGTTTAAAAAACAAAATTGGTCAAGAATCTTTGGTGTATGCATCGACAAAAACGAGATGGGCAGACCCTACCATTGGTCAGCTAAGCGAACTTTGCAATGCAGTAAAACTAGAAATGTGCTTGGTCCATCTTTGACAAAGCAAGGTATGAACATAAGATGGTGGAATGCGAGACTCACGAAGCAAATGAATGTAAAACATAGTTAACGAGTTGTTATGACAAGAAAAAATGAAATGCTATGTGACATTTTCAGATAGATAAATGCAGAGGAAAAGAAAACATGCCCCCCCACACTGCTTGGAATTCACAATTTCTCAATGTGCCGCGTCATGGTGGCTGCAGTCTTTAGTCTTCGACTACTTTCACCAACAGCTGCACGTGTATGAATGTATAGCCTAAATGCCAGCACATAAACCAAACAGCTTTTCCAGGAAAGAAAGCATAGTTGGTAGACCAACAATCGAACTGTAAACCGCAGGCTCTACGCAAAATATGAACTCCAGCAAAATATCACTCCAGGCCATATACGATTCGCACCGGAATTTTATACGGTCAGGAGCTCTCAACAGTGTCAGCCAATAATGTTTAGCACCTGCTTGGTTTCTCCTTAGTGGCAGAATGTTAACTGTGGCTTCTTTTACATAAACCTGCAGTTTTTTGTTGCCAAAGGTAACTGTTAACTATGTGGTTAATTCACCCTTTGGCAATGACCAGAATTAGGTTCACAGGGATAGTGGTAAGCCACAGCCAAGTTGTAGGCTAACCTAACCTCCTGTTGATGATGGCATATTCAAGCCATGGCTGTGCTACCAGCTCATCAAAACAACACAGCTGCCACTGGCGTCCAACAGCCGAGACAATGATGTAATGGTATTTGCGTGAACGGTAGCTGTGCAGGCGGATGTTGACTTCCTCCACACCGGTCCACCGGCACAGCAGTTCCTTCACTGAGCCTTCCTGCTCCAGCAACATCTCCAAGAAGCTCGTTGTTTGAACCTGGTCACGAGAGAAACGGGAAAACAGGGTAGTTAAAACTTCTCAGCCACCAAGTGTAGAGCTGATTGGCTGTCAGACTGTTGAGCGTAAAAAGTGAGCAACACCTAAGGAGCAGCTCTGCAGCTAAACGGTGCATGACACCAAAGTATGGAGGTTTGATTATTCATTGCATGTCAACCTGTACAATGGTTACAAATTCAAACACAACAATTTACCGCTCAGTAATGCACATACTTTCGCATCCACCATTTCCAGTTTGTGTCACGTTGCCGAAAGTTCAACTCTTACATCAGAGCCAGCATTACCTTTAGTGGACAGATTCATAGTGACATGACATAGTTTATCTCGAGGAATGGTGCATAGTAGTCGTAACACTAGAGGTTTCGATGTTGCATTTAAATCTGAGAGCACTATAGTACATGTCCCACAACAAAGAGGCAAAATTTGAGTGTATTATATGCAGTAGAAAATTTGTATCTGAATTTTTTAATGTCATAGTTGAACCATACAGCAATGCAGCAACCATGAAGGGTGAGAAAATGGAATGACACCCCCGGAAACAAGTGGCTCGTGTAACATAAGCCAATCTTAAAGGCTATGCTTTTGCACATTGCAAAAACAGGAAGAGACTGCAAGAGATAGAAAACGTCACGGCCACCATGCAGACCTTTATTTTTCATGTAGCGTAAACAGAAATTTCCAATTGAGTAGAGAAACAGGATATTAAGGCAAAAGCCTTAGATGCCCCATCAAACGCAAAAATTGACCTGGCATCCCACATCGGTGTCCCCCATCAGCAGCGTCAACACGAGTGATGCAAAAAATCATCGCATAATGATGTCACAAATCGCCAAAATTTATAACGTCACTGTGATATCACATAATGTGCTGTCACATGGTGACGTCATCACATGACATCATTGATTTGTCAAAGGTGGGCCGATCCTCGAGGCAGTGCAAAAGAAGGTGAAGTGCAGAAAGCTTACAATGCCTTCTGATCCTGGAGGCACTGCAAAACCACGCTTGGTGGCAGTGCCTCCAGGATCAGAATTTTGGAAGGGGGCACAGGAGGATCAATACATTGACATAGAGGGAAAAAAAAAGAGGGTGGCTGCCTTCGAGCCAAATGAGGCGGGTGCATAAGGGACGATGTGAGGTGCTTTCTTTTTTTTTTTTTTTTTGCCACACGTTGCACATGAGCAGATATCCAAGCACAGAAAGAGAGGTTGTCGGCCAAGTTTGTATTTACTTAATAAGAACATAACCATTACGCAAAGAAAGAACCACAACACAAAAGATAAATGCCTGCAGCACCTCGTTGTCTTCTGTGTGGTGGTTCTTTTTTGCACAACAGTTTTGTCTTTCAGACATCACACTAGCAGACATGACAAGTTGCATGACAACATCGATAAGCTAATTAATAAATGAATAATCTCTAAATTTATTGCTGTACAGAAAACAGTAGTTGTAAAATCGAAGAAATCGATTCTCAAAGTTTATCCACACAGTCGGTGTGCCAATAATAGCATGTACTTCTGTTTCAATATCAATACTTATACCAAAATGCAGTAGGGTGTGTTCAGATAAGAACGTCGGTGCATGTCCGCCCGACCCCCTTTAATTTCGCCGAAAAAAATATATGTTGTTGTTGTCCGAGTCCCCAGGACCACAAAACCACTTTTAGTTTCGCGAGAAAAAAATTTCACCTTCTTTAAAAAAATTCACAAGTCTCCACTGAGCCGCCACCGCCTCTTTGGATTTCGCGACAATGGAATTTCGATGAGACGCTACAAAAACACTATTGTAGCTGTAGGTCTGAAAAATTTTCTCCACATACTACGGATAGTTAGTGTTGAGAAAAAAATTATTACTTTGCAGTTTTGATGTTGTTCTGCTAAGAAAAAAAATCTCGAAATTGACACAAAGCTCAATAATGCTCACATTTAAGATTTTTTTCCTCCGCAAGTATAAACGCCAGACTTCCCAAAGTTTTTAAAAACATTGCCATATGTTTGGTGAACAAGTGTGCTGAACGAAATACTTGAGAGTGGCTTCAAACGTTAACCAGAAATGTTCAACTGAGGACATGTCTCTCAAAATGCAATATTTTGTAGATCATTTAAAAAAAAACACCATCTTCGATTTTCTTTAAACTCTCCAGAATTAAAGCCAAACACGTGTTATAACTTAATCTGTAAAAACATGTTGCATTATTTTTCTGAGTTCGGAACTACGAAGCACGAAAAGTGGCCAAATTGACATATAGTGAGGAACCACAACATTGAGCGAGCATGGAGCAATAGTTGCCATTATCATTATTTTTAGGTCGTGAATGTCTTCTGTGGATTGACGGATTGTCAGGAATGAAACAAGAACAGTTGATTTTGAAGAGGAAATTATTACTACATTTTTTTTAAGCAAATCACAAAAAACTTCTACACGGGTCCCAGCCACTGAGCATGCCGCGATAATGAGTCGCACTCTTCGCAGGAATCGCTTTCAAAATTTTTCGCGCATGTGAGCCTGCGTACGCCTCATAAAGGAGGTGGCTGGAGAGGATCCACCGCTGGATATTTATCGCTTCCCATGGCACATCGGTAATGTGATAACGCAGACGGTGTGTGTCGGCACAAGCGGTGCTTCTGCAGTGCCCGACCGCGCCGCCCGCTCCCCTAAAAAAAAAGAAAGAACATAAACAAGAAACAGGTCAACTTGCTTAAGAAAGGTCGAAGTAATAAGAGAACGTCGGCTTTCACTTCCGTTCGTCGTCGACAACCCGGCAGTCCTCTGCTGGTGAACGAACGTGAGTACGCGTGCGCGTATTACACTCCCCCTGATATTGATGGCCACGTTGTGGAGCTCAGAGCGAGCGTTTTGCGCTCACTACCAAGAGAGGCATACGAAGAAGATTGCCCACAAGTGTAACTCTCGATGTGTGAAAGATTTGAATGTCGCCTTACTAAGGAAGCGCATGCCAGAAAAAGCCTCATCCATGATAGGAACCGACATTTTGTGCCAGAACTGTTTCAACCGCTTCAAACAGATCGCCGTAGAGTCCCCACATGCATCTCAGTCTGACGCAAATTTTGTTCCCGAACAAATTGCTATCGAAGAGGTAAACGTACTCGTTAAGACAACCGACGTGACACCCTTGAAAATTCCGGCGAAAGTGAAAGCACAGTGCCGAGTGTCCTACGCCAAGCGTAAGAAAGCGGAGATCGAGGGTGGTGTCTCCAGGACAATTTCTGCTGGCCTTACAGCAGCGTACGGCACTACAGAGGAACCTGGTCCTTCAGCGGAAACCTGAGACACGTGTCGCGAGTGGCTGCGCAAGCTAAAGGACGCGCTCGATACCTGCGAATCATACCATGAACGCTGCAGCCTCCTGACATTGCTCCCTGTGAACCTTTCTCATCAAGAAATTCAAGAAATGATTCCATCCGCAACTCGGCACCTCATTCGGAAATCCAGAAAATACAGACACCCGTGGGGTGTGGTCAAATCCGAACCTCTACACCAGATCGAAGCTGAAGCCAAAAAACATACAGGCAGCAGTGAAATACTATACTGACGATGAGCTCAACTCCACCCAACAAAGCCCAAACAAGACAGATTTCATTGCAATTAGTTCTAAAGGACAAAAAGAGTACGTTTCAAAACGGCTGATGACCAGGTCCATTCGGGAAACATTTCGTCTAGAGCGGCTCACCCTGACACAGGGATCGAGCTCACGAAGTTCTCCTCCTTGAGGCCGAAATGGGTTGTGTGCACAAGGGTGCTTCACCAGGAGCAAGATACGCAGAAGTGCTTCAGTGACGTTTGTGACTGTCTAACTTGTCTGACTATGACTTGTGACTATGACGCCCTGTGTATACAATAGGGGTAAATAAACAGTTCCTTTCGAGAGCTCGACTTGACTACATTTCTGGAAATCTTGCGGTTAGTCCTTATGCCAGGACCAAACTGCGACGCGTGCACGCACGCAAATGAACAAATTTGCACTTTAAGGCAACTCTTTGGTTTTATCTGTGAAGCTGTTGTCCCTCGAGCACAACAGATGACATTCAGGGCCTAAAAATAGCGATAATAGCAACTATTGCTCCATGCTCGCTCGATGTTGTGGCTACTCATTATACGTCAATTTGGCCACATTTCGTGCTTCGTAGTTCCGACTTCACAAAAATAATGCAACATGTTTTTACAGATTAAGTTAGAACACGTGTTTGGCTTTAATTCTGGAAAGTTTAAAGAAAATCGAAGATGGTGTTTTTTTTTAAATGGTCTTCAAAATATTGCAATTTGAGAGACATGTCCTCAGTTGAACATTTCTAGTTAACCTTTGAAGCCACTCTCAGGTATTTCGTTCAGCACACTTGTTCACCAAACATATGGCAATCATTTTGAAAATTTTGGGAAGTCTGGCGTTTATACTTGCGGAGGAAAAAAAGCTTAAATGTGAGCTTTATTGAGCTTTGTGTCAATTTCGAGATTTTTTTTCTTAGCAGAACAACATCAAAACTGCAAAGTAATAATTTTGTCTCAACACTAACTATCCGCAGTATGTGGAGAAAATTTTTCGGACCTAAAGCTACAACAGTGTTTTTGTAGCGTCTCATCGATATCCCATTTTTGCGAAATCCGAAAGAGGCGGTGGCGGCTCAGTGGAGACTTGTGAATTTTTTTAAAGAAGGTGAAATTTTTTCTCGCGAAACCAAAAGTGTTTTTGTGGTCCTGGGGACTCGGCAAACAAAATATATTTTTTTCGGCGAAAGAAAGGGGGTCGGCGGACATGCACCGACGTTCTTATCTGAACACAGCCAGTAGCATTCTGTTCGTGATCTTTTCGGAAGGCCTCAGTACATCATAGTAAGATACTATCTGGAACCAGAGCATACTAACTAGTAGATTTTGAGGATGGACAAGGATGGAACAGCTTGTGGTAGTCTAACATTCCTGTTAAGCAAATGTGCACTTTACACCTTGCAATAACTGTGCCTCTTGTAATATGTGCATCCGTGAAACAGTTGTTAGTTTCTCATTTACGGAGTAGGTAGGCAGCAATCATTGCAAAATCTAGAATGCCCACTGGTGACCAAACGACAATATGATCCCCAAAATCATGCATTGCTTAAAATCATGCATGCTTGCTTGCATGCATGATTGCATGCATGCTTGCATGCAAGCATGCATGCATGCTTGCATGCTTGCATGCAAAATCATGCATGCATGCTTAAAATCATGCAGTGCTTAAAAATTTTTCAGGAGCATTGGCAAATAACCTTACATTGGCAGTCACATACATCCGAAATAAAAAGCATCATGTGGGTTGGCAATGTCCAGGCAAAAGTAACTCGCATATTGAGTAACAATATGTATAATCAGCACAAATATTGTATTATTTTATGTAAGTTCCACTTTTTTACGAGGGGCCTTATAAGGAAGTCACCTTCATATGAGTCAAGCACATTACCATACAATAAAGCCACAGATGTTACGCGTTGTCATAGAATAGAATGCAACGTCACCAGAGAACAAGAGGGAGCAAGCCGCTAATAGGCTAAGGGAAGTAGCCCAGAAGAATCCCTTACGTCTTGATCGTCTGCTGGGGAACCGTATAATTGAACTAAATGTTTTTAACGCATGAAGAAATACAGAATTATTATAACTGAATATCAATATTTGTTTTTTTTTTTTTCAAAGCTTCAAATTGAACAGCGTGGTAACATTAACAATCTACTTGTCTTGATTGGGTGCTAGGTAGTGTCACAATTTCAAGAGACGTTTGGTGGTGGTGCTGGTGGCAATTTTCGCAAGCTGTCGGCATGGGATAGTACAGCCAGACACAAAGCAGCCATATTCGTTTCTCCAGTCTGAGTGCTTCAAGTCATCCAATTCGAGTCATCCACAGACCATTCCCAGAGGTGTTCCAGCCAATTTGGGATTTGGAGTAATTGTCAGAGCAGAACAAAAGCTGTTTTGGAGCTTATTTGAAGTAGGAAGAAGTGTGCTTAGGAGGAACTTTGGAGCATAAAAAATGGAGTTTCGTATCACTTGGAGTAGCACAAAACTATGTCTGCAACTTTTTAGTCCATATTCTTGTTTATATGCAACCAAGAAAATGCTGCTCTAATGCAAACAAGTCAATATCCACAGTCACAGGGCAGCCATCAGTCAGGCTTTTTATACAAAACAATTCATGTGCGGACTTCACAGAAACACAGATGTGCATTATGGTGAAGCACCGGGTGACAAGGCCCGCATGGCAGATGGTTTCTGCGAGTGACAGGCATCAGAACATCATTCCCTCTAGAATTCGAAAGGGGAAGGCGGTGACTGCCTCAACAGAACCCAAGATTATAAATTCAGATAATAGTTTTGCATTGCACTTTTGATCTAACCGAAGCCCCTGCAAGCCACATCCACACTTCTGTAGTATTTGAGCAGTGAGAAACTCACGCGATAGTGTCGCTCCAGATTCTTCATCATGTGATTAGCGGACACACGGTGGCCATGCAAAGCACATTCGCTAGCGCAGTTTGTAACAACTGCATGGCTGGGAATCAGTTGGGAAGTTCTGCAGGTTGTGAGCGACTTGTCTGGCCTTTTTCGGCGATTGACAATGACATTGGCTGTTCAAACGACATTCTATAACGCACACATGAGCACAGTGACGCATTATTTGTGGCTCACGGCTCTACGGTGTCTGCATGGGTCAGTTTCCTTTCTCGCTGGTTTGCCACCACATTATGCCGGTTTCGCAATGAAGACATGCAACGAGCGCTTTAACCCTTTCAGACGCCACCTATGAAGAACTGAGTGTAAATGCGTCAAATTGACACAATGTTATTTCAAGGCACTCGATATTATATTGCGACAAAAATAATATCGTAATACGTTAATTTATGTGTTATAGTAAGCATCGCTAATTACTTCGCAATTTAATATATATTTATTCTGAAGCCATTCATGCTTTGGTTTTGCAAATATCGAATTAAATGTCAAGCTGGAAATATAGTGCGAATTCGTCTTTGATTATGTCCACGATGAGCAAAGAAAAATTATACTTTTGACGTGGGCCGCAGGAAGCGGCACCCCGCACAAGTCGCCAAAAACGGTATTGCCTTCAGTAAAGTCGTCATGTGCAACAGTACAGTGTTAAATGAAGTTAAATAGAGACACAGTTATTATGCAGGAGGTTCATTTCATCTAAAGCTCAATGTATCTTGCCCTTTCTTAGCCCCTAGTCGATACAAATTTGCAAATACAAGTGATATACACAATTGCATACATAGTGTCTCAAACGGTTAATGAGCACGAGCGACAGCGCCCCCACTTCGTGCCCGACACGTGCTCACGTATTCAGGCTTTGTGTTACAATCGGTATATGCCGAAGAACTTCGCACAGTGCAATTGACATGGAACACTTTTTATTTAGAAAATATCAAACTATTGCACGTCTGAGTCACTTCATCTGTGCGAAGACACCATGTGGTTTTGGCACATAAAACCTTACAAATGATTATTATTCTGCGTGCAGACGCTGTTTAGAGCGCGGGGTGCCTAAAACGGTAGCCGCACGGTTAGCACATGCTACATTACGATAAGCTCAGAGTGGCTTAAATGGCTTGTCTCCGCATTATCGCCAGTTCCTCATCAAGAGCCATGAGCTTCCAGACTGTATACAACAGGGGAGTCTCAAACACGCAGCCCGCAAGCCCCTCGCTTGCGGCCCGCGGCCCGCTCATGACCGTCTTCGCGCCACATTTTTTTCTTCTATTCGCAAGCTACACAGGCATGACTGGTCTGAAGCACTTGTTTTCGGGAGGCACCTCATGTGGTCAGCATGTTGAGACATAACTGTGCAACAAAAACGATATTTGCAAATCGGCGTCCAGGTTTTAGTCATTTTGGAGTTGGTATCGATATGTTGGAGTCCTGGCACCAAATCTCCTTCAGAAATGACCTGTACATTAAAAAATATGGGAAAGGTCCTTCTTTCAACGGCAATTTGTACAAATGCCTTCCCCCTACCTGCTCCTACCTTCTTCCCTACCCCGGCCCTTGCGGAACTAAATTGCGTGACTGCGGCCTGCTGCCTAAGGTGAGTTTGAGACCCCTGGTATACAACATGATGAACCGTCATTAAAGGAGTTCACATGCACATATTTTGGTTAGGCCGATTATAAGGAGGTAAAATGCATCGGTGGAAAGAAGGGGAATGGGTTCCAGGGCAATATCAAAAAGGTATGTATACCTGGTGCCAAACCAAGAATATTTTAGGCCAGAAATGTTCCACTGCCATTTAAACAAGTGTAATGTGAACTTTGGTGCAGCGTTGGCGCAATATGCACTTTATTGGGCGCAATAAGGCGCATAGAGGTCGAATTGTAGCAAATTGGTGCAAATGGCGCAGTTGGACCACCACTGCATTCCATATCCGTTCTATCGGACGGTACAGTGTCTCCATCCATTCTATGCCCATTCTATGCCCATTCTTTGCCTAAGCAGACGACAAAATGATTGACAGCACTGACTCTTCCAGTTGCTGTTCTCACGTCTGACGAGCCTCGACCAATCCCGTGCCCCACTATAGCACATTTTATCAGAGAATGTGTACAAGATTGCACACCTGGCTACGTAAAAAAATGAATTAAATATATATATATATATATATATATATATATATCAAAACAACAGAGGGTTCCTAGGTCCGGTAGAATATTCACAGAAAATAAAACAGACCTGCGTGCGAAGCAATTTTATTGACGTTTCGCTCGGGGTCCGAGCTTCATCAGAACGAAATATGTAGCGACAGTGCAGTTAATATACATGCCCATATCAAGCGAAGTGAAGATACATTAACACCAATTGATTTACAAACGTATAGTCATCGATGAAAATGCGCATGAGCAGCTCACAACGAACACTGATACATTTGACAAACTGATGACACTGAAAAATACGCACATGGAAATGCACAAATAAGTAATAAAAAAAAAACACGATAAAGGGATAAATTAAAAGCAATAAGAAACACAAAATCACGAACCAGCTCAATCGCTGGCGCAAGTACACTACACTTGTTATGGCTACGTTAGATGGTTCAAACAGACAAGCAACTCGGTTCAAACAGACAAGCAACTCAACCCCTCTCTCACCTCTCCTACGCTCCCCCTCTCTCCTCTAGGCATCCCTGCCCACAGCGTCCACACCCCACTGCGCATGCGCGTCCCCCCCCCTCTCTCTCTCTCTCCTCTCCTACGCTCCCCCCTCTCTCTCGCCTCGTGACGCCGACGCAGGCAGCGTCTGCTAGCGAGTTTCTTGGTTGAAAAAACCGACTGCTCGCGCTGCACAACCGTTCACTGTCCATCGCGTATATATGGCAATGGATCTTGACCTCCAAGGTGGTGCCGGTGGGAGATTTCTCCTGTGCGTTGTTGAACAATAAAAATTCGCAGCGTGCGCGTTAACTAAAAAGCGCACTGCGGGTCTCTGTGTACAGTCGGAATCTTCTGTCTCTCATTGCCCATTAGCAGCGATTGGCATGTTCCAGTAGGAAACACCGCTCCATCACTGCGTGCTTTGCGCCTCCTCAGTTTTCTCTCCTGCGCAACGCTGCGATAGCGCCAGCGTCAACGCCACGGCCAGTGTAAGCGTTAGCGCCCACTGCTTCACATCTACACATGGTTCCCTTTAGCGGGAGATGGTGTATTTTTCTCTATTTTAACTCATAAATAGACTTGCTGAAAGGCTGCTGCTTCAGTTGCCCTATCAGACATTTTCATGCTTATCAGATGCCATCTGCTAGGAGTAGCAGCTTCAGTACTCAAGCATTGTATGGTGGGTGCACACACACATTAAGCAACTGCAGCATGCATATCATGCCACCCTGCAGAACAGCTAGGTCCATCCAGTTATTGACGAGCTAGGTGTCAACACGTTTTGCAAAGCGGCAGTGGAAGGTGACCATTGCTGTAACTGCAGTCAAACCTCGATATAATGAATATGGATATAATGAATTACCAGTTATAACAAAGTAAATGAGGAACAGTATGGCCATTAAAACAGTGTTAAGAATATACATTTACGAAGAATTATCAGATATAATGGAAGCTATTTTCATATTAGATTGACTTTATTATAACAAGGTTAGACTGTACATGTTTGCGGCAGATAGTAGCTTTTTTTTTTTAACAATATGACATCTATAATTATGAATTACTGGATATTCCAACTTCACGGGCTTAACTAGGCTGCACCAAAATGCATTGAAAGCAGCGCCACTCACATTTATACGGATGGGATCAGACTCTAGCACCTCGTCTGCACTGTCATGAAGGTCAGGGTCACAAGGAAGACCAAAGCAGCAGACATCCCTCGACATGACCAGCCTAGAGTAACGGTACAAGGCTGCCAACGTCAGCTTGTGCACTTGACCAGATGGTGAGCAGCACTCATTGCAGATCGGAAGTCCCGTCAGTGCCATGGTGAGGTAGCGAATAAACCCACTAACATAGTCACCAGTAGTGTGCCCACAGCTGCCTGCGTCTCCTTGAGACTTGACGCAGCTCAGTGCTGCAGTTCCTGCTGAACTGTGGCTGCTAGACAAATATTGCTGGAAAGCCCTGCTTGAAGCATGACATGCAAACTTGGGAAGCCTTGGTAACAGTATCGCACAACAGATCTTCCTTTCGTGCCCACACACACAGCAGATCAAAGAGCTGCATCCTTGTGGCAAACAACCAGAGCTCTGCTGATTTATCTTTGCAGACAAGCAAGTTCCGTGACACTGTTTTGTCCTGTTGACTGTGCACCACTTCGTTCTTTCAAAATCAGTAGCAGGCTGTCTGCAATGCACCATGGAAGTCCCAAGCTACGCTCCTTAAACTGCTCATCGCTGCAGGTTACCATGTACCAGGCAGATGCCATCTCCAGCAATGTTTGTTGTGTTGGCTGACTATGATCTCGCTGAGAGGCTGCTTCGACATCTACAGCAAACTGCTTCTGCATTACTTCAGTGAGCTCCCGATATTGTTTAGAAACCAAGGTTTCCACACTTGGTTCTGTCCTGTTTGCTCTTGTTGTAACGTGAGACACTGTTGATGACCCCTGCTACCACTTCAGCTTCACTCTCAATGCCATACTGATTCATGATCCTCATCATCATGTCTTCATAGATATCACGGGCATTCTCTGCAGCATGCCGGTGCTTCTGCCATCCTGGGTAATCAAACAGGGCACCGTGAAAATCAGCCGCAGTAAACGCATGATAAGTGTTGCTGATCAATGTCTTGTTTAGGCGGTAGAGCTCTCCGAGTACCCTTTTAGACCGGTAGACTGGTTTGATTCCCCTCTTACACATGAAATCAGGGTACTTCTGAACCCGTTCAGACCGAGTGAGTTCAGCATTGATGCCAGTCTTGGCAAAGTCGAGGCAGGTAGAGATTTTCTTGGCAAGTTCAAGACAGGTGAAAGAGAAAATGCCATCTGGAAGCTGGTCAGCCCAGGCGAGGTGTGCATTGGACATGACGCCCACACTGTCATTAAGAATGTAGTTGCAGAGGAACTGAATGATGTCATCGTCCTGCACAGTGCCAAACACAAAAGATACCAGTTAAAACGGAAGTAAAGAGCAAGACATGCAAAGGTTTTCTTTCGGATGCTGTGCATGGCAAGTGACTGAAACTAGAAGACCAACACTACTGGACATGCATGCAAAATAATGCAAAAGGCTTAAGACACAGCGAAAGCTGGCATCAGGTTTTGGATACACAAAGCCGCTATATCTAAGCTCCCCGATACTGCTTTGTGTCCTTTGCCACAAGTAGATAAGACTTAAAGCGAACTAGCAGTTTTCACCAAAATCGCACGAACACTAGAAAATGCCACCCTTTCAACATCTGCACTTGATTAAATTTTCACCTTGCAACCCAGGTGGTCTCAAGTATTCCCCTTTGACCCAGAATACCACCCATAACTGGGCACCAATTTCATGTTACATTACCAGCCTAAACCAAATCCACAACTCCCAACCTACTGTCAATAAACCAAGTTTGTTATCCTCGCGTGAGCATTTATCAGCAAATACAGATGACAACAGCTTCATAAGCACTGAGATGCAGGGACGATACACACGCCTGTGAAAACATGGTTCCCAGCAGGTAACCTAATGGGAAGTTAGTCACCTCGCAGTATGCTACTGTGACTGGGCCACATCACACTATTGGGCAACACATGAATGTGCAAACATAAGGAAGCATATTCAGAGAGCACTGGCCAGGTTTCCAGTTGAGGGAGCTCCTACGGAAGTGTCACTGAACACCATGGGCTCCCTGTTTGGTCCTGGAAAGAAGAGGTCTTGTTCCCAGATCACGATGTACTCGTCTCCATCAAGGTCTGAACCTGCACACACATGAAGGGATGAACCAAAAAATTTGCAGATGCCAAATGAAACGCTGCTGACGCTCACAAGCAAGGTCAAACCTCGAAAACAGGCTCGAAACAGGCTCAAAGGGATCGAGAAAAGGAAACGAAGCTGCCCGGTTGTAATTTATACTGCTTCAATAAACATGTGCGCATGCCAATTCCTAACTATTTCGGCGCAATATTCAGCCTATATTTAATTACACCCGTTTGAAATCCTAGAATTCTTACGATACTAAAACCACAATGCGTCACCGCCGGCCGCCATAGGCACTAGCGATGTGGCGTCATCCTAAGACATTTGAAATCGTAAACGTATTGTAAACCTTCACTTGCTCTAAAATAATAAATTGATATGAAAGCTAGGAAGTAATAAAATTTCGCAGCAATTTTTTAGCTCACAGTACTGCTCAAAGTGCAAAAGTCGACTGCGTGCTAACCCCAGTGGAGGAATGCGACAGGTGTCTGAACGGCACTTGCACCAGTTTCTAGCAGTTTCCGACAGATGACTTGCTCGTCTGGGCTTTTTCGGTTCAGGGCGAATACATGTGGGCACATGCAGTGAAGGCTGTTTCGTAATTTTGTACAGCAATCTAATCATCTTCTCGTGCATTAGCGTCGGATGGTCGGCAAGGTTTGTGCATGTGACGTCTTTACGGCACCGCAATCTAAACGGTATGACGCTCCAAACCTCGGCCAACTATGGCTCAGCAGGCCTCGCCGCGTTGCCATGTTTTGTTGGCAACAGAGACTTTTGATTGGCTGACTTAACATGACATGAGCTGCAGACTTGCGGGGAACGCAGACCGGGGAATTGAAATTGGGCTTTTATAGCTATTAAATGAAACAAGACAATGAAACGAGTCGAGGTATAGTATTAAATGGACGGCCAGGATTGCACGGATACACGCGTAGCTGAAAATATTCGAGAACCGTTTCACGACCCCTTTAAGAGTACCGAAATCTCTATACAATAAAGCAATGAACTACAGTCGAACCCCTTTATAAGAGGCACTGATATAAGAGACAAATGGGTATAAGAGACACCAGTGTGCCTACAGTAAAATACGGGTTGATAAGAAAATGCATACATGGTACCCTGCTTATAACAGACACCTCATATAAAAGGCAATAATTGCTGCCCGGAGCACGCCTCTTATAAAGGTGTTCAACTGTATCAGTTCCATGCTAACAAAGTATAAAACAGCATGTAATTTTAACCTAAATGCAGTAGACTCTCATTAAATGAAACCTGAAGGGACCAACAAAATATGTTCCTTTTAAGAGGAGTTCCATTAACCCCTTAACTGTTTTGGATGAGCAGAGCTTGTCTTACCAAACTGTGCCCAAACTGTTTTGGACGAGTGTGGCTCGTACGCTTAAGATATCTTCCCATGAGCGTTTTGAATGAGACTCGTTCGTTTCCGAGCTGATTTGTGCGTCTCTTCACAGATCACAGCACTTGCTTCACAATTTCTTTTATTTTAACCCCCCATTTCATATTTTATCACACCTTGCGTTTAGAAAAGGTTGTCCAGTGAAAATGACGTGTGCGTTGCTCGTGCATCGTCGCGGATAAGACACCTTTCAACTTCAGGTGCTAATTTATTCAGATACCGCAGTTTACTTTGATGGCTTGATGTGTTATATTTGTCAGTTTCTCAACGATGACATCGTGGAAGACACTAATAGGCCATGGGACAATAAACTTCCTTATGCTAATTTGACTTAATATGCACTTCAATATATTTTTCGTCAATCAAAACATGCTTTTTGGAAGAAAGATATTCTATATCAAGTTGAAAAAACGTATACTTTTTAGAAAGAACAACTCTCAAAAAATAAAACTGTTAAGGGGTGAAAGGGGCCATGACATGTCCCCTAACAATTTGCAGTTTTCAGCGAAAAATATTAAAAACGAACTGTAAATCAATATTTGAGTGCAAAGTAAGCCCTAGAAGTCACTGGCTTTAAACACTGGCGACCGCCATATTGCCATGGCATGTGCGACGTCATGTGCTGCATGGAGTGGTGCCATTGTCTTTTACCAAAGTTTCAGCCACTGCAAAGCATTCAATTTCATTGCCAAGCCGAAGAAAGCTTAAATAGCTTGATTGCACACGCAGCTGAGCACGGCACAAAATCGTTTGCTGGAATGCAGACACTCGCACAACAAGCAGCTTGGTACGTCATGGCTCGCGCGTGCACCAATGTTGCCCGACTATCAGGCCGCTCGCGTGTTTATAAAAATATTATTCAGTTATAAGTTAAGTACATGACAAAATGCGCTAAAATTTCGCCAGCTTGTTTGTGATCACACAAGGACTAACTCACATAGCACAGATTATGATGTAAAATTGGGTGTGTCATGAGTAAGAGCCCCGCAGAGGGAAAGAGAAAAACGACGACGAGGAGCGGACAACGTTCGGAACGGCGCGAGCGCGCGCACCGCAACGCAAGGCCCGAGGCGCGTGACCCGAGCCGTGATCGGGGCGCAATCGAGGATGAGCTGGCATTGTCGACGTGGGCTTGGACGAAGAAGGTTGTCTCGCCAGCAAGTGCACTGGCGACGGGAGCGGCAGGACTTCGACTCGGCAGGCTGTGACGCGGGCGTCCCGAGAGGTGGCCGGAGACCTCGACCCGGTTCGAGTGAGGCTGCTCGGGATGCAGCAACCGCGCACAGCAGTCACCGACGTTCCTGACGCAAGCCCCCTTCTGAGCAAGTCGACGAAGACAGTCCCCGGTTGGCCACGTCAGCTAGTACCGGGTATCGCCAAAGCCGCTAGGCCTAACTACTGAGGCCTCGCCACGTCAGCAAGGACGTCAAGGGATGACGACGAAGGGCGACTTCGGCAGCGGCAGGGACGGCGACGTTCGACAGGAGCGTCGAGAACCCCGACAGGGACGGAAAGCCACGGATTCCGGACTTTGAGAAATGGGCAAGTAAGATCGGCCAGAACCATGAGAGGCACCAAGACTAGACTTGCTTGACTTTCGATAGGACGGTTTAGCGTTTAATTAGTAGTGAGGTTTGAGGCTAGTTTAGTTTTGATTTGCAGTCCCTGATATTTGTTTTGCATATTTTTATATTCTAGAGTGCCGTGTGTTTGTTTATTAAATGTGTTGTGCCGTTAAAGGAGTCCTGTCTCATTCCATCACCCGTAATCACCAGAATTCGTGACAGGGTGTCACGACTAGGCTTGTGCGAATAGTGAATTTTAGGCTCGAAGCGAATTCGAAGTGAATAGTTATTTTGGTCGAATAATTTCGAATCGAATTTGAATAGTATATACTATCACATATTATAAAGAAAAATGGGCATATTTGTCATGACCTAACTAACCTGCACAATATTTAAAAAAAAATTGAAACAAGGCCTGTGCAAGTGCCGTTTTTTTGCTTCAAGAGAGAGAGAGAATAAAAAGAGAGAAAGGCAGGGAGGTCATCCAGAAGTGAGGCATCCGGTTTGCTACCCTGCACTAAGGGGAGGGGAAAGGGAAAAGAAAGATGGAAAAGGAAAGCGAACAGAATAGACGCGCGAATAAAAAAAAAATTACACCATCTCCCGCTAAAGGGAACCATGTGTAGATGTGAAGCAGCGGGCGCTAACGCTTACACTGGCGGCGGCGTTGACGCTGGCGCTCATCGGAGCGTTGCGCAGGAGAGAAAACTGGGGAGGCGCAAAGCACGCAGTGATGGAGCGGTGTTTTCTACTGGAACATGCCAATCGCTGCTAATGGGCAATGAGAGACAGAAGACTCCGACTGGACACAGAGACCCGCAGTCCGCTTTTAGTTAACGCGCACGCGGCGAAAATTTTTATTGTTCAACAACGCACAGGAGAAATCTCCCACCGGCACTACCTTGCAGGTCAAGATCCATTGCCATATATACGGGGTGGCCAGTGAACGGTTGTGCAGCGCGAGCAGTCGGTTTTGTCAACCAAGAAACTCGCTAGCAGACGCTGCCCGCGTCGGCCTCGCGAGGCGAGAGAGGGCGGGGGAGCGTAAGAGAGGAGAGAGAGGGGGGACGCGCATGTGCAGTGGGAGTGTGGGCGCCGCGGGCAGGGATGCCTAGAGGGGAGAGCGTAGGAGAGAGAGGGGGGACGCGCATGCGCAGTGGGGAGTGTGGACGCCGTGGGCTGGGATGCCTAGAGGAGAGAGGGGGAGCGTAGAAGGAGAGAGGAGGGAAGGCGCATGCGCAGTGAGGGTGTGGTTGCCGCGGGGAGGGATGCCTAGAGGAGAGAGAGGGGGGGGGAGAGGAGGTTTTTATTTTTATTTTTGTGAAAGGTTTGCGCATGCGCAGTAAGGGTGGTCACGCCGCACACCACTACCGGATTAAGCTTCGCCATAAGATGCTTCACATCTAAAAAAGGTGGGGGGTGCTATAGCCTATTCAATAGGCCACTGCTTCAAGGGAAGTGGAAACAACTTTGAATAGTAGCAGGATTTGACTTTTGGTAGAATGCTAGTGATAACCTGTAAAATATGTAACGTTTGAAAATTTACTATACCTAGAGCATATAAGCCTGGTAAAACAAGCTTTTAAACTTAAAAAATGAATCTATGTGAGGGTAATCTCTTCATTTAACCGTGAAGTGGGGCTTCGCGGCAGTGCGGATTTCCCCTTGATACGTGTTTTCACGGCTTAGCACCCCTCCACTGCAGTGAAACCACCTTTACAAAAAGTTACATGCGGACTTAAGTACACCTGGAAAGGTGCTTTCGCCGCTTAGCACCTCTCCACTGCAGTGAAACTACCTTTACAGGGGGGTTACATGCGGATTAATATGCATCTATTCGTTCGTTTCGAATACTTCGAAATTTTCAATAATTTAAATTCGAATCATGCGAATTCGAATACTGCACTATTCGCTCGAATATTCGCAGCGTTCGAATATTCGCACAAGCCTAGTCACGACCCCTTTAACTGAAAGATGAACAAGGCTGCAGAATTCAAGTAGGAAACCAATCATATTGCACGCAGTTGTTCCATTTAAGCAGCAATTCCATTCAAGAGGTTTCCTTTCACTGAGTCTACAATACAATGAAACATGTTAACCTGCAATTTGAATATAACTAGTTCCACTGCTGCCACAAAGGAAGTCCAAGGCAATAAACTGAAACTTCTGCTATTGACAGCAGTCAAATGGCCAAGCTGCAAGTGGGTTTGATGAGCGCATTCATCAAATTTCTAATGCGCAACAGAGAACAGCCACTGTAGCAAAGCAGTATCTTTTTCGACAGTGGCTGGCATGGCTTATGACAAGCACCTTCAGACCCTGCATATTATAACCCTTTACGGCCTGACCCGCACAAATGTGTGGGTCAATAAAGACGCTCACGAAACGGCACCTGTTTCAGTTTCGGTTTCATAGCTCTGTGCCGCTGAAGTCAATGTTTACAGGAATATATCTGTTACACTAGTTCAATAATTTCGACACCAGGGGGCGAGTAATCTGCCACGAAAAATGCCGTCTGAGCACGTGCGCCGACAGCAGCTACCTCAGACGTGTAAATCAACGCTCCTTCTTGTTATACATTTTTTTTCGGAACTGTATGCATATGAAATGAATATTAAGACTTAGAAAAACATGCTTCGCAAGAAAAATTACCCGTTCTTACCACACACGCTGTGTACTCACGCGTGAAAAAGTCACCCGCACGTTTGTGCGGGCTGGGCTTTAGTCCTCGTGAAGTGCACGGCAGAGCGGCGCAGGTTGGCTCCTTCGCGCGTGGTTGCGCCTGCCCATTCTGTTTTTTTATTGCGAATAGCTTTCTTAGCATCTTATTGGCATTTCTTTGGTTGGTGTTTGCTGATGTTTTCTTATATCTGAAGTTAGCGACACGAAGTGATGTGCGTGAATAGTGATCACCATTTACGCAGAAAATATTAACTTTGTGAAGGTGTTGTGACAACATGCATTATATTTCAAAGAATTAGATTTTACATTGCCTACCATATGGAGTTTCAGTATCACCAGAAAAATTCTAAGGATAATAAATAACATTGAGGGTTAAAATCGCTAAAATTATCTAACTTAGGGAACAAGCTTCTGTGGGCGCTGAATTTTCTTTTTTGTCACATGTCGGGATTTTCAAAGCAGAGAATGAAGAAGACATAGAAGAGATATTGAGCCTCCCAATGTCTTGCGTCAGAATTGGGTACGGACCAAGTTGACGAACTGATGAGATTCATATTCGTGGTTCGAGCCAACTTATTGACGAAAACTGGAATATGGAAGGCGAGTTTTTGAGCAGTCGCCTCCGTAATAACTGGATCAGGTGACCACTCACCCATCCTGCCAGTTTCAGTGAAATTGATGTCTTTTGGAAGAAGACGCAGTCGGCTGCAACGCCTCACCTGCTTGGAAGTTGTGAGACAGCCGACGTTCTTGTTGTTGTCAAGACTTCTTTGCCGACTTTCTCACACTAATTAAATGCAACGATCTTTGAAGTTACTGCTGACAAATCGGCAGTGTGCCCTAGTTGTAGACATAGAACAACTTTGCAAGTAACTGCGCAAAAGATCAAGCAGCTTTAGGTATGGACCTGACCATGGGCTGCATCCAATCTGAGGAACTTTGCTCGTCACCAGGCGCTCAAGAATTAAAAGCGGAAAGAAAAATGCGTCACAAGATCAATCCTTAGACAACTTTATTGGAGTGTAAAGGCGCCCGGCATAGCCAAGCGATTTGACTCAGCTAAACATACCACCGGCGATAAGTATACAACTTGACATCTGCACATCACTGCAGCCTGTCAAGTGTAGCTTCTTGTTAAAAGACGCGTTGTACGAAGTGCAACTTATACCTGTGCCTCACAAGTGACACACAATACTCTAAAATGTTGCATTCGCAGCGCTGACCACGCATTTTTTGCTTTGTCTTAGCCGTTATGAGTGTATTCCTCGCTGCAGTGAATAACATGAATAAAAGCCCAGCCCGCACATATGTGCGGGTCTGTTTTCTGGGGCAAAAACTCCAATTCTTACAGTTTAACATTTGAAAACTTAATTGCTATGGAGCAAACATCAATAATTTTTGAGCAAGTTAGAAATTTTTCTATTATATTTTTCTCGGGCAGGAAAGGGATAAACTGCCAAGACTGGCATCTATCAGAGGCACTAAAAGGTGTACATATCAGCACACTGCACGGTGCCCAATGCAATTCTCACCCTAGAAGCGCGAAAAAAAGAGCATGCGGGAACCCTAGTGCATCGTGTCATGCACTTCCGTACAGCATAGCTCCATATTCCATGCTGCATGTGCCTTGTGTCAGCATCCGATTTGGCGTTTTTGCTCACAGCATGTTGCAAGTGGTATGCATGAGTGGCCATAGGGGTGGTACAGTTTTAAGCGATAATATAGGTTGTTCTGTGTTCTGTGACAAACCAACAGGATTTCGTTCAAACCAATTGTTTTTCCAAGTGCACCTTCTTGGGAGCACCATCATCGCACAGATTTTTAATAGACCTTGAACTTCTGACCAGTTTGTCGGAAGCTTCGAGAAAAAAAAAAAGCTTCAAAATTCTCGCACCACACAATGGATAACGCCGCTAGCCTTCTCAAAAATCAACGGTGGGGCTAATACACGGGTAATTTTTAGATGTATAATTTTGTAGATTTTTTCAAACGAAGTCTAGGTGTGGCTTTTATAAGTACGACCATTTAACGAAAGTATATACGGTATAAACATTGCAGTAATGGAGCAGTGAGACATACTCCTTGAAGCCTTACAAACTGTTTCTCCAACAAGTGCATTTTTGTAAATTGTTTTATGTTGATAAATGCAATTCAATTCAATTCAATTTTACCTTACTGCACACTTTTCACACATAGAGTGACCACACTTTCAATCGCATGCAAGTGTTGTCGGGACGTACCAGCCATCTCGTTGGGGTGAGGCCGGGGACCTTTGGCTGGAAACACAATGCAGTCCCTGATGTGGTGCAATGCAGGTACATCAACTGCCTCAAACTTGCGCACATCACCGGGGTGCAGGCAGGGGCACTTGGTCACCAGCACAGTACCTGGTGAGCAGCCACCGTTATTGATCAAGCACATCTAGTGTAGACTGAAACAACTACTGCATGTGGGTTAACTAGAATGGACTCTCTGTGAATACTCTAGAATGCAAATGACGAATTAAATAGCTGTCATTACTAAGCACGAATATTTTTCAAGTAGTTTACAAATATTTTCAAAATGTCAACTGCACTGAAATAAACAATAAATTTGTGCAAAGACATGACATTTTTCATCACCGCAAATACACTATCATAAGCGTAAAACATGAGTGGTTACTTAAGACGTACTGGTGGGCTAGTTGGTTCATGAAAGCTTAGCTTATGGCAGCATGCAACAAAAATGATGACAATACAGACACATAAAGATAGACATAGACGTCAGCACTTACATCTACGTCTAATTGTCTATCTTTCTGGGTCCGTTTCATCATTCTTTTTGTTGTGCGCTGCCATAACCTATGCTATGAGTGGTTACATGGTGCAGGCAGCTTTTGCTTGCGAAGTGCTGCTTATTTGTTCCCAATTATCAATGAGTGCTTTTAATACTAAAATTATGAATACTAGATGGTTAAAATCACTTTATATTAATCATAAAAATGGCTGCTCAATATTAGAAAATTATTCAAAAAGTACCCAGTATTCGATTCAGTTCACTTCTGGCACTGATTAATGCCCTGATTCACTGTCGAAAAATCACTATTTGTGTACCACTGCTAACTAGCATATCCGTGCATGTTGCAGACTGTAAGTGGTTGTTATACCTTAGAAATACCAGCACTATATTGAAACAGTATTTTCCAATGTGTGCTTTGCAGCATTTTTTAAGAAAATCACAAACCACTGCAGGGAGCACTGCCAATAGCATGAGACGTTCAAGCAAAACAGCTTGACTGTGTACACGCGATAGCAAAAGTTTATGGGACGTGGGCTCCACTGGAAAGTGTGAATTGCTGCTCTGTTAGTGCATCAGTCTTCTAATCTAGCAGCTAACTGTACATGTCGCAAGAACTACTACAGAGGCTGCAAGATTTAATTGGAGATTATTCTCCCATAGAAAGTGGAAATGTAGCTTTCTCCAAAATTTCACGCGCTGCAAAGTTTTGTTGAAAGGTGCACACAAGACTAACCTCATCCCTTCCAACATCGCCACAGCTACTACCATTATGCAAGGAGTTTAAAATGTACAAAAAAACACATTCTCTGTGTGAAAAAGCACATTTTGTCTGAGCAAGAAAATGTGTTCTTTAGCACACAAGAATGAATGCCTAGTCTTCGTCCTTTGTTTTTTCGCTGCATCCTGTAGTAATAGCACCGGTAAAATTATGTTCCCTAAGGCCAGTAACCAACTAGCCCAACTTAGTCTTAATATTGCAGTGTACTCTGTGACGTACATAGACTACAGTCCCATACCTGTCAGCACTTGGGTGCCACCGGCGTTGTTGTTACCAGAGTCTGGTGTTCCATTCTGGAGGTCAATGCCCAAATGTGTGTACTGGACAAACACTTGACCATACTCAAGGGTGCTAGTCTCATCAAGGACACCCAACATGTTACGGCCCTTCTCCGGAGGAATGGCAATTCGACTCTTTTCCTTGAGCCCCACTGAAAAGGCAAGCACACAAGCCCAAAAATTACTTTTTCTTTGCAAATAGGTGGGGAAGGGTGAGGGGTGAATAAAAATAGAACACTTTTAGAGGATCACTACAGACTCTCAACCTAAGACTTGAACTTGCAAGTCTTTCTCTTTTAAAGGGAGACTGAAGCGACACAGAAGTCAGTTTAGGCAGATAAATTATTTTTGAGAACTCTATTGTCAGTAATGTCACCATTATAGGTTCATCGTTATAAAAGAAAATTAAAAAAAAGAAAGATGTTTTTGGATTTCATGCCAAACCTTTCGGACCCTCAGCACTTCAACAGACTTCAGTGTTTTGTTAGCATTTCTGCCACATTGCCCCAATGAAATTTCCAGAAATTTGCTACATTAAAATTACTGGTCCCTCAGAACACAACTTAATTCATAATACAGTAGAGTATCAGTAAACGGAAATCTCTTAAAAACTGCTGCTTAAATGGAACAAGTGCTTCTGACCAGATTGGTTTCGTACTTGTATTCCGCACCCTTGTTCATCTCTCAGTAAATGGAACTCCTGTTAAATAGAACATATTTTCCTGGACACTGGCTTCAAGCATTTCCGCCTTAATCGTGCAGCCGCCGCGGCCGGGATTCAATCCCGCCACCTGTGGATCAGCAGTCGAGCACCATAACCACTAGGCCACCGTGGCGAGTCACAATTTCATTCATTTTTACCGAATAAAGAATAATGCCACCAACAGTATTTTTTCTTTTTCGCGCATTTTCTCACACATGAAGTGCCTTCTTGCAGCAAGAGTGTTCGTCGAAAGTGCGCCAATATGTATGACACAAATTGAAGACAGTGGAAACAAAGGTACATGCGTTAGGTTAGCCCTAAATTGTCGCGTTTCAATCCAGGAGCATCGAATATGGAACTTGCCAAGTAAGCTCTCGTAGACAGCCAGTATCATGGCACGAGTGAGCGGCTCCCGACTCAAGGACATCCCATTGACGAGCAGCTTGGCAAAAGGCAGGCTGGTGTTTGCGTAGGTGCCGAGTGCCCTCAAGGCTGCACCATCATTGACAAGGGCGTCGCACAGCTGAAGCAGCATGTTCTGCTGCAAGTGCAAGAACACCCGCCGGGGAACATCCAGCTGCTCCAGAATGGTGATCAAAGGGCGGTTCAGAAACACCGTTGCTGCAAAAAAAGCAATGTTTCAGATCATAACACTTCCTGCCACAACCCCTGTCTTCCCTTAATTAAGCAGAATACACAGCACAGAACAGAACACAGGACAGGAAGACAACAGGACGAGTGCTAACTTTCAACAAAACTTTATTGCAGATCGTGCACATACATAAGCACAATATCTGAAACTGCAAAAAAGGAAAATTATGGCAGCTTCGCACTAGTGCTGCCAAGCCTGAAGGAAGAGCAGAGCTGGGTGGCCTTCTTTGTTTCTCTTTCTTTTTCTTTCTTGTCTTTTTTCTCTCTCTGTTTTTGTACCTAGGTTCTATTTCTGCCTTTCTATTTTTTTTTCCCCTCTCTCCATTTCTTTCTCTTTCTATCTTTATTCCTCTTTCTTCCCTTTCTTTATCTTTCTTTGTTTCTTTTTATTTATTTATTTCTCTTTCTGTCTTGCTCTCTGTTTTTCTATCTCTTTTTCATCTGTGCTTCTATCTTACTCTTTCTATGTCTTTCTCTGCCTCTTTTTTCTATCTTCTTGTCTTTATTCCCACTTTCTTTCTTTCTACTTTTTCTTTCTCTATCTTTCACATGTTTCACATGCTCCACTTCGCCGAGCAGAGTTTTCGTTTTAACGCTCACACCTGCTGCACTCGCTAGTTGGGCTTGCCCAATTCCTGTGGCACATGCCCACCTGTGGTTTTCTGCGGACACCATAGCTTTTATGGCTAGCCTAAACAGCTCTGCTGTTAACAAGGAATAGTACAGGCTGCAGAAAAAAGAAGTGCCAGGCATAAAATACGCCAAAAAATTCTCAAAGCGTTTAAAATAGCTCAGGCAGGTGATGAGTGAGGAAGTATGTCGTCAATAGCAATATCAAAGGAGGAACTTGAATTTTCAGCATGGTTCACGTTTGGCACTTTTTATCTTTCCTGCAGCCTGTACTTTTCCTTGTTTTTCACACTTTCAGATAATATGTTCATATATGCACACTATCTGCAATAAAGTATTGTTGAAAGGTAGCACTCGTCCCATCATCATCTTGTCCTGTGTTCGTTTCTGCACTATATATTCTGATTAAGGGGAGACACGGGTCGAAAAACTTGATCGTTTTCAAAAATTATCGATCTTTTGTTTTGACCTGGTTGGTAAAGATTAGTATCTCTACTGTTCCGAAAATAAAAATCTAAGTCAGGACACAACTGGAAATGCGTTAAAATTGCGCCTAAAGAGCACAAGGTAACTATTAAATGAGCGAAAGTGCGACGCGTCTTCTACCGCCTCGCGACCGATAACGCACGGGCAATCGCCATTGCGGATCGCATGGGGAGATCAGCCAAGCCTCGTTCTTCAAATCACCACAGTTTCCCGCACTCCTGCAGCGCAAGAAATAATAAAAATAAAGCATGCTTTTGCAGCGTTTTCTGAGCTCTGAGCCTGAAAGGTAGCTTTGCCGCTATACAAGAATGTGGTTATGTGAAGCATATTGAAAATCTGAAGGGGCCACTTGTAAAGCTAGCTTTCCTGCTATGCAGTTTGAACAACTAATGGCGGCTAGTCACTTGCTGCAAACAGCCTGTTCAAGCACGGTTTGCTTACGCTATGACGTGGAAGATGTAGAGTCGGCTCTCTTGATATAAACATGCATAATAGACAAGCCACAGCGCGTTCAACCAGGACCGCATCTCCGCTTAAAGCACGACAGGTGCCGCCATTACTTGGGCAAATATGCAGCACAGGGAAGCGCACTTGCGAATTATGAAAAGGGTCCATCGGACGTTGACTGTATTTGTCTTTGGGAAGTTCTTATAGTTAAAAATTCCAGTGCGAATCGAATCGTATAGCAAACACTATTAAAAAAATATTCAAAATTTCGAATATTCGCACACCCCTACGAAATACATATGAGCATATACATTTCCGTAAAACCATGATATTCCTTTCAGAGCAGAATATATTAATCATTGTATTGTAGCACTTCCTCTGTACATTGTTTATAAAATGTGTTGCTGTTTACTCACAGGGAGCAGACACCTTGATAACCTCAATGCTGGCTGATGTGACACAGGCAAACTTGTTCATACTTTTGCGCAGAATGAGCTTGTCGCCCTGCAGAGCATTGTTTGTACACAGCATGCCTTTGTAGCCTGGCATAGCGAATCTGAATGGCAGATGGAACCTGTGCCATGTCCAGCTTTGCACAGACCTGGAAAGGAAGACATGTTTTAAGTTTTCCATGCTACTCACATGCTATGTGTTTTCGTTGACCTTGTTCTTTTTTTTTTTTCTGTGCCATATTGATACCATGTCCAGACATGAAAATCTATAATGTATGGTGTAAGAATCAGTGAAGCACCTTGAAGGTACAACTTCCACTTCAATAATTTTGCACACTGTGACAAAACGCAAATGAGTGACACTGAGTGATGTTTACAAACCAGTTGCTCCATGTACATCGCCCATTCTTTCAGTTCTGGAACTTTACAACACCTTTCACAGAGCCATTATATGCACGTGCTTCCCATACATCACTGACGTACCAGTGAAGCAGGTCTTTTAACAGCAGAGCTGTTTAAAGGAGTACTGACACAATATTTTCAAGGCGAGATGACTAGTGGGATATATCTGTGTGGAAACACACACATCTACAAAATATGAATGACTAATAATAGCTTAGAACTAGGGGTGTGCGAATATTCGAAAGTTTCGAATATTCGTCGAATATTGCATTCGTAATATTCGTATTCGATTCGATAACCACATATTTCGAAAAGTTCGAATATTCAAACTAACTCGAATATTCTATCTAAATTTACGAATATATGGTCCCATATGTTACTGTGAAGAACTTCCGATTTTGCGCCTTTACGATAAGAGCATCAACAGTAGACCATGCAGTGATTACTACGACTTTGGTGCGAATGCGATGATGCCTGCACGGAAATACACGGGAGCGTGATGACGTCTACCGACGAACGCGACTGCCGGCACGTCATCGCGACAAACCTACCAACGATAAATATCTTAAAGAATCTAAGTCATGAACTGCCTGCTCGGCAGTACGTGTGGCCTTGCGGTTTAGCGCTGGTACCACTCGTGTAGGTTTATACAGATAGATGTTCTCTGACACGCTGTTCGCTGCCGCGCCCTTGTGCGCGGGACTGTCTCAATAAAGTGCGTATCGCTCGTGGAAATGAAGGCAACTTGTCGCCGCCGCATTGGCCCGACAAAATACTCGCCGCACCTTTGCACTGTCCGGTTCTGAGCGAGCATGAAGGAAAAAAAAATGTCACTGCGTGGTAAATGCACACGTATGTTGCAGCGAGCGGCGCCTGCGGAGTGAGCTTAGTAGGCGACGCACTGCACGCAACTAGCGAGGGACGTTTAGCTTGATGTACGATGCAGCAGCAAGTAACGCGTTTCATGTGTAGCTGTGCCAGTTTTCGCTAATGGATCGCCGTAAAAATTTACGTACGCGCACGCGTCGAAGAAAGCTTGACGAGTCGTCCGTCGGCGGTGTGCTGTGCTGCTACTTCAGCATGTATTCCCATCATAGTTCCGAAATGATTTGATGGTAACGCACGGTCATGCGAATCAGCTGAAGTGCTTTTCCGCGCAATGGCAAACAAAGAAAAGGCCACGCACTTTCGGTAACGTTACAATGGCGTCATCACATATATTTCTCTGTTGCTAACGGCGGCGCATGTAAGGCGACGGACGGAAATTTGAGGCAGTTAATGCGTACTTCCGCTGCGTTCCCGACAGCGCCTTTGGGAATCTGTCGTACGCGCATCACACTCGCGCGGCATGCAGCGTTTCCTGCAATCAATCCGCCATTACACCGTTGCTGCGATCTCGCTGTTTTGCCAACGTCACTTTACTGCCGTCGGCAGCCAGTGCGCCGAAGGCGGTCGCAATGCGGCAAAATGGTGCCCTCGCCGCAGGGAGTTGTGGCTGCGTTAACAAAAAGGCGTATTTGAGGCGTCTTTCTGTCACGCATCAGTAGTCATCTATCTCGCGTGCTTTCCTCGCGTTATCACCGCGCACCCGGTACTCCTTGGTCACGATCGTGCAGCTATCAGCGTGACAAAGCACTCTTGACAGGAAAATGGCGAGCGCGCAGTTCTCGAGAATGGGAACAAAGGCAAGCCAGATAACGAGTACTGCTGTGTAGTTGAAAGGAAACGATAAAATGTGGGGTCTTCCGAGCCAAAACTGATAGCGCGGGAACCTGGATGAATTGTTACCACCCACGAGTATGCTTTAATAATCGCTAAATTTAACATTTCACCTCATCAGAATACGGTTGCCATGGCAGGAATCAAACCAGCGTCATCTTACTCACTAGTCATGATTGCAGGTACAAAATTAAGCTTTTTTTTGTAATAAAGTGCTACCACATAAAAAAAAAAAAAGATAAAAAAAGTTTGTTCAACATGTGAATTGAACCCAAGACATCGCAGTCACAAGCTCAACTATTGCAGTCTTGTGCTTCCTGGCAAGTACAGATGGTGACATTTTTTTGTGCAATAAAGAATAGCTAACAAGTGTACTGTTTTCAACATATATGGTAAAGTAAAAGATTACTGGTGAAAAAAATCGCATCCCTTGATTATTCGATATTCGATTCGTATTCGAAGCTAAGTATTCATATTCGATTCGTATTCGAAAATTTTGATATTCGCACACCCCTACTTAGAACATATTTAAACTCAATTTTAAAATGCATCTCGCACAACTGCGTGCGAAACGCCCCACCTCATGACATCAACATTAAACGTAAACAACCACCAGCCACCTGCATCCGCCTGTGTCATGACTCCACGAGTTTGCATTGGCTGCCGTGATTCGTGCGAGCGCTCTCTCCTAGCAGACCTATTCAACGGAAAGAGAGGGCACCTCCTTTATTGACTCGCACGGAAGTAGATAGGCTGATGTCCTTGCCTCGGCCGTGCATTTTTGGTGGGAAACTCATATTCACAACATACCAAAGGGAATATAGCAGCACCAAGGAAGCCTTCGCTGAAAATGATGGCCAACGCGGTGCTCGTATGCATGCAGTTTTGTGTGCTCACATGGCCACCTATATTCACATAAAACCCCTCTGGGTCCCACCTCACTTGGCGCTCTCTGAAATTTAAACTGCGAATGAACGCTATAAACCATCTCCAAATGAAGTTTGTTTGCTCATGTGCTTGAGAAAATGAGCTTTCCAGGTGTGATAAGTGGCTTGTTAGCTACTTACTGTAACAGAAAGAAACAATATGTAAAATTTTTGTGTCAGTGCTCCTTCAAGGCCACCATTGGTCCATGAGCAGCGAATAGAAAATGATCATCATCATGAACCAGCATCCGCTTTCTTCGTCCTCTGCCTCATTGTCATCTTCATCTTCTGCTTCGTTCCCAGAACACGTGCGCCAATTTCTCCGGCGTGGGATGCAATAACTCTGATGAGTTAGACGAGTACAGATAGAGAGAAAGAAAGAGAAATAAAGATAGAGAAAGAGAGAAATTCCAGGGGAAAAAAATTTCTTCACAAGGCGAGGTTCAAACCCGCTTACCCAAAATCCGAAGGCGTGCATCTCAACCACTCGGCTATCGAGGCACACTAGCACAGCATAACATACACTGGTATAATATACAGTTAAACCTGGATATAACGAAATTGACAAATTCCCCAAAAAATTCGTTACAAACAGGTTTTCGTTATATCCAGTTTCAGCACGAAAATTCGAAAAGAAAACACACAAATTAAATAAAAGGGGATCTGAAGGCAGAGCTCATCCAAAACACTTATTTAGCAGTAAAAAACTGCGTTGTTATTGCAATAGCAATTATATAGACACTCTCGACGGGTTCCGCGCATCGTAACTTTTACGCACGGGTAAAAGCACGTGAGTGGGGGGCGACGAGTGCTGCTGAAGCAGAGATCAAACGAGCCGGACCATCTCTATCGCCCCGAGGCCGCATGCGATAAGATCCCCCCGCGTATTAGACCTGCCGTCGAATGCTCAAGCAAAGAGGAAACACCCCACCCGTCTTGAACGAGCATGAAAAAACGCGGAGGGGTCGGGGGATCACTCGAGCAGCTACAGTGAACTTTGATTTTAACGATCACAGGCGCGCACGCTATCTCGGCAAGCATCAGCGCTCGGCCCGTATACCTTTCCACGTGCTGCGCTCTCAACGCGAAGAGACTGTGAAAAGAGCACTTCTGCCTGGAGCGGCCGTATTTTCTTACACCAGCGTTTTGTAGGGTTACGCGATATCGGATCCAAAAGAGTAGGTAGCCAGCCTTACTTCGTATAACATTACAATTTGTTGCTTTCGCATTCATTGCATTGCATTCAACGCGCCATCGTGTTGAATGCAAGTCGACCTCCGAACCTAATCGCGAGTGCCGATTACGTTCGGAGGTCGACTGCCGCGCGCTTTGCAGTCTTGCGCCGCGCCGCAAGTGTCTAGCGAACTCGCGGCGCGGCGCATGACTGCAAAGCGCGCGACGAGTCGACCTCCGAAGACCCGTCGTCACCGCGATCTCGGACAGTTTACACCAGCGCCTAATCTGACATCTCGGTAGTGACGATCCGGTAGTCCGCTTTAACAAAAAAAAAAAGAAAAAAAAAAAGCGCGAAGCTGAACGTCGTCGGGGGCCACTCCATGCGCGTGCCGCGCAGTGAAACCATGCATGCGTGCACGGCGTCGAAAACGAAGAGCGAACGACATGTACACCGCGGAATACAATTCGGAAAAGCGCTCTCCATATGCTCCGTGGCCTCACATATGCAACGCGAACTTCAAGCGTACCGACACGGAGCAAGATTTTTTTTTTTTTAGTGTGTCACTCTAACGAAGTGCAGTTCAGAGACTTCTGCAGCAATCGAAGAGTGGCGCTGCCAATGCTAGTCGTTTTCTTTTTCTTTTTTTTGGTTTGAAGGGAGGGGGAGGGCACATGCGCACATTCGCCCGCGGCGGCAAGAACAGCGGCAACGCCGGCTCGAGGGGCGCCGGCTCGAGGGGCGCCGGCTCGCTCCCGCCTGCGCACCTCGCAGTCACCGGGGCTCCGAGCGCGCCGTGCGTGACGCCGCCGATCGCGCTTCGTCGGCGGCGAGGCAACTGCGGAAGATGCATGCTCGTGCCCAAATGGCAAAATCCGGGGCAAAATTTTTAGGTTGTCGGTGGCGAAAATTCGTTATATCAAGGGCGGTTTCCCGCTGCCACTTTGTTACATAGAGGTTGCAAATTAATACATGTGTTTCTATGGAGTAATGGCGGGGAAGACAAAACTTCGTTATATCGAGGAATTCGTTATATGGAGGTTCGTTATATCCAGGTTTAACTGTAGTATAGCAAGGAGGTGGGAAAGGGAAGCGGGGTTGAGGACAGATGTGAGGGTGAGGAGGAGGGGAGAGAGTAAAACATAGCATGGAAAGAAAAAGAGTGAAATAGAGGGAACGAAAGGCAGAAAGAGAAAGAAGGAGAGAAAGATCTAGATAGCGAGAGAAAGAGATAGATAGAAAGAGGAAGTGAGAAATAGAGAGAGAGAAAGCGACAGAAAGAAATACAAATAAACAGAGAGAAGAGAGGGGAAAAAAAAAAAGAAAAAAATTGCAAGGCTTAGCAAAACTGCAGCAGACAGGGCTACATAGGTGCCCATCAGCACCACTGTCTCTGTAGCCTAGCACCTCCAGAGCAAGCTATGTCAATTTTTCTTCTCAGTTGACAGACACTTGCTCATTACCATTTCAGTTTATGCGACAGCAATATGGTGCAACAGGTACAGCCTCATAACTACAGTTCCCAGCTTCTCTGTAATGGAAGTGTGCAATTGAAATAATGCCTTTATCTTAGTTTACTTGTTCCCACATGTGCCTCCAGCCACAGGCGCTGTGTGAGGCTTCGAATCTTAATAGAGAGATCGCCATTAAAATTTGATTATGAATATCTCAAATTATGTGCAATTCTTGCGATCTAAAAAAAAAAATTGGTTATGCCATTAATAATCAGACTACCACATTCCCATACAATCTGCCCTTGAGTAAATAATTTATAAGTTGATTAACATGTCTCTGTTAATTAGTCATTTTGATATCACTTTAACTGGGACAAAGTATTTCTGCCTTGATGTAGAGTTCGTGTGTGAGAACGACAGGTGCCCTGACTGTCAACTTGATTATTAAAAATATAAACCGTAAAAAAGAAAGTACACTGCATCAGGCTGTGAAACCTTTACTGCAGTGTGAACAATAGACCTGTACAAGCTAAAAAAACGTAAAATGGTCATTTTTAATTTAATCAGAGACAGTTCTTCAATATAAGGCCTCACCTTTTTCATAAGCGACTCCGAGATCATGCCAATGCCGTCTGAGAAAATGTAGGGCTTCCCAGATACGGGGTGCACACCGCCCTCTATGTCTGGCGCATCCTCCATGGTCTCGCCATGAAGAGGCACAATGACAGACTCTTCTGTCGTTGAAAAACACTGACCCATTCGTGCTATCTTCTTGGCAACACTGGGAATCTGACTGAAGTCCCCCCATCCAAGCCCGTATGGACTCCACTGAATTCCCATGACAATCCTGCAATGTACAGTGCAGGTTTAGAATACAGATGGAAGTGGTTGAACAATCTGTTAACTTGCTGCATCGCATGCACATGTAAACAAAGGCAAAAATGAACATGGCCGCGGGACATCTTATCTTACACATTCAGCAGTTAATCAATAAAATCACTATATGATTAAGAAGGAGGTTAGTAAAAGGAGGATGTCAGCCTTCTCCTGGGTTTTCGGCATGATTGCTGTAGAGACAGAAAAGAGATCGATACCCATGTTGCCCTGGTAGAACACTTTTGTTTTTTTTTTCATTGCGCGCTCACAGGCAGCCCAGCCTTCCACCAGCTCCTTTGCGAGTTTTGTGCGCAGCATGGCACTTCTTGCGAACGCTTTCTCACGGTAGATTTAACACACCTGATTAACACTAGTAATGTGAAGCTGGACAAGTTACAGCACTAGAGGGGAACAGAGAGAAACAACAAACATATACAATGACTAACAAGTGATTTCAATTATAAAAATAGTTTTTATCTTGTACTCTTTTGCTTTGTAGTGTTCAGGGGGCCCTGCAGCACTTTTTCAGCATGGTTAGAAAACACTGCCAGTCAGCAGTTGAGGCTTGCGACATGCGAGCACGTGGCCTGCAATTTACAATGAATTCTGAAAGTCAGCTGGAAATCACTCGCTCTTTCGAAAAATGATGCCATAACCCAAATGACCGCACCATATACCCCCGCCAATCAGCCAAAGTCCACGTCCATTGGCTGATTTCAACATTGTGAGCTGCATAGTTACCACAGCCGCCTCTAGATGCAGCAACATTCCCGCATACACGTTCGCGATGGCAGTGAAAGTAAGCCGCAGGTTAGAAGAAAAAGTAAAAAAAGAACAGAAAGTGTTCAAGGTCATGATGCACGTTAATGAACGGACATAGCTTCTTGCCCTGCCCCCCTTGCCATATGCCCCTATGTAGCTTTCCACCTGTTTGTCGCTACAAAAGGAGCGAACATACTAGATTTTCTGACTAGTCTTCATGTTTCCATGATCGAGAAGAATACTGACAGGAGACAATTATCCTAACTGCAAGAAGCAGTGCAAACCAACGGGATGAGACAGACCGGACAGTAGGTGTCCAGTTTGTCTTTCTTGTCCCATTTGTTTGTGGTGTTTCTTGGAATGAAGCTGTGCATACATACTACCAATGAGCTCAATTTCAAACCCTATTAACCCTTTGAGACGCTATGTACACAATTGTGTACATGACTTGTTTTTGCTCCTTGTATGAACTAGGGGCTAAGAGAGAGCGAGATACATTGAGCTTCGGATAGATTGAACCTCCTGCATAATAATTTGTCTTCGTTTGAACTTCATTTCGCAGCGTACTGTTGCGTATGATCACATTGCTGAAGGCACTACCCCGTTCGACGAGTCGTTCGATGAGCCGCGTCCTGCGAGCCATGTTAAAAGTATACTTTTTCTTTGCTCCAAATGAACATAACGAAAAACGATTTTGTACTATGTTTCTAGCCCGAGATTTCATTCTATTTATGCCAAAATAGAGCATGAATGACTTCAGGATAAACAGATATTTAATTACAACCTAATTAGAATAAGTTGCTATAACATACATAAATAAACATATTATGACATTATTTTTATTGCAATAGTATATTGAGTGCCTTGAAATAACGTCGTATTGTTTTGACCCATTCACAGACAGTTCTTCATAGGTAGCGTCTGAAATGGGTTAAAGTACATTTATCTTATACTTCCTTGCTTGCAATTTTTGTAACTGCGGTCTCCAAACCCCCCACATAAACGACATTAAAACAAGCATTTCTACATCCTTTCCATCAGCCTCTCAAAAATCAAGTTTTGGTCATTTTTTTTTTTCTTACGTTTGCATAGAGCCAGACTCCATGGTCTCGAAGCTGGCTTACAGAGCTGGCCAGAAGCCTGTAGTGACGGCCACCAATCTTGATTCCATCACGTAGGAAGCCTCCCACAACTTCTTTGAGCATTTCAAGCTTCTTGTCATGAGATCCCAGAGTGTGGGACAAAAGTTCGAAATGGTCGTCACGGAACGAGACTCGAAGCGCATAATCTGCATCGAATTTGCGAAGCACTCTGTTCTCGGCATGCACGGCAGGTGGCAGGAAAAAGACGTGAGACGGTGTCACAAACAGTCGCCGTACAAGGCAGGAGCCTTGTGGCACAGCAGTGGGTAGATACGTTTTGCAGAACTTTTTGAATAGCTCAGGCAAGACTGCAGCAAAGGTGACGTTGCACCTGTACCCAAGAGCAGTGCAAATGCTGAACAAGGCTTCTTCCAGAGCACCTTCGTTGTGAGCTGCATACCTTTCCAAGTCTTTGAAGAGAGTGTCTAGTTCATGCTTCTCTAACACCATCAGCTGCACAATAATGTCGTCACTCATTTGGATGAGGGAATTGAGTGCGTAGCAGCATCCAAACTGAAGCTTAGGCATTATCCTTGAGCACAACTCCTGCCGTAGTTCCTCAGCTTTGCTGCCAACAGGATGAGTTTTCACGGGCACAAAGCTGAAGCGGGCCCTTTTGCATCTACGGCTTAGGCGACCGACAGTGCGCCGTGCCTTGTGCCTGTCGCTGAAGCTCAGCCTTATGACGAAGCAGCCACCCACGTCACTGCTTTCCAAAACTGGGCCGCAAGGCTTGCATCCAATCTTCAACATTCTCTGAAAATTCATTTGATCTCGAGAGTTTGGTCTTTTGGTTGGCCAACGAGTGACAAAAGAACCCAAACTGTCTGCTGCACGGTGAAACAAGGGAAGGGTGTGCACATGAAGAAATACATCTGTGGACCCACTGTCAGGGTCGTGCACAACCACATTAAAAATGTTGTTGTAAGACATGCTAAGCCGGTAGACATCTGTTGTTGTGCAATGGTTCAATTCAATAAACACCTGCAAAGACCTCTCATCATGCCTGAATGTGCAGTCTATGTTGTAGCCTTTGCCAGTAGAGTTACCGACTATGGCACGACGCTCAGCAAAGATGTCCAGGCCAACAAATGTGCCAAATGCTATGGAGTTCATCTTGATGCCTTCTTCAATAGCATACCAGCTGTGCCAAAAACCATTTTTGCGGTCAGGTTGCAGCCACTGCAAGTACCTTGACATCTGCTTGTCGCTGAGTCCAGTTGTGCACCACCGGCGAGCTATTTCTATACTAATGCTCTCAATCTTCTCTGCATTCATTTGTGAATGTAGATTAAGGCTAATTTCAACCAACCATTTCTGGTCTTCCCACTCATGCTTGAGGATCTTCCGCGGCGGTCGCAGCTTAACGCTTTGCACCTGCTGCTGACACTCAAAGAACCGTTTGTAAGCTGCCAGAAATTCTTCAACATCATCACTGGGCTTCTGAGTCCAAACACAGGTGAAAGAAAGGTGATTCCTTGGTGCAGAGGCCATTTTTAAGTGGTTCCCGCTGCCGCTTTCAACTAGAAACACAAAGACAAATAGAGAATAAATTATGAAATTATAAATTAAAATACAAGTACAGTAGACGGTTGAAAAAAAACTTGGGGATAAAAGATTCAATAACCCAAAATTATAAAGTACAAGATCAGAACGACAAGTGTTGATTGAACTTGGCTTGAATACTTATGAAAACCTCAATTTATAGTGCAGTAGGTCAAAAATGTGTCAAGTGCAACCTCATCGGTGTGACCTACGTCAGAGACAGGTGTGTCTTGTATTATGCCGTCCTTCTGTTGTGTCCTGTGCTAGATGCCGTAATGGAATAAGAACACGCATAGAACTTTGGTCGCCTGAAGTCAATACAACGTTCCTAAACAATCAATTTAATGTTGAAAAACGAAAATAAATGAAATGCCGTCACTGGAGTCAATGACAAAGGCAGGGGCTTAGCCAGAAAGTTTTGTCGGGGCGGGAGGGGGAGGGGGGGGGGGGGGTTCAACCATACTTTGTATGTGTGCAAGTATATATGCAAGCAAAATTGAAATTTTTCAGGGGGGGGGGGGGGGAGTTGAGCACCCCCAACCCCCACCCCCCTTGGATAAGCCACTGGACAATGGTACGTTTGATATACATTCCCTCGTCAAGAAGTCCCCATAGCTGAAACGTTCGTCCTGAAAGTAGTCTCTCACTGCTCGTTTGTCGACGAGGCGCGCCCTGTTGAGGGCAGCTCCGTAACTCCTCGGTTCTCCGTCGCGCGAACCCTCACTATCAATTGGCACACATCTAGGCATTCAGTATTTACAGCTGCTGCCTTGAACGACGCCGCGTCTAACGAACATCATATTGTTAGGGACAAACAAAACGATAGTTCCTTTTTACCAGTACGGCGCCATGCAGCCCCGACCGCAAAAGCGAAACTTTACAATACAATCATATATGAACAAATCACCTTGCGCGTACCAAGTTCCGATTAACTCGCAGCACACAACTACTGCGTAGAAAGTTTGTTGTAGCCGTAACCATCGAGCCCACAAACCTCAGTTCAAACACGCCGCCTTGCACTTTCGAGGCCGCCGATCGAGGCGATTCCTCCATTCGTCCATTCCACCGCTGCCCAAACGACGACGCACGACGCACGTGTGGCAGTCGCGCTAGTCGCGCGCCAGGACAGAACGACAGATTAGTAATGATGATGCTAAACACGAGCCACTGTCTCGGAACAGGAATTCAGTGAAACACACTTACGAACATGCATATTAAAAAATGATTAAAAACATACGCCATCATGCCAATCATGCACCCAGCGCTGCTAGCGCCTCTGCCGTCAGGTGGTTCACTTCGTCGTGGCCTCCGAGATTGGCCAATGGCGTGTCGTTGCCAATCTCGGAGGCATGAGTCCGTCCTTCGCAGCACGGAGCGAAACGCGAATGCTCAGTATGCCTTCCTTTATTTTGTTTCCGGGAAATTCATGACAGGGCAACATTGAAGAATTGATATCTGTGCCCTTAGCACCATGCAGAGCACCGGGCTGCGTCAGAGAGACCGAAATTCGTGACGTCACGCCGACATTCAGGTGCGAAAATTTTGGCGCGAAATTGAGAAATGAAAATTTGTCCATTCCTCGCTTCATCCACCCACGGTTTACGGAAGATTCATGACAGCAGCTTTGAAGAATAAATGAATATCGGTGGTCTTGACTTTTGGGACCGAGGAGTTACGGAGATGCCCTCTACAGGGCGCGCCTCGCTTCTCTGCTTGGTAATTTCCTCCATGGCTTGGTAGGATAACGCCGGCGCGCTCCCCATATGCTTTGGCTATCGGCGCTCTAGGAAAACACCACGCGGAAGCCCTTCTGCGCATGGCCGTGATTACTTTCGAAACGAGGGAAGTTTATACAGCAAAAATGATCAAGGGAAGTTTATACAGCAAAAATGAGCTGAGAATTGCAGGTGCTACCATGCTTCTTGCGTGAAAGAAAGGCAGACAGTCCCTGAAGACAAACTATGTGACATATACACTTACATAATTGGTCTGTCTGTATAAATACATATATGCGCGGCCGCAGCATATACGGGCATCTGTGCTGCGTATATGTTATCAAAGCTTTTCAAAAATTATTTCTTAAAAACGTTGAGGAAACAACTTACAGGCAGTGGCGTAAATCCATGAAAAATCACAAGGGGGGGGACACACATCTTGCCATTGCGGCCATTTCGTTTATATGAATGCTTTTTACTCCTAAAAATTAAAATCATACCTTGAAACCAAATTTAAAAACGAACATGGGTTTCCAAGCCGCGTAATTGCTTTGTTTTATTGGGTCTTGTCTGCAATCAGGGGCGTAGCCAGAAATTTTTTTCGGGGGGGGGGGGGGGCACCCCCTTGATTTCGGGGGTGGCACCTCCTTGAAATGGTCCTTTTTCGCTCTATGCCATGACGAAAAAAAAATTTCGGGAAGGGGGGGGCACGTGCCCGGTGTGCCACCTCCTGGCTACGCCACTGTCTGAAACCGATCCAGCGGCAGTTGCAATTTCAGTAATCTCACACAGCTGAGGGTACTCGCCGGTCTACGATAAAATAAAAACAGGCATTAAAAATATTGAAGGCGCTATACTGATATTCAGATATATTATATTTGAAAGATGAATTTCAAGGGGGGTTACTTGAAAGGTGTGTCCCCTCAGCCTGAGCACAAGTGGGTCTGGACCCCCCCTGTCCCTCCCCCGTGATTTACGCCACTGCTTACAGGACTAGGAGGCGACCCTGCTCGGCTGAGCGTGCGCAGGGTTCCCCACCAGAGGGGGGGGGGTAGCCCCCCCCCCCCCTCTATTAAGTCATTGTATGGGGGCAAACTTTGCCCCGCCCCGCTCTTAGGTGACTAGGGGAGGAGGCGGCTGCCCCCCCCCCCTGCCCCCCCTGGTGCCCACGCCTATGCCAACAAGCTGAAGCACGCCTAGCAAACACGCCGGGACCGTTGAAAAAGTATTACCGGAAGTGCCGCACAGGAAGTCTTCTTCGGCAGACTGTTCGGCGCACGCCTTTATTTACAAACACCGAAACCACAAAACATGGATGTTTTTATATAACCTTGTTTCCGACAAATCAGTTCTCCTTGCGCTTCGTGTTTTCGATCAATTCCATGCTGCTACTGCTAGCCTTTTGGTTCGTTCGTGTGCATTGACGTCACCGTGGCCGCCATCTTTGGGTACCAGCTGGTTGAGACGCCGCGTGAACTCTTACTCGAACGCGCAGAGCAAGAAACTGTGAGATCAGATTAGTGCCGGTGCCCCTCGCATTCCTTTGTGTTCACCCTTGGCGCGACTGGCGAACAGAAGAAAGTGGGGGAGCACAAAAGAACGCGGGGACGGAACGACTGTGTCCTCCCCTGCACTGACGCTCTCTAATGAGATAACAAGTCACGGTGGCCGCCATGTCTGGGTACCCAGCGCCGAGAACCTGCCTGTGACGTCACATGAACACTATGTATACGCGGGGTAGCTATCGCACCGGAAAAGCGTCGGTTCCGGGTTTCGAACCCCGAAACCGGACGAAATTTTCGCGAACAAAGAAGCTTTTCTTTCCTGAGAAATTCGAATGGATTTCCTTGTAGCTTTGTGCTGCAAACAGATGGATGTCAATTTACTCTTTCATAGCCTTGCTTCCCTTATTTGAGTTATGTATTAAAGGAGCACTGACACAAAATTTCGAAGGCGAGATAATGAGCGAGATAGATTTATGTGGAGATATACACAACATCTACGAAATATCAAGGGCAAATATAGCCTAGAACATATTTAAAATCAATGTTAAAGTGCATGCCGCGCGACTGAGCGATGTGCGGAGCCCCCCCGCGACGCCGACATCAACGCAGTGGCAATGTAAACAAACCTACGTCACGAGTTTGTGTTGGCTGGTTGCTGGCACACGCCTTGCGCTTGCGCTGCCTGCGATTCCTTCCTCCTTGCCTGCGGCTTTGCGTGTGGTGGCTGTCAGTGCAGCGCCCGCTCGCGCGCGTGTCGTCCACGTCACAGTTTTGCGTGGTCACGTGGCCAGCTGCGTTTATCTTGCCACCGGAACTGCTCCTGCCTAGCTCGGTGCTCTTTGAAACCGAAACTGCGACTGGGCGCTCTAAAAACGTCTCTAAATAAATAACCGTATCGCACTCGCGCAAACCAGGTTTGCAGCCGTGATTAGTGGGTCATAAGCTTCCTATTGCAACAAAAAAAAAAAAAAAAAAGAAACAAGGTGCAAAATTTTTGTGTCAGTGCTCCTTTAAAGTGCCGTCCGACTGTGTCCGAGATGCATACCTCTTTTTTTTTTTTTTTTCCAATAAACGGCACGGTATTACCGTCGCTGCTAAAACGCCCCAATAACTGCTCTGTTCTTATGTGCCAAAACCACGATATGATTATGAGGATTGGTAGAGGGGTGGACTCCGGATTCCGAGATCTAAGCACGTGGAGGTTCTTGCATCTTGTCCCCATCGAAATGTGGCCGCCATGGCCGGGAATCGAACCCGCGCTCTCGAGTTTAGCAACGACACATTCACTGTCAACATGAAGTTTATTTCAGGCAAAAAGCAGAAAGGAAAAAAAATACAATTTGCATACCAAGATACATGCAGCCAATCCTTTTACAGGACTGTCGATGCCGTACTAATCATAGGTGAAGGTGCTTTCTGCTTAAAACTCTTGCGTCGCCATGCGAAAGTGTCCTCAGTCTGATATGCTCATAATGAGATTCATGATGTTGATTCATCAAACATTGTTTAATTTGCATGACTCAGTATTATTTAAAAGGCAATGACAAAGTACCGCTTTCAATTCTGAAGTAGCCGCTGTATACTTCGAAGTGCAGTTACAAAATATCTCGTAGACTGTCACTGCTCATACGAGCTTACTTCAGTTTACATAACTGTAGTATTTTTTGCCGCTTAAAGTAAATCGTAATGTCCTTTTGTTAATGTTTGCGACTATTTGTTCCGAATAAAATATTGTTGAAGTATAGAACTGTTATGAAACTGGTTGCTTTACTATTCGAAAACTATTAGAGTAGTATTCAATATGTATTCGTATTCGATTCGTTGTCATCACTATTCGATTCTATTCGGTTCTAAAATTTGCTGTTGGCGCACCCCTAGAAATTAGCATAAATGAGACTTTCCACATGCAAGTCAAATGTGCACAAGAAACCAAGCAGATGACCGAATTGGCCCAGGTAATAGCATCATATATGTGATTAACAAATGGCACTAAAGTTTAGAATGAGTTGCATTCGCGTAGTAATATCCGTTAATCTTGAAACAAAGTTCGCGGTATGTGAACTCACCTCGATCGGAGCTGAGCGTCAGCGCTTGCAAACTGATCATACCCGCGGAGCCCGCCCCAACCTGATGCTCTGCCTGCCCAATATCTCTCCCCCGACTCCTCAGACACTCTCGATTTCGCACCAGATGGCGAGACAGGATGCCTGGCCGCCTCTGTTGATACCCGAATCTCGTGCACGCAGTAGATGCCACTACACATCCCCTCCGGCTCCGCGCGGCTATTAGACGCGTGCTGTACTGCATGCACACGTCAACATTCCATCGCCAGACGGTGCGTGGCGATGGTGAAATAAACATCGCCAAGAGTGCTTGCCTTATCACACTTCTTGGCGTGCTTTATTTCCCCCTGTTCCTTCGTCGCCAGCTAGCCGGGTTTCCGTTCAACTCTGATTATTTGTAAAACGTATATGCAGCGTGCGGAGGAAGCGATGTCGACGGACTTTGCTCAAAGCGTTCCCCATTACCGCCTGTTTTGACGGTCGGACCATGGTGGGTGGATTTACAATAGACAGGCATTGATGCCCCGTACGTCGACCACCCGCGCCCATGTTGATAAGAGCGGGCTTTGTGGTGTGTGAAACATCAAATGTGTGCGTGTTAGTGTGTGTGTACACGTGTGCGAGTGTGGGAGGGAGAAAGAAATTAGGGATGGCGGTTGCCAGGCCCGTAGCCAGGGGGTACCCCCCCCCCCCCCCAGCCGAAATTCGGATGGAAGGGGGGTGTTTTACCGAGGAAAAATAATAAAAATGGGTGTTTTTCAAAGCTTTCAACAAGTGCCTTCCCCCCCCCCCCCCCCCCCCCGCCCTTCCCGAAAAAAATTCCTGGCTACGGGCCTGGTGGTTGCATAGAGGGATAAGACCAAGAAAATTTGAAAGAAATGCTGGAGTGCAACTTTTTAGCAGCAAATGTGAAGCCAACATGTGCCCGATTAGAGATAAAGTGCTTTGGTTCTGTTATCGCAAGTATTAGGATGGTTATAAAAACAAAAATAGATAGCTGTTTCCGACGAAAGTAATAATCCGGACCAGGCCGGGGGGGGTGGGGCACTTGTTTCGGGGGGTGGAGCACTTGTTGAAGGCCTTGAAAAACATCTATTTTAATTGTTTGACCTCGCTGTAAAACACCCCCTTCCATCCGAATAACGGGGGGGGGGGGGGGGGTGTCCCTAGGGCACCCCCATGGCTACGGGCCTGATCCGGACGAGTTTTCATTACGTGATAACTGATAAAAACTGACAATGAGTCACGTTTAGCAACATAAGCGTGCGCAGGGTTCCCCTTCAAGAAGGAGGGGGGGGGGGGGGTGAAGATTCATCGCAGCGCTCCCCTTGAAGTATGGGGCAGACTTTGCGCCCCCCCTGTTTGGTGACTAGGGCCCCCCTCCCCCCCATGCACCCCCCCCTTCCGTGCGCCTGCATATGTTGAGCAGTACTAGCTGTCCGGCACCGAACGATTAGCCATCAAGCTCATATGCATGGCGTCCCAAGCGAACTGAAGCAATTTATAAGGTGCATCAGGGCACGCCACTATACAAGATAAGAGATACCGCCTCGCAGAGTACCCACAGGCGCCGTGCCTTGAAGGAATGAGTCCCAGCATACATGGAACGGTTCCCATATGCGTGCATAGGTACGGCGCGTATCTGCAGAACCTAGACACCGAAAAAAACTAAAGTCTGGGCACGGCGGCACCACGCTCTGAAAATAATGTTTTGGGCATCTTTTTGAATAGTGATGCCAATTTTTTACCAACACCGCGTCCAATTTCCTTTGCGGGAAAGTGCGTGATAGTTCTCGAACCCTCCAGCTTCCACGTGCGCACGAGAACGACAATGTCGAATCCTAGCAACACGCACGACCACTTGGCGCGAAGAATGCGCTTTGTTCGATGATCCCCAGCGAGAACAAGAGACGCCCAGACCAAACAAAAGAGAGCGTGGCAACCCAACACCAAGCTATTTTTTTTTCTTTCTTATCGGCGTCCAGACGCATTCATCCAAAGCACGACGCCGCTTCACCAGCGCCAACAGATACGAAACTTTCAGTTGGTGCATGTGTTTTCTGCGTTTCCACTTCTTTATTTCGACTCTTCATTACCCACGTGACATTTAAGTTGAAATCCTCAGATGCCTCATCAAAGGAGAAATGTGACTGTCGCCGTCCCGCGGCGTCGGAGACGAGTGATGCAAAATATCACCATCCCCGCAATGACGTCACCATATGACGTCACGATGACGTCGCAGATTACATAATTTGTGGTTATGACGCCATCATGACGTCACCATGACGTAACGTGATGTGACGACACATGATGACGTCGTCACATGACATCGCAGCTCGGTCAACGGTTGTCCGATCACGGAGGCAATGAAAAAACCAGGTGACGTGCCTCCGATCTTGGAGGCAGTGCAAAACCACGCTAGGGGCAGAAAGCTTTCGAAGGGTGGCAGGGCAAGATCAATAATAATGGCGGGGCGATCAAGGCGCTGACTAACAACTGGAGTATTATTGCTCTCACGTGCCATGGTAAATATAACGCACGTATCAATAACAAAAAAGGGGGTGCAACAAAAAGAAGCAAAGCCTGACACCTCAAAGCATCAGCGTACACACTCAAAGCATCAGGGGCTAGATAATCAGGGTTCCCTAAAACTGCTTTGAGTGTGTATCTGTCAGGCTTCGCCCCTTTTATTTGTTGTGCCTTTTTGTTGTTGATGATACGTGCTGTATATTTACCGTGGCGTACGAGCAACAAAACTCCAGTTGTTACTGTTAGTCAGCACCTGTGTCCTGTGTTCCCTCGGTCCGTCCTCGTCAAGTGCGCGCTAAATTAACGCCTCGGATATGATCAACCAACTAGCTCGAGCTGTGTTTTTCAATTGCTCGCGTGTGACATATTTTACTATTCCAATGATGAGTCAGGTGCTGAAGTTCTAATGTGGTCGTCATGGATATTTTCTCGAAAAATGAAAAGCTAATGCTGTGCCGCTTATACCTGGAAGTTGGAACATATATCAATAAAGACAGTCATAGCGACGGATGCTAGTAACTAAAAATGTGGAATTGGGATTTTCTCTCCTACTATAAATTGATCGGTTTCCCTTCGCCTTCAAGATTTTGTGCCTATATTTGTAGCAGAGTTTTTAGCGATCATTCTAGCTCTGCGTAAATTAACAGCATCGGTAAGGTCCACAGTAAATTTTGACGGATTCCCTATCGGTATGTTCCTCCCTCACTACCGATGAAGACTCGCATGTTTTGAATCCTTTCACATCATTAGTTCCACTGCACATAAATTTGATCAAGTTGGTTGGGTTCCAGGACATGAGGGCCTAATTATGAATGAAATGACAGATGCACTACCTACGTCATCTTTGAATGGCCCGGTAATTCAGGTATTGCCGGCATCCAAATTCATTATAGGTGCTAGATTAAGAAGGAAAATGATGGTAGATGAATTTTCCGCACCGTCGATAATGACCACATTAGAATTCCAGCGCTTCAACCACCCGTGGGGTAGTAAAGTATGTCAAACACGAGTAATTGAAGTCGCAATCACTAGACTACGTTGTCAGACTCCATATCAAAATGTTTACTTACACAAAGCTGGTCTGGCAGCTTCCCCGAATTGTTATTTTTGCGGAGTGCATGAGACGACAGAGCACTACGTCATTTCCTGTAAGAGATACTCTACCTTGCGCAAAATTACCTTCGGTGAAATCTTTCGACTCCTTAGGGCTGACTTAAATGCACCAAATGTGCTTTCTTTTGGGGCTTTCACCCTTGGATACAGTGACCGGAAGATTGCTAATGACTGCAGGAGTTCCTGAAAGGTTCAAAGACATTTAGGTTATGAAATCTACTTTTCCAAATTGCATTTTTATTCAAATTCTTGGCCTCATTGCTTCAATTCTATTATATTATTCTATTCGTAATTTTTATCCATTTTACTTCTTTCATCTTACATAAACAAAATTTAACTTTTAATTTAAGAATTGTTTTTTTTATCTATGAGGTTCTTGGCCAATCACCCAGCGAGCCACAGTTTCTAGGGTCTACTCTACTCTACGACGCATCGCTATCAGAGGAAAAATCTGGCATAGGAATAATTTGCCCTGAACTCGAGTGGTCTTTTTCACTACGACTGCCTTATTTTGTTGCTGTTTTTCTAGCTGAATTTATGGCAACAATATTAGCTTTACGCAAGCTAATTATTTCAATTACAGTAGTTGTAATTATCACTGACTCATTATCTGTGTGCTCTTCTCTTCTCACATTTGGTGAAACGCATATACTAAAGCTCTTTAAAGTACTATAGTTCGCGCTCACCTTCAATGTATTCATTTAATCTGGGTACCAGGCCACAAAGGTCAGTTGTTAAATAAGTTAAATAAAATGGCTGATTCTTTAGCAAAAGCGCCGATCATTCGGGTTTTCCCGCTAACAGCACACATCACAATGGCAAGATTTCGCTCACTAACATTCAGAAAAAGTTTATCAGACCCTGTATTGACAGCTTCTCCAAAGTATAAGCGCCTCTTATTTCCCTGGCGCAGCGATTTATCTAAGTCCAGAATAATGGAAGTGACTAAACCAAATTTCGTTGCCGCGTTACCTCCCTCAATATTTTTACTTGCATAGGGCAAGCTTAGAGTCTTTCCCTCTGTGCCTCTTCTGTAATCGGGAGGAAATTCCATTGGTCATTTCTTTCTATCATGTTACCGGTTCACGTCATTGAGGAAAAGATTCATAGTACCACCCCTTCGAAATCTGGGTCTGAAAGTATCAAAACGAGTTGTTATTTCTTTTGGGGCCACTACTCTGGGCAATAGCAACAGGGATGTTTTCTTCGCCATTGAGAAATTCATCAGTCAGTCTAAAAAAGTATCTAGCTAAATTCTGTCTGCTTTCAATATTTCATTACCAATAATTCGTACTTTAATAAAATATATCAGTTAACTATAGCTTTTACGAGTAATACATTAGAGAAAATACTGAAAAAATTGAACCACTACTCGGCCAATCCCCTGCATGGGGTATGAGCCACGCTCCGATGAGAACAACTACTTGCGCTTGGCGAGGCCCGCATCTGTTCGGAGACCAATGGGCCCTCCCTGACTGCGGCATTCCCCAAGGAGAAATTGCGCTCTTCTCGAAAGGGTAAACCACCATCAGCACTTTCTCTTTCGGCGACGAAGACGCGAGCGATCGCGCATTTGAGAAACCGTCGATCAGTTGGGGCCGGCACAGCCATCGCTCGGGCGATCGGCGAGGTCCAGTGAGGTCGCCCCGTTTATCTCTGTTAGCGACTGCGAGGAACGTGCCTGGCGTTTATTGGCCTTCATGCGTCCAATGAGAAGCTTTCGAATGCTTAATTTATTCAGAGATCTCGCTGGTTCCTGCGCAAGGTACTGGAGCCCGTAGGCTATGGAGAATCAGTGTAATACTAAAACTTTCAACATTTTAAGTGTTGGCTTTAAGAGTAATTGGCTTACCCCTACCTGATCTGTAACGTGCAGGCTGGAATCGTTAGTAGCACAAGTGCTTTCTTCTTAGGCGACTGTTGCGTGGTGTAGGTGACCGTAGTACGCGAGAATGAGAAAGATGGAGGGGATACCAACGGAAAACATTACCAAACGGAACTTGAGCTTTGTCTTCTCTTAAGCGATGACAGCCATGTCCATTTCAATGCATTTAGTCAACAGTGTCACGAGTTAAGTTTAGGCGGCACTTACTTATACATACGACGTGACATCCAACGTATTGCCCCCCAATAAGAAAGAGTAAAAATGCAGGAGACGTGAATCCTGGAGTTACTAGCGAGCTGCAATGAAAAATCCTCGGAACATGGGGTTTCGCTGCCGCCAAGGTCTCTACAAGTGAAGTTTTCATCAATGTTTCAAGTGGCGGCCTTGAAGAAGACACGTCCGTTTCTCGAAAGATTGGCTCTATGGCGACACCCCATGTGCCAGGTTTTCATCGCTTCAAGATTCCATCTGCACTTGAAGTTCTTCCCAGTGAGCCACTAGCAGCTACCCTACCAGTAACGTTTATCATTAGAAGTTGGTGTCCGAGTCGGCTCGTGGGGGGCGGCGCCCGCAGCTGTCGCCCCCCGCATCAGCAGGCCTTGACGCCGAGAGGACCCAAAGTGACGGACGCGAGAGTGAGTCTTCTTCTCTTCAGCAAGGGCTCACTTCTCGCCTTGCAGGTACGACATATCCTAAGAATTTAGCGCACAATTACGAAGATGGAGCAAGACGAATGGGGACGCACGTAGGCGCTAGTGTGTCCCGGCCCCTTCAGTAGCGTAGCCAGAAATTTTTTTCGGGGGGGGGGGGGGGGGGTTCAACCATACTTTATGTATGTTCGTGCGTGCGTTTGTATGTGTGCGTGCATATATACGCAAGCAAAACTGAAAAATTTCGGGGGGGGGGGGGGTTTGAACCCCCCCAACCCCCCCCCCCCCCCTTGGCTACGCCACTGTCCCCCCTTCGTCTTGTTCCACCTTTATAAGTTGCGCGCTAAACTCCTAGGATACGTCCCCTCTTTCTCGGCTTTAGAGTCTCTGAACCGGCTTCTTAAAAAAATATATGTAAACGCCTAGTCTCCAACAGTGAATCATTCGCGCCATAACTTAAGCGATGCATTTGTATCACCGGAGCTGTGGGTTATTAGAGGTCACCCTCGGCCTAGACCGCGCCAAGGTTGTATAAAAAACATGAATTGCATAAAAAACAACCTCAATAAAGTCAAAGTCAAGGCACGGTGCCAGGTGGCCGCCGGGGCGCGCCAAAGGACGCCGGTCGCGCCTCGCGTCGGACTTTACAGCGCTCGCGCGTTGCTTGCAGCGTCACTCTGCCCAGCGTGTCCAATCATGCAAGAAGGGAGACGCGCGCATCGCGTTCCATTCTGACCGTCCTCGACTCAATGGGCACAGACGTTCGCCGAACACACTTTGGAATTTACGAAGTGTCCTTCAATATTTACTGCCCTTGCAAGTTAACTGCCGCCATTTATATATATATATATATTTTTTTGGAATCCGTCGAGTATGAGCGGAGTAACACGGATTTGCAGCACCCTTTAAGCGCTTTCTATCTCCTTTCGTACTAGTGAGAGTGCTCAAAGCTTCGGAGAGGGCGAGGATGACAAGAAGGCAAGAAGCTTAGTCGGTTCGTCAGTGCGCGTCATATGAGTCATGAACTTGACCACTTTCTTTTCTTTCTTTCTTTTTTTCTTCTTCGAACGCGCGGCTCACTTCCAATGTAATGATGAGAGCGCGTGCGAGCACGTGGCGGCATTTCGCGGCGGACGCGGTGACTATGCAACTCACGATGCTCAAGAGGCCTTGGACTTAGGATTTATGGCACGGCCATTTGGGTTTATGGCATCATTTGTTGAGAGAAGAGCGAGCGAGTTCTAGCTGACTTTCAGGATTTGTTGCGAATTCCAGGCTGCGCTATAATTTTTGGCTCACGTGTTTTCAGGAGCCTCAGCTACCGATCGGCAGCATTTTCTAACCATGCTGAATGAGTGTTGCAGGGCTACTTTAACGGTACAGATATTATGGTACAGATTCTTGTAAAATAACCTATGTTGGTCAGACCGGCAGATGTATTAATCAGAGACTAAAAGAGCATCATTACAATGTCACAAAAGCAATCTCGAGTCATTTGGGCATTCATTGCCGAGATTGTGGTTGCAAGCCCTTGTTCGAAAACACTTCCATCCTGTTTAAGGCGCGTGGTAAGCTAACAAGAGAAATTGTGGAGGCCTATGAGATTTCGAGATTAGAAAAAAAAATGTGCGTTAGCCAATTTTCCGTATCGCTTTCTCAAAAAGAGTGACAATATCTTGCTTTGTCGCGGTAACATCATTTTTGCTATGTCGTGATAGTACGCCTTACCATGCTCGGTTCAACGATATGACCCACTGAATGTGGTTTTGTTGTTTCTATTGTTTCCGCTTGCTCGGTAAATATTTATCTGTTCGTACGAAAATAATATATCAGTTGAAAGTGGCGCTGTGTACCTCTCCGTTTTCTTCTACTCAATTCTCTGTCGCGCTTACTCACACTTCATGGGTAGAGATTCGCTTTTTTAAACGTAGGATCGAATGAAATCGCGGACATTGGTATGTAAACGAAAATGCTGACTAGCCTCATACGGCTCTCCAAATATGAAGACAGCTATGTGGCGGTAGCTCGGATAGATCGGAAACGTGTTTCTAACGGAATACTACCTCTTCCATATTTCCAGCTTTCATTTCTCCGCTGAACCTTGCCGTTATATGGATCTTTCATTCGATCTCCTAGATCTATGCAAGCATCCTGAGGTTCCATTTGTCAACACAGGAGCAGCAGAGACGACTTGAGCTCGCTACAGGCACTGCTCTCTAATTGAGCACAAAATCAACCCGCCGCTCTTTCGACGACCCCCCCATCGTTCAAGATGGGTGCCTCACCGCCTCCCCCCGCGGGACAGCACCCCGAGGTTGCTCCCCCCTGCGGGTGCGCACCCCTGGGGCCTTACCCGCCGAAGCCGTGACTGCGAACCATGCGCCTCCTAACGGCGCTGGCACCGCGCATCCTGCTCCGCCACCAGGTCACCCAGGAGCGCATCCTGCTCCACCACCAGGTCACCCATCAGCGCATCCTGCTCCTTTACCACCAGGTCATCCAGGTGCACCTCCTGCTCCTTTACCACCAGGTCATCCCAGGTGCACCTCCTGCTCCTTTACCACCAGGTCATCCAGGTGCACCTCCTGCGCCTTTGCCACCAGGTCACCCAGGCGCACCTCCTGCGCCTTTGCCACCAGGTCACGCAGGTGCAGCTCCTGCGCCTTTGCCACCAGGTCACGCAGGTGCACCTCCTGCGCCTTTGCCACCAGGTCACGCAGGTGCACCTCCTGCGCCTTTGCCACCAGGTCACCCAGGTGCACCTCCTGCGCCTTTGCCACCAGGTCACCCAGGTGCACCTCCTGCGCCTTTGCCACCAGGTCACCCAGGTGCACCTCCCGCGCCTTTGCGACCATGTCACCCAGGTGCACCTCCCGTGCCTTTGCGACCATGTCACCCAGGTGCACCTCCCGCGCCTTTACCGCCAGGTCACCCAGGTGCACCTCCCGCGCCTTTGCCACAAGGTCACCCAGGTGCACCTCCTGCGCCTTTGCCACCAGGTCACTCAGGTGCACCCCCTGCTCCTTTGCCACCAGGTCACCCAGGTGCACCTCCTGCGCCTTTGCCACCAGGTCACCCCGTAGCATCTCCTGCTCCTTTGCCACCAGGTCACCCCGGTGCGCCTCCTGCTCTTTGCCACCAGGTCACCCAGGTGCGCCTCCTGCTTTTTTACCACCAGGTCACCCAGGTGCACCTCCTGCGCCTTTGCCACCAGGTCACCCCGGTGCACCTCCTGCGCCCTTTCCACCAGGTCATCCAGGTGCACCTCCTGCGCCTTTGCCACCAGGTCACCCAGGTGCACCTCCTGCGCCTTTGCTACCAGGTCACCCAGGTGCACCTCCTGCTTTCTTACCACCAGGTCACCCAGGTGCACCTCCTGCGCCTTTGTCACCAGGTCACTCAGGTGCACCTCCTGCACCTTCGCCACCAGGTCACCCAGACGCACCGGCTCCTTTACCACTAGGTCATCCGGATGCACCTCCTGCACCTTTACCATCGGGTCATCCAGGAGCACCTCCTGCGCATTTGCCACCAGGTCACCGGGGAGTGCCTCCGGCTACTCCACCAGGCCATCCAGGCGCGCCTTCACCTAAATCTCCTCTGAAAGAACCCGAACCACCTAGGTCATCCCGCAGCACCTTCGCCTGCCGCACCAACGTCGCCAGCTGAACCATCGCCCCCCTGCTGCAACACCACAGCCTCCAGCTGCCGCTCCGCCACCCCCTGCGCCTCAACCTGTTGCACCGCGGACACATGCACAGCAGGCCCATCCTGTGGTGCTAAAGCAGTACACTGCGCTGGCAGCTGGCCAGATGCCTTGCACGTGCGTTGTCGCAACGGTCAAGGGCGCGCCTTCCGAGCCGTTCCATGAGAGTATACGTTACAACTGTGAAGGCGTACGAGCAGCGAGCGGGCGCCAACATCGTGCGCGGCAAGATGTCCATGGAGAGCTTGCCCACGAACCGCAGCGTTTCCCCCACGGGAATGTTACCCGGGATGGTTCCGGGAATGACACTGCCAAGAATGGAGTGCGTCTACAATATGGGGATGTGCATGGGAGCCGGCGGACCTTGCGGATACGGCCACCAGATGCCTTTGGGTGGGGTCTACGGGGCTTCTCTATTGAGCTTCCAGCGAAGCCGCGAAGACGTCAAGAATATGATGAACTCCGGCGGAGGAGTGGATTTCGCGCGGATGGCCGAGATGGGACCCAGAGTTCGGAGGCTGCTTGATATGGGAAGCCAGACTGACCAGATAATGGACATGACCAAGAGGACCGAGGGGTCTCCGATAATCATGGGATTGGATTCCGCCGGGGGGTATGGCGGTCCCGCTACGTGCTTCGGAGGGCCACCACCAATGATGGTGGGCAGTGGTTTCGACATGCCGATGCCAGGCGGCGACGGTGGACCTACGATGCCCCCTTACGGCGCGCCAATGCCTGGCATGGCGAGAGATATCGCGGAACCTTTCCAGGAGGGATACGGAAGGCCCTGATATGGATCCCCGAATGTCCGGTTGCGCCGGCTGGCCGAGAGACGGTCCGAGGGAACACGGAAGGCGAAGAATGTCGAGGGAGAACGCCAGGCCTCCGAGGGACGACTACAGCGAGGACAACAGGCTGCCGCCCAATCACTCTATGAGCAGGGCTTCAGACCTGCTACATAAGATAATGGAGGACATCGACGAACATCGCGCTGAGACAGTGGAGAAGATTCGCAGAGAGGTCGTCACGACGGACGCCGATGACGACGTAGGCCGTGCGCCTAGAGCCAGAAGGAACAGCCTACCCCGGAAAGAAGCATAACGTCGCCGCACGCCCCGGAGACCGTACGACGACCAGGACTACGAGGAGAGGCGGTCGCCGAGGCTGAGGTGAAGGAACCTCGCGACACCACAAGTCCTCATCGAACAGTAGAATGTTCCCAGAGTAAAACACTGACAGCTCTCCATTATCGCATATTGTTGATATGCAGTTATAGACAGTGAATCCTTAAGGTGATCCCTTGTTTCATTTTATTTTGTTCACCAACGTCATTCTCTTGATGCTAGCTGTATACATTAAAAAAACGCTACAGGTTCATCATCTGTAGTGCCTCCAGTTTGTTCGGTTAACGCATTGTAAGAATCATCTATGGGGCCGAAACGCAAAACTGCTAAAAATGCTGATGTGCTTACATTTAGGTGCTCAAGGGAAAACCCGAGGTGGTCCCAAAATGGGCCTCGTAATGATGTGGTTGCAGCGTGTAAAAATCTGAAATTAATAAACTGTACACATCTTGCGTCCAGTATATAGCAATGTCCCAACCGCGTGTGCGTGAATTTTGTGTTGCTTACCCGTTCAGTTACAAATCGCACCATGTTACTCAAAATGTGGATGAGATGCTAGCGTGTAAGAATCCGGGGTTTCGAAGTTTGTTAGTTATGTTCCTCTCGACTATGTGCAGAAGCATATTATCAAAGAACGTTATTTAGATGTCCGGAGCACTTGACAAATTTCCCGCGGAATTCCCTCCCCACCCCCCTTCATCTGTAGGGGACGCTACAGGGCGTCTAAAAAAAATCGAACCCTGGCGGATGTCACATCAACCTACTATTTGACCTTTTCAATTCAATGTTTGACGCCCCGTGATTTACAAAAAGCATTAAAAAAATACGAATATAGTATGGCCTCCGAGATAATAGCGTTACAAAACGTCCAAAAATGTGTATCAGCCGTAGACAACAAAGGGCTAACCGAATGCACTGATAGCTATATCTTAGATACTGAACATGACTTTTAAATATGAATACTACCACGAGACCAGCCCCGCCTGTGCGCGCTGCCATTGGCTGACTCCTTTCGCCGGCACAGCATATCGCGCACCTGCTCTCTCCTCCTCTCCACACCACCTGCTCTGCTTCCACCATGGCTTGGCCTTTGCTCTCCTCCTCTCTACCCAGCTTCCACCGTCTTCACCTTGCTACCATTTCTCTGCCAGTGCAAGTTACTGTATCTGCTACCTTTAGGTAACTCCTAAATATACAGTTGCCAGGCTCAACCGACGCCACCTAAAGAAGTTTATGACGCGTTGGCTCGCCCACTTCGCTTAATTTACCCATGATCTTCCTCTCGTCGGGCTTCGCTCTCGTAGCTGGGCCTAGGAAGTGCGAAAAATGATCCAGGGATTTATCAATTGCTATAAACAGCTCTGCTGGAGCCCATCTTGTGGGAAGAAGAAGGTGATGATCCTTCTCACATGGTTCATACCCACACTGGGGGATTGCCCAAGAATCGCTCATATAAAATGTTACATAATTCGGGGTATTGACCAATGTATAAACAGAAAAGCAAACACATTAAATAAATAGTGCAATAATTAACACGTCATCGCTTCATTTTCATGTCCCAAAATGGGAGCGGCCATCTGCGCGCTGAGTCGCGCGCCACAGGACTTTCAATAAAGTCTTGCATCCATCCATTCATCCATCCATCCATCCAGCCATCCATCCATCCATCGACCAACCGGGGTGGAGGCGGGGGGAGGGTGGAAGGGGCGCTATGGTGAAAGCACCGTAACGGAGAACCCTGGGCGCGAAATTTGTACTGAAGCTTACGCAAATGAAATTCAGCCATGTCTAATTATATTCACTCAGCCTTGCGTAAACGTTAAGAAATACGTCACGGCTATCAGAATTATACTTTCTTTTTTTTTTTCTGGTGCGCATGTCGATGTTGCCCGAAGAGAACGAAACTGGCCGAGGCCTCGCGCGTGTGGCTCGCGCGGCGCGAGTTCTGTTCGTCGGGTGGCGACTGGGCGGGCCCGACGTCTGTCTCCGCTGGTGTCCGAGTCGGTCCGTGGGAGACGACGCCCGCAGCTGTCGCCCCCCACATCAGCAGGCCTGGACGCCGATAGGGCCACCCAAATCGCCGGGCAATAGAGTGAGTCATCTTCTCTTCAGCAAGGGCTCACTACTGGCCTCGTTGGTACGACACATGAATTGAGCGCACACTTAAGGCCTGACCACACGTACGCGTTGCAGCGCGTCAGCGCTTCTCACAACGGCCTGCCTTTGGTCCCAGGCTTTACGGGGATAAAGCTTGAAAGTAAGCATTTTTTTAATGCAATATAAGTGGTCGCCAGTCATTATCGTCAAGAACTTGTGCCGAATGGCGGACAGGTCCGACTATGTAAAGGTGCGGGCAGTGTATCAGAACCGAACGAAAACCGAAAACGATAAAAACGATATTTTTGACCGGGACGAAAACGTAACCGAAACGTTATCTATTTCGTTCCGGAGTGAAACCAAAATTTATCGTTTTTCGGTTCACGTGGAAACTTGGCAATCCGGAAAAACCGAGGTCATGCAACATGAGATATAATGCATATCTCAGAGCACAGTACTAGCGCGTATCTCAGGCAGGAATTCTAAAGTAAAGATGTGTTGATACTGTGAGCAAAACGAAAACAGTGGTACACAGACAAGTTTAATTTTATTAAAACCCAAGCGGACTTTCGTGTGCCTGTGACACATGCCAGCGTGGAGAGGGCCTTCTCGGCGCGGAAGTTTGTTTTATATGATCAGCGGTCTCGCATATGAGAAATATACGCTCGATGACGGGCTGCTTCTGAGACCATGCTCACTCCCTTGACGCGAAGCTTTGAGCCCCCCTAAAAAAAAAAATTTGCAATTCCCTTTTGAGAAAGTCCACCATAACTTAGAAGGGCGCTGGTTTGCGCTGATTTGTAGGCATTCGTGGTAGTTGTGCTCCGCCTAAGAACGTGGGAAGAACGTGTTCTACCCCTGTCCCAATTTCTTAAGAGGAGCGTCAGTAACTGTACGACAAATACAATATTTTTATCGTTAGTCTAACTTCAAATTTTTGCGTACAAATAAATAACGTTACGAACCGTTACGGAACTTTTTTTTTCGTGCCGGAACAGAAACGGAATGGAACTTTTGGTGGTGGAACGAAACTAAAACCGAAACGAAAAACATTTCGTTCTGACACTCTGGGTGCGGGGCAGATTAGGCACCCCCATTTTGGTCATTAGGGGGGGCGCCCCCCACCCCTCCTGCCTCCCTCGTGCGCACGCCTATGATACTGGATAAGCCCCGCTTTTGAATGACAAATAATCATATAATCTTTCTGTCGTGTTGGCTGGACATGAACTACACGCGTACTGTGCCGTGGCGCCGCTAAAATAGTCGGTATTTTCTTATGTGCTATTCGACTCGTGTACCGAATTCGAATGGAAAACTATTCGACTCTTATTCGAAGTTTTCGAACATTTCTGCAGCTCTACTACGTAATCAACAGCGGCCGAACGAGTGAAGTATGTCGGGGATACCTTTTGACAAAAGTGCCTTCTCACAGGGAAATTACCCCCCAGAGATATCAAGCTGTCGCAGTCGCCGTGGTTTGTGCGGTGTTGCAAAAGAACCACAGGTGGCAGTAGCGTAGCCAGAAATTTTTTTTCGGGGGGGGGGGGGGGGGGGGTTCAACCATACTTTATGTATGTTCGTGCAGGGCGTTTGTATGTGTGCGTGCATATATACGCAAGCAAAACTGAAAAATTTCGGGGGGGGTTTCAGCCCCCCCCAACCCCCCCCCCCCCCCTGGCTACGCCACTGACAGGTGGGTATGCGCTACAGGAATTAAACAAGCCCCACTACCGAGTACAGCAGGTGCGAGCATTCAACGAAATCTCTGCTCGGTGAAGTGGAGCAAGTGAAACGCGTGTAAGAGAGATAGAGATAGAAAGAGAAAATGGAGAGAGAGAGAAAGAGAAAAAAGATAGGAATAAAGCGATGGAAAGAGAACAATTCAGAAAAATAAAGGGGAAAACAGACAAAGAAAGAAAGAAATATAAACGAGTAGATGCAAAAAAGAAAAAAAAGAAAGAAGAAATACAAGAAACGCAGAGGAAGAGAAAGAAAGGAAAAGAATAAAGAGATACAAGGAAGGCCACCCAGCTGCGCTCTTCCTTCAAGCTCGGCGCCACTAGTGAGAAGCTGCCATCATTTTCGACCACGTGGTCACTTACGTCTTGTTTGGACGATGTATAACCAAGGGCTCCCGGTTACCTTTATTTTTCCTTAGATGAAAACGAGACTATCTTACCTTCATGAAGGCTTTCACTGTGTGTTCCTTCGTAAAACCATCATAGGCGTGTGGAGGCAATTCCCTATGGTAGAGGGTGGGCTCAAGTTTCATCACAGCCACTCCCCACCCGCTTCGACAGAAATCAGCTTCGCAATGGATCTAAAAATGAAAATTATTTGATGACGTGCTTTTCACAACGCCTGTGGTCCCCGGCTATCCGGGGATAAAAGTGGAATGTAATTAGTTTTTGGAATGCAATATCAGAGGTCATCGGCCGCCATTATCGTCATAAACATGTGCAATGACGGAACAGGGACGACTGATTAATGTTGGGGGGGAAGACTTCGCGCCCTCCTTTGATTAGAGCCCCACCCCTTCTTCCCCCGGCGTACGCCTATGACCACCATGGTGGCAGTGGCGGATCCAGAGGGGGGGGGGGTGCGGTGAGGCGATCGCCCCCCCCCCCTCTCAAAGCCTGTCAGCATCCCCCCCCCCCTTTCAATGCTTGTCGTCCACCACCTATCACCAATTAGGACAAATGAGTGGGACCACTGCGAGCAAACATTAACAGTATTTATTTATATGATGGGGTTTTTGTGCTACTACAAACAAAATAGTCAGGACCCCGCCCCCCCTCTGCGGTGTTACTTCAAGCGACCCCCCCCCCCCCCCTAAAATGAGTGGCTGGATTCGCCCTTGCATGGTGGTTTCAACGCTACGCAAAATTCCGACACCAGTCGTGGATTATTCTTATATATATCTGCCACTCATTTCCTGGCTTTCGTTCCCATAAGGCACAACGTGAGGTATTTATCTCAATTATGCGCCCCGATCATACTACATGACCTGACATAACTTCCCAGAAACAAAGATAAAAGGAAACTTTGGATGTACCCGCCAAAGCGGCTGGAGAGCTTAGTGAGAACTATTGTTTAAGTAGTCAGAATAACGGACGGACAACCTTCTGCGAAATTTTATACGCGGACATCGCGACACACGTGATTCGTTCAGTTTCCAACAACGGGACACTCTGCTAACGGCATAGGTTCTGCTCCAATCTTAAAGGGGCCCTGCAACGCTTCTCGAAGTAATGATCACCGAAAGGCTTCAATAAATGAGTTCATTGCCTCACGAATAGACTGCCGCCACAATTTCTTGGTTCCGGCGAGTATGAGCAGATTAACACGGATTTGTTGCACATTTTAAGCGCTTTTTCTATCCTTTCGTACCAGTGAGGGTGCTCAAAACTTCGGAGAGCGGGGGGGGGGGGGGGATGACAAGAGGGCACGAATCTTCGTCGGTTAGCCAGTACGCGTCATGACCTTGACCACTTTCTTTTCTTTCTTCTTCGAACGCGTGGCTTACTTCCAATGTTATGATGAGCGCGCGCGCGAGCACGTGCCGGCATTTCGCGGCGGCCCCGGTGAATATGCAAACCACGATGCTGAAGAGGCCTTGGACTTAGGAGTTACGGCGCGGCCATTTGGGTTTATGGCATCATTTGTTGAGAGAAGAGCGAGCGAGTTCTAGCAGACTTTGAGGATTAATTTTAAATACCACGCTGCGTGCTGCGCTAAAACATTTGGACGAAGTGTTCTCGAGAGCCTCAGCTACCGATCGGGAGCGTTTTCTAAACATGTCGAATAAGTGTTACAGGGCTACCTTAACGGTACATATATTGTGGTACAGAAAGATTCGCTTTATAAAACGTAGGATTGAATGAAATCGCGGACATTAGTATGTAAACGAAAATGCTGACTAGCCTGATAATGCTCTACAAAGATGAAGACAGCTATGTGGTGGTAGCTCGCATAGATCAGAAACGTGTTGCTAACGGATACTACCTCTTGCATATTTAAAGCTTTTATTTCTCCGCTGAACGTTTCCGTTATATGGACCTTTCATTCGATCTCCTAGGTCTGTCGGTGCAAGTATCCTGGGGTTCCATTTGTCGACACAGGAGCAGCAGAGACGGCTTGAACTCGCTACATGCACCGCTCTCTAAGTGAGCACGAAATCAACCCCCCACTCTTTCAAAGACACCGCATCATTCAAGATGGCCGCCCCCCCGCCTCCCCCCCCGCTGGACAGCACCCCGGGGCTGCTCCCCCCTGCGGGTGCACACCCTGGCGTCGTAATCGCCGGAGCTCCCCCCCGCGGGACTTCACCCCGGGGCTGCTGCCCCTGCGGGTGCACACCCTGGGGTCGTAATCGCCGGAGCTCCCCCCCGCGGGACTTCACCCCGGGGCTGCTGCCCCTGCGGGTGCACACCCTGGGGTCGTAATCGCCGGAGCTCCCCCCGCGGGACTTCACCCCGGGGCTGCTGCCCCTGCGGGTGCACACCCTGGGGTCGTTATCGCCGGAGCTCCCCCCTGCGGGACTTCACCCCGGGGCTGCTGCCCCTGCGGGTGCACACCCTGGGGTCGTAATCGCCGGAGCTCCCCCCTGCGGGACTTCACCCCGGGGCGCCACCTGTGTCTTTACCACCAGGTCACCCAGGTGCACCTTCCTGCGCCTTTGCCACCGGGTCATCCTGGTGCACCGCCTGCGCCATTGCCACCAGGTCACCCAGGTGCGCCTCCTGCGCCACTGCCACCAGGTCACCCAGGTGCGCCTCCTGCGCCATTGCCACCAGGTCACCCAGGTGCGCCTCCCGCGCCTTTACCACCAGGTCATCCAGGTGCACCTCCCGCACCTTTGCCACCAGGTCACCCAGGTGCACCTCCCGCGCCTCTGCCACCAGGTCACCCTGGTGCACCTCCCGCGCCTCTGCCACCAGGTCACCCTGGTGCACCTCCTGCGCCTTTGCTACCAGGTCACCCAGGTGCACCTCCCGCGCCTCTGCCACCAGGTCACCCTGGTGCACCTCCTGCGCCTCTGCCACCAGGTCACCCTGGTGCACCTCCTGTGCCTTTACCACCAGGTCACCCTGATGCACCTCCCGCGCCTTTGCCACCAGCTCACCCAGGTGCACCTCCCGCGCCTTTGCCACCAGGTCACCCAGGTGCACCTCCTGCGCCTTTGCCACCAGGTCACCCAGGTGCACCTCCCGCGCCACTACCGCCAGGTCACCCTGGTGCTCTTCCTGCGCCTTTGCCACCAGGTCATGCAGGTGCGCCTCCTGCAACTTTACCATCAGTTCACCCAGGTGCCCCTCCTGCGCCTTTACCACCAGGTGCCCCAGTTGGACCTCCTGCGCCTTTGCCGCCAGGTCACCCAGGTGCACCTCCTACGACTTTACCACAAGGTCATACAGATGCACTTTCACATGCCACACCAAAGCCGCCAGTTGAACCATCGCCGCATGCTTCTGCACCACCACCCCCTGCTGCAGCCCCACATCCTCTATCTGCCGCACCGCCGCCAGCTGCCTCTGCCGCAGCACCACCGCCTCCACTTGCTGCACCGCCGCCTCCTGCACGTCAACTTCATGTACCGCGGACACCTGCACAGCAGGGCCATCCTGCGGCGCCAAAGCAGTACACCGCGCAGACAGTTGGCCAGATGCCCGGCTCGTGCGCGGTAGCAACAGTCAAAGGCGCCCCTTCCGAGCCGTTCAAGAGAGAATACGTTACAGCTGTGAAGGCGTACGAGCAGCAAGTAGGCGCCAACATCGTGCGCGGCTCGATGTTCATCGAGAGCTTGCCCACGAACCGCAGCGTTTCCCCCCACGGGAACGTTACCCGGGATGGTTCCGGGAATGGCACCGCCAGGAATGGAGTGCGGCTACAATATGGGGATGGGCATGGGAGCCCGCGGCCCTTGCGGATACGGCCAACAGATGCCTATGGGTGGTGGCTACGGCGCCTCTGCATTGGACATCCAGCGAAGCCGCGAATACTTCAAGAATATGATGAACTCTGGCGGAGGAGTGGATTTCGCACGGATGGCCGATATGGGACCCCAAGTTCGGAGGCTGCTGGATATGGGAAGCCAGATTGACCAGATAATGGACATGACCAGGAGGGCCGAGGGGTCTCCGATTATCATGGGATCGGACTCCGCCGGAGGGTATGGCGGTCCCGCTGCGGGCTTCGGAGGGCCACCACCAATGATGGGGCGCGGTGGTTTCGACATGCCGATGCTCGGCGGTTACGGTGGACCGATGTCACCTTACGGTGCGCCAATGCCTGGCCTGGCGAGCGCTTACAGCGCGGAACGTTTCCAGGGGGGGATACGGAAGGCCTGATATGGATCCCCGGATGTCCGGTTCCGCCGGCTGGCCGAGTGACGGTCCGAGGGAATACGGAAGGCGAAGAATGTCGAGGGAGAACGCCAGGCCTCCCAGGAACGACTACAGCGAGGACAACAGGCTGCCGCCCAAGCACTCTATGAGCAGGGCTTCAGACCTGCTACATAAGATAATGGAGGACATCGACGAGCATCGCGCCGAGACAGCGCTGGAGAAGATTCGCAGAGACGTCGTCACGATGGACGCCGATGACGACGTAGGCCGTGCGCCTAGAGCCAGAAGGAACAGTCTACCCCCGGAAAGAAGCATGACGTCGCCGCGCACGCCCCGGAGAGCGTACGACGACCAGGACTACGAGGAGAGGCGGTCGCCGAGGCCGCCGCGAAGAACCTCGCGACACCACAAGTTTTCATCGTCTTCCTCTTCATCCTCTTCTTCTGACGGCAAGCCTCACAAAAAGCGTTCGAATAAGCGCGGCAAAGGCCACAAGTCGAAAGGAAAGAAGAGGAGGGGATCTGCGCTCGCACAGAACGGCTCGTCTTCATCATCCTCGTCGTCTTCGTCGGGTCGACGCTTGCCCCGGAACAAAGGCGGCAAGTCCATCGAGTTCGCCAGGCAGCTCACCGAGCGGTTTAGCTCGGAGTCGCCCGCCAACGAAGACCCCGCGGCAACCATGGACGAATTCCACCAGAAGTACTTGCTGATCGCGCGACCAGGAAGCCGCGCCACGATGAACGAGCCCGAAGTTCGCAGGTCGGGCTGTCCCTTCCTCAACGCGTTGGGCGTCGGCTCTAGGGAGAAAACGATGCGGACACCGTCGAGGGCCTTTGGAGGCAGCGTGGTCAAGTACGGTACAGATAGACAGCCATAGTCGAATTCGGCGGGCGGCGCGTTGTACCGGTACGAGAGCCATCCGATGGGTTTCAAGCGGCAGTAAAGCATTCGCCCTCGAGCGATCCTGCACATTTGACCCGATTTGGCTACAAGAACAAATCTAAAGGCGAGTATTTGTTATAGCAAATTTAGTATGCACAATGACTACTTGGTGCGGTGAAGCGGATGCTTCGAAGGCGGAGCTCAGTGCGCACGTTCCGCTATTGGGGTCATTCAGTTTCAGCGAAGTCGCCATGTTGTCGACACTGATTGACCATAAGTGTTTCTGCGGTGCCTATTCACGGTGCAATATGTATTTCAAGATATGGCAGCACTGGTAAGAATAGTTTAACGACGGTTTGTTGGAAGTACAACATAGGTTCTAATGCTCGGTCAGCTCTGTGGTATTTATGTATAACCTGTACGATTTTAATTTACTATAAAGGCATATCGAATGCGTTTACTTTGTCCCCAATCTAACTGGTTTGAGCCACGATTTTGACCAGCGCAAATGAGAAGGGACGGCTGAAAAGAAACTGCACAGGCGCTGACCCGCAACTATAGGTTTGGTCACATATGACAGGAAAACACATGCAGTGGGATTGAACCATTTGTACGAGCGTGTAGTGCATGCTTTTTCCCGATAACTTTCCATTAACTATCACATGCAGTTGACCGTGTTCGATCAAAGTGAAACCTAGCACTGGACTGTGGTCTTTTCTCTGTATCACTTGTATAGACATCCTCGGCCTTCAGTAGTCCTAAGGGGTAGTAGCGAGTAGTATTGGAAATCAATCCTGCTCACAACTACCACAATTTCATTCGTCATAGGACAAGAACCGGGTCAGCAGTGGAGTGAGGAGGCAGCATACCGGAGCCGAAGCCATGCAATCGAGACAGTGGACACCGGCGCCCATAGACATTCAGAATCGCGCCCACTTCGGCATCACGGATGTCCCGGCGCTTTCAGCTCACACGAAGCTGCCCGTTGAAGAAAGAAAATACAAATTTTTTTCTCGTGTTTTCAGAGCCTGCCTATTTTTCAAGCGGAATTGCTTGCATTTATTCAAGCTTTACGAAAATTACCCTTATCTATTGTTAGCGCTCGTTATATCCCCCCTTCTGAGGAAGTTAGCGTTAACCGCAGGTGTGGATGGCCGTAATAAAATAAGATTGAAAAACGCAAGACGCACGTACTGTTACAAGGATGAAAAAGGAAGTTTACATTTAATTACCAAATTTTGGGTACAATACGCAAAACACAGACTCGTCGCTCGCACGCACAACCGCTCAAGTCTCTCGCTCTTCGCAGAATATCTTCGTCGCTCGCTGTTCTCGCTCTTCTCTCTTCTTCCCGCGCTTTTTCACTCTTTTTGGCCACAGGTTCGAGCACACGTACACGCACGTTGACGCAAACACGCACACATAACACACACGCGCACCAATAGTTCCAAGAAGTCGGAGGACGCGTTCCTTCGCCTCGCCACTCGAGCCACAGCACGGGTCCGGCCCGCCGGCAAGGACCCGACCGCCGGAGACACATAAATTTGAGCTCCGAGGCCCCAACTCCACGCTTTCGGGGAAACAGTGCCGAACGTCCTGCGGGGCACGAACACGCAAGGCGTCGTGTTTCGCTTCCTGTGCCAGCAGCGCAAGCGCTGTTTCGAGCAATTGAAGCCGCGTTCATCGTCTCGTATTTGAGAAAGCAGGGCGCGTAAGGTGGGGCTGCTTCCCTCGTCCTGCTCCGTCCAGCCGCCGCGAAGGGAGTCTCGCTGGTCTCTGCAGCCCATAAACAAGGAGGAGGCCCCTTCAATTGGCCAACGTACACTCGCGCGACATAACAAAAAAAAAAAAAAGGAATAAAAGAAAACTCAAAGTTGGGGAGCGGTCGCGTACACTACAATAGAAGCAGTCCTTCTGACAGGCTTGTCTATCTGTTCATTAACTGCACCTCATTTGTCAAATACCATAAAAGTATTTTGTTATCTTGTCCCAAAACACTTACGTCTTATTCGCTTGGTGTGCGTACCAGGTCACGAAGGTTTAACCCTCAATGAATATCCGGATGCAGTTGCAGTAGCATCACACAATGGTCCTATAATTTCTATATCGCCGGCGTTCGCGTTTGTCTCTGCGGCGCGATTTGAAAAATTTGCCAAGTCGGATAACTTCGCTAAGTCTGCTTTGTCGGCATGCGAGTTTCCGACGACGGCATTGCCAAGGCTCGCCTACTGGTCAAATCCGTACACAGAAAATCACGCAAGAGGGATTGCAGCGAGTGAGAACTGCCTGCTGCGATTATCGCGTACTCGTATGAGCTGCGCGCATCGCCGTGGGTGAACAAAACATGGCGGAAAAAACATGTTTTCGGTTTCATTCGATAGGTGGCGCTGAATTTTCTAAAGGGTCTATTATCCTTCGAAAAATCGATGATGCTCCTCTAGAAGAGCAGAAATATAAATTACCAAAATACGATGCCGAGTCCCCCCCCACTGAACTTTGAGATGAACCCCTCCGTAGCATGGGCTTAGATTTATCGCTTCCTGTTGTCCTTTCCTTTGGTGCTACCGAAGTGGGCTTTAGCCACAGGAATGTTCGCCATGCCGTATGTGATTTCCTACGCGAGACTAAACGATTGGAATGTTAATAAGTTGACCGAATTTCACTATCTTTCGACCGTATTGGCTTGTATTTTTTCCCTTGATTACACCAATGAGCTACTTTGTAAACTATCCATTTCTAAACATATTTAGTACCGCCTGTTTCATGTCCTATGCCCCGCGGTGGGTTGCGCCAGGTTACTAAGGAACAGCCAACTAATCAACCAACTTTTTCCCGAGCAAAGGTTGCGGCAAAGACCGCTCTCTATGCGGTATATTCCTCGGACAAGGCTGGACACCAAGTCGACCAACCACAAAAATGTAATTTTCCAGTGACAAGCTTTCCGACCAGCTTTGGGCCGTCCGGCAAGCTGAAGATGCCGCCCGGGTCCAACGACTTCCCGCCGTCATCTGAGGCACCGCCATCATTGAAGGAGAGTGGGACGGAACAGGGGGCAATCCCCTCTTCCCCCCCGCCTCGCCCGAAGGAGCCGGACTTGAAATAAAGTTTGTTCATTCATTCATTCCTGACCATAGGCGTGTGCAGGGTTCTCAAACAAGGGTGGTCAAAGTATCGCCGCAGCCTCACCCTTCCCCATATTAGTCAATAGAGAAAGAAAACTCACTCCGCAATGGACGCAGAAACTGCCTGCCTTTGGTCCCCGGCTTTTCTGGGGTGAAGGCGGGAAGTGAACAGTTCTTGGAATGCAACATTGGGCCCTTACTATCGTCAAAAACATGCATGGCCGCCATTACCCTACACGTTGAACAATGCAAGAACAACGTCCGACTGAGGAAAGGTATATGGAGCAGACTTGGTGCTCCTTTAGATTATTGGGGGCTGTCAGCGCCCCCCACCCCCCCCTTTGCGCACGCTGTTAAGGCCTGACCAGAGGTACGCGTTGCAGCGCATCAGCGCGTGGCTTTCTGGCGCGGCGACTCGCCCTCTCCCTGTGGAGAGAGAGGGCGCGCAGCTTCGCGTAGCCACACGCCCTCTCTCTCCATAGGGAGAGGGCGTGGCGCCACGTCAAAAAGCCACGCGCTGACGCGCTGCAACGCGTACGTGTGGTCAGGCCTTTAAGCTTCGATTAAGTGACCCACGTTAGCCCCAGAAGCGAAAACGCAAACAGCGTGCGGGCACTACAGGGCCTGCAGACTTTCCCCAGCTGGCGGCGCCGAAAGTAGACGTCCGGTCACCTGAGAAGCTAGAGGCGCTGCGGTGGACTTGTGAGCGCGTGCATTTGTGCATGCTGTGCGCGAGAATGCGGTACTTGAGTTCAAGGCTCATCCGCGCCTGGCTCTTAGGTGTCAGAATGTCGGCGGCGTGATAGGTGGGGCGAGAAAAACTTGAGCTCATGGCGCCCGCCAGCGCCGGGCTCTTAAGCGTCGGAATCTCGATGGCGTGATCGGTGGTGTGAGAACAATATGATGTCCATTAATTGCTCATGTCGGAAGGAACCTGATGTCACACAAGCGCCTTAACCTTTTTCTTAAAAACCTTTGGAAAAGACCAGACAGGAGGGGAAGACTTGACGGACACCCTGACGGAGCGCTGCTCCTCGGCTTCTTGCCCTTGTACTATGTCTATTTCAAGTTAAACGCTCGTTTTGCTCTAGCAATGCATTAAACTCTACTCTACGCCATCTCGCTTGTAATTCCTTCCTCGTCGGTCCCGATGCAAGCTAGGAGCACATTCTGCTGACGGCGGCGGTCGGGACACTCTGACATTAACTTTCTGCCACTTGATCATCTCCGTCGTCTTGGTGCTGCTGTTCTGTTTGTTGCTGCCGCCCTTCGTTTTGGTTAAATGTATTCGACGTACGCGTGGAGATGTGCAAATGGCAAAATGCTCCCGTTTCCGCTGTAGTCAATGCTCCCGTTCAGCGTTCATACGCACCGGCGACGCTTTCAATATTATAAGCGTGCTTAAAGAGCAGGCTTATGGCCACGAAGGTCTTTGACGATAATGGCGCGGCAGCATGCCCCCGATGCTGCATTGCCAGAAACTGTTTACCTGTCATCTTGACTCCCGGAAAGCCAGGGACCATTGCAAGAAGCATGTCATCGCTCCTTTTTTCATTCATCTCAAAGGTGGTGGTGAAGTAATGAAACTCTGCCCCCCCCCCCCCCCCCCCCTGACGGGAAACCCTGCGCAAGCCTAAGATTCTGAGTGATCGAGTGAGTGAAACAACTTTATTTGGTCCACAATAGACGCGAGTTAACTCAACGTCACTGGCTAGGCCTATGTCACCTGGCTAAGCTATAGGGGTAAAGCAGAGCTTTACCCCTGGCTTAGCAAGGTGACGTAGGCCTAGCCAGGTGACGTTGAGTTTACTCGTTCGTTGGTATAGACGTAGTATAGACGTATGGAAGCTTTCTGCCCTCCACGTGGTCCTGCAGTGCCTCCGAGATTGGTCCACTTTTGACCAAGCGAACATGTCATGATAACGTCACTAGGCGACGTTGTCATAAGGACGTCATGATGACGTCATAGGGTGACGACATCATGAGCATGAGCTCACGCCGCACCCTTACATATAATGAAGCAGCAGGTGCCTTGCCGTATAGACGTACAATCACAGAGCACCTATACTACCATCTCGTCCTTACAATCGCGTCCTTCTATCGGTTAGTCTATACCAAACAGAGCCCCAACGCATGCATGCTTACGATGTAGTTTCATCCTGCAGCTACTTCGATTTACGAGCGAAGGCCTCGAATTGAGGCCTTCGCTCGTAAATCCCTCCTTTATTGTCGATGTCTTGTGTGCCTTCATCGGCTTTCGGAAACGACGCGCGTTGTCGTTGAGCGGCGTCTTCGTAACCACACGTTTACACGCGCGCAGCCGCCCGCGACCATCGTGCGGGCATGCACGGTGCGTAAGAGGTGTTGCGAAAACCAGCGACGCATGAGCGAAGTGACTGGCTCAGACACTCCTGTCCCCCCTCCTCAATTTTCCTACATTTTAGAAAAAAAAGAAAAAAAAAAAAAAAGACCAGCGCCAATGTGAGATCTCGAAACTCCAAAAAAGATTTGCACCCTTCAGGGAGCCTTTTCTGTAACTTTTACGTTTCCTTTCCTGAAAAATTCGGCGCTACACTGTTAGAAAAAAAAATCATGAGATTTTGTCTTTAATTTTGTATCCTAGTAATCGACCTGCGACATGCAGAAAAAGCACCGAAAATTACATTACTGGAACAGGAGTTTTCAAAGAATACTTTGTCACTGTAAATTGATGCGACGGAGTTATTGGTCACACTAAACCAATCAACTACTCATGTTAACAGCCCTGATGTATGACAAAGTGGCGAAAGCTCCGAGCGCGAACGTTTTCGACTGGCCTGCTCTCCCCGATCAAAGAAGTTAATTCAACTCGGTGATTGAGAGAGAGAGAGACATGTTTATTTATAGAAAGGCCTAGAGGTCGGCCTGAGTGATAGTATGCTCTAGCCAGGCCCGTAGCCAGGAATTTTTTTCCGGGTGGGGGGGGGGGGGGGGGGCACTGACTGAAAGCCTTGAAAAACACCCATTTTTATTATTTTTCCTCGGTAAAACACCCCCTTCAATCCGAATTTCGGGGGGCTAGCCCCCCCCCCCCCCCTTTTGGCTACGGGCCCGGCTCTAGCCATCTACATCGGGGGGGAACTTACTCATACATATATGAGTAAGTTCTCTCTTCTTGGATCCGGTGATTAATAAGGAATATGAAGTGCATGGCGCATATATATATATATATATATATATATATATATATATATATATATATATATATATATATACGAAGGCCGTGCCACGGCCGAAACGTAAGGCATAAAAGTATTGCTTTCTCGTACGTGCACCCGTTTTTTTCTTACACAGACCGAACCCACTGAACTTTCCTGCTGAATATATATATATATATATATATATATAGATATATAGATATATATGTGTGTGAGTAAGTTCTCTCTTCTTGGATCCAGTGATTAATAAGTAATATGAAGTGCATGGCGCACGTGCATACACAAAAACAAAAATACATTAATTGACGTTTCGACCGGGACTCCTGAAAAATACCAGTCCGTGGTCGAAACGTCAAGAAATATATTCTTTTGTTTTTGTACGTGCGCGTGTACTTCACACACACACACACAAATTCGTGTGTGGATGGATTCCCTCCACGAAACAAACTGCTACGCCCTCTGTTGCCGATGCTCCATTCTGTATCAAATTTCGCAACGAGATAGCCCAGTATCACTCGAATGAGCTGAGTGGCCTATCATTCTTTCCTGTCCGACCGGCGTCAGCCCTGGTACGCCATTCTGCGGGAACGTGCAAAAGGTGCAAGCCAAGGTCGCGCGTTATTAACACCGCCACAGACGAATACCTTGAACTCGCGCAACCTTTTCACCTCCGGCAGCGGAGCCTCGAGCTAAATGCATGCGGCGCAATATAGTATGGAGTCAGTAAACCCCTGAGCTGCGACGGTCGTTGCGTGAACGCCTAGCGCGTCGACGCGCTTATGATGCCGCATTCGCGCATATGCAATTATACGAATAGCAGGCGCAGTGCTGCAACGTGATTGCAGGGTGCTGCGTGGGCGCCTGGCAGGCGTTCAGCTTCAGCGTGCGGGTTCGCACGTACCTGCTAAGCTTAGCACGCCACGCTGGGGCAAAAACTTTCTTCCTTGCTTCACAAGTTCTCCTTTTTTTTTAATGACCATGATGATGATGATATCACCTTCCTGATGGCTCACGTCAAGAACCGGGTGGCAGGATGTTTAAAGTAAAGACCTATGAAACTGAAGGGATCTTTAGACTAAAAAAAAATAATAATAATGTTTTGCATTATGTCGCGCAAAGCTTGGCGCAGCGAAGCACGGGCCCGTCACCGCTCGTACTCCCGTTCGACCGACACGTCTAGCTTTGAGATTTATTTATTTTATTTATTTATAAAATACTGCGGACAAAAAGGCCAAGCAAGGTGAGCAATAGAAACACGATACACACTAACAGAATTAAACAAGGTTGAAAGGCGTTATTTACACAATTCCTTTGTATATGAGGTGGAGGGTTACAAAAAAGAACAATTGAACAGCTTGGTCATAATACAATTCTAAGGAAGTCATGAAAGAACAACAGTGCTAACACAAATGGTCATATGCGAGGCTTCCTCCTCGGGAGTACGGACGCACTTTCTCAGGACGCCCCATGACTTTCCAGGTCTGCTTGCACGATATGCTAGCGTTAGAAAAAGAAAAGATAGCCAAGTATGTAAACAGGCAATAAAGCAAAAAAAAAAAAGAAAAAAAAAAGAAAAGAAAAGATAGCCGAGTGGTAAGGACGCTCGCCTTAGGATCAAGGGTACGCGGGTTCGAATCCCTCCTGGTAAAGAATTTTTTTTTCGGCAATAATTTCTCCTTATTTAATTCTCTTTTTTTCCTCTTTCTCCTTCTCTCTGTCTCTTTCTGCATTTCCTTCTCTCTGTTCCCATCTTTCTCATTCTTTCTGTGCTGCGCTTTACTCTCTCCCCTTCTCCTTTCCCTCCTCCTCCTCACATTCGCATCTCTCGCGCTCACTTCCCTTTCCAACGCCCTCGCTACACTATACTACTGCGGTAGCGGTGAGTAAAGAGATTTGCCCAAATTCTGTGGCACATGATGTTTTGCAGCAGGGTCGACATTACGGACGGCTTGAACAGCTTCGCTGTTAAAATGAAACATCGAGTAAATAAAAATGCTTAAGAGCAAGAAGCGATGACTCGCTTCTTACAAAAGCCCGCCATTGGTCCCCGGCCTTCCGGGGTAAAGACGGGAAATAAACAATTCTTCGAATGCGACAGCAGGCGTCCTTGGTCGCCACTATCGTCCAAAAACATGCGTAATTACACTAGAACGAATGGAGTGCCACGAATGCAGACACAGAGAAGCACTGACTGCGTCTCCTAGCTGTCTTCGTCTGCAGGTCGCGCTGTACTCGTCCGAGTATGTGCAAACTTGCCCAAGTCAAGGAAATTAGCGTAACCATCGCGCATTAAATATGACGCGAAATGTCCAATTGAGTAAAAGTATGGGGCAGAATTGGCACCCCCCCCCCCCCCTTTCGGTGATTAGGGGCGCCCCCCCTTCCCCCACTCCAGCCTCGTGCGCTCGCCTATGCTGCTACAAGAACATGCAACTTCGAGAAGGCAAAACCGGGTGCATTGCCCCCCCCCCCCCCCCCCCCCTCCCCGCGAGCGATCAGCGAGCGGTCCATTCCGAAAGACGTCGGGGTCATTTTGGAAACGATTGCCAGGCGGGGTGAAAGGGAAAGCGGCCCGCCCATGCAGTCGACGGATGCAAGCCCCGCGAAGCCAAGCAGCATTAGCAACAGCTCGAGCTGCCAAGAATCGCCGCTGACCGATGGCTGCCAAGGTCAACGATTCCTAGAAGCAACGGCGCCTCGGAATGCCTGGAGAGGTCGTCTATCCCTCACTCTCTTGCTGAGAGCCAAGATGATCCGCGTGGACAGAAAAACTCCATCTCGAAAGCAATAAACTGACACTTTGATTAAGCCGCGCGATGATGCAATTTCACAGATGTGTTTATAGGTGCCGCTCATCAGTGTAGCTTTAGGTTGGGCAGCCCTCCTCCCTCCCTCTGAAGCATTGGCGCACTATACCCTCGTCAATTTTACCCTAGCCACAGGTGGATAAGGGTTCACCCCCCCCCCCCCCCCCCCCAATTTTCCAATTTTGTATGCGCATATATATATATATATATATATATAGACGCAAAAGGACATATGTATACACATGAGCGCCTGTCCTGTGAGTCTCTTGTTTGCGTCACCGTTTGTTTAGCGCTCCTTTTGTTCCGCATCAGTATATATACACCTGCACGAACACACAAAGGTTGGTTAAACCCCTCCCCCCCCACTCCCCATACCAAGAAAAAAAAATTCTGACTGCACTCCTGCCTTGAAGTTCCTCAGTTTGCGCGTGTAAATATACACGTGTACATACTGGGAAGTCGGACCTATCCGGATATGTGCGCATAAATGTTCAGTTTCCTTTAGAAGACGATGCTCGTGCCATTGTTCTTTCGACATCTTCCAGTGCTCATTACTCCGTATGGTACGGAAATACGGTCAGGCGGTTGCCAGCGATAGTGCTCCCCTCGCCTCTTGGAATGACAAAAAAAAAAAAACACGAGCGCATTAGAGCGCTGTTGCTTGGCTTCAATGACAGGAGCTTATAGAAATCGCAGCCTCAGGCAGGCGCCATATCCGTGTTCCTCTGTCTGACCTTGACTCGTTTTGAGCTACGAATTCTTCTTCAGAAGTCATGAACCAACTAGACCAAGAAAACGTTTTGGTAATCCCAGACAGGGCACGGACAACCACAGCGCTGATCTTTAGTCCGGACAACGAATTCAGAGAAGTGTATATTGATCTCTGAACAAGTTCTCGGTTTCGACTTTCGTGGGGCATCTAAGGTCTCCATTTCGCGACAGCGCAAAAACAAGTGCATTCAGAAGCTTGGTACCTGCGTCTCTGTGATAGCAAAAAAAGAAAAAAAAAGAAAAAGAAATAGGAACTCAAGCAGGGAGAACGGTTAAGGGCAATAAAGTCTCGTACCCACTACTTGCGCCTTATCGTAACAAAACATCTAGTTGGGCGAGTTGGTGCGTATTCGTATTTGAAGATAAACAGCGCACTGAAAATACGAAGACAAGAGAAGGAATCGACACACACAGCGCTGCTACTCACAACTGGAAGTTTATTCAGAGGAAACAAACGCTTAAAAGTGAAAAAACGCGCATGACAAGTGAGGAACAAGGTGATCATGTGATACGCTCGTCAATAAATGTAAACTCTTTTTTGTGCAATGTCACAGAGGTTTGGCTTACACAGGTATCACGTGACTTGTTAATATGAAATGCTTCAGAGACTTCTCGAGTGAATTGATCATGGTGTTTGAAAATAATAACAGTGTTAGAAAGAACAGGTGTGCACCCACACGTGGCGCAGTGCGCTGCCAAATGGGAAGGCGAGCCGTTATGCAAAGAGAGATAGTGCTCCCGCAACCTCTTATTGATACAGCGGCCCGTCTGTCCGATATAATAAAGGCCACAAGATAAAGGAGTGCGATACACCACCCCCACTGCACAAGGAACATACTTGTTTCTATGGTTTACCGCACACTTCTTTGCATCAGGTTTATCATTTTTCTCTAGCTTTTTTGATACCAAAGCGCAGATTTTTCCCAATTTATTGGGTGCCCTGAAAACAACATCAACTCCGTAGCGGGAACCAACATTTTTTAACCCATGTGCAAGTTTATGCATATAAGGGATGACAGCGTACTTCTTTTTTTCGCCTTCAACATTGGGTTTTTTTGCAACACGTCCTTTTAAAAGACCAACTAATTTATCGCAAACAGCCACAAGTACGTTGGGTGGGAACCCTGCTTCCTGTAGTCTAGTTACTTGCTTTGCAAAACTAGAACCCAGCACATGCTTGCAAGATTTTTCTAGGGCGGATCTTAGACAAGTGAAGGCAATGCCCCTTTTTACCACCTTTGAGTGGGCTGATCCAAAATTAAGAATCGGTTTTACTGATCGTGGCTCATAACACCAGCAAATATGGGAACTCTTAAACCGAAGGTCAAGATCGAGGAATTGCAGGGAGTCGAATTGTGGAACCTCCGATGTAAAGGACAATCCCATGCCTTCTGCCTTAAACACCGTCAACACATTGGAAACAGTATCAGGGAACGAAACATCTTTCACAACCACTAAAAAATCGTCCACGTATCGAAAAATACGTTTCACAGTTCCGTTTAGGATTGTGTCTACATCGCGATCAATTTTTGCTAAAAAAATTTCACATAAGACAGGTGCCACGCATGAGCCTATACAGACTCCTGATCGCTGTATTATGATCTGCCCTCGCCAACCAATGAACGTAGAATTTAGGTAAAAGGCCAGTAATTCAATGAATGATTCAACAGAAATCCCACTACCACTTCTGAAACGAAGCTCATCATTGTCTTCCATGATGCATTCCTGAACGCACGCTAGGAGCTTATGATTAGGAATAGAAAAAAACATGTCTTCAACATCGATACTGAAAGCCATACAGGAGCTCGTGTCGCATTCCTTAAGAAATTGTACCACCCCACCCGAGTTTTCCACTCTAAAGGGATCATGAATGATGAGCTGCTTCAAATGGCTTTCTAAATACCTGGAAACGTTCTTTTGCCACGTATCTCTTTCCGTAATAATGGTACGAAAAGGCATGTCCGGCTTATGGGTTTTTATCGTAAAGAAGGGGCTCAGTTCCAAACCCTCGCTTTTAGCCACAGAAGAGGACAATCTCTGAAGGTTAAGGTCCCGCAACAGGGTAACCGCCTTATCTCTGACCTTGGACAACGCCACAGAGGCAGGTCTAAAATTCTTTTCTATGGCTTTACATGCCTTTTCCGAAAACATGCCACGATCCAAAATCACAAAGAAGCCTTTTTTATCCGCCACAACTGGTCTTAATTCCCTTTCTACGAGCTCCTTTGCCAAATGAAAAACAGGAGAATTGTTCCTAGCAGGTCCATCAGCTTTAGTTAAGGCCTCGACACACTCAACCACACAGCGTGGGCGCAAATCTTCTTCCACACGCCTTGAAACTGTCTTAGCAACCATGACTTTTTCAACCGGGTTCATTCGAGGCTCAAAGCCGAACTTGGGGCCCAAACGAAGCACTGACTGCACTGCCTCCGGCAGCGGGGAAGCACTTAGGTTCAAAATCTTGCCTTGCTTGGTCGCTGGTTTTCTTTTTGCTGGAAGCGTCGGTCGCACAGTATTCCAAAGGAATTCACTGAATCCTTCACTTGTTCGACACCAGTCCTGGTAACTTGAAGAGCCGCGGCGTCTTCCATCCTTCTCTGAAGCATGACAGGATACACGCATACAGTCCTTGAAAACACGAACCTGTCTCCATAGTTCGGACCTCATGATGCCACACATTCTTCTTGCATGGCCCGCGGTAGGCGGCAACCAACCGCATGAAGCTTGCAGGTTTGGAGGGCACATACCAAGGCGTGCATACCACGACGCGACTCTCGCCTGACACGTACAAAGTGCAATTAGTGAAGCCAGGGTAGCCGGATGAGAAGTACTCAGGTTAGAACAAATAAAAGAGCCCTGTGTACAAGAAATATATTGTAACAAAACAGCTAGTTGGGCGAGTTGGTGCGTATTCATATTTGAAGATAAACAGCGCACTGAAAATACGAAGACAAGAGAAGGAATCGACACACACAGCGCTGTGTGTGTCGATTCCTTCTCTTGTCTTCGTATTTTCAGTGCGCTGTTTATCTTCAAATATGAATTGCGCCTTATCCTTGTCATATGAGAAGTCATACTATAAGACAGTGGTCTAAAACACGCGGCCCGCGAACCCTTTGCCAGCAGCCTGGCCCACACATGACTGTCTTCGTCCCATGTGTGTGTGCGTGTGTGTGTGTGTGCGCGTGTGTGTGTGTGTGCGTGTGTGCGCGTGCGCGTGTGCGTATGGACACGGTCTTCATCAAAATAACTAAGCGTTCAGTCTAAGCTATCTGATACAATGATGATACAGCGAAATACAATGATGAGAGCCAAGTTTCAATTCCTAAACTATACAAAACATTCACTGTAGATGCGGTCGATCCGTGTACGTTTTGTTGCGTCGTGGACATCTCACCATCAAGCATAACTAGGCTTGCTCTTTGCCTTCAAAGACATCTGCAATTATTTGCGCGGTACGATTTACGCGATCTCTATGGTCTTCATTGAAAACTTTTTCGCTGTTAATTTGGTCTAAAAAAATCGAGTTTCGTAATATCAGCAGACACTGAAGGAGTAAGAGGAACGATGAAACAAGCTGAAGGACATGGACGTTAGCCAGTTCTTAGACCGGCTGACTACCCTGCGCTGGGGAATGGGGGTAAGAGGAGTAAAAGATGATAGAAAAGAGATGTTACAAAAAAAAATACAGCAAGAGAAGGAAAAATAAAGGAAAAGAGAATACGACACTGGTTAAAGTTTGTCGCTAAGACCGATTGTCCGAAAAAGAAAAAAAAACAAGAAAAAAAAACGTAATAATGCTTCCAAAGCCTTCTGGGCCGATCACGGACCCGGCCAGGGTCCCAGAAGCTGTACATGGTGAGCCTAGGGAAACTTTATCCCTGTGAGGGCAGATCGAGCAGGCTTTGTTCAGCTGACCACCCCGCTCCGTCCTAAATGGAAAATGAACGAAATTCGCGAAAATATAAAGCATACCACCACTCAGCCAACGCGCACCACGACAAGGACTGCCCGGGGATGTGTTGCGTGCTCTCACTTTCTTCGTAAAGAGCAAAAGCAAAAGAGAAGCATGCAAGAGATACACGAGCGAAAAGAAGAGTAGAGAGCCTCCTCGCAGCAGCCTTGCTGCCGACGCGGCACCCTCACGCAAGAGCACGCGCGACTATCAAATCCGGATGAAGAAAACGAGATGAAAAGAAACAAAGCGTTAGAAAAGTGGCCAGACCAGACACGTCATGGCGTCTCCCTCGCCTCCGGTTGACCCTCTCGCCCCTTTACGGCGAAGCGAGAGGCCAGAGAGGCCACCAGTTGCGCGCTGGAGAGAGAAAAAAGGAAGCTAGCTGCCCCGCTTCGTCCTCGACGGGAGGGTGTCGCAGAAGAAACTTGCGCGTGCAGCTACGCCACCACCGCGATCCAACATCGTTCGGATTGGATCATTCGACGCTGCCGTGGCAACTTGACTACAACCGCTGGATAGTTTCAGACGCGCCCATTGCCATCAGGTGGCGTTGCTTCAAACGGCACCACAACTGTCCCGGAGACCCAAGCTACAAAGGCGTTCCTGTCGTCAGCAGCACCACAAACGGTGGGTGACTTCTTCATCGTTGACCTCGACTTGTACACTTTTCTTGACCCAACGTTGACCTCGACTTGTGCGTGTATTTTTCTCGACCCTCCTATACACGGGATTGCGCCACAAGCTCTGTAATGGGTCGCACCGTTCGTGGTGCGGTTGAGCCTCTCGTATTAGAGGTTTGCAGGTCCCTCATCCACAACGAGCGGCACACAACTGATTGAAAAGCCAGCGCCACTAATTGATATAGATTTATACCGAAAGTGGATGTGTGGTTTCGCTGAGTTTTACCGTCATAGTGCCAGAACTACACGTACAGTATATGTCAAAAGTTCGCGGGCCACGCTTCCATAGAAATACATGGGATAGTGGCCTGCGAACTTCTGACTCCCCCTGTACGTTCAGCTTCAATACATACTGATGCCCGCGCCAATATAGTCTGAAGCATTTGTGAACGACTCCTATTACGACTACTTGGCAGGGAACCATGGTATGTTGAAACACATAAATGCCATTTTCACGGAGGACAAGGCTAAAAACAATTCAGGGGCAAAATATACAACACTGAGCCACAGCCCGCTCGAACCAATCGTACCGTTACCCCCCATGCTCACATCTCAGTTCACACTAAGACCAGAGTCCTTCAATGCTTTTAATCCTTCAAAGCGTAGAAGGACTCTGCTACGACGCTTGAGAAACGCCGATGCTTTTGCTTTCATCAAGGTACTCGCACAAAATATAGTATCCCATCAATGATCACTCTGTAATATCTATGTTACTGGCGTAGCCAGGAGGTGGGGGTGAAGGGGTTCAACCCTATCCCCCAACCCCGAAAATTTCCAATTGTGCATGTGTGTAATACAAGCACATTATACAAACGCACGGAAGAACATGCATAAAGTATGGTTAACCCCCCCCCCCCCCCTGAAAAAAATGTCTGGCTACAATACTGGTCAGCGTACACAGCTTGTTCTGAGCAGCGCTTCTGTGATCCATTGTCGACGCACACTAAAACCGTGCGTCATTCAGCACCTTAGCTGACCTTGGGCCGTATCCAAAAATGCGCGCACTTTCTTCTGTTTCACTTTTTTCTGCTTGTCAACCACATTAAAAAAAGAAATGTGGTTGTCGAGACGAGTGTTGCGGAGTTGCCACTCCGGAATTGGAATGACTCGGGAATCATTCCACATTTTCGCGACCCAGGAATGGAATGGGAATGAAATGGGGACAACACTTGGAGGAATGGATTGGGAATGGAATTAAGCGCCTTTTGCACGGAATGGAATGGAATTACGTCTTTTCCCGAAAATAGAGCAGCACGTTTTCGTCTACACGCTGTTTTTCAAACTTCAAACATTAGTAAGTCAGAGCCTCGAATTTAACAATAAAGCAGTATTTTTAAAATGGCTGGGCTGATTACAAGCACGATACTTTTATAAGCAACGCTCCTACAATTCTGTCCTTATATAGACTGTGTTGTACGCTATTCTTCGCGTAGCCCTCTATGCCTTTGGTCCGTCGTGAGGAACTACGGCGGCGGTATACCCCCCTTCACGCATTGTGATTTCTTTTCCCTCGGCGGATCTAGAGGGTTTTGTTTCCCATTAACCAAACCTCAGTTTTCTCCATATTCACGACCGCCCCAGACGCGTGGCAAAACTTAGTATTCTTGAACATTACTTTTGTCAGCATGAAAATACGCTATGTCGTCATTTTAGCATTCACACATTTAAGCTTAAACAATATTAAAACATCACCATTCGTTCAAACGTGCCGACCATGCAAATACTATAGGTAGCGGGAGAACTGCCCCTATGGTAATTAGTAGGGTGGTTGTACTGCACGAGATGTCACCCAAGCTACCATCCCTCGACCTTGGAAACGTGCTTTGCGTACTTTTTTGTAGTTCTTAATGAATCTGATGAAATCAGCTTTCTGGGGCGTTCACTCGTAACTCGATAAAACTATCAAGATGCCTTTCTTACGGTTGAGGAATTACAGGAATGGAATTGAACTGCCTGGTCATTCCCGGAGTGGGAATGGGCTAAGCGTTTTTTCATTCCGAGGAATTGAAAGGAATGGAATTGCGGCAAGTTCTAATTCCCCGGAATGGAATTGGAATGGAATGGAGGTGCCCATTCCGCAACACTGGTCCGAGACGCACTATGCAAGCGCTGTTTAGGTGTGCCGTCACCAAAACCCTTATCTGGTTTATCAGCCTGTAGGCATCCTCCACAAGAGGTTATCAGATTGGCACAATAGGTTTAACGGATAATCACTCAAACTATGCTTAAAGGAATATGAATACAGAAATATGAATTTTCTCGTATCAGTAAATTCATCATTTCACAATCTCAAAAGCACTACTCTGGCAGCGAGAAGACACTTGGTAAGCGAAAAAAAAAAAAAGAAAGGTGCAGAAACAAAATGCAGGTAGCAGCGCCACCTTGCAGGTTTCCCGCACCAACTCGCTGTGACGTCACATATTATGACCCCGTCTCTGAGGGCCTACATAAGTGTGAAAGGGTATCAACTTGAGCTTGTTGACATGGCTTCATTCGCAGGAAACAGCGCGGGCAAACGGGACAAGAAAGGCAGACAGGACCTTTTGCGCTGGCTAACAACATGAGCGTTCATTTCGTGTGAACAAATATACACGCTTCTTCTTCGGAAAGGGAAATAACTAAAAGGTGGGGAAAGGGGAAGCGCTACGCATGCGTCCCGACCAGTACGTGAAAATGCAATGTTCAATTGTCGAAATAATTAATCTCCCTGTCGGTTTAGTACGATGGATGGTGCGCTTACACACCATGACCCAATGGAATGAATTGTGAACTCTTCCGAGATATCCCGGGCGCGGCAATCACGATGTCTGCGCAAAATGCGCGTCTGTTAGAAACTAGAAGTGCAGCCACACTCGGCACAACGAAGAGCCAGATTGCTTCCCTTTCCCCACACTTTTGTCATTTCCCTTTCCCAAATAACGTATATATTTGTTCACTCGAAATAAACGCTCATGTTGTTTGCCAGCGCCAAGTCATGTCTGTCTTTCTTGTCCCGTTTGCCCACGCTGTTTCCTGTGATGAAACTACATAGGAGAGCATCGGTAAACAAATTGCTTTGTGTTCTAACGGAGCCATAGGTTTAACATGGCAAACATCGAGAAATTGTATTCAGCCCAATGTGGCTGAAATGCGAAAGAGACACCGAACTCCCGTGACGTCACAATTACATTCAGGTGCTCAAGTTTCGGCGCGAAATACAAATATGCTACTGACCTTAATTTTTTACTCTAATAATGAACATATTGCCACCGGCAGTAGTGGGTGAAATGATACCCTATTTCGCGAAGGGGAGGGAATAATGCCACCTGCAGTAGTGGGTGAAATGCAATATGACGTCGAAATTGAACGAAAACAGAGTTTTCAAATAATAATTAATCAGTCTAAACATATTTATTAGTTCACTTCGCTGTTCGTTAAGAAAAAACACATTGAGTTCTATCTATTTTTCAAAGCATCACACGATAGGCACCCAGAGCTTTTCATTTTCTTGTTGCTGCTTTTCTTGGAACAGAAAGCCGTCAATATTCTCTTCCGGGTGGGAGCTTATCGGTCATCGCTATTTCAATCTGGCAGGTAGGTTACGAGTTTCTGCCCGAGAGCCGAAACTAGTTCTCATGCCAGTCACGTGCGCATTTGCAAGTGCGCGACAAGAGCAAATGGTGCGCGCGGGCTGCTCGTCAATTTATCCCTAAAATGTATATACAAACGAATGCTGAAGTGACCGTGCCCAGACCTGAGCAAGTTCCCCTGGGTCAACGCAGCGGTGTTCTTGAGACGACCACATGTCCTAGCAGACGTTATAGACGCGAGCACAGCTTCAATACACATGCAGAATTAAACCGGTTGGAGGCGAGGACAACGAGCGCTCAAAGATGTACTGACACGATTTTGAGACATCGCAAAAGGGACATTTTTCGTTCCCTTGGTATGCAGTGTTAACAGTCTCCGCATACCAGCAGTCAGCCAACACGTATAAGATATGTTCTTTGATTTTAAAGTTTTCCTCGCTGAGCATCAGCAGGCCAGCCCCACAGCAATGGACATCATCTCGACGATTCAACACAGTTCCACTGAGTTTGCGAGCTCTGCGTCCTGCATGCAGCCTAAATCACAGAAGTCACTGCCAGGGTCGCTGGAGACAACGCATTCATCGTTGTTTACGTGAGCCACGAGCAGATTTACCGCTAGCACTCCCTGTGACGTCTCACTGCCATAACACGTCACAGAGAAGCCGCCCCCTCGACATCGGAACAGAAAGTTTTTTTTTTTTTTTTTTAAGGTAGCGGTATTAAAAATATATGCGATGCATTCCCAGGCACCACAGTATTCTTTTTAGGGTTATCGACACCCTTGTTCTTATTTAGAGCAACAATCCAAAAATATTTAAAATTCGTGTCAGTACTCCTTAAAGTCGCCCTTATTTGCTCAAAATCAGGATAGGGTGGGGGGGAGTTTAGGGGACGTTATTAGTAATAATTGCAATGTAAATGCGAAGAAAGAAAAGTGGACGGAAAGATAACTTGCTGCTGGCAGGGGCCGAACCTGCGACCTTTGATTAACGCTTCCAATGCTGTACCAACTGAGCTACAGCGGCGTTCATCCCACCGTCCACTTTGTGTGGTATAGGCCTATATATGTGCATATGTAGGAGTGTCAGTCAGCGCCGCTAGTAGCCATGACGGCGAGTGTGGAACACTTTTTCTGCCTGTTGGCGTCACGCAGCACGTGATCTGATTACGAGCTGGCAGCTGACCAATAACTCGAAGGTCGCATGTTCGGTCACTGGTAGCCTATAGCCCCGGGCACAACCGTTGGGCAAAATAAAGTTTATTCAACTCAACTCCTGAATTATTATTATTGATCGTAAGCATCCCTGAATCACCATCAACATCAATCACCACGTCACAAACTGAAGTGATGACCATGCAGTTTCATGCTAGAATTTTAGTTCTAGTGGGCAAATCAGCGACACTGCTTAGGTTGGCACCACAGATGGAAGCGGCGCGTCCCAGTCCCAACGAAAGCAAAGAAAGACAACGGTGTTTGCGACAAAAAAATCCACGCATATCCACGAAGTGAATGCTGCTGATGGGGCGAAGCAGTGTGCACCGGATCGTGAATCGTGGCCTTCTATTTTGTTCTGGCTAACAGCCTTTTATTTCGTTCTTGTTAACCTTTTGTTCTGTCATATGCTTTGATTGATGGGTGGTTAAATGGCGGTGTTTTTACGGTGTTGTGGCCTTTTGATTTTGTTTGTTCTGGTTAACAGCCTTTTGATAACCTTTTTGTTGTTCACATGCACCTGCGCTACATCTGCTGTAGACGCCGGACGTCGACTGATGGACGGACGGACATTGTGGAGTCTTTATTGTGCTTCGCCCCTAAAAGAAAAGGGCGCTAATAAGAAGTTATACGTATCTCTGCCCTCAACTCCAGAACCACGGGTTGCCTTTGTTTGCAGGTGTACAAGATGAGCGGCAAGACGGTGTTTGTAACAGGTGCGGCTGGCTTCATCGGCAGTCACACGGTCATCGAGCTACTGCGAGCCGGCTACAGGGTCATTGGAATCGACAACTTCGCAAATGCTGTCCCAGGTACGCAAGTAAATCATTGACACGGTCACGACAGTTTACGGGGCGGGAATTAACCACGTCGACCGTGGCAAACAGAAAAAAAAGCAACTCTGAAGTCGGTGGCCTGCAATATGTCAACAAAAAGTGGCATACTTGACTGCACAGGGCGGCATCTCTTGCGAAGCTTTGCTTTCCGAATCGACCAAACAGGCGGTGCGATGCCCCCCCCCCCCTCCAATTCAGATATATACATGCGCACGCCTTAATTGCATGCATACTTCGGTCAGTAGTCTATAAAGTTACAGTCGAAGCTGCGTATATTGAACTTGAAAAAAAAAGAAAAAAAAACGAGAAAATAAAACGAATTAGTTCGATATATGGGATAATTAAATATACAACTTTTAGCGAAGTTATTGTATTTGGAATGGGAATTTCGGTGCGCTAGTTTAGCTCACTGTAATGCGCGTTTTTTTTCTTTTCTTTTTTTTTAAATTTCTATTTTTTCCACGGTTTGCAGCTGTGGGTGCGCGGTTATATGCAGGGGCGGGTTATATGCGAGGAAATTTTGCCATCAAATTTGGAGGCTATAACAAGCCTGTTGTGAGTTTCCTCTGTATGCAAGAACACTCCACACGAAGGGTTGGACACAGCAAACGTTTAGAATATATTTTAATTCACTTCCAAAGCGTTCCTAAATGCTCATTCTCCCGATCGAGACCCATCGCTAGCGCATCAAAACTGACGTAGCTCTATAGGAAAGACAACGAATACGAAAGACAAAGAAAGTTGTAGTGACGTCACACCAGATCTGTAGTGACGTGAGTGACCTCTGGACCTCCGCCACCTCCGAAACGTACGTACCGGCAAAGCATCGGTTGCTACATCACTCGCCGAGTTTCGATCGCTTCCTGGCTAAGTGCTGCGCATCCTCGCGCGAGCCTTGTGTGGTCACGTGACCAGGCCTCCTACCGTACTACGTCACTGCCCAACTTGGCGCTCAGAAACCGAAAGTTATCCACTTAAATAAGGAGATAATAAATTATTTAGCGAGAATACATGAATCTTGGTGCGTGTATCATGCTTCCTAGAGCTATAAGAAACGCTTGCAGCGAGGAACACGCAAGCCACAAACTTGGTGGCACCACCCCTTTAATCGCCATAAATGGCACCCCAAATCTTCATACGTAGCTGTGCGTACTCGTCGGGCGCCGAAAGCTTCGAGTCTGCCTTGGCCCTAATGTCGGCCCTGTTTTTCAATTTACAGAGCGTGCTTTTTGGGATGCTGTAGGCAACGGCGACGTCTCTTCCCCAAGTTCTACTGCACACATTATTGCCAGCTTTGCGGAGAACAGCAGGCGCTTCTATTTTACGGCATCTATCGCGTTAACAAACGAGCGTTGAAGCGAACGGCGACCCCGCACGACGAGGAATCATGGGATAAAGCACGCGATAACATGCGGTAGTTTCTCCGCGTAGCGTACTCTTATAATCACACCTCTCGGTCTCCCAACTGCACGCGGAAAAGTTCGCGGTATAAAGGATTATTCGACTTACCCGACTTCGATATAGCCGGGTTCGACTGTATAGAATTTATTGATAGATAACGCGTTACAAAGCAATGTATATGGGCTACATGAAACCGGCGGTAGTAGAGTGCTCCGGATTATAGTTTTGACGCCACACGATACTTCAACGAGAGTTTCCGCATTTCACCTCCACTGCAATGCGACATAGGTATTTGTAACCTGGCACTTTGTTCGCAGCAACATAATGCCTTCTTTCAAGAAGATTGCAAAGCGGGAAAGTACCTCATCTGATCAAGTGCAGGCAAACAAACGAAAATGTTCACTGCAGCTTTGTGATCCATATTAGCGCATTACCATGCACGCACATGACTATATACGTATGTACCAAAGCATGGGATTGAACCAACCTATTGAAGGCCACGGCGGCAGCTTTTCGATGGGGGGCGAAACGCAAAGAACAGCCGTGTGCTTACGTTAGGAGCACATTAAACAATCCCAGGTGCTCGAAATTAACCCTTTCAGACGCCACCTATGAAGAACTGTCTGTAAATGGCTCAAAACAATACAACGTTATTTCAAGGCCCTCAATATACTATTGCAACAAAAATAATGTCATAATATGTTCATTTATGTGTGTTATAGTAACTTATTCTAATTAAGTTGTAATCAAATATCTGTTTATCCTGCAGTCATTCATGCTCTATTTTGGCATAGATAGAATGAAATCTCGGGCTAGAAATATAGTACAAATTCGTTTTTCGTTATGTCCATTTAAAGCAAAGAAAAGGTATACTTTTAACATGGCTCGCAGGACGCGGCTCATCGAACGACTCGTCGAACGGGGTAGTGCCTTCAGCAATGTGATCATACGCAACAATACGCTGCAAAATGAAGTTAAACGAAGACAGATTATTATGCAGGAGGTTCAATCTATCCGAAGCTCAATGTATCTCGCTCTCACTTAGCCCCTAGTTGATACAAGGAGCAAAAACAAGCCATGTACACAATTGTGTACATAGCGTCTCAAAGGGTTAATATGCGTAGTCCCACCAGGCGCGCGCTGGCGTAGCCAAGGGTGTTAAAACTCAGCCCGAAATTATTCCACTTGAGTGGTGTGTACTATAGGTATACTCACACACACATACAAACGCGCACACGAACATACATAAAGTATGGTTGAATCCCTTGCCTTCCCACCCCCGCTTCAAAAAAAAAAATAAAAAATCTGACTACGCCCCTGACGGCGTGCCTCATGATATCGTGGTTTTGGCGCATAAAACCCAGAAAATTTAGGTTGTTTTAACAGCGACGACTATATCGTATCATTTACGCTATGGTATCTGTTCAGTGTTAATTAAGTGCATCACGACCCGAAAACGTTTTCGCTGCGCCAGTGACTCGATGCGCAAGCAGTGCAAAAGTGTGTTTGGATGTCATTTTGAGCTCTGTATACCATGGCACCAAGAAATTGCGGCAGGGAAGGGGGGGGGGGGAGGCACGTGCCCTTGGCTACGCCACTGTGCGCAAGGTAACACGGCTTTTATTGCGGTGGCTATATTACAAGTAATAGGCCTTACAGATTGAAATAGCGACATGCTGACCATGACGGGCCGTGCTTACCGTACGATAAAGCGGCACTGCTGCAGGAACATCGTATATCCATTAACTCCACCAAGAGCTAGCCAGAATTTTTTTTTCGAGGGGGGGGGGGGAGTCAACCATACTTTGTGTGTACGTGCGTGCGTTTGTATGCGTGCGTGTATATATACGCAAGCAAAATTGAAAAATTTCGGGAGGAATTTGAAACCCCCCCCCCCCCCCCCCAATCCCTTGGCTATGCCACTGAGCTCCACCAACTAGCCCAGCAACTTATTTCAAAGAGAAACAGTTTCTATGCTGTTTGGTACAGGATGGTACAGGTAGAACAACTGCGTTTCAAATACTTTATTTCGCCTTTCCGCAGTCTTCTTAAGCAAGACAAGATGCCCCTTCGGCATTTGCTTCTCTCTTGTCTGCGAATTTTAGCGCTTGGAAGGACTGCAGCGAAGAGAAACCCGCGCACGACATGCAGTGTCGATAGCACTAACTATGCGCGCATGCGTGGTGCGGTAAAAGTAGATTCCAATACACGACCGACGGTTCTCGGGATAGTGCCCGGACACTGCAGAATTCAGCAGGCATGTGACCATAGATAAGCCGTGAACTGGTTCGTGTGACAAGCAGCATCCGTATTCGAGCAGCTATAAAACACGACGCAGGCGCGTTGTATACTGTAAAAAATTTCCGTAACTTTACAAAGAATATGTGCATAACATCAAGGAAAATTTTTTTGTTTCAAGAAAACTGCAAAACTTTTCGCGAAGTTAAGGAAGCTGCTTTTGTTTGAAGTATAACAGAAGTTCTATGCGTAATAATGCAGAGACTCCTTGCTTTTTCTCGAAACGGGCAAAAAACCAGAAAATGAATACAGTGACACATTCTGGAAACTACGGAAATGTGCTCCCGTTCATGCAGCGTTACGGTCTTTTGTGGTAAACATCAACATTCATGCATGCTCTTCATTCAGATTCATCCACGAAAGTGTTTTATGCCGGGGTCCACGAAGGACTTCAGTAACGTATTTCCGTCACGAAAATGACGTCGAAAAAAATGTACACGATCAGATGTCAAAGAAAAATGTTTTGTCAACGGGCATCGAACCGAGCAGATGCCGAGCAGGCTATCCATTGCGCCACGGTCACAGACTCATACGACTTTACAAACGCGCCTTTATATCTCACTCCTTCCTCTCACAGTGCTCTTGGTCAGCGGGGTGGTAATTCATCGTTACTGTGGCCTCCGCGATTAGCATCTGCAACGCGTGTTGGTACGCGTCCGTCCCATTCGGCACGTTTTCAATAGAAGTGCAATTTTGTCAATGCCTTAACACACCACGAAGTGGCCACCTTAACCCAAGCGTCGCGGCCTCGCTCGTAACATCCATTCTGAGTCGTTGGTGTCAAGCCTTCCGGAAGGCTTGGCACCAACGACTCAGAATAGGCAGCAAGATGGTCGTTTATTCTTCTACAATTGACGATATAAGGATACCGGCACACGTCGCCAGCCTGCTAATTGAAAAGTCATTTGCAGCGTTTTAAACAAAAAATTGAAAGAAAACGCGCGGCTAGAAACACACTTCCCCTTGCTGCAGGATACATATGCTCGAAGAAGGTGATACGTAAAGAGCTCGCTGTCAGGTTTCGCCCAGTTCATGACTTCAACTTATTGCGGCGCCGGTGACACATCACGGGAGGCGACTAGAGGGAGTGGATGGATGAATACTTGCACCAGGGTCTGGCCCAGTATACTTGCGGGCTCCGGTTTAATACAAGCGCCAGCTCTACGCTCCCGCCTCGTCCCCGCTGTCTTCGGTAAGGTCAAATAAATCCACGGTGAAGCCAACAAACTTTGTCTTACGCCACTTGTTGGGCCGCCCATCCTGCTCGTTAGACGAGGACGACGAAGGCCCGTTCGAGCAGCTATCGCCGAGGCTTTGCCGTCATCCTTCGGCGACGCCAGACGGGGTCCAGGAGGCGTCCTCGCGGAAAACGACTCTGTCGCAATCAGCGGGCGCCTTCTCGTGAATCTGTATAAAAAGCTCCCTGGTCAGGTCCGGGCTCGGCGCCTTTCTCACTTGCAGTTCGCGAAGAATCGTGGCCGCCGATAATAATAATATCTGGGGTTTAACGTCCCAAAACCACGATATGATTATGAGGGACGCCGTAGTGGAGGGCTCCGGAAATTTCGACCATCTGGTGTTCTTTAACGTGCACTGACATCGCACAGTACACGGGCCTCTACCATTTCGCCTCCATCGAAATGCGACCGCCGCGGCCGGGATCGAACCCGCGACCTTTGGGTCAGCAGCCGAGCACCGTAACCGCTACACCACCGCGGCGGACAATCGTGGCCGCCGATTGCCTCCGAACCAGGAACGCAGCTACGACGTACTCGCGGTTCGGTTCCCGCCGCCAGCTCAGCGAAACCTTGTTTTCCATGCGAGGAAGCAAAAAGCATGCAGGAAGAGTCTATGTTGACGGTCAGGCACATAAGTGTGCGCAAGGTTCCATTCAGGGGGGAAGTGGGGGGGAAGGTTCGTCGCAGCGCCCCCCCCCCCCTCCTATTATGTCAATGTATAGGGCTGACTTTGCGCCCCCCCCCCCCCCCTCTTAGGTGACTAGGTGGGGGGGGGGGGAGTCGCCTGCCCCCCCTCGTGCGCACGCCTATGGTCAGGCATCCACCCGGACGCGCTAAAGCGCCGCCATCTTGGGACTGGTAACGTTGCAGTTTTGTATCCGTATCAAATAAACAAACAGTGCTACAGTGAACTCGCACGTACGAAAACGCTTGGGTCGGTACATTCAACATTTCATGACCATGATCATTTCATATTACGACATAGAAAACCAGCAAAACAATATCACTTATCAGTCCAAGATGGCGGCGCCCATGAATCGAAAGTAAGCCTGATCGTTCACCTTCACTTTCAAATCGGCCGGGTAGCTGTCCTCCTGTGCGTCCAGCAGGTCCTCGGAGCGCTCGAAAGGCAGGGACCCAGCGAGCCTGCAACGGCGCCGAGTAACGGCAACCCCGAAGACGACGCAGACGACGTAGGACGTCGGCCCCCGGACGCGCGAGCGCCCAACTGCAGGCACAAATAAAGTTTGATCCAATCTAATCCAATCCAATCATGTGCGCCGCGCCTGTCGTCTAAACTATAGTGAACTAGAACATATATAGTCTAAACGGAGGTGCACCTGCACATCTGTTTCGTCCAGGTGTCGCCGGAGGAACTCGAAGCGAACTCTTGGCACCGTGGTTGTTCGTACCTCTTGAGGGGCGTCGCCGGGATGCGTCGGGAGCAGTGCGGCCAGGACATCGTAGAACTGCTGCCTCTGGAAGTAGACGTGCCGATATGTCGAACGCAGCTCGTTACGGGACGTCTTCGACGAGCCCCGCGAACTCATCGTGAACGCGCGCGCGCGAACGCGTCCTCGAAGTTTTGAGACGCAGCCGTACGCAGCGTCGTCTTTGCCTCTGACCTGCGCAATCGGCTAACGCGAGATTGACGATACTGTCATACTGTGGCCAGACAGTCGGCGCGTCTTCGCCGAGGACGACGCGCTTTTCTTCATTGAGCGGCTGTGTTTGAGCTGTCGCATCCCTGCGTATCCCGCGGCTTTTTTTTTTTTTTTTTTTTTTTTTTTTTTTTTTTTCGCTGCGCGCATGTGTTTCTCGCTGATAGTGCAGTGGAACTGACCTGTGACGTCGGAATCCATGTGCCGTAAAAAGAGGCTTTATATTCGAAGAAAACTTACCGTAAAATCCCGATCAAGCGCCTCCCACTACGGTGAAAGATAATCCGACAAGATTTGGAGGGGGGGGGGGGCGGAAGGGCCGCACGTGCGAGCAATGAAACCCCTTCTTTAGGAGCTTTATCCCACCTGGGAACATTGTTCGCTGCAGGTGCCGTTCTTAGTGGTTTTAGGAACCGTAGTGGGCAGGGGCGGCGTAGCTAGAAATTTTTTTCAAGGGGGGGGGGCCTTGAAATGGCCATTTTTCGCTCTGTATGCCATGGCGAAAAAAATTTCGGGAGGGGGGGGCACGGGCCCGGTGTGCCACCCCCTGGCTACGCCACTGGTAGTGGGGGGATGAGCGGGTTGAGAGACGACGGATGGCATTGTTGGCACGCCTGTTCAAGGCCCGGCCGTTTGAAGTTCAAGGCACGGCAGTTTGTAAAAAAACGCATTAATCATTTTGCGCTAGTTTCTGTCTGAAATAAAGGTTGTGTCTACGGATGTCAGAACCTTGGCTGAAAATCTCGGCGGCAAATATTTTGTTCAGTATACATAATACCCTTTAACACTCGCTTGACTTTGAGTGCAAACATTATAATACTCGTGGTATTTCCTGCGCAGCCAGCAGACAAGTTGGTTCGCTCAGTGCTGTGTTTGTATGTACGTGGACATTATGTTGATGTTGAAGGGTACAATAAATGTCATCGCATATGTCAAAGATTTAACATATGGAGTTTTTTTTTTTTTAATTTTCAACACTTCTTATACCCATAGGCGTGCGCAGGGTTCCCCTTCAGGGGGGGGCGAAGGCTCATCGCAGCGCCCCCCTTCCCTATTAAGTCCAATGTATGGGACAGACTTTGCGCCCCCCCCCCTTCTTAGGTGACTAGGGGGGGCGGCCGCCCCCTCTGCCCCCCCTCGTGCGCATGCCTATGCTTATACCCTCCCTGTTGTATGCACAGACATATGTCTGTGTGTATAACATTTGTACATATCTTTAGCGTCATTTCGTAGCGTTTCGCTAAAAAAAAAGCTGCACCACAGTCACCTTCCCTCCGCGAAGCGGGACTTATCATAAGCAAGTGCCCAATATACGAAAAAAAGAAAGGAAATCCTTGATGTCACTCTGACACTTTAATTAGGCGCTGAAGTTCCAGCGCGAAATTCAAAAATGAAAGTTTCTTACCTTTGTTCTAACTCCAAATAGTTGACCTATGAATGCAATATCGCCAATATACTTCTCACACAACAATCCACCGCAATAACCGATTTAGTGTCTCACGTTGGTGTTCCTTTATTTCACACGTTGCAAGCCAGTGATGAGGGCGCAAATTTCATTCATAAAATTTTGCCGCAGAGTCGTTATACTTCCGTTAATATAGGCACTATTCGTTGACGTCCTTTCCACCCTTGCTTCCTCTTGTGCCATGCATAGACGTAACCGATTTAGTGTCTCACGTTGGTGTTCCTTTATTTCACACGTTGCAAGCCAGTGATGAGGGCGCAAATTTCATTCATAAAATTTTGCCGCAGAGTCGTTATACTTCCGTTAATTTAGGCACTATTCATCGACGTTCTTTCCACCCTTGCTTCCTCTTGTGCCATGCATAGACGTAGTGAGTCGAAATAGGAATTTTGGTCCTCTCTTTTGCCTGGAGTGCGATGCACAGCAAAACTAAGCCATAACAGTAAAGTGTACATTTAGGTCCGCTGGCGTAGCTTCTCTGCTGCAGTATCGGTAATATGCACCATAAACGCAGGTGAAAATGGACAAGCGGCCAGTCTGGAGCGGGCACAAGAGCTGACGGGAAGGACTATGACGTTTTACCAGTGCGACCTCCTCGAGAAAGCGTCCTTGGCAAGGATATTTGACAAGGTATGGACCAGACATGATTCATGGTTACGCACATAGCAGCTGATGGAGGACCTGAAACTTGCTTATTATGCAGGTGTTTGTTATGAAATGAAATGGAACTTTTAATGTTTTTAAAGTGTATGTTTGTTTTCCACATACTCCCACTACAGAGCACACTTTGATCACATTGCACGTCCTTTCGTCACCTAATGCACCTACAAAAGCATGCAATATACGTAGACACATACTATGAAACTAAAAGCTACATCACAAAGAATAAAAACATTCTTTTGTGACAAAGGGATGACTTAAGACGCCACTTTTTTGCTATATGACAACCAAATTGCTCATGTTATTTAGCATAAATTTCAACAAGTTGGTAGCCCTGCTGAGAACACAGCAGCTATGCTATCTAGTATGATTCACGCTTAATTAAATTTCTGCAGCACAAGATCGACTTCGTCATCCATTTCGCCGCTATGAAAGCTGTGGGTGAGTCCATGCAGAAGCCGCTCTTCTACTACAAGAACAACATCGTCAGCACCATCAACCTGCTTGAGGTAAGAGCGTGCGTGTGCATACAGCAACTTAGTGCGTATACAGTATATTATGCAGAATTTGTATGTATACTTAGTACATATACACCCCCTGCCCCCTGGAACTGATGCTTCTAGTCAATATACATTGTGCCAACGCCTGATCATAACGAATTAACTAGAAGACAGACACCCAGCTTATTTCCTAGCGCACAGGAAATACACAGAAGAGGTGCATCTTGTCTTGAAAGGTGCATAACTATGAACTGACAATTCATGGCCACCCAAAAGGCAAATTTATTAGTGCTTCGTGAGTCACTATCATTTTTTGCATAAGCTATACTCTAAGTAATTCAAGTGAATTCGGGCTTTTTCTCGCTCAGCGTCCAAGACCATTGCGAATGACGATGCATTAGTTTTGAATACCTGGGGTTCTTTAACATGAGTGTTCTTGCATTTCACCCATATCAAAATGCAGCCGCAGATGCTGGAAATCGAAAACACAACCTAGTGCTTATAACAATGCAGTGCCGTAGGCACAATGCCAATGCAATGCAGGTCTTACCTTTGTCAGACATGCATAAAAGTGCATTGCATTCTACGCTGCCAGTTCATCACAGCTAATAGATGATCCACAATCTGAAGGTGCAGACATCACCCTTATTTGCAGCTGCAGCTGGAAACAACACACAGGAGGGTGCAAACTCCTACGGGAGCTTCATACATCGATAGGAAACTTAATTTATTTACTCCATTTACAATCTTCTGCAGGACCTACCGGTGGCATTACTGAGCCCAGTACAGTACAAGGATATTTCTTCAAGCACATAGAACCTTTTCTGTTAATGTGATTAATTTTGCATCCTCAGCACATCACGCTTGTGGATGTTTTGACAGCACTAACTATCTGCATTTTTTTCAGGTCATGAAGGAGCATGGAGTCTACAGCATGGTGTTCAGCAGTTCTTGTGTGGTCTACGGCAACCCACAGTACCTGCCTATAGATGAGGCCCACCCCATTGGCAATGTGACAAATGTGTATGGCAGAACCAAGTATGCCATTGAACAAATGCTCGAAGACATCTGCAAAGCTGAGAAGGTGAGCTGGGCACATATGCTGTGCAAATTAATAACATGTTCAAATTATCTGCCTCGCTATCCTGATTGTGTCACAGATCACAATTTTGCTTATAAGGCTAAACTTCCCGATACTTTAACAAACTTCTATACAACAAACTGTCTCATTTATAGCTTCTTGTCTGTCAAACGCCATGTATATTAAACCTCAACATAATAAGGAATGTTTATAAACGGTTGAAAATCAGTTTAGCTTTGCATAAATTAACATACATCAATCCCCCTCCCCTAAACATTTTCAGTCTAACGTGTATATGCACACTTACAAATGCATGCACAAACACACATAAAGGGTAGTTACCCCCCCTAAAAAACAACTAATGGCTACGCCCCTGGAGTCAAACATCAACATAATGAACTAAAGTGTTACAAACTTCATTATATTGAGGCTTAACTGTAATCAAGGAGGGTTAGTTGGGAGGCTAGTTGGTAAGACATAATGAAAACTTCAACTGTACTTGGGCTGAGACACCAGAGTAGAAGTAGGCAGGACGAATGCCTGCCCACTTCTACTCTGGTGTCTTGTCCCAGGCACAGTTGAAGTTTTCATAATAACGGTAAGCAATGCCAACATAACCCCCTCCTCTCCACCCACCCATCTGCTTCCTTAGGGATAGAAAGGTTACAGGTGTGGGAGATCCCTCGCACTACATTCGGAGATAAGATGTCATGCATTCATTTAAATGCAGCAATTTCTAATGAGTGTGACTACCCACCTTTTGCAGCAATGGAACATTATAGCTCTGCGCTACTTCAACCCCCCTTGGTGCCCATCCATCGGGAAAGATTGGTGAAGACCCGATCAGAGCTTTCACCAACTTGATGCCAGTCATTGGGGAAGTCGCACTTGGAAAGCGAACGGAGCTGGCTGTCCTGGGCGGCGACTACGACACCGAAGATGGAACAAGTTAGTGAGGCGATGTGCTCCAGCCAGACGCTGCATGTGCAACCAAACACTGTTGATATGCAGGTGTACGAGATTTCATACATGTCATGGACCTTGCTACCGGACATGTTGCGGCCTTGGAGAGGTTGGAGCAGAATCCCAGATACAAGGTATTGTGCCTTGGTGTAGCAATCATTACTTATGCACAACAATTGGTAGCTACAAAAGCAGAACTGGGATAACAGTGCAAGCTCTAAAGGTCTGAACAAAATAATGGGGACAAATTTAAGAAAAAGAAAGAACTCACAGTGTTCTTTATGCGTTAGCCTAAGATGAGTCGAAAGCACCTGCCGCCATCTTCTTTTTATTCTCAGATGATTACATCGATTGCCCCGCTCCCGAAACCTTCGCACCTAGCGTGGTATTAATGTGATAGCGTTGAACTGCCCGTTTCGCAGAAACTTCGGTGTCATCGGCGTCTTTCGTTGTGAGCGAAAAAGTAGCGTTGGCCGTGAGCGAAAATTTGAGGTATACACAAAAAAGGTAGGAGCCGGAAAGCACTTGCACTTTGGTTTTTCTCGTGGCACAGTTTAGGTCTTCACCGAGAAGCGAAGGCAGGCTAGCAATTGGGAAGGCGATATGATAGTGTGTGTGTCTGTGTGCGTACATGCAGCTATCACTATTGTGTTCAACTCTTAAAGGCGAGCTTAGGGTCCCTCAAATTATTTTTGCACTGCCTCAGAGATTGGAGGCATTGCAAGCTTTCTGCACCTGACATGCTTCCGGGATCGACTTACCTATGACCAAGCGGCAATGTCATGAGAGGACGTCATATTGTCATGTCACATGATGCGACAATGTGACATCACAATGATGTCACAAATTTTGGGTCACGTCATCACATGATGATAATTTTTCGCATTACTGAAGTTAATACCGCTGACGTTGACAGTCAGTTTTCGCGTTTGATGAGGTATTATTAGGCTTGTACCTTAAAAAAGAAAAAATGTTATGGCACTGTATATTCCTGTGGCTGTTCATTGCAGGTCTACAACCTAGGAACTGGAAAAGGGTACACTGTGCTACAGCTGATTGATGCCTTTGAGAAGGTCACGGGAAAGAAGGTAAGCCCCAAGTTTGCAACAGGCACGACCCATGTCGGGAGAAACAGTTTATAACTGCACAGTCGTGGTTTTGTTGGCTTTTCCCACACAGATTCCCTACAAGATCCATGACCGCCGCCTGGGTGACATACCAGCCATCTGGGGAGACTGCAGCCTGGCAGAAAAGGAACTGCATTGGAAAGCACAGCACGGGATTGAGCGAATGTGTATGTGCAGTTTCTATACCAGTACAAATGTCACTGGGTTAAGCCTCCCATATTGATTTGTTCATATTGTAAATTAAGAGCATACAAATCACAAATAAGGTCACTACTTATTCAGAAAAAAGTCATTAGATTTATATTCAGTCATTACGACTGTTACTTTTTAAACTGACATTACATGCTAATAGGCTACTACTAAACTTTTGGCTCAGGAGGAGTCTACAGCGACCATCAATGCACCTATATTCTCTTCTTGGCCCACCAGACAAAGTCATCTTAACATTGTTCCGTTGGTTTCATTGCGCAAGTTACTGAATGATGAATTCGCAGACCAACAGCCTAAGTATGTTCAGTAATCAACTGTCCCATCCTCACATTGCTTCTTCTACATTTGTTTCCTTCCTTGCTACTGAACTGTACTATTCTATTGATTATACTATATACCATATTTTCTCATACATAACCAGCTCCGCTACCTTTAACTCTACAAAACAAACAAAAAAGATGCATATAACCCCTGTATATAATCCACCCCCCCCCCCCCCCTTTTTAAGCACAATTTTCCATTTTTTCGGTGCAGGTTAATGTGAGAAAATATGGTATGTATGTACCCAGTCCAGCAACATCTTGCCATGCAAGATAGGAGTGTGTGAATAACAATAACTTTTGTTCCTTTGTAGGCGAGGACTTCTGGAGGTGGCTGACAAGCAATCCTGCTGGGTATCGCACAGACAACCCACATGCAAACCTAAAGATTAACACCACTGATATTGGGTGCGGAGACTCAGCACTGGCACCAGAGCTTGACTGTGACAAGTAGCAGCAAAGAAGTTCAAAGCCGGGAAGGGAGGCTTAAGGCTTTCAGTATTTATACTATTGCTGTGCATTATTTCAATAGGTCTCAGTACAGTCAGCATCCGATTTTTCAGACCCTCTAGGGACTGCGAAATCGATCGTTGGCTGTGGTCACAAATGCAAGCCTGCAGGTCGGGTCATTTCCATATTTGGGTCACCTGTTTTTTTTATTTTCTCGCTCTCTTCAGCAATAAAAGTGAAATTTACAGAGCAAAAACACCCTCTTGTTTTTACACTGCATGCAGTAACATAACACAGGTTGCAACTACAGTTCAAAAGTTTTTTTTTATTAAGTTAGTAAGTACAAGTCATTTCACGCTGCGTAGTTCTCATTCTTCCTCAAGATGACAAAACCTTCCAGGACAGGTGTGAGTGAAATATCTGTGCGGACAAAGTCAAGGTTGAAAGCTTTTGATGCAGAATGCATAATACGGTTGTTATTACCTACTAGGATGTTATGAACAGGTTAGGAAACGCAAGAGATCGTAATTTGATAATAAGGTTAATCTTAAGATGTCCGATTTGGCACCACGAACATCAATGGCAATATCAATGATATGGCATAAAATTTTACAACTATGGTCTATTGTGTGACGCGTGGATATCATTTTACTGTTCTGCCACGATGTACAGTCGAACCCCTTTATAAGAGGCACTGATGTAAGAGACTAATGGGTATAAGAGACACCAGTGTGCCTACAGTTAAATACGTTTTGATAAGAATATGCATGTGGTGCCCTGCTTATAAGAGACACCTCATATAAAAGACAAGAATTGCTCCCCAGTGCATGTCTCTTATAAAGGGGTTCAACTGTATTACATATCTTAATGTCATTCCTTCCTGATATGAAGCCTGTATATGGTATTTTTGCGAAGGAGTTTCAAGCACCGGAATGGCTCTGCGGTAGAGTACTGGGCTGCCATGAAGAGGGCCCAGGTTTAAACCCCAATCCATCCCGAATATCTTTCCTTATTTGGTTTTCTTTCTTATTTCGCACAATAGTGGTTACAGACGCCGACGGCGGACAACTACGATGCCAAAAACAGCTTTCATTGATATCATAACAGCTTGCTGTAAAAGCAAACAGGAACAATCAGCAATATTTGCTGGATGACGACGCTTGCAGCAAGCAAGGAATGCCGCATGCAAACACTTTACACTCGAACCCCTATACAAGCGACACGCACTAGTAACAAGTTCTTGTTATGAGTGGTCCACATTCTTGTTTTCTGATCAACCCCCCATTTCAATGTAGGCACACTGCTGCCGCTCATATCCAAGTGTCTGTTACATCAGTGCCTCTTATAAAAGGGGTTCAACTAGGGATGTGCGAATAGTAAATTTTAGGTTCGAAACAAATGAATAATTTTGAATAGAATAGTTTGAATATTACATATCACATATCTGTCATAATAAAACTAACCTGCACAATATTTTCTTAAATTGGAACAAGGCTTTTGCAAATGTTGTCCTTTCTGGTTCGAACTGAAGTGAAAGCAACCTCGAATAGTAGCAGAATTTGAATTTCAATAGAATGCAAGCGATAACCAGCAAAATATGTTACATTTTGAAATTCACTATGAATAAACTCATAATAAAAGCTTTTAAACTTAAAAAATGATTAATCGATGTGAAAGCAGTATGTTCATTTAACCTTAAAGCAAGACTTCGCGGCAGTGAGGATTTTTCCTAGAAAGGTGTTTTCATGACATCGCACTCCTAAGCTGCAGTGAAACCACCATTACAGAGGGGTTACATGCAGTTTAACATACGCCTATTCGTTCATTTCGAATACTTCGAAACTGCTAATAATTTAAATTCGTGTCAAAGCGAATTTGAATACGATAATATTTTCATTTCAATATTTGAAGTGCTAGAATATTTGCACATGCCTAGGTTTAACTGTAATACCATCTACCCACCTTGAGAGGCACAGGATCTGGAAACAAGAAATCACGCATAGGGCTGCTTGTTAGTCAACTCCTACGTGCTTACAAAATGAAAATCCTCGTAAAAGGATACACTCCTCGGTGGCGAGTTCTGCTCGCTCCCCGTAGGCCAGTAGGACTGGGGTGGTGTGTGTCTGGAAGCCGGTGATGGTCTTGGGCTTTCCTGCCTGTCCCACCACATCAACAGCCTGCATAGAGACACGTAGAGCACTTTTTAGCCAAAGTTACTGAATGATTGGCTCATGAAAGATGGCATAACCCCCCTCCCCCCCCCCCAAAATTGTGAGTTATGTATTGCATGCCAGAACCGGGACCAAATTATGAGACACTCCCGCATATTTTGACCATTTGAAGTTCTTTAAAACAAGAACCTAAATGTGTTTTTGCATTCTTCCCGACTCAAAACATGGCTTCTGTGACTGGGATCAAACCCAAAACCGTGAGCTCAGCAAAGCGAAGCCCACTGCAACTAAGCTACCAAGGTAAGTGTATGCTAGCAGCAAATGAATGCTGCTGGACCATCTGGTGTTAAAAGTGTTGCTTTTATTCCAACAACAGGCACGGACATGCTGTCACATGGCAGCCTTCAGACAAATATAATAAATTTTGTTGCACTTGAAAAAGACAGCATAATTCTAGTGACTGTCTGGACCAGCTTTTTGATCTAGATTGTGAGATTTTAAACAAAAATTGCCAAACTATTATCCAGAACTAAGCTTGGGCAGTGAAATGGTACTGCCAGTGATGGAAGCACCATTTTACTTCTTGGAGCACATTTTGGCGCAGAAAAAGTGCAGCTTTGGAGCAGCTATGAGTGTTTTAGGAGCAGATGGCAAAATATGCCACACAACTCCTGGAGCTCGAAGCGTCACCACAGCGTCGCATAAATATAATGCTTATCATGAAGGGTATTTCAAAGACAACAACCAACATAAATTGCAAGAGACAAACAATTAAAAAGATGGGTGGTTATTGAATGTGCCATGACACACTGACAAAGAACATTACGGAGAAGCAGCTCACAGGATCCGGACCGGACTGTGCCATGAAATGAGATCAAACCAGTAAAGCTGAGTACCACATTTAGAAGTAACCATAGGCACATATAACCATTGCCAAAGGAGCAGTTGATAAGAGGTAGGAGACCAAACAATCTCGGTCATTTTCACATTTCACTAAAATAGCGTGCATATAAAGTTGAAGTAAAAAAAAAAAAAGAAACAGCTAAATGAGCTAAATGCTTGATATGCCAGTTCTTGAAGCATCAGATACTAGGATGATAGTACATAAAGATTATTTTCGGTTTCTTTAGGGCTTGCTAGTTGGTCACATGGTTAAAGTTCCTCGTCTACATTTTCTCAGTGCTATTTCGGAGCAGATTCAGAGCCGTCACTAACAAAGGTCACAGTTTCGAATAGAGTGTAACAGTATTTTCGTTCTGGAGCAATTCGGAGTAATTGGAGCAGCACTTCCATCACTTTACTGCTGTGGTGCTCTAGGCAATCCACACCTGTGCAAAGATACCTTGCCTCCCGGAGAGTAGAGGCACAAACAGCCTAGTAAGCGAGAAAAGAAATGCTGACACTGCTACATTAAAAGCGAAGCAGGCTATGTCCGTGACGACAGGGCTATCAACACAAAACCTGTGATATAAACCCAACACTGCCCCGTACGAGAACTGCTGCAAAATGTCATTAATTTGCGCTTAAGCAGAACAGATGCATTCTCACCTGTCCAACTCTGACAGGAACAGGCAGCGGTTCTAGCTTCTCGTTGAATGTGACCAACATACGAGGCTGGATGGCCGTGACGAGGCAGTACAGCAGGTAGTGGGATTTGCCCAGGATGACTGCGGGAAGACAAGGGGTTAAAGATTGTCCACATTCAGTGAAAATAAGCACGGAGTAATGAACATCTTCACACTTAGCCTTTAAGAATGAGTGGCTATGCCTTTAATCCTTTCCGTGCCACGGATGAGCTGGTTATGCCCAACCATTTTTTGTTAAATGTGGCCAAGGGCGAGCTCAGCTGATCTACGGTACTTGCTCTTTTATCGCACTGCCATCGACATGCAGGCTTTGTCTCGGGGTTTGTTATGCTTCTGTTAAGAGCATTGATTGATTTGATTTGATTAGAATTATTTACAACACATGCATTTTGAAGCGAAGGGAAAAGCCAGTCAAGGATGGCTTGAGGGAGTCCTTCGCCCACGTTTTGGAAGGCCCAGGCATTTTGTTTATATTGTTGTACATTATGACAAACCCTCAATATAAACACAGCATTGTCATACACTTTGACAAAACCACCAAATTAATACAGTCGATTCCGGATATATCGAACTTGAAGGGGATCGCGAAATAGTTCGATATATCGATAATTCGAAATACAAAATATGCGTATTTAAGGCTTAAATTAAAGCATTGCAGGCCTCGAAACAGTTTTCAGAAATCGTAACAAGCGCTAACATTACAGTTCGCTAACAGTATGCTAAAGACCAAGGTGACAACTTCTTTTACAAGTTACCGCACTTTATTTCGCATGAAAATAGTCCGTAAATGTGTCTTGCTTCTTGCACGCCGTCAAGTTCATCGAGTCATCCTCAGTATCATTACCAATAAGCAAGTTCAGCACCATCGGCCACAACAGCGGTGATTGCACTGCAGCGCGGTAAATGGTTATTGGAGGCAGCGGCAGCGTTGACATCTTCATAACCGCACGGGTCCACTTCCGCGGGCACCGGCAACGTCAGCCGTTATCTCGGCATCGATGCTCTCAGAAACAGCTACGTCGTCATCCGCACTGATGAAGTCGCTAGCTGCGCTCCCATCCGAGATAGCGCCCGGAAATGCTAATAAGTCGCAAAATTCACTGAGGCACCGAACGCCGTTGTCAGCAGCAACCAAAGTCGTCACCTGGTACCAAATTCGTTAAGGAAATAGTTCACGACGGTGCTTTACTAGACATCATTCCAAGCACCAGTCATCATTTTTATCGTCACAAGCGGGTCAATGTTTAGTTCGGCTCCCGAATAAGAATTTATCAGTACAGGAACGAAGCAAGAAGTCCACAAGTCCACAAGCCGCAAGAGACACCGCACACCGCTGCCCCGCTGCCCACGAGCAACAAACGATCCAAGCCATGATCCAAGCCCCCACCGTCGGCATGTTGGTGATAGCGATGGCACTTGTGGCTTCGTAACTTGGCGCAAAAAGCAAGAAAAGCGTAGCCTCCGAGATGTGTGTTTTAAAAACCAAAAACGACAAAAATATGTCACGAGATTGCGGATCTCGAAGGCCATGCTTTTCGTGTCCGCATGCCGTCGTGCGCGAACGGAAGGGAATGCGAACATTGCGATGAGGCCGCCGAGTCGCTTCGAATTCTCATTTTGACGCCCTCGGCAATTGGCCTCTGAAAATACCATGGTCCATGCATTAAATAAAACCTGCAGATCGCGCATCAAACATACCGCTGCATTCACATGCGCGGTGCAACAAGCCAGATCAACGCTATGGAATAACACCGCTTTTTCGTCACCAGCGCGCGAAAAGGGATCGGAACGCGGCCTAAAAATGATCAATATTGGTTAGGAAAACTGCACTTTCTGGGCTTCGGTGCGGCGCAGCGTTCGATATAGCGGATGTCTCGCCGTGCGGGAGTTCGATATAGGCGTGCACCAGCCCTATACTTTTGCATGGGAAGTTCAAGGGGATTTCTGAACTGTTCGATATAGCCAATAATTCGATATATCCGAGTTCGATATATCCGGGATCGACTGTATCAGCAATTAATTTCCTAACCGAACGTCATGCATTAACATAACTCTGCATTAATGAGAATAGACAATGTCTGTTAGCTCTCATTGATATTGTGTCTAACAAAGAAAACGAGCCCTTAAATTTACACTTCTTTCCTTCATGACAGCTGCATGATACACCAGAACAACACTTCATTTCAGCTTTTGTGCCACAGATGGCAACACACACACAGTTGCACAGCGAAAGCAGCACCAAGTTCATTTGCATGAAGCAATGGAAACATATTAGCAAGATGGGCCCACAGTAAAAAAAAGAAAAGGTTGGCCACTTTTGGACAGAACTCTGGATAACAGCGTGGCACAGAAGGATTAGTAAGCAACAGAAAGAGACAAGCGTACCTGTACCTTTTCTAGAGCAATGCCTATCTTACACAGCTTCCTGTTACAAGGCGATAGGAATAAAGCTACGATCTTCGAAACCACCTAGACCATCTTTCAGCTGTTCAGAGCTTTGGTTAATAAGGTCCAGACTATCAAAAATGTGCGCCAACATCAGAGTGCACACTCATACTGCCCCACTGTAACAAGGTGCCTCAGATGGGCACCTCTAAGTATGCATACAGCTGTAGACATGCTACAAGTTAGTAGTAGAGTGACAGCACTCACTGTTCTTAACATCGAGGAAGGCCAGCAAGGTAGTGAGCAGTCCTGCGGTGGCCACGGGACTCATGAGCTGCCGGTCACTGTGGTAGGGGCCTAGGGTGAGCGTGCCCTTTCCCATGTGCGCCAGACCCTGTGCTAAGCGCACCATGAACAGGTGGTTTGGGTCCTTGGCATGGTACTGTGCCAGCTGCCGCAGCATGGCTGCCAGCCGGGCGTTGTTGGTGCCTGTACAACCAGAATGCACACGGACTTTCACTCCCTCACTTAAAATGACAGCACAAAATATAAATGTGCGAAAAAAAAAAAAAGGCAAGAGAAAAAAACTGAAAAGAAGGAAATTCTGAACTGGGAACTAGGACCATGCACAGGAATCACATGAGGAGAGAGCGATTGCCTTTCATGACACCCACTGAAGGTCATGATGCTTCTTCGCCTATTGGGTTCAACAGTATTAGGGTGCAATTTCAAGGCCAGCTTTCTCAGAATTTGAATTAGAAAAAAAACATAGTGCCTTACCAGCGCCAACAATTCCAAGTCCAAAGATAGCATTGTGGGCCACCTCATTGTCGGTGTCGTGCGAGAACTTGCTAAGCGTCTCAAGAATGTTGAGCCGAGGGTTTGACACCGAGATGAGAGCCAAAGCCAGAGGCACAGCCCTCTTGATCACAGGCTCCCCGTAGCGAAGCTGAATGTGGTTGAAAAAACAAAAAGAGATGCAACATCAGACAGGGCAACAGCACACCACCTTCAACAGCTGTAACATGAAGGTCTCCATGGAAAATTTTATAAAGTATGATTCAACATTCACCTGACCATCCAAGCCTAGTTACATATATAAAATGTATGTCATGCAACAATTACAGTAGGCGCTCGTTTATACGTTAGCGTTTCATACGATTTTCTGGTGCCAACGTTCGTGACATAGTTATCAAGCAAAACGGCACAATGTTCTGGTGAATTCTGATTGTACCTTTTACTGGATAGTAGATTTCTTCCACGTTTCTATTTCAAAAACGTATGAACGAGGTTTTACTGTACATGTGATGGACTGTCTTCAACGACAGTGAGTAATGAACAAGCCCAACTGGATATGATACTTTTCACTGCTGTCTGCTATGCAGTAGAACAGCAGTGAACTGTGTTGATCATCTGAAGAAGCCTTACCTTAGCTTGTAAAGGTTAGTGCACGAAGAATTCGACATTTTGGAAAATGCAGGTTATGAAATTTTTTTTGGCAATTTTCGGCCATGCGAGACCTGGCTGCCCCCCTTCAACTCCTTTTACGCTGTCACTATAGTGAGGCTACATGAACAGAACAAAGAGTAGCCAAAGAAATGCTGTAATAATAATAATAATAATAATAATAATAATAATAATAATAATAATAATAATAATAATAATAATAATACAATGCAGAAACCTGCTCACCAAATGTCCAAATGCCCTGAAGGCCATCTCCGAGCCGATCTCTTCTCCCATTGCGATCAGTGCAATGCCCAAGACAGCGACACTCTGCTGGCTGGACAAGTCCACTGAGCCAGCTGGCTTCTCATCCTTGTCCTCTTTCTTGTCCTTCTTCTCATCCTTCTTCTCTTCCTGCAAAAATAAAAAAATTATGTGACCCCTGTCAGAGACAAGTGTCGACCTGCTCACGTTTTACTTGCTTGCAAACGCACCCATTGAAGGAGTACTGACATGATTTTGAGGCACCCCAAAAGGGACATCTTTCGTTTCCATGGTGTGCACTGTCATCACTTTCCACACACTGGAGCCAGACAACACGTACAAAATATTTAACTTTGATTTTAAATTTTGTCATCCAGCATCTGCAAGCCAGCCCTACCGCAATGGACATTATCACGACAAGTCAACACAGTTCCCTGGGTTTGCGAAATATGCGTCCTGCATGCAGCCTAAATCACAGAAATCACTGGCAGAGTCTCTGGAAGACAATTCACTCATTGCTGTTTACATAAACCACGTACGGCTGACAGTAAACAGGCAGCTGTTGCTAGTATGTCGCGAGTTGCAGTCAGACCTCTCTTGACAAGTCACTGCGAAGCCACCCTCTCGATACTGAAACTGAAATTTCTGTTTTAAGGTAGTGGTATTAAAAATATATTCAATGCATTCCCAAGTGCCATGACACTCTTTTTAGGGTTCTCAACACCCGTGTTTTTATTTAGCGCAACAACCTGAAAATATTTAAAATTCGTGTCATTACTCCTTTAAGAAACTGACAAGTAATATGCATCAAACATAAAAGCAGAAATCATTAAATGAATGTCAGTAGAGGTGTACAAATATTCGACACTTTCATTAAATGAACAAAATACAGTCAACAGCCGATTTTTCGGACTCCCCAGGGACCGCGAAATCGTACGAAAAATCGGGCAGTCCAAAAAAACGAATTCATGCTTTTCAACTCCGCTGAAGTGGTCAAATCGCCACCCGTGTCCGAAATAGCTTCAATGGCTCCCAGTACACTTATCAGGCATTTTGGTGAGCGCCCAGGCTCTTGTGTATACATTCGGTATGTGCTGCGTACCCCGCTTAACTATTGTGCCGATACCAGCAAAGCGCAGATTAAGTTACGGCTCTCTCGCATGGAGCGTTTGGGAACGATGACGCGAAACACAAGGGCTGTGGCGGAAGAGTGGATCGTCCGACTTTCTGTGATTCGTGTGCACACATAAACGATGCGCTACTGAACGAAAATCTCCGCCAACAAGCAATATATGCTGCCGTGTGCAGCCGATCGTTCCTAGTTGTGTGCAGCACGTCGCCAACTACGCAGACTCCGTCACTGCCGGGGCTCTTGCTAGCTGTAGTGTACGCACGCGTTTGCCGTGAAGGTGTTCGTTATGCCCACTCAGTTCCTGACCGCACACGGGCGCGGCGATGCGGCTTTCGTTCCTCAAAGCAGCGCGTCTGTGTGGAGCACTTAGCAGTCTCGCACAAAGAGGCAACACGAACGGCGGCGCAGTGCATTCCGGTTGTCGCCCATTAAAAGTGTGCAGTATGCTTACAACTGCGCTGGACTTCACACACTACCGAGCAGTTAGCTGAAGATGCTTATCATAAAGAATTGTCAGCGATTAAGTCGTACTGGCGAGTTTGCCACCTGCCGCCATCACGCCTCCATGAATTCCCAGTGCTTATCCGTAGGCATCGCCGCACTGCGCAGTCATAGTAACCTCTTCGTAATTTTGATCTCCTTCACCCCATAACACGTAAGCATTGCGGCAAAGCCGACTTTCGGACACTGTTACGGCCGCAAACAGATCGACACGCGAAAGTGCTGGTTTAAACCTACGAGACGATAGATGCGGCAGAGGTTGGGGCTTTAAATAATGCCGTTTCCGACCAGAAATTTGGGCAAAAAGTCCGGGAAATCGGACGCCGAAGAGCTTCCGCGTCCGAAATATATATACATTGACGTCTATGGGGCTTGTGACGGTGCCACGAAAGCGTCCGAATTTTCAAGCATGTCCGAAAAATCAGCAGTTGACTGTACACTGAAACCTCATTCTAACGAAGTTGCATGTTACACTAAAATAAGTTTGTTATATCTGAAAATTCATTATATAGGTGTATTCTTAACACTGCATCTATTGCAAGACTATTCTTCATTTACTTCGTTATAACCGATATTTTGTTATATCCGTGTTCGTTATATCGAGGTTAGAGTATATCCCTCTAATGGATTCAATCTTCAAATCGAGCATCACTACTCCTTATGTAAATCGAATATGTTTAAAATAGCTTTTCGATACATATCCTATAGCGAACTATGATGCCATTCAAGTGAATATGTCCAATAAATTCATTCTGGCAGTCATAGTCAAGGAGGCTTTATAGCATTACTCTGTAAACCATGCATCTTGGCTACTCTGCTACCACTCACAATCGATGAGTGCTTGGGATGTAAATAAGCTCACCATCTTCTCCTAATACCCTGTTTTGTGTTTCCAGCTTCACAACGTGTGACATTATGAGAGAAATCGGCTAAAATTGTGAAACACTGGTAGTATTAAAAGCATTCTGTAGTTTATTCAATTTACTTCTGGCACTATTTAAGTAAGTCTCGGAAAGCTATTCGCACACCTTAAATGTCAACTCGTATTACAACAGAAAAGAGCAAGCAAAGGGAAGTGGTCTAACCTTTTCGTTGGCATCGTAATGCTCACTACAAATGTGTAGCAAATGCTGGATCTTCAGCACATTGCCAGTGCCTGAAATCATCGTATGCACATCAGTACTGCCACAGCACAATACAGCAAATGCACCAATGGTTCGAAAGGCAGCACTCACCAGCATATGCACAGATGTCCACGAGTGTGGTTGCCATACTTCTGAAAGGCTCTGGCAGCACCTCCAAAGCAGCCGTGATTGTATCAGCACCCTCTTGCTTGCCTGGACACGAGATTTTTGCACAGGACTCAATGTAAAGTACCATTTAACCAACGCCATGTGGGCCACATAACCAGCCATGTGTTTTTCTTTTTTTTTTTTCTGCAACAAGAAAATAATACCGGAAAAGGCTAATAGTAGCTGGGTAGGGTGGCATGCATTGTTTACTCTAAAATTTTCGGGCATTTTGGTTGCTCTTTTTCTCATTCTATGTAGACATTCAATAACGAGATTTGATTTTTATTAGCAATAACGCAGTATGGAAGCATTGTGGTAGGTGGTGCACTTCACCATAACAGACACAGAAAATTTCATTGTGGAGTGAGGCCCATTGTAAAGTGGCTGCCCATCCAATGTATTGTTGAAACTGGTACAGGGACTGTAATGGAACAGTGAAATAAGGGGATGCAAAGTGGCTTGTTAGCAGATGCCAACAAACCAAGCCAGCAGTGCATGCTCGTAATTAACCGTGTGAACAATTTATTACTGCCATAAACTGGACCTCTTTTCCCCACATAAGGCTACCACTACATAAGTGTCTAATTAATGCATTTGTCAGTGAAAGCCATTGGTCTAGTGCCCAACACTCATGTAATGATGGCAACCATGGTGAGAGAGCTAAGATTGCACCCCCTACCTAGGTAGCACAGGCCCAGGCCGAGAGGAAGGAAGCGAGCGTAGGTGTCCTTCAGGTCGGTCTCCGACTTCTCCAGAAGGGCTGTCATGATGGTCGATGTGACGTCGCCATTGCCAGAGCCGACAGCCACCATGCCACAGGCGATGGCCGTCACAGCTAGCACCTGGTTAAGCAGCAAATTTTCAGATTTTACATGAGCAACGTCTGGGGATGCAAACAACCAGGCATACAAAGAACACAAGCGGAGTAATAAAGGTATGCTAGCAGCGTAGGAAATTTTGGGTACTCAGACACTTGAGTGCGCTGTGTCTAAACTTGGTAAAAAAATATAAATCACAGGTTAATACTGCAAAGATGTAAGCAATCACATGGGCGTGAATATTGTTTTCAAGCGATAGCTTTCTTTAACTACTTTGGCCACTTTGGACGGCTGGACACAAAGAGGATGCACCTTAACCCACAAGCAGACAGTGAATACATTAGACTATATAAAGGCAAGGAATTCGTCGTTACAATGTTTCTCGTTAGTATGCTTAAAACTGGTACATTATTAAATTTACTGTACACAGCTGTGTTGTGGCGATTTTGGCCACAATTTTACAGCAAAGCTGTTATTATGGTCAAGGTTTGCCGCGTTTCGTAGATAGAAAATTATCATTATCATGAACTGGCACACGCTCAATCACCACCAAAGCAATCTGTACAAATGGTTAAAAAGAGAAGCTGAAATGTAGTGGGATTTGCCCAATTTCTGTGGCCCATATGTGCTATAGAAAATTTACAGCAGAGCTGTTATGATTGAGGTTTGTCGTATGTTGCAGATAGAAAATTATCACCATCATGAACCAGCCCACGCTCAATCACCACCCAAGAATACTGTACAGATGATTAAAAAGAGAATCAGAAACATGCCCACCAGCTCTGCTGTGACTCAGCCTTGCGCAACTGAGAGCAAGCTGCGCTAATCTTTTTTTAAACAAACCATACTTTCGAGCTCCTTTTAAACTAGCCTTTATCGCAGAAAGACAGCAACCGAAATGAGGAACTGCAGTGGACAAGACCATCCATTCACTAACCTCCATTGTGGACTTCGGATCCGTGAAAACGGGAAGCAGCAGAGGAATGACCTCACTGTGGTTGGATCCTGCGTACGCCAGGCCCAATCTGCAACATGTACAAAAGTTCGGTGATGCCTAAAGGAATATTCAGATGCTACAACAATATCCTCAGATGTCATTTGCAACATTCTTATACCGTGGACTGTGGGAGCATGTGACATGGTATACAGTTGAACCCCTTTATAAGAGATATGCACTGGGGAGCAATTCTTGTCTTTTATATGAGGTGTCTCTTATAAGCAGGGCACCACGTATGCATATTCTTATCAAACGTACTTAACTGCAGGCACACTGGTGTCTCTTATACCCATTAGTCTCTTATATCAGTGCCTCTTATAAAGGGGTTCGACTGTAGTAACAATGCATGTGACATTGCGTGGGAACATGTGACACTGTTACTATACCATGTCACATGCTTGAATGTTCACAGCAGGCAGTTTGAAAATCACAGTGTTGTGCAGGAGCAAAAAACAAAATAAAGGTAACTAGAAGTAAAACAATGACTGCAGAGCCCTAACAATACAGCAGATTGTGAAAAACCAGCTTCTTACTGCAGGTTTAATGAATGACAAGGATTTGCACCGGTACAGTAAAAAAGCAATGCCGTGTAGTCTTTCACTTTCACTTTGGGTAGAAACTACTGTCTACGCGCAGTGAACACTGCAGTACACACTATACAGTTGAACCCCTTTATAAGAGATTTGCACTGGGGAGCAATTCTTGTCTTTTATATGAGGTGTCTCTTAAAAGCAGGGCACCACGTACGCAAATTCTTATCAAAACATACTTAACTGCAGGCACACTGGTGTCTCTTATACCCATTAGTCTCTTACATCAGTGCCTCTTATAAAGGGGTTCGACTGTACCACAGAAATGAGCTTCGTCTGCCCCAGTGGTGTAGTGTTTACGGTGCTCGGCTGCTGACCCGAAGGTCGCGGGTTCGATCCCGGCTGCGGTGGTCGCATTTCCATGGAGGCGAAACGCTAAGACCCATGTACTGTGCGATGTCAGTGCATGTTAAAGAACACCAAATGGTCAAAATTTCCGGAGCACTCCACTACCCTCCTAATTATATCATGGTTTTGGGACGTAAAACCCCAACAATTATTATTTAGAATTGAGCCTGATATGTATAGCCTGTTTAAAACAGTGCTCACAGGTCATAATGTTCAATTACACGGAATTAGTGTTGTGTCTACACTTATATATGAGTTGGACAGTCTATTCAACACACTACATCCTGTAGCATCAAATCACTGTCACACACAAAGAGAACAGAAACCAATTACCCAAGGATGGATCCAATCCTCATAAGCATGGTGTTGTGAAGAACGTAATCACTCAGAAGAGCGAGTGCAGGGTCGCATTCATTGCGCACACCACAGTTGACGATGCCACAGGCTAGGATGGCGCCTGCCTGCAACGGTAAATGTACACGGACACTTCAGTAAAAGTTGATGGGCCGATGGACATCATTAAGTCTACAGCAGACAAACGATGAAAAGCAGATGGGTGATAACAGGACACCACAGGCAGCAATCCAGTTGGCTTCCATTAATTTGAGGCTCACGAGACCAGTGAAATGGGCCTATTCAGAGGGCAGAGTTATCCAGTAGGCAAAAAGAGTAAAAAAAAGCGCCACTGGTTCATTAGGCACTATTTGCCCACATTGTAGTGTGTCCCGAGTCAGCAGTGCATGCACTTACATTTTATGGGCTCAAAGTAGACAACATAAAAATGCCACTGGAAAGCTGAGGCTGCATAAAATTCAAATGTGCACCGATTTTTTTTTTTTTTTCAGCAAGAAAAATGAAACATTTTCCCCATTCTGGCAATAAGAAAAAGATGAAACCAACATAGTTGAACTTTATTCAATTAAATGGTAAAGCCAGTGCTCACATTTCCAAGCGGTGAATGACTGAATGATCACTCGGAACAATATGCATCAACTTGGCACCAAACCTATCTATGGCCACCAAGACTCAACGGTGCAGAGCTGATTAGCCAAACAACTTAGAGCAGTGTGGCTGGCACAAAAATTTGTACTCGTTCTTGTGATAGCTGCTCACAACCTATCACTGAAATGTCGTTTCCAATTCATTGTCCGCATTAGAACACTTGATTACGTTGGAAAACATGCATACGAACTCGGCTGACAGTAAAGCAGCGCTTGCATCTGCAGCTGACTAGGCAGCATCTCTCGTATGCACACTTGCCATATTCATCTCTGTGCTTATTGCAATGACTAGCTGGGTTAGTAAGCTTGTGTGCAATCCGAAAGCTCCCAAATGAATTTGTGCAACACAGCCTAATCTGCCAATGTCACACAGTCTAGGCTTCGTGCACCATCTGCCCTCTGAATCACAGGAACTGCATGTCCCACATATTTAACCCTTTGAGGGTCAAAGACGTACATGTGCGTCATCTGCTCACAGCCACAAGACAAACAAAGACGTACATGTACGTCACTGCTTGTATATTTAAAATGCGTGCCTTTTTCAATCATTTCTCTTACTTGGCATGTGCTGCCACAAAGTGGGAATATATGGAATTTTTTCCTTGTGCCGATATCTTTCAGGATTTTTTTTTATACATTTACTACAGCGGTGTGCCAGCTAGTTTCGGTTTTCGGCCGGTTCCCGCTTTTTGCATTCGAATAACTAATGGCTTTCCGGCTTAGAATCTTTCAAAAGGTGACCGATTTGTTGCTCTGTCGTTTATTTCTCCCCGGTATGCAATTACGCCTGTTTTCTGTGTTCGTGCAGGCACTGACTGACATAAACAATGTCGCTGTGGTTGCGTTTCCTGTTTCGGTGATACGCAAAAACCGTTTACGTCTCATTGGCGATAAGACGAAGGATTATTATAGGTTTTGGACCTGTTTTCGCTTTCCGGACATGCTCACAACTGCAAAGCCTTTTTCAGTGCGCTCACCCATGCAGTTCACTTTTGCTATGGAAGTGTGCGCCAGTTTTTCTGCTGCAAGAGAATCTAGCGGTGATTCCTCCCAATCAGAATCTGATTCAATAAATGTCAGCCTGTTATACGAGGAATTACTTTTGAGTAGGGGTGTGCGAATATCAAAATTTTCGAATACGAATCGAATACGAATACATAGCTTCGAATACGAATCGAATATCGAATAATCAAGAGACGCGATTTTTTTTTACCTGTAATCTTTTACTTTACCATATATTTATGTTGAAAACAGTTCACTTGTTTAGTGCACAAAAAAATGTCACCATCTGGACCAGCTAGGAAGCATATGACTGTAATGATTGAGCTTGTGACTGCGATGTCTTGAGTTGAATTCACGTGTTGAACAAACTTTTTCTGTCATTATTTTTATGTGGTAACACTTTAATACAAAAAACAAATAAAATAAAAATCTTTTGTAGCTGCCATGATTAGTGAGTACGAGGCTGCTGGTTTGATACCTGCCATGACAGCCGTATTCTGATTAGGTGAAATTTAACAGTTAACGCCCGTGTAAGTGATTATTAAAGCACCCCAGGTGGTCACAATTCATCCTGGTTCCCACACTATCAGTTTTAGCTCGTACGACCAAAAGATTTTATCGTTTTCGTTTTAATTTTCGCCCCCCTGTTCTCACCGGTCGAGCGACGAAGGCAAACAGGAGTACTTGGGGCGTCTTTCGAATACACAGTGATACTCGTTATCTGGCTTGCTTTCGTTCCCTTTCTCGAGAAATGCGCGCTCACCGTTTTCCGATCGAGTGCTCCGTCACGCCGATAGCCGCACGATCGTAACCAAGAAGTACCGGGCGCGCGGTGATAACGCGAAGAAGGCACGCGAGATAGATGATTATTGATGTGTGACAGAAAGACGCCCCAAATATGCCTTTTCGTTAACGGAGCCACAACTCGCGGCGGCGAGGGCACTATTTTGCCGCACTGCGACCGCCTTCGGCGCACTGGCTGCCGGCGGCAGTGAACTGCTGTTAAAAACACAGCGAGATCGCAGCAACGGTGTAACGGAAGATTGATTGCAGAAGACGCTGCCGCGAGAGTTTGATGCGCGTACGGCGGATTCCCAAAAGCGCTGTCGGGAACGCAGCTGTACTACGCATTAACTGCCTCAAATCTCCGTCCGTCGCCTTACGTGCGCCGCCGTTAGCAACAGAAAAATATATGTGATGACGCCATTGTAACGTTACCGAAAGTGCATGGCCTTTTCTTTGTTTGCCATTGCGCGGAAAAACACTTCAGCTTTTTCGCATGACCATGCGCTACCATCAAATCATTTCGGAACTATGTACATGCTGAAGTAGCGGCACAGCTGACGGACGACTCGTCAGGCTTTCTTAGACGCGTGCGCGTACGTTTGTACGGCGATCCATTAGCGAAAACTGGTGCAGCTACACATGAAACGCGTTACCTGCTGTATCGCACGTCGAGCTGAGCGTCCCCAGTTAGTTGCGTGCAGTGCGTCGCCTACTATCTCACTCCGTAGGCGCCGCTCGCTGTAACGTACGCGGCATTAGCCCTTGCGTAGTGACATTTTTTTTTTCTTCGTGCTCGCTCAGCACCGAACCGTACAAAGGGGCGATGAGTATTCTGTCGGGCCAATGCGGTCTCGGCGAGTTGCCTTCATTGCTACGAGCGATATGCACTTTATTGAGGCGGTTCCGCGCACAAGGGCGCGGCAGCGAACGGCGTGTTCGATACAAGTACGCTTACACGAGCGGTAACAGCGCTAAACCGCAAAGCCACACGTACCGCCGAGGAGGCAGTTCATGATTTAGATTCTTTAAGATTTTATCGTTGGTTTGTCGCGATGACGTGCCGGCGCGTTCGTCGGTAGCCGTCATCACGCTCCCGTGTGTTTCCGTGCAGGCATCATCGCACTCGCGCCGAAGTCTTAGTAATCGCTGCATAATCTACTGTTGATGCGCTGTTACCGTAAAGGCGCCAAATCGGAAGTTCTTCACAGTAACATATGTGACCGAATATTCATAAGGATCGAATATTCGAGTTAGTTCGAATATTCGAATTTTTCGAATATGTGGTTATCGAATCGAATACGAATATTACGAATGCAATATTCGACGAATATTCGAAACTTTCGAATATTCGCACACCCTTACTTTTGAGTTAAGGCCCGGATGTTGATGAGCGAGCAACATGTCAAAAGCATGCGCGGTGAGACAATGTTGACTGGATAAAAAGTGGTTTTTCTCCCCTAGTGTTTCCGCTTAACGCGACTTCATGCACGTATTTATGTACGTCTGTGAACTACACAGACGTTTATTTTAACACATATAGGTTTTTTTTAGAATTTATCTTGCTGTTACTCACGAACACAAATAACTTTTTTGTCACTAAGATCACCCCAGAAAAATTTGACAATTGTTTTTCTCAAATAGATTCATCTGAAGAATTTAATTCAGTAATAAAAAAAATACACAATTCTGGGATGCATTTAGCGAAAAAAATTGACCCTCAAAGAGTTAATTGCACGGTGGCCATATATTCACCTGCTTGAAGCTTCAACAATCCCGCTACTCATTGTGAATGTTAGCATTTCGTCGAAGTGCTGCACTTATTAAACATACGTAAACGAACTGGCCATACTGTTAGGTGTTTTAGGAAAGAGTGAAACGGCGCGTTCTGGTAACACGAGTGTTTTTATGCTTTATTTGGGACCAGTACATATCACCAAATCAGACTACCATGAGACAAAAGAACACAAACCTTGATGTAGTCTTCTGTTGAGTAAAGGTACTTGTCGATCTGTGCAAGCCCTCCATCAACATTCCACAGCAGAATTAAGCCCAGTGATGCTGTAGCACTAAACATGCCTGAAAAAAAAATACAATACAACTTGAATCGGACTTGTCTTAAGTTCAATTGTTACAGGTTCATAATCGCAGAAACGGCACAAAACAAGATGACTGATGCAAGTCCGTGTGCAGTGAAACTTTGTTAGTTTGAATTGCAGGGAGATTGTATACATCTCTGAATAAAACAGAGTTTGAATCAGGTGGTCACTTTTATAAAGCACCTGATGATTTGTGCGGCATCAAACACAAGTGCAGAAAAAAGAAATGACCTAAGAAACACGGATGTTTTGTTGGAAGTCTGACCATTTTTAGGAAAAGGTCGCAAGGACCAGCGATAAATCCTTTTCATTGTGATCGTTAGCTAATTTTTGGTCGATTTTGGTTCTTAGAGCTTGAATTCAAGAAATTATTCTCTCTCTCTAGATGCATATAATTTTGCCGAGACTAGTAGTGCAGTTGTAATACTTCCTCAAAGTGAATTAAGTGATTTGGGATTATAGAGTTCACAATACGAAAAATGCAAGCCGAAGTACAACAGGTGCTTGTACTGCTCATTCTTATTTCTCTTTTTTGTACTGCTTCTGCCAAGATGAGCAGTTCCTACTTTATTCAGTTCTTGCCTACAACAATGTACATAATGCAGCAATTTGCCAAATACCTTTATGGCAAAGCCTTACAATTGTGTGTAGGTGTCATGAGGCTTTTATGACAGCAACAAGACAGTTGCACAATTTAAAAAAACCTGCGTCTTACGCACAGCTTTAACTTGATCCATCCACAGAAAAGCAAGACAACTTTGTCCAAATGAGGTACGGCAACAATATGATATACCGTATTTACTCGCATAATAGGCGCACCCCCCAGTTTGGTCGCGAGAAATCAGATTTTTTTTATTTCCGCGCATAATAGGCGCACCCCCCAACTTGGCCTTGATCAGTAGACTGTTCCGTATTTGTGCGGTTGCAATTCGACGCCCTCTTACGTTAACTGAAGCGAGGAAAAAGAAAAGACAAAAGACCATGGCAGCGTTGTGCCAGCTCCGCGGGCTCGGCAAGTCAGGAGGGCGTCGGCGTAACCTTTGCACCGACGCCGGCCGCGCGCGCTCCGCGTGGAACGTGCGATCGCGTCCTCATCAAGTGCGCTTTGAGTTTCCTGTTAGGAAAAGCGCGTCGTTATCGCGTTTGCTACCTTGTCCGCAAATTTAAAAGCTTTTCGGCTTTCCGATGCGAGCTTTGCCTTTGCTGCCGCTACGCGGACTTGCACAAGCTCGGCGGACTATTGTCGCCGTTGATTTCCCGTCCGCGAACCTAAACATTGTATCACGCGCGCTGCTCTTGGATCAGTGCTTGAGTGCGATCTTTACGACGCCCAATCTTCATTTTGTCTTGTACAAATTTCCCGCGACAACACGCCGAACCGGCTAGGCCTAATCCGCGTTGGTTGCATTTCGGTGGCGGTCGCGGGCGATCAAAGTTGCGGTTTTATACGGAATCAACGTCTCTACTTGAAGGAAAGGGGGGCATGGTTGGCGGTTGTAACACTAGTGTTGTGGCTCGCGATTCGATTGCAATGTCTTGGATATGGGTGCGAGCCCGTGAAATCGATCGATCGGTACCGTGCAGCGCACAAAATTTCGGTCCTGATATTCACATAATCTAGGTGGCCTGAAATGTAATTGGCAAATTTCCGCGTAGTTTCTTTTTCCACGTTCATTTTGTTGACAACGCGAGTCTTTCTATGTTAATTTTTGGAAATTTGAATGCTTGTAAGCACACGGCATCGCATGCCTAGATTCTCGGACACGCGAGACTGCATGCTCAACACGTTTTGCGCTAGTGTAGCCTATGAAGAAGGTTGTTTCGGCTGTAGTGCGAATATTGGCGATTTCGGCGACTTTCGTTATCAGCGGTCTAGGCTGTAGTCGGAAATGAAATTTCCGGAAAATTTTTCCCCGCGTAATAGGCGCACCCCGAACTTGGAGCCGGATTTTATGGAAAAAAAGTGCGCCTATTATGCGAGTAAATACGGTATACTATATGCAGGTGGAGCTAATCCACTAGAGAGATAACCACAATGCTTTCACCTTCGCACATTTACAGAGTGAGCGTACAGAAAAGAAACACACGTGAAAGGGGAAGCAGGAAATGCCTAAGGGAAGAGTGTATGTACCATGTTCTTTGTTCTTGTAAAGCCACTTGTTTCCATCTTCCATGAGCAGCTTATCTTGGCCAAAAGCAGCATTGACAAACCCGTTGACAAAGCTGGATGCCAGATTCTGTCGGGCAGAGTCCACACTGCCGCCAGGCCCGAAGGATGGCCCTACATCAGATGTAAGCAAGTTAATATCCACAAGCGAATAAAAAAGAAGAGTAATACTACTGCAAGGAAAAACTTACAGCCAAAGAAAGCTAGAATGTGGGAGATGATGAAACATGAGGACACATGTGATAAAAACACAAATACATGATGCACGTATTGCAGGTTCTCCATGCCAAGAGTTGCCAATTTAGCCTGGGAGAACCCACTGGGTTCCAGGCTGATGTAAAAGCTAAACGCCATTTGAGAGACACTAGGCTCCCAGGTTCTCAGTTTTGGAACACTGGTGTAAGGTGTTTGTAAGGAACTAGCATGCTGCTGTGTTGCATGAAATTCCGCCACAATATAGACAAGCTGCTACAGAACCAACGTTGCACAAATGACATTCACAACTCGCTCCCATGATAAACAATATGCTTAAATAATCTATGAATAGCTTATGAACTGTTATACACGCAATGCGCAAAATACTGTACACATGATCCCAAATAAAGTGCGATTCTTTGGGCAAAAGGATGCAGAACAACATGACGCAACAATTCGGTAAAGCAAAGGTGACCATATTTACGTGTATTGTCAAGGTGGGACTTGTAAATGTCCTCGGGAGTCTTTGGCTCGGTGATGTCCAACTGCATTGAGATAGTGGCAAGAACAACCGAAGTTTAAACAACAAAGCAAGACTATGTGCAGACATCAAAGGCATTTCCATGAAAACTTGGATCGGCTGCAGAATTTCAGTGTTGAGAGCTAAGGTGTCTTTGAACAAAAATGTAGCAATGACCGTAATGGTGAAACTTATTTACAATGATCAAGCGAGAAACCTTGCTGTCATGAACTTGCCTCTCGAGCCAGACCCATGAAGTGGTCGTTGAGTGCAGAGTTGGAAACAATGTCTGAAAGGTCTTCGTAGTTGGCAATAGCTTCATTAGGCTTCAGAAACATTTGTTGTCTACCTAGCATGAATGCCATCTGCTTGAGGATGTCCCTGTAACAACGATGACAAAAATGTGCCTTCAGGCAACCATGACAACAAAAAGGCAATTTCAAAAATAATGTCAAAATATCGACAAGTTGTCACTGCTTATGCAGTGACAACTTTCAAGCTGTCACTTCGTCTTCGCAATATAAGGAGGTTAAGCAATGGTTCATTCTGCTATTTATGTTTTGCTGCTACAGTGGACGGGAAGTAATAACAGTGAATTTGGATCAAAACAGGTGGCCTGGGCACTGCCATGTTACATAATCATGGCTATCAGTAGTAGCCACCAGTACTAATGTAGCCGTAGGTTGGCAGAATATGCGGACACTCGCTCAGACATTATCAGCACGAACTTACAATGATACTCATATTTACCAGCAGACACTCATGTTCGCAGTCACTTCCACTCGCACTTACCGGCACCCACTCATACTCTATCTCATGCCTGTGAAGCTAGTGAATTGGGTACCAGTTAGGGTACTTGTGAATGAGTGTCATGGGTCACAACATTAAGTTTACAAATGCTCACCAGTACTTTAATTGCGTGCTCTGCTTGAAAGATCTGCCCTCACTTCATGATCGACAATTATGTACAAAGACAGCACTTGCAGAAATGCATGGTTAAGCCTACACTGGCTCTTGCTGGTATATTTCTCATAATGATATTGCGGGGTGTGCCATGCAGGTGACTTAGTGTATTATTCAGAGGAGCTCTTTTTATCTTTAACTAAATTTTGCTATAATAAACTTCCGTCCCACTGTTACCAAATGAGCGAGCCTCCAATGTATGCGGCTCCTTAAGGTATGCAGCCAAGTGTTGGAAAATTTTTTTTTTAATGCGATTAGCACTAGAGACTATTAATCTATTATAAAGCACACCTGTTTATCCACATGCGAGCATTATAAAGCAAGTCCAACTTTCTGCTAATTTTCCATAATTAAAAATTTCATTAAAGTAGGCCTTATGCGAACACTCCCAACTCAAATTCCACTCATTAACAAAACCTAATTTTTTGTAGGGAATAAAAGAAGCTTTGACCAGTGCAATGAACGCAAACAAATGAGATCAGATGAATAATAAAAACATAGCCAAAAAAATTGTGCACTAACCCTAGGGGCAGCTTCGTTTAACAGGCAGCCATATAAAATCATTTGGCACCATTTTGCTTATTGATGTTAACTGCACACCCACTAGTGTGATAAGGAAGTGCGGAAAGTTGTAATGAAAAATCCTTATTAGCAAAAAAGTTACGATTGTTCACGTACAGAAAAATGCCCCAAAAAATGTAAGTTCTGAGAAAATCAACAATGATTTGAAACGGGTGCAGTGCTTACACAAGGTGATCAGGAACACTCAAACCCTCGATATTTGTAGCCAGTTCCATCTTGGACCTTACTGCTGTGTGCCTCTGTTCGAGCAGCAACTCGTCATTTTGTTTTGTTTTTTTAGCTTCCTTTGCAGCATCAGTGTCATGACGAGATGCTTTCGCGATAGGGGGGGCCGATCATTGTCAGGCAGTCTTTTGCAGTGTAGAGGCCACGCTTGATGCCAACTTCCTTCAAAACATCAAATGTGCTCCTGTTGCCATTATCTAAATGACACACAGCATCACACAAAGCAAATTAGATGATTGAGAGGCTCACGTGCATGTCCTTGAGTGTAAACAGCACATGTACGATGTTGTGTGTTCACCTGGTCAGACGTTTATACTTTAATGATTTAAAATGATCAGTTGACAATGTTATAAGAGCATTATTATGTGTTTGCACTTGATATGACTGTTAAATAACCAACAATATACTACCCGTCGTAGATGTGATGACTTGAGCTACGGGAAGGGGCCGTTGATTACGCGCACAGTACGACTGTGTGCGGCTGGACCCGGAGCTAGGCTTCTGCACCAGCCGTGCATACAGCGGACCCCTTCAGTATCTTAAGGAAACTGTATAGACAGAGCAAAAAAGTGGGGGCGCGCTACGGATCAGAGACAAGAGCAGAAGACGACAACACAGGCGCATGTCGACAACACAGGCGCATGTCGTCTTCTGCTCTTGTCTCTGTTCCGTAGTGCGCCCCACTTTTTTGCTTCGAGAATGAATCGGTACCAACTAGCCCAAATGGCTGTTTTGCTACATTGTATAGACAGAAACTGTGCAGCAAGATGATATTTAACATGACCAAAAACTAAAAAAGTGGCATTTTGAAAAAAAAAAATTTGCTTTTTCCACTTGGCCTCATACATTAATGAGGTCAAGAAACAGAGAAACTTACACATCAGGGCATTTCATAAATATAACTTGTATGGCTTCTTGCTCGTTCAGTTGCATGGCCAGACGCAGGGCTTCAGGGTAGCGCTCGTACTTGAGAAAGATCCCCATGGCGGTCTTCAGGAGGTTAGTGTTTTCTGGCTCGGGAACATAGGGTACACAGCTGCAACAGAATAGAACACTTTGCGTTATTGGGATACTATTACCACGAAATACAGACCAAATGCCCCCCACCCGTGCAAGCGCCCCCCTCTTATAAGCCAACGAATTCGTGCTTTCGTACACTACCGAGCGAAATGAGTAAAAAGTGCCTTTGGGTCATTAAATGCATGTGACACCGCTATTACGGCACCACTGAGAAATTATTGCAGCTAGGTGTTTGTAGCAGACTCGTGCACAAAACACCAAAACTAAACTTCGAACTCTGGGCGGTTTGGGACCCTTTAAAGGGAAGCTGAGGAGGTTTTAGAATTAAAAATACTTTGTGGTTAGCAAGGACAGACATTACTGTCGACAATGTCATAATTTTTCAACAGTTGTTGCAGCAGGAGCTTTGGGATATGCGAAAGAGAAGTTCATCTTGCTCTGCCCACGTCATCTTCAGTTCCTTTGGCAGAGCTGTGCTGCACTCCGACAGAAGGTTACTGCGGCCCACTGGTCTAAACTGCGAGTTCGCTGTTTACGTGACGAAGGCTCAAGCAAGTAGAGCGAAGCTAACAGTTCTGCAGCTGAATTACGATATCTGGAATAATGACAAACTGCTGAGTGCTACGTCAACAAGCGCCTCTCTTATCTTCAACCATGGCCTCCGTGATTAACTCATGACATGCCGTTGCCGGAGCTAATCGAGGAGGCCATGCTTCAGCAGTGCTGCTGTTGCAGATAACGCGGCATACCGAGGATGACATCACTGCATTCGCTCAGCATATCAAAAAGCCCTGTGGCCACAGCCTCTGTTTTTTGCCAAAAAGTGCTATTTGTGTTCACTTTTGAGAACTCTCACATCGCTTTTCGAATTCAGCAAGGATTAAACTGTCCTTAAAGGCTCCAAAGTCATTTTTCTCTCTAAAGTGCTTCAGCTTCTGTTTAAAGCGTCCGTGCTATAGTAGTTGCAATAGCATAGTGCATTTGGATGTATGTTTCATCAAGTTTATGCTGTTGTGTGTTGCATGATTGTGGCTTCATACTGATGGCATCCTCAACTGAGAAGTCAGGATATTTCATGCAAGTGAAATGGAACACGCTAGGACACTAAGCTGCTACAGTAAAAGCTCGTTAATTCGACTCTCGTTAATTCGGAAAATCGGTTAATTCGGACACGTCATCTGGTCCCTGTAAATATACGCGTCACTCTATGAGACTGGGCGCTCGTTATTTCGGACAGATTTGACCGCAAATCGGATAATTCGGCGACTTTCGGGCCGCTGGCGGGACTCGAAAATGAAAAAGGAACAATTCGGAACAAAAGCGAAGCTCAAACGCAGCATCGCCATGGACATCAATTATCGACTTGGCTTGACTTGAGACTGGTTGAATGCCTTTTCTTCGCGTGTAGGGTTAGCGGTGCCATTTAGTTGCTTTGTGCCCGTTGGTGTGCTGCATCGTTGAACGCCGTTTTATCGAGGAATGGTTCAGTACGGCTCCTTTAGCTTAATCGTTGCTGGTGCTTTAGTGCTGAGTTCTCGTGTGACCGCACTCTCCGCCGATGGCAACGCCGGCGAAGCGGTCCAAGTACGAGGCCCAGGACTTAACCACCAAAGTAGAAATTTTGCGTGCCCTGAAAAATGGGCTCTGCCGACTAGAAGTGATGAAGAGGTTCAGTGTTAAAAGAAGTACTCTTGGCACATATGTTGTAGCCAGACAGGCCCCCTCGTACCGTGAAGAAAGCCGCGGAGGCCCTCGTCGTCCTTGAAGAATTTTGTTTTAGCACTGCAGACAGCATGCGAGCTACTGAGCACCTTGAATGGCTCAGAAAAATTGTGTCCACGCGAATTTCTGCTCGAAAACAGACAAGCATCCGCGATTATTTCGTAAAGTAAAGGTATGTTGAAAAAACTATTGCATTTATTGTGTTTATTTCGACCATTCGATAATTCGGACATTCGGTTAATTCGGACATTTTTTCCGGTCCCTAGAAATCCGAATTAACGAGCTTTTACTGTATAACTAACCAGTAGACAAACAAACAATCAAAGGTGAAGCAGATCACATTACTGCTAGGCATAGTTCCTGTCTATGCTTGATCAATAGGCAATATACCTACGGGTGGGACAGCATCTTATTGCACCTGCACTGTCGAAACACATGCATTACAAACTTCTTTGCGAAAAAAATTGTGCTTTCAATTGCAACTTTTTTAAATCTGTGTTTCATTTACTACAAACTTCAGGATACAACAAATGGATGCCGCGTCATGCTCAGGTTCGTTATAAACGGGCTCGACTGTATTGCGGTTTTGGTTCAACTTACACAAGAAATTGAAAATGTAGCACTTTGGTGCAATTGGCGCACCTGTACCACCCCTGAATGCCCTGGCACGCACCTTGTAAGGTACAAGCAGACTCTTGGGAAGGCCTCCTTGTCAACATATTCCTGCAGCAGCTGCAACTGCTCGATCTCCATGAGCAGGTCACAAGCCTCTGCCTCTGCGTTATGCGCCATGTGATACGGCACAATCTGCTTGGCCAGATCGAGCAGGGCCTCTCGCCTATCTTCACCAACTTCCACCCATTCCTGGGCAATCTCGCCAGCCAAATGCCTGCAAACATTGACATATCAGCATAAATTTGAAACAGCATAGACTGGAACATATGGTACATGCGTAGTCCCGCAACGAAGTTTGCTGCAAATGATAGTTTTCGAAAAATGAAAAAAGATTGCTCACCGCACATATTCGTGGCCCCAGGAACCAATCTCTTCTCGTGATCCAAGAAGTCTGTACTTGAGGCATTCCCGATCCTCACTGATGGTCATCGCCAAGATGGATACGATGTCCGCACAAAATTTCTGTCAAACAAAAACCACTTTGTAGTCAACACTGGTGATACTGGGCAGCAAATGTACTTTTTGCACTCTTGACCCTTTGAGGGTTTTTGCTGTACATGTATGGCGTTGCCTGTATGTTTATAACGCGCGCCTTTTTCGATCATTTCTCTTGATTGGCATGTGCTGCCTTCCTTGGGGAACAAGTGGAATTCCTTTCATGCGCCGATGTCTCCCTGTTTTTTTGTTTTTTTTTTCCCTTTCCAAAGCCGGCACGGTGGCTTTCGCTTGCGCATCCGAATGAGCGCACGCGGTGCGGCTGGTTTCGGTTTCATTCCTTCAGGTGGTTATCGCTTCTCAAGCACGCAAAGCTGATGGCTGTCTGGTTTCTAATCTCTCAAAGGGTGACCACTTGTTACTCTTTCATTTATTGCTCCCTGGGGCGCGATTACATCTGTTTCCGTGCAGCACTAAATTACACTAACGATGCCGCTGTGGTTGCGTTTCCTGTTTTGGGGACTCTGAAAAACCTAACGCTGTCTCGTTGGTGATAAGACGAAGGATTATTATAGCTTTTTCACTCATTTTTGCTTTCAGACAGGCGCACAACCACAGTTTTCTTCCATGCGCTCACTCACGCAGAACTGACATCCAATGAATCAGAATCTGATTCATTGGATGTCAGTTCGTCAGACGAGGATTTACTTACGAAATCAGACTCCGATGATGATGGAGCGAAATCTCTAAAGCGTCCGCGGTGAGACGATCCAGATCGGATCAAAGGTGACTATTCCCCAGTGTTTAGGTGTTAGAGCAGAGACATTTTTTTTACTGGAAAAGTACTCTGGTGCACTTATTTCTGTATGTCTGTGAGCTATGTTTAATACAATACATAACTTTTATTTATAAAAAATCGTATAAGTGTTTTTTTTTTAGGATTTTGCTTGATGTTACTATGAATAAACCATGTGTATGTAACAACAAAAACGATTTTTTTTTGTCATTTTATGGTCACGCAAAAAAATTAGACAATTTTTTTTTGAAATAGGATCGTCTGACAATTTATTTCAGCAATAAAAAAAATAACACATTTTTCGACTGCATTGCAAAAAATTCGACCCTCGAAGGGTTAACTGATATTTTTACAGTGCTGAAGGAACCTAGTGGCAGCCAGCAAAGTAGTGTCGAGACTGCAGTCTACAATTCATTGGTCGAAAGCCATCGACAAATGCAGCAATTCTCCCTCATACGCTGCTACTGTTTTTCCACCGTGGCGCAGTTTCTCTAGTGGCGCAATTCGCAGACTGCGCAGTTCGTAAACAGTAACAGTAAAAAAGAAGCCCCTCATACCAGGCAAAATGCATTGCAGATCGCGAGAATTTTAAGATTTATTCCCCTTGTACTGCCATTGCTCTTGACAGCATTATGCGCGCAAGCGAAGCCGCGCTAAACTGTACTGTTGCGCTATGTGACAGCCGAGATCACGTGCAAAGATGGCATGTGACAAAGTTACTCAAGGACTCATGCAGCCCGAGCAACGTCTACAAACGGAGCTGAACTACTGAACAGAAAACTTCGCGGAACTTCCACGGATTACTAAATGCAACATGTCCAGTTCGGCGACTGTACATTTTACTTGCACGCATTGCGTGGGGTAGTCTAACACATGTCAGACCCAAATGCCATCATTTCCTCAGCAATAAGCAGGCAAAATGACAAGAATGCGTACAAACATCGATGATGCTTCGAGCTTAACGAGAAATCGCCCTTTCAAAACACTGTCACACATCCGTGCTTTCTATCACATTGAAACCATAATTGATTCCGTAAATTGAAAATCCTTTCACTTCATTTGGGGCCCCAAAAGAATCATGCACTGTTAACTTTCTGAAAGACTAACCGTTTTATCAAACTTGTCGCCTTCGCACACACGCACTTGTATACAACGCAGCCGTAGCTGACGGAGAGACGATTCGTAGCACGCCAGTTGAAACTGAAGTGGCTGCAAGTCGCCACTCGTGGCACAAGGCGATGCATTGGTGCCATAGAGTTTCCCAAAATCAACTAGAGGGAACTCTGGTGCTGCAGTCATTCAGCCACCATGGGAATGATTGGTAGTACACAGATTTGCCTAATCTTCGTGCTGGCGGCTTCGAACGCACTTGTGGCTTCGTTTATTTTTGTGTTTTCATGCTTGTTTTGGATAAAAAAAGAATGGACCATTCTGAACTTCGCGAACTAATTTGAATTGGTGAGCCTAAAAGGTTAAGGTGGTGAAGTGCAACTGCTGAACATTTGCCGATTGTCGTCTTGCGACAAAGTGGCTCCAGGCCACACGAAGCCAAACCGAGCCGAAAGAACGCAGATTAGACAAATCCACGTACTACCCATCATTCCCATGCAGGCTGAAGTGACGTGCGTTCCAGCTCCCATAGACACTAGAGCCAGAGTTCCCTCTAGTGTATTTATAGGAAACTATGATTGGCGCAGTGGACTGTTGCGCCACCTGTAGGTGCTGCACGTTTCCCATAGAGTTGCAATAGCGACGGCAACCATCTTAAACTAACATTACCTCACAGTTTCGTTCCGTACTGCACTACTAATTTCTCGACGCAATTACGGAGATTACCAGGACCAGAAGAAGAAATGCTTATCGAACATATATTCGCAGTGGCGAACATATGCCGCCGACGGCATTATCGTAGGTTGAACCACTTTGACTGAACGCTGACAAGTGAATCACAGTAGCTTTGACAGGCTCACCTTCGTTTTTTCATCGGTGATCTTTTCGTAGACCTCCTGCAGCGTCTTGTAGTGGGGTTTGAGGAAACTTCAGAGGCTTCGGCACCGACGTCATCGATGTGGTCGAGGCCTTGATCTGAGTTCGGAGGCTCTCGAGAGCGTTGAGGTACAGCGAAGAATCATTCTCCTGTCAGTGCAAATGGGTAGCGTGTTACGCGAGCGCGAAGGAGAAATAAATGAGTGAGAGAACCGGTCAAGCCGTGCGACTAGCACAAAGGGAGTTAACAAACACTTACGACGAGGCGATGAACCAGCAAATTCAGATCGTCCTGAAGCTGCTTGTCTTCCTCTGTCTGAAAAGATGCAACGAGGAATGACGACCACAGTACGGCGTTCGGAATGTCGCACAACAGCGAGATGAACAATTAACGACTACGACAGACATATGCAAAAACAGTTACATGGTAACCTTTAGTACGGACGTTCGTATTAAAAAAAAAAAAGTGCATCATGAACGTGCGCGAAGTGAGACAGCAAGATTTGGAGGCCCATGTCAATGACGTGTACAGAGAACGGTTCGCGAAAGAAATGTTCTCATTTGGTGTCTAGACAGTCGTATTATGATTGCATGATTCACTCACGAGTTCCAATTCCTTTTCTGGTTCATTTTTCTTCTCCTTTGCAGGTTGTTCGTTTTCTGCCGGTGCGGCCGTCTTTTCCTTCATGTTTGAAACTCTCCAAGCCAGGCAAGGCACGTGCTGTTGCACAGGCGTGATGGGTAATTAAATGCGAGAAGTAATCTTGCTAACTAACTTAACTATGAATCAATGTATTATTTAATATTAATAAAGCTATGTAAATATCCCGGCGTGTTTTTACTCAACGTTTAAAGCTTCTTGCGTAGAACGTGTAAAACTCTCGAACCGCGGCGACACCATAATGGCTACAGTTGTAAAGTGACGTACGCTCGCGGTCTCAGGATCGTGCGAAATAATGCGCTGCAGCTAAGCACGCCGCTGTGCAACCGAGTGCACATCGCGTTGGAAAGCGTCGGAAGCGCTCGACCAAGGCGACGAGAGTCAAAGATGTAGCGCCGTCGAGCCAAGTATTTCGAAAACAGAGTCAACTACGTGGACTTGCCCAGTTTCAGTTTTGCCACAGCTCGCCGATCGCACGCATCCGATGGAAACCTTCGCCTACGCGACCTACCTCCAACACCTGATCGTCACTTTGGCGATCGTGCTTATTTTTCGTGTCATCTGGATTTTCGTCAGGATCAGACATGCCGCCGAAGCGTGCAAGATTCCTCGGAAAAAACCTGCCAAGCTGATGATTGTGCCTGGGATCAGGTAAGCGCGCCGAACCGATTAATTTCGCAATCACGCCGTACTGTCTGTGTCGTAAACAACGCACCATCGACGGACGATGCTACGTATGCATTGCCGCTCATTGCGGGGCATCGCAAGTCGCACGAACCTTTTCGTAACCAGAGTAATCTGTGCCGAGTGTTTGTGGCGGCAGGATGCGATAGGAATCGCACGTTTTACGACCGTTATTTGCTGCATTTCGCCCTTGACGACGGTCGCATAGCCCGTTTTAACGAGCCGGCGAACTCGCTACGGTGTGCGACTTCATGCCAGCAGCTGCATTTCGCACGAATACCGCTGCGCTGGCAGCGCGATCGTTGCCCTGTCGGCGTTGTTTGTTCCACGTCGGTGCTGCGTAAGCAGCATCGCGTTGTAGTGCGCCAGAACCTGTGAACTGCTGTGGTCTTTGCTGTGAACCTGCTGTAGTCTTTGTAGTTAAAACCTCTCCACCTTGTTGTGCAGGCGGCCACACGTTCGAGATGCTTAAGCTGGTGGAGAATATATCGACAACGTCGTACAGCCCACGTGTCTACGTGACGGCTACAACGGATCCAATGAGCGCCGATAAAGCCAAACAATTAGAGATGTGGAGAGTCGCATCGTCCTCACAGGTCCTTCTTCTGAGATTTCTCTCCTCTAAAAAGGACGCCACCGACGGACCTGAGGTACGGAAGCTTTACCTCGTTTTGACGATCGTAAAACGCTATTAATAAACGAAGCATCAAAGCATCATGATGCTATATGTTTGGACTCGCTAAAGTAACTGTACTGTATCACACTATCTCGCTTATGTCCCATGTGAGTCAGATAATTTTTTTTTTTTTTTTTGTAACAGGTAACTGAGGGGAAGCTTTAATGTACTGCTCTAGATGATAGTTAAGTGCGAAGTCATTCAGAGGCTGGGTAATATTATCACATGGCACTATTATAGAAGTGACACATTACAATTCTATTGCTCTTCTTTCATACACTTCATCATTGCATCATTGGTCATGAGTACAGCCTCAGTTGCATCGTTTACACTGGCCCAGCCGTCAAAATTGCCCGAGAACAGTGGGCATTGCAACGGGTTTAATGCAAGACACAAATTGCTTTTTGCTCTTGACTTCTGTGAAGCAATAGCCTAGATTAGTAGTTCCATGCACAGTTGCCAATTCCAATCCTTTTCGACAAGGCGTATTTAGATCCTGATGATTTTGATAGTGAATTACGGTGTCATATTTTGCATCTCTAGGTTTTAACACCCTTAATTGTTTTATGGCACAAGTTATTTTGTTAGCCATTTGTACTGTATGCATTATTTGTTGTTCCCTTCTGATAGCTACACCTGTTAGACATTTTCCTTCTGACGATCTTCAGTTTTCTTTGGTGAAATGTCTCGTTTCTGGTGCTGTGTTTTGCGTTGCCTTATTGCATACTTCTGCATTTTAAATAAGGGCCCTCTCGCTTGCGCCAAATGGATGGCTTTCAAGATAACTGAAAGCTTTGCTCATCCCACAACAATGCCATCTTGCCACATCACCCTTTTTCAGGCGGAAGAACCTTCCGACTATGTTGTCGAGCGCATTCCAAGGAGTCGCGAGTTGCACCAGTCCTGGCTGACAACGGTGCCAACGACGCTTTACGCACTTCTGGCGTCAGCACCCATCCTTCTGCGCCATTCACCAGATGTTGTGAGTATCCACATCCAGCAGCTTGAACATTGGAGAAAGCAAAATACTAAGCCTAGAAACCAGCTCCAGTTTTCGGTCGTCCTGGAATTCTAGCTTGCATGTTATTACCCTTTTTGAATTGAAAGAATCCAAAGAAAAAAATGTTACCACAGTTGGAAAGGCTTCTGCGGCAGCGAGAATCTTGGTAAGCCAAAATTTAATTTAATGAAGCAGTTGTGGTCAGGCTTTCGATCTTGCTTATTAGGCTTAGTCTCTTGCTCAGCCCTTGTTTTGAAGTGTATGTTGTATTGCAGAAACACGCATAAATAATATATATGCTTGTATGCGTGCATGTGTGTTCTCCCAAATAAGCAGTCTAGAGTAGCATCAATCCCACTGTCTTCTTGCATCTGTAGTGAAAGCACAGTCTTGTTCCTAGAATTACATGGTATTCTAAAAAAAAAAATAAAGAGCTGGATTTTAATGCAGGGATTCCTCTGTAGAAAAAGTGCTTGAGAGTGTCATGATATAAATGTAATTTTTATGGTGGTTTCAGTCCTTGGCTGAACTTAAATAAAATGCCTTTTAATGGGAGAGACTCGGTGTTCTTTAGGTAGAAAAATAAAAGGTGCAGAGACACTGTCGTACAAAGAAAATTTTGAAGAGACAAACAGTGCAAGTAGCCATGTTGCAGTGATGTCAGAGTTGAAAAATTTAGACTATTGTAACAGTCGAATCGCTGAGGTAGTTTCAGTGATTACACTCCTGCGCCAAAGCGCACCAAATTGGATTTACTGCGCCATGCTGACGGAATCGATGTAGTTTGCGTCAAACTGCACCAGGGTCTCTGATTTGCTGGGGTCTATCTCCAGCAATCGCACCGCCAGCAAGTCTCAACATGTGCAGCTTTACCTTTAGGGCCAGGAAAGTCACAGCTATGGACTACAGTGCTCATGCGTGCGTTGCGATTCAGCCATGACTTCAAGCACGGTGTTGACACAGCTTCTGCTGTGCAAGTAGGCTTGACAGCATAAGCGCGCTCACCGCAGAGACTCTTGACTGCTAGGCCAATCAGTGGCGATCAAGTGTGGTGGCGGTTCATCAGCTGACATTGTCTTTTCAAGAAAACACTGCTAGGCAGCTCGTGTCAAGCGCCACATGCTATGTAATTAAGGCAATATTCAATAGTAAATCAATCACTTCAACTGACTGAGCAGAAAAAAAGGCTGGCTTTCGCGTTTATACGATGCATACAGGACTGTGTGAATTTTTTTCTTTGAGGCATGGGCTAGGAGGTGCAAAAACGAAGGGGCAAACTGCAGTTGAGGAGGGTGTGCAGTCAATGTGTATGTGTTTCTTGCCACACTTTTTTCATAAGAAAAACAGCTTACCTTTTGTGACGTTGTACAGCGAAAGCTGTTGTGAGATCGCAACAGCCGATTTTGGTGACTTTCTCTGCCGCCACCGATGTCTGTAACTGCTATCACGCAAAATGAGAAAAAGATATCCAGGATCGAGTGGGATTTGAACCTGCACCCTCTGCGTGGTAGTGGAGCATTCTGCCACGCCGGTGCTTGAGACTTCTTCGCAAAAAGACCCATACAGGCGTCATGTCAGGCAGCGAACCATGTTAACAGATGTAATATAGCGTCGTAGAATAGTAAAATAACAACCAGGAGACGCACAATGCGAATTGCATAACAAGAAGGTGGTTTAAAGCTTTCCATCCTATACAAAGGGCTTAGCCACAATTCTTCATCGTCATCAGCCACAACATCAACAAAGTGCACATAATGTTTTACAGATGTGTAGCGGATACCTTGCTTCTCCGCAAAATGACGAATCATGGCATAGTGGGTGCTTCCCTGCTTCGCAAAAATTATCGTGATTTATGACATAGTGGGTAGTTGTCCAAGAAAATTTAATACAGGCTCTAGAAAGGCCGCTCTTCCAGCTTTTGTTGCGACTGTGCTGGGTGTTCTACACAGGCCTGGCATTTTTTGAAGCAATCTCTACTAATAGGCCTCTACTCAGCACTTGCATGAGTGTGTAGCTTATACTGGGGCACTTTCTTTGTTTTCAGATTATCTGCAATGGCCCAGGAACATGTGTGCCAATCGTTCTGATGTCATTCGTGCTGGCCGTGAGTTTCTTATCGATCATTGTGCATTATTGAGGCCTCCAACTTCGTGTACAGAAAATAATCTTTATGGCAGTTTAACCCTTTCAGTCCCTGTGATTCCAATTGGAATCATAAATTATGTAGGTCAGTCAGCAAGCATCTGGTAAAGATAAAGCTTTGTTCTTCCTCAAGAGCCCGTATTTAGCATCTGCCCTACATGTGGTGTCAACATGGTACATATAATAAAGGCAGGTCACGTCTGAGCGAAGAAATTACAGAAGCGGTCGTGCTGCTCGCGCATTTCGCTGAGGCAGCGTCTTCTTTCACCGTGCAGAGATAGGGCATTAATTTTAGTTCTGTGTCGGAAATTTGAATTTTGGCTATTGGACAATATGCTATCCTATGTAAATAATATTTTATGTAGTAAATGAAGCAAAAATTATGGAATGATTATTAAATAATAATTATTTGTTAAATTAATTGACACGTTAATTACTCTTCTCTGAAAAGTGTGAGCGAATAGTTTTTTAGGACTACCACGATCATGCTCATCTCAAAATGTAAGAGCTAGTTGCTTACATTGAAAATATTTAATTCGGGACTGAAAGGGTTAAATGATGTGGTATTGCATCACATAATGCTGCTAACAATGTGAATATGGTAAACTCACATAGGAATTGGAATGCAATGTAGTGAAGCCATCAATGAATTGTTTTGTGAAGCTGCTGTTATAAGACCTACTCAGGTTGAAAACACTCACGCTGGACGCATGGTAGTGATGCAAATGTAACACAGGTGCATATATTGGTGTGGCTGTTAGCATGGTTTTAACTATTGCTTGTCTAAAAACAGTACTTGGATGGTGGGTTACAAACAATTTGTTGAAGAGCTAAACATGTTCCGAAGGTTGCGTTATCTGAAGGTTATAGGTTCTGCCCCTACCTGCGGCAAGTTAATTTTTTATCCACTTTAATTCCTTTCCATTTATGTGTTAATTAATATACTGCAGTTAAAAAATATGACGAATGTCCCCTATATCTTCCTTAGCTTCATTGTCTGTTGGTTTCATTAGGTTGTGTCTAATGAAAAGAAACAAGTCCTTCGAGCAATCCCCCCTCTTTTGTTCAAACGTGTTTAGGTAGTGTGAAGCTGTAATACGCAACTGGCTTGCTACTGTAAAGTGTTATGTTGCTCATCGATAGTCTGAGGTAGGCTTTCACACATTTGAAAGTGACTCTTTCAGGGGATTTTTCTTTTCTATATCACGTGTAACCATTTGCATGCCCAAAACACATTTAATTGAGGAAGTGTAAATGCAGAGTCTTGGAACATGTAATGTGGAGCATTTATGTTTAAAAAAAAGAAAAAAGAGATGCGTGTTTCAGCTTTGCTGTTGGTTTTTACAGGTGCTGGGTACAAAGAGGACAACAGGTGGTGTTTGTGGAGAGCTTCTGTCGAGTTGAGACGCTGTCATTATCGGGCCGCATCCTGTACCACCTTGTCGACCACTTTGTGGTCCAGTGGCCCCAGCTCACAACCAAGTACCCTCGGGCTACATACCATGGCCTGCTCGTCTAAGTGATCTCTGTGCAACTCATGTGGATTGTGCAAGGCATTCTTAACCTTTAGAGTGCAGGGCATATTAATTAAGAGATGCATTGGGTCTCCCTATCACTCGCGTGGGGCTTAAGATGCCTGTGTTATGCTAGCAACAAAAAGCGAGAGCCTTTAAATGGAATGATGATTAGTGTGCCTTGTTCAACAGTACAAAGTGAACCACTTTTACATGTAGTGTACAGCTGTGTCCACCAACCTGCTGCTGCTTTCCCTTTCCCCGAGATTGTTGGAGCAATAGGGGTCTTGTTGGTTTTACTATGAAAAGCCATTCGTTGTTACAGATTTATTAATCGAAAGAAATTTGCGAAATTTGGCATTTTTATGAGCTATAACTGTGTGCTGTGGCATGTTTACAGCTTAATAAGATCAGGAGACCATGCAAAAAAATTCATTTTAGTTTTTTTTATTTCTCATATAAAACAATCAGGCACCTTTCTGTGAAACAAGTTATGGCTAAAAGTTGCAATCTCTTCAGAGTTTTCTTGCATTTGCAGTGGGCAGCAGGTAGTAACTGTGAAACAAGATATATGAACATTCCGCTATTGCAGTGAGTGCACACGCCCGAGCTTAGTACGAAGAGGTGCTTGATGGTTTAAACACTTGCACATGCATTTGACATCTCACAAGTTTGATGCAACACATGCATAGGCCCTTTGGGTACTGTGCCGTTTCCTTGATTCTTGCAAGTTGTTGTTGTAACTAAGCACCTTGTATTGCTCTTTTGAGCATGCTGTCGGCATTTCAAAGTACTGCTAGAAGCTGGTTTCAATGGAGAAAAAGAGGGGGGGGTACAAAATCATCATTGTGTAGGTGTAACTTAGGAAACGTCAAATGAATTGAAATGACCGCAACTATGGGAGGTATTTAGGAGCACTAATGAAAGCTCCTAGTATACGCATTTCCAAGAGCATTAAAGAAAAGTCTAGCACCAGAAGCACTGTAGGAGTACTTAAAGTACTTGTCAGTCATTGGTTAGGTTCTCTTTTTAATGCTAGGGTGTTTCATTTATTGTGAATCAAAATAGTGCAAATCATGAAGGTTGAAAATGTCGGTGGATCATGAAAATGCTTTTTATTGAGACATTTAGCAGCTGCTGGAGTAACCACAACAGTCACCAGATGATGTCAGCTTCTGCCAGGCTCCCAAGTTTCTTGTAGTGGCTTTTAGCCCCATGCAAAAAACTAAGCTTTGTGTGCACTTGCTGGTGTTGCAGCCTTTGTGTTGTGGTTCTGTAAGACTCGGAGTAGCATTGCCTTGCACAGTCCAGATGAGTATCTGAGGCACAGAGACTGCTGGGTTCCCCTCTGATAGCCTGGCTTTTTCAGGTTCATGGCTGTGAATCTTGTCTGGAGACATTTTGCTGTCGAATTTAGAGACGCAAATTTAGGTGCTAGCTTCATGCATTTTGTTTGGCTGCCAGCTATGCTTATAAGGTCATTGCATCGATATGTGCGGGCCAGCCTAAAACTTTTTGTTTCTTTTATGAAACATCTAAGATAAAAACAATACAAACATTACATTAAAGCAAGCATTTCTGTATGATGCTAGTATTACAACAATGCCTTTATAGTCTGCTGATAAATGAATATGCAGCTCTGTGTGTTGTGGAGAGACATGTCACTAACACTGCTTATGACTCTGAACAGGATCAAAGCGTAATAGTGATAGGGAGAGAAAATGGTTTATCTTTTATCCTCCATATAGTCCTATACAATGGGTCTCGAAACGTTGGGCCAGTTTTTAATTTCAATATTAAAAACTTAGATTAAGAAAAGTGGCTGGAGAGTTTGTTTTATTCGTATAATTTTTACCCAGTCAGACAGATCTTTGTCAAATATGTTTACATTTAAAACTGCACAAGAAGCATTTAAACAGTGTATTTCCGCTCGCTTCGCATACATTGGGGATAGAAAGTAATAAAGTAGTGGCTAGTTCATTCAGGAACAAATTTTAGGGTATATTTGAGGGAGACTGCATTTTTTTCCAGTATTAAGTTGATAAAAGGACACTCCTACAGTCGCACAATGCAGGAGCTGCATGATATTCTCGCACAGAATGGAGGTGTTTGTGTAAATTCATCATATTCTGGCACTTTCGTGCACAATCAGATTTTATTGTTAATTTTATACTGACTTTACAGTAAATATTTGTAGACTGAAGTTCTTAAGAAAATGGGGAGGAAGCATTGAAGATGGGTAGTTGTCACGCATTTCATTGTCGTTCTTGGAAGGAATAGTTGACACTGAAATTGTCAGGCCTACTCATAATGGATACACAACGTGCAGGCTTTCGCTGTATGTTGCCTTCAGCAGGATTCTGAACTGCTTTGGTGATGTGAATTAATCGCAGCGTGCATTCTCGTGCAACCAGAAATTCTATTTGCATGCAGTATCGTGGTTGTGTATATGCTTTGGTATGGCAGCTTATCTGCGTTAAGGCCAAGGAAAAATGTGACCAGAAGAGCACAGCCATGAACCTGAATACAGGCTCCAGAGTATTTTTGCTGTAGTTCGCCCAAAGTCCATGGCAAGCGTCTGTCCATTATTGCCAATGGGGACGAAGAATTCACTGTATACTGATGTGCGGATGGCGATGGTGTCACGCTTGTAGCTAAGCGCACTTGACGCAGGCTCTTTTGTTCAATGCCTCTGGGTTGCTGCTGGTTCAGCAGCCCAAGGCAAGCACAAGGTTTGCCACAAAGGTAGCTAGCTGCAGACTGCATTTAAACCGAGACACCATAACACCCAAAGCACTGCACCACATAATTGTTTGCAGTGGCTGATAACACAGATTGGAAGGCAATGTTCTAGCTCTCAAATGACTTCTAGCACCTCTGATATGTCTAGGAGTGTTGCCTGCTGTGCAGCTCTTGATTTCTGTGTTCTCATCTTTTTTTACACAGGGTTTTCTACTACTTGAGGTTACTACTACTGAACGGATTGTGAGCAGCCAATATGTTTGAATGTTCGATTCCTTTGATCTTTTTTTTTGGTTCCCTGCGCCTTTTTACTCTCTTTCGAGAATGAGAGGTTCTTCTAGCAGCCCCAACTGCACAGAGCAGGCCTTTGATGCAGCGTGGATGGTTGTAATGAATGTGTGAGAAACGTTTAGATGGGAGAAACATACCCATGCAGAAATCAATTACAAAACAAAGGGATTATATATTTTAAGCAAGAGAATGCTAGTCGTGAGAACAGTTGGGATTCATAACAAATTGCAAGGACGTAGCGCACCTCAGGTTTTATTGTTGACTTTTTTTTTTTTTTTCACTCTTCTCGAAGGTAACAAGCAACATATCCTGCTTTCCAGCAGTGCCCTGATCTGCTGTTAGTCTTCAGTAAAACCGGGGCATGATTGGTCGAATTTTTTTCTAATTTCGAGTCTCCGCTTAAACTGCGGCGACAACCTCTCTGTTTTATTCATTCTCAGGATTCTGTTTCTAATTTTTAGTCTCTAGTACAAAGCTGGGGCATGTGCAAATATACCTTGTCTGTGGCTGGCCCATGGATGGGGCGTTATGCATTTAAGAGTGCTCCAAGCCCATTTTGCAAGCCATGGCACTTCCCGAGACATTTGCCTTTACATTTGTTCCCTCGTAGTTACATTCACAAGCTTCCCACATGCAATTCAATGACAGTATTGTCATCACGAGCGCTTTGAGCCAAACTGCGCTGCTTGTGAAGTGTGTGCCGAAAACCTGGGCCATCCAGGGAAGAAGTGATGCCTGTTATCAAAGCTGTTTCACAAGCTTCTTTTTCAACAGCTTGACAAGTGCAGCTAAAGCAAGTCACGCACAGCTTTAAGGAATGCCGAGTGTTTTGAAGAGCCCGTAAAATGTGTCTGTGCCTGCAACTTAAGGAAATTGGCTCAGTGAAGTTGCCACACAGTGCATGTATTTTTTTTTGTTTGTTTGGAGTGTGCAATCCTGGATTTTCGAGATCTCCAGATTAAACTTATAACACCACTTATTGGCTTCCTGTGTACCTTTTTTCTAGGAACAATCATCACAGAGTAGTTCTGTGATGTAAGAATAGGCTTTTGAAACAACTTATTTTTAAATAACATCTTGTTAAGGGGAAGGGTGATAATATTCTGTTACAGGTATTTACAAGTAAGACTTACTTGTGGAAACAGAACACCATGGCGAATGATCTTCAGTGTTATAAAGCTTAAAACGCAACTTAAAGGGGCCCTGCAACACTTTTTCAGTATGGTTTGAAAACTCTAGCAATCGGTAGTCGAGGCTCCCGAGAACATGCAAGCCAAACATCATGGTGCAGCATGCGGCCTGGAATTTGGAATTCTCAAAGCAATCTAGAAATCGTTCCCTCTTCTCTCGACAAAAATGATGCCACAAAACTTAAATGATTGCTCCATAGATCCTAAAGTCCATGGCCATTGGCCGATTCAAGTATCGTGAGCTGCATAGTTACTGTGGGCGCCGCTTGATGGCCGCCACGTGCTTGCGTGCGCACTTACGATCGCGCTGAAAGTAAGCCGCGTGTTCTGAGAAAGAAAAGAAAGTGCTCAAGGTCAATGCAAGTGGATGCATCTTTTGCTCCTTGTCATCCCCCCCCCCCCCCCACCTTGCATAGCTTTCAGAGCGCACGCTGGTACAAAAGGAAGGAGAAAGCGCTTGAAGCATGCAAGAAATCCTTAACTCCGCTCGTACTTGATAGATTTGAAAAATTTTTTGCAGCAGTTGATTCGAGAGGCAATAAGCTCTTTTAATGATTACTTGGGAAAAGTGTTGCAGGGCCCCTTTAACAATAAGGTCAGACAAGAGAGCCCGTTGTTAAAAACTCGTTCTTAAATAGTGGCGGATCCTGAGGGGGGCGACCCCCCTTCCTTCCCAAAGAGAAAGCCTGTGTCAGCACCCTCACCCCCCCTCCCTTCAGTGCCTGTCGTCCACCTTTTATCCCCGATTAGGACAAATGAGTGGGATCACTGTGAGTACAAATTGAACAGTATTTATGCTGTGATGGGGTTCTTGTGATGATAGTTACTAAAAACAAGAGCCAAGATCCCCCCTCTCCAGTTTGACTTCAAGCGACTGCCTCCCCTAAAATGAGTGGCTGGATCTGTCCCCGTTCTTAAAAGGACACTTCAGTGATACACTAAAACGAGTTCAGACTGGAGCTGTGCGAATAGCAAAATTTTGGGTGTGAAGCGGAATTCGAATAATAAAGTTTGACTGTGAATCTAATAATTTTCGAATATTTTTCGAATACTTTGAAGCGAAATGACAGAAAAAAAGTTGCAGAGAATACCCAAGCATATTCTTACGAGACAATCAATTGCAAGTAAAAAACACGGTCAAAGAACGGACATCCTACGGCAGGATGCAGCTTTCTTACCATGAGAAAAAAAACAAAGTTGATCTAAAATCACATTTTCAGTTTCTGTAGCCGTTTTTATGATTACCAAAATATCCTCACTGAAAACTACGTAGAATTGTGGTAAAAAGTTTGTTATGCTTGCCGAAGCGGTGAAAATTATTGTGGAAATCGCAAAAAAAAAAACACAAAATGGCATTAAAAAAAAAGCTCCACAACCAGGCACCGCCATTTTGGGCTTGTCGGAAAGAGCATTTCTCCGTCTTCAAATTTCCCGGCATCAGCTTGCTACTCCATTCAGAAACAACCGCACAAAAAGCAAATGTTTGAAAAGAGCTTTAAGGTGGGCTAGTTTGTGTTGATTCATCGTCAAAAGTGCGCTTTTGTTAACACACACACGGGACAAAAAAATACAGCACGCGAGGCAACGAGCGCAAACTACCAACTGGTTTATTGAATGTGACCCGACCCCCCTCAAAAAAAACAAAGAAACAAAAAACGTGGGCCCGTGAAAGGGGTGTGTCAAACAAGCATGCTCAGATGCTCATAGAAAAAAGGCTGACGGTGCTGGGCGAGAATACACAAAGGCTGAGAGAATAAAAAAAAAAGAAGGAAAACAGAAAAAAAAGGGGAGGCCGCGATTCACAAAAGCAAGCTCGAGTCAAAATTAGCTTGTAACTTTTGCAAAATCTACCTCAGCCATCGTTAAAATGATAGAAGGAGCACTAACACAAGCATCCTTGCCTTCTTCCATAATGTTCAGTGTCTCTAAAATTTTTCAAACCGTTTTTTTCTTCGGAGCGGGCTACTACAGCTGTTCTTTTGAAAAAAGCATTACAGGGACATTTCTTGCAACGCGCTGCAGTTTCTACGCTTGGAAACCAAGCAATGCTACCTCGGTGAGAAACAGTTATGAGAAAGAAGCGGTGGCATCACTTCTCTACAAAATATTGAGAACAAGCTTTTGCTGGTTTAAATAGTGATGTATTAAGTGCGGCGAAGGATGTGTAGCAGAAAGCAAATTATGGTGCACCTGAAACTACAGCTACACGGCTACTTTTTACAGGATGTTCCTACAGAATGTGCATAAGCACTTTTGCACATGTATGGTGCCATCTCTTGGCATACTGGAGACTGAACATTGTGTTGTGTCAGCAATGAACAGCCCAGGGTTCTTGCAGTACTCTAGAGACCTAAACCTTTCTCATCGGCAGTGGCTTCATAATGGCCACTGGGCTCATCATTCAACAGCATTTGCCCCCCAATGGCACAGAATCTTCACAGCTTTTAGTGCAACTGGTGCTCCTTTTATTACTGAGGGTGCTTGGTAACTCCTAACTCGTGTTAGCTACATTATCATCATCATCAGCCCATGTTATGTCCACTGCAAGACGAATGCCTCTCCCAACTACCTCTAAAACACCCTTTCGTATCCAAGCTGATTTCATTTTATGACTGCAAATTTCTTAATTTTGTTGCTCCACCTAACCTCTTGTCATCCTTGGCCATGTTTCCCATCTCATCTCCTGGTATCCGTTCTGTTTCTCTAGCCGACCATCAGTCCTCATGACGTGACCTATGCAAATCCATTCTTTTCTCTTAATATCAACTAAGATATTGACTACGCTTGTTCTCTGATCCACTTCGCTGTCTGCCTATCTCTTGAAGTGACATGTATCACTTTGTTTCATTCGCATGCTGTGTGACTTTTTGCAGCCACCCAAACTGCCCTGAAAGTTCTAGTCCAGTTTTTTAAAGCTCGAAGAACTGATTGAAAAACGACAGCATGTGTACAGAATTTGCTTCTTTTCTCCTCCTCATATTTTCTGCCCTTACCCTATCTACGAGTGCGAATTAGCCAACAGGACTGTTAACTTGTTTAATATATCTACCTTTTGTCTCATCTTTTCCCTCTCTTCCCATCTGGAAATGGTTAAAGTTTAGATCGCTTTCGACGCACAATGGCATATACTGTACTTGCATTTAGTCCTCTTTTAGACATTTGGCTGAAACATTCAGCTGCTGATTGTACATTTGGATGCTTTGTGCTTGAAGGCATGCAAAACCAAGTGGAACTATCTTACTGTAACGGAGATGGATTGACATGCATGCTTTGCACAAATGTTTGTGGTTGCAGAAATTCACGCATGTCTCAAGTGAGACTGCTTTTACTCCATACTATCATGTTTTGTGCTGCATTCAATATTCCTGATGTATTGCCCTGAATGGAAACCATTTAGGGTGGCCTTCACATTTTACAGCTGTAACTAATTTACAAGCAGCCAGCTGGTTCTGCTACCATGTAAAAGCTGTATCATATTCTTATAGCCTATGCCTACAAATGGCTGCAAATTGTAGGAAATGCGAGTGATGCAAAGAAATTGAACTTTCTTAGTAGCATAAGGCATGAATGCCTTAGAACAGAGTTGGCATGCTAAGCTGTATGCTAAGCATAGGTCGGCAAAGCTTGTGGAGCTCACTCAGACTCACTCATGAAATATATTTTGCGCTTAGGGCTCACTTGGACTCAGACTCGCCAAAATTTTCCTGAGCCGGACTCACTCGGACTCACACTCACGAAAATTTTTTCTTCAACCGGACTCACTCAGACTCACCAAAAGATTACTCACCTGGACTCACTCAGGACTCACGACTCGATCTGAGTCTGAGCGAGTCCGAGTGAGTCGACTCATGAGTCCGTTAGCCTAGAATTAGCTTTTTCGACCATGGTGTCAATGCGCTTTAACACAAATATCTCACGTAATCGGTGCTCTTTTTGGCGCCTTTGATATAGTACGTTCGAATACGAGTTATGAGTGCTCACACACCAGTTAGGTCATTTTTATTGAAAGAGATGACAACATAAGATATATTTATCAAGAACTTCCCTGGAAGAGTTAGCTGGGGGGGGGGGAGGTCAAGGCACCTCCCTACATAATTCGCGCCTCTGATCAATAAATATTGAAATGGTGTATAAACAGCTCTGCTTTAGAATAGGTGTGAGTAGACGTGAGTATAAACGTGAACCCAGGTAAGGCTTATAGTAATGCTGATGATGAGTGCATAGGACCATAGGTCAGCAAAAAATAAGTGGAACTCACTCAGACTCGCTCAACAAATATATATATATATTGGGCTTTGGACTCGCTCAGACTCAGAATCACCGACATTTTCCTGAGCCGGACTAACTCGAACTCACACTCATGAAAATTTTCTTCAGCCAGAGTCACTCGAACTCAGACTCACCAAAATATTACTTGCCCGGACTCACTCACACTCAGACTCACAGCTTCATCTGAGTTTGAATTAGTCCGAGTGAGTCAACTCATGAGTGAGTTCGCCGACCTCTGATGCTAAGTGGCATGCAAGATTTACATTTATGCTGGCTGCATCGGTTGTATACAGATACTATTTTTTTTATATCTTTGTTCTTTCATTGTAACTAGAGTGTCATTTTTCCATTTTTGCATAGAAAAGAATCACAGCTCAGGCTCAAAATGCATGCGCAATTTGCTTTTGGTTGCATTCATTTCAAGCAAACAAAAATTATAGTTTTGAAATTGCTCCTGGAATGCGACACATCAAACGAACCATTCAACATTGTTGTTCTTACACCAATGCAGTCATATGCAGCAGCAATTCATCTAAAGCTCAATCTATCTTGCTCTTTCTTGGCCACTGTTCCAAAGAACTGGCATGAACGAGATGTGTCCACATATGTGGACACTGCACCTGAAGGGATTACGCAAGCAGCTGGCGTGCTCTGACACTACCCAGTAGACAACAGAAGGAAACAAAGAGACCAGAGGTTACATCGACTTCTCTTTTATTCACATATGCCCATAAAATGACGCTCAGGCTACAAACAATCACTGTTTGCTAAACTTGTTTTCGCCTCTACATGGCCTCGAGCTCTGCACTCTTCAGAAGCTGCCCCCCACCTTCTGAAGTCTTAGTATATAGTATTACGATTGCAGTGAACTTGTCGCTACACTTTTCAGTGTAGCGTAAATTTTGGATAGGGGTGCAGGAGCTGCGCAGGCCATGGCAGAAGCCAAAACATGTTTAGCTGCCCGAGAGAGTACTGTTGCTGTATGTGATAATAGTGTTTTAGTTTTGAAGAGAGAAAAGAAAAACGCCAAGTTTGAGACAGCAACAGATTGGAGAACGAACACTCCAAAAAGACGAAAATATCGCGTGAGAAAAAGAAAAATAAACGTTACAGCAAGCCAAAAAAAAAAAACACCTAGGTCAGAGTACATTCATGCACTGGTAACCGTTTCGTTATCTCTCTGCAGTGCTGAACTGAAAGATGTTGGTTATATGGCAGCACTCGTTGTTGCAGCAGGATGGCATCGCTGTACCCTACGCGTCTGCACACTTTTCGCATTCTGGTGTATGAGTGAGCTTCTCTTGAAGACAGAAAGAAAAACGGCCATCAACAATGGAAGAAATAATGCTGCTGATGCCATCCTGCCACCCCGTTGTTGCAGAAGACAGAAAGAAAGTTTGGTTGAAGGAAGAAACTTCGTTGCAAAAGGTTCAAGATGATGCACCTGAAAGATGATGGTAAGAGAGACTGAGAAAGGGACAGCAGGAAAGGGAAAAGAAGAAAAATTTTTAGCTGTGTATTTTGATTAATCCATCATGCAAGCGTTTTTCGTTAACTACCCCGTTGAAGCACATTGTTTTGGTGCTCTTTTAACCCTTTTAAACCTTTTAAAAAGTAATGTTACAATAATTACTCAATTGTTTATGGTGTGAAAATGTTTCAGTAACTTGCTTAAAACACGGAAAATAACCCTGGAAAGATTAGTATATATGGAAAGAATATTTATTTGGTATTATATATTACTATGTGCAGTGCTCACAGATTGAAGTGTGGCATTAGAACTTTTAGTATAATGACTGATACATGCAACTGCTCAAGGTAACCATGTCATGTCATAACAAATCTGGCTACTGAAGGTATTGGCTCTGATATAAGCTTGAGTCAAAATTATGCCAATATGACAGATACCGAAAACTATGGCAAACAAATGTACGTGCATTACTGAGCCTAAATTAGCTTTTTCATGTTGCTGCAGTTGAACCATTTTAGCATTCAAGTGCAACATGTATGTTTGTATTACAGCTTTAAATGCAAGAAGCCACACACAGACATGTACAGTCGCGTTCAATATAACTTGCAACATGGGAGCGCATGGTTTCACAAGCACCAGGATAACCCACGGCTTCCACTAGCCCTTATTTCCACAACTAAACACTGTTCTTTCATTTGGAGATGATCCCAAATAAGAAAATATCATTTAGCCATAAAAATGAGACAAGATGAAGCCATTTAAACTCATGAGGCAACACTCCTTTATTGTAAGTCATACTGAGTGCAACTGTACATCAAAGCGCAATAGTCTTTTTTTTTTGCAAGATCCCACATTTTTTCTGGACTTAAACTGTGAGTATAACTGCAGTTGATTGAGAAGCACGTTCATGGCTGACAATTGCTGGTTATAGCACAAAGTAGAGCACTTACCTAGATGGCATCTGCTTGACCGTGCTGTGTTCATAGCTGGTCAGCCTCTGAGACAACGTTGAGGGCAAAGCTGGCAGTGCTCTCACCATTAGCATCTGTAGCGATAACCTGGTATTGGCCCACATCGGTTACAGTGGCCTGGGTGATGGTCATTGTGCACGTTCGGCCATCTTGGGCAATCTTGTAGTGGGCACCCTCCTTCAGGGCATCACCATCCTTCAGCCATCGAACTGCAATACAGTCATCATGCAACGTTATGAATTGCAGTGCGGTTGCATTGTCGTAATGCTGAGAAGCAGGTGTTATTGCTGCTGGAAAAGTCAGCGCCTGCTAGCAGCAACTGAAGTGCTCTGAATGCAAATAAGAAAGTATGATTTAATGAACAGGTCGACAACAAGGCCTTTCTCCTGCATTCACGAGAGCAGCATTATTCCCACTGTGAAATCCTAGCGACGCTATCAAGGCAACTCTGCACAAAAGGCAGCCAGAGGGCAGGCTAGTCAAGATACCAATCACAGTTTTGTTTGTGACCTTACTGCTGGCTTATTCAGTGTTGTTAAGCTATTGCATGACTGCCATCCTCTGGGTCCATCCCATTATGTATCCTACCATGCCACTTTACTTTCTACGCAGTTTCAAGATTTTCAGAATTTCACACTGGAGTGAAACTTACAAAGCAGCAGCATTTCAGCCAACTCTACACTTGGCTATCTTATTCGAGTTCATATGGCATAGCAGAGCATGCAGGCAGAAACTTCACTAACATCACATTCCCATCGTATCCTTTTATTGTTCTGACAAGAGGGGTCTAAAGTTAGTTAAAAAGAACACTATTTCAATCACATTTATTTTCTTACTTTTCTTAGGTACATTCATTCTTCTATTGTACATATCATCACATTCCATTAAAAAACAAACAAATTACAGCCTGTAATCCACCAAAATTGAATTTTGATGTCTAAAACTGGTAATCGTAGCATGTATCTAAAATTTACGACACTGTTTTACTGTGTACAAGTGTATCAGTGTGCAAAAGATGGCATAGCGTATAAAAACCACAAGAGTGCAGGACATGGCTTTGGGAACAGTGATACAGTTGAACCTCGATATAATGAACACGAATATGAAAAAGTAAATGAAATATTCATCTTGCCACTATTATGGCGCAGCTGATATCTGCTTATAAACAATACCGGTTAGAACAAAACTTTTTCAGCACCACATTCAACTTTGTTATTACATCATTCAACTTGTCACATCAGGTGACAAAAGCTGTTCCGGTTAGCTTCCACCAGCTTTCCACTCCTGCTGCCGAACTTAGCACGACATTGCACATAGCATACTCAGTTTTGGCAGACCAACAAACCTAATTAAAAAGAAAACATGTTAATGAAGAATTTTATCTGTGCATGCCAAGACATTACGCTCCATTACTTGTCACCACGCTTTTGTTACTCCTAGAGGCGTATATTTTTTTCTTTGCATAAGTGCATGCACACATTAAATAGCCTCTAACTAAAGATCCAGAGGTTATTCACAAATTATGTTGTACTGCACTGAGCTAAATAAAGCTATTGCACATTGTTGTTGTTATTAAAACAAACAGAAAAATTTAGCTTCAGTGCCTCTCTCCACTCATTGTAGCAATGTTACCCCCCAAATGACAAAAAGAAAAAAAAACCCTACAGGTGAAAAAGAAATCAATCGAGCTACAGCAAAGGCAAGTAAAAAAACGACAAACCTCCAAGTGCTTCTTTGTCTGTGACACACTTGAACACAACTGGCTGGCCTTCTGCTGATGTTGCCGACCTTGGATATATGGAGAATCCAGGTCCCACGAGTGGCTCACCCGGAACTGAAAAAAACGGGAGTATTCAAATCAAGTGGTGCTGGCCAAGCAAATTCATGGAATGTGCCAACGTGAATTTTTACGAGTACACATTGGCACATTTAAAAAGCTAATGTCAAGCCTTACATACGACAGCACTGTGTATCCATAGATATTGTCATGTTGTGGTAACAATGCAGAATTAAACACTTCCATAAGTGCAAGTAAAAAATTTAACTCATTATTGGCCAAACTCATGCTTGAAAGGCAGACAAGACTCAAATCCAAATGACAGCTGTGAGTGCGGCCATCAGTCATCAAATCTGAACATACGGGTAAAGTCTATTTTTGCTATTTGCATAAAATGTGTCACAGCACAATTCAAAGTCATTGGTAATGCTTGTACACAGCTGAGAATGTGCGACATTATTCACACCACATAGGTAAACAATTTGATTCGATAGTACTCTTTTGCTGTAGAATAGGCAGCGATAAGATATTTCAGATAAAGTAGGGCATTTCTTTTCACCAAGCACCAACTTGACAATAAAGACTGCAGAATGGTTGCCAGCATAAGGTAAAACAAGCGACAATACACATACCTAAGACATCCAGGGTGCAGGTGCTGAATGCTTCCCCAACGTCATTGAAAGCTTCACAGGTGTAGGTGCCACTGTCTTCAGGGTAGACTTCAGCAATCACAAGTTTGTAAACATCACCCTCTGTGACATATTGGAAGTCCTTGCTAGACTTAATCTCCTTTTCATTGTGCAGCCACACAACGTCAAACTTGTTGGAACCTGCAATAATATTTTTGTTTGGTAAATCAAAGTTGTCTGTGCACATTGACAATGTGAATTGTCTGAAATATGCCTTTAGCATTGCAATGAACTGCCTCCATAACAGCAGCTATCCCAGTTTGCAAAAAATAAAGCCTCCTGGATTACTAGCCATATCAAAAATCATTTGGGAACTTGTATGGGTTGAGTTCCTAATGGGTAAAATAAGATGCGACCAAGTCGTTTACCAGGAATCTTTAGAATTTTCTAACATGCTGCCTCATTAGGCAAGTTTTCGCTGCCTCCTGGCTATGTTGTTTTTTGTTAGAATTGGCAGCAGAAAGAAATTATGCTGAAAGGGCAAAAAGTACACATGCCTATTAAAGGACCTGTGGAAGACGCAGCCATGCACAGTGGTTTCGTGAATTCCTTTGGACAATATGTGCATGCTTATTGTTTGCTGTGATCTTACCTCTAATTGTACATTGTAGTGTCACTGCATCGCCATCCTTGACAACATGGCTCTTAAGGTGCTCAGCAAAGATGGGTGACTTGCCATCGAAGCCTTTTGGTTCTACCTCCTCTTTCTCCATGGCTGTTGTAGAAAAAAAGAAAAAAAAAGGAAGAGAAGTGAACAACGGCAGCTTGTCAGCTCACGTTTAAAAAGTGTCAACATGGTAAAGCTAATTAGAAAGTCATTGCACATTTAGGAACACTGCCTTCCTCATTAACGTTTATCAAAGATGACATTGCATTTGCAAATGCTTGCAAAGACAACACAATTTGCTTTGTGCATGCATTACGAGTGCTAGTCACAGCGAGAAGTTCTTGTGGACTAAGTTTCTACTAGTGAGATGAATGCATTTTCAATTGTAATAGGGATGTATGAAGCGTCACAATGTTTAATTGCGCTTTCTCAAACTCGCACAGCGCATCAATGTACACTGTTTGTATGAGGTTACTTACGCAGTACGGTAAGCTTGCTGCGTGTTTCCGCCTTGCCTTCAGCATTGGTTGCTACACAGACATACTCTCCTTCGTCCTCGGGGTAAACTTCACCAATGGAAAGACTGGCTTCACGATTTTTGTACTTCAGGCTGATGATGTCCGAGGATTTCAGAGACTGCACATGTGACAAAGAAGGATTCATCAAAACGAGCATAATGTGTATTTTTTCCCATTATGAGATTATTTAAGCTGCTTTTTTATACTATGAATCTCTATGTTGTCACTGCAACATGAATAAAGCTAGGCTTTAGTAGTGTTTAGTTTGTTAATAAAAAAGAAATGAAGTATAATTGTAGCTACTGATAAGACAAGTATAATGCTACTTTAATAAGAGTGGACATGTAGTGACCATGGTTACAGAGTCACAGCTATTGTACAGTCAAGACTAATATGAGAATTCAGAAAGCCTACGGTTTAGGCATGCAAGAGTAATGAGAATAATAGAATATAATCAACTTCATTTGTGTAAGAAGCAGAAGATCAGTGGTGCGTAGATATTACTGCCAGCTATGCTCAGTGCCCTGGCTTCCAATATGATGCAACAATGCACCAACCTTAGCTGCTTGACTTATATAACATGATACGAAAGTGTCAATGAATTCAAACCTCGCCATTCTTGAACCATTCCACGGATGGCTCAGGGTCGCCGTCCACAACAGCTTTGAGCAGGAGGGGCTCGCCATCCTTAATGCTCATGTCCTGAAGACCAACCTTGAAAGATGGCGCTACCATGGGTGGTGCTTCATCAGGAACTGTGAAAGTATGAAATGGCTTAGAAGCTGGTTGTTGCAAGCAGGTGCATGTCCAATATAACTTTAGTTTTTTCTTTATTACAAATAGCACTGTCCTGTCTTTATGTTCTTAACCAGACCTTAGTAGTTCCTTAAAACGGTAAATATATTTTCATATAGAGGCTACTAATAGACTTGATACATATACTGATAACTTGTCCATATAACAGATACGAAAAGATATGAATTGATTACAATAGGGACACCATGTGTAAAACAGAATATTTGCAACTGGCACAGCTACAATGTACCACATTGTAGCTGTGCCAATGCAGTACATTGAAGTAGAAGCTAACAGCTTCTACTTCAATTAACATGAGCTTCCTTTTTTCTTAGCAAAATCAGTCTAAAGTTCTTTGCTGCAAGACAGTGTTTCTTCTTGACTTGGTACTGTTCTTCCATACCATTTTTACCTGGTTCTGTTAAATTGATGTGCCAAAATGCAATAACAAAGGGACAATCGCAACTGTAAAAACCCTTTTATGATGGTTTCACCTTAGACATCCACAGTTATATTTTGCGCTTTTAAAAATCTCCTTGAATATGTAAAATATCAATTTTAAAACACAAGAGAGTGATAAAGCCAGCCCCTAATGATAAAATGTGTCAATACCTTGATTTGGGTGAGTTGCTTAATCTTTGAAAGATACGTAAACAGTGCAAACCAGGAGGATGAAAGAAACACGTACGACAGAACTCGCACCGATCCTGTTGTATGTGTTTCTTTTGTCCTTGTTGTTTATGCTGTTTACATACCCTTAGAAAACATGTATTTGCGGGGACATAGTGGGAACCTAAAGGGATAGTACACTGTGTACCAAGAAATAGCAATGCAGAGAAGGATTCAGCCATATAATAAAGTTCTTTGATGCAGAAGCAGATGTGATTTGAAGTGCCACATCGTTATTTCTTAGCTTGTGGCATCACCTTTCCTGACAAACACATTTGGGGCTGAATTCATCACTCTCAGAGATATGACTTTCAGTGTGCATTGATTAGATGAGCTTACAAAGAAATATGTAAAGAACAGCATGCAATGGAACTTCACTTTAACTGAATCCGTTATGAATAAGTAGTTTGTACAACTGGAGCAATTTTAGCCTTTCAAGTTCAACTTCAACTCTATTATTCTTCTAGTAATTCTTCTTTAATGGTAAGCCTCTTATGAACATTATTTACTCACTGCATAGCTCTGCAGTGCACTAAAAGGAATGCTCATCACCAGTGAATGCAATACCAGGAAAATGTGCAAGGATCTTTAGGAGCGATCAATCTGGAATACATCTCGTAGTAAAGACAAATGTGTGTTGACACTTACGTTTAAGCTCCTGCGTTGCAGTCCGAGAACGAGATGGGCTAGTGCCTTCTGCTCCTTCCTTCTTACCATAGGGCTTCTGAACACGCTTGGTGGCTCCAGTGTCCGGTGGAGGTGACAGCTTGGCAGCCGCAGAACTTAGCGTGCTCGCAACACGGTCCTTTGCAGAGTCTCGCCTAGACAAAGATGACACATCCAAAGCCTTGTAGTCAGTTGTCTTCTTGTCCACTGACTTGTAATCAGACGACTTGAAGTCAGACTTGTAGTCTGATTTGGACTTGTAGTCTGACTTGTAGTCCGACGTGGACCTATAATCCGACGAGGACTTGTAGTCGGACAAAGACGAGACTTTGGAGGAAGACTTGTAGTCTGACTTATAATCTGATTTGGACTTGTAGTCAGACTTATAGTCAGACTTATAGTCAGACTTATAGTCCGATTTATAGTCAGACTTGTACGAACTGCTTGACTTGTAGTCGGAGCTAGCCAGGTGCTTGCTCGCAGACGAGTAGTCCCTGGCAGAATAAGATGACGAGACATCGCTGACCCTTGAGCTCTTCACAGATCGGGTATCTGCGAATTTGGAGGATTTGCGCAAATAGTCGCTTTTGGAGTGCAGTCCTAGGTCAGAGGCTCGTGCATACGAGGACAAAGAGGAGTCGTAGCCAGAGTAAGCGGGTTTGGCAGAGTAAGGGGTTGGCGAGGCAGGAGAGGCTCCTGTGTGATGGTGTATCACGGTCGGGGAATGGCCTTCAGGTAGTTTGCGGCGGTCTGCAGTGGAGATGGGTGGAGAGAGAGAGTGATCTGATGTCAGAGTTGTGCATGTCCGTGCATGTCACCTTCATGTCCCAACTGATGAGAGGGCTTCAGTGCTTGGGCAAATGCTTCATCAAAGGCAAACCAGGAAGCAGGATGTGTGGCTGCACTAGTGTACTCCTAATGTGCTGTGCTGCTATGCCACATAGTTTTTCGAAGGAGTGTGATATGTGCCAGGCCTCACCAAGCAAGAGAGAAGCACTTGCTTGCATGTCTGTGCCTTTTAATCTGAACTTTGAGAGGATTTGTCTGTTTTTTACAGCCTAATGTGAAATTTTTAACCTACAACTCAAAGGATACTGAGAAGAGGCATTGCCTGACAGTGACGTTTTAATAAAGTGTTAATCTGGGCTATTTGGTGCATACTAGAATAATTCAGTAACAGTGCATGGAACGGGACAAAGAGTGCTTCGTCTATTGCAATCTGTTTGTCCCGTTCCTTGCGCTGTTGCCCGAATTATTCTGGTACTTATATATTCACAATAATAATTGAAAAAATCCAAAGCTTTCAGCAGTGAAAATAATGTGGTATATTATACCAATGCCTGTCAGTGTACTCAAAATAAATTTTCAAAAATACTTCTGCCTTCAGTCTTCAGAAAATGAGCATGCGTGTATAATGACAAATGGCGGCAGAAATTACAGCCTAGGCGTAACTGTGGTCTTCATGAGAGCCAATCAGCACATTAGAAGTATAACTTAGTGCACAACAGAGGCCAGGTATTTGGCAGCACAAACACATCAACACTTGGAAGCAAAAGAACTGATGTCCTGATTCCTGGTTTGTACTGGTCCCGGCCTGTAGTTTACGCGGCCTGTAGTTTACGCAGTTGTAACTGTGACTGCACTGAGGGTGCATTTATGTTAAAGGTATACTTAATGCATGTGCTTGTTCCAGTCATTATGTAACTTCCTAAAATTTAAATACAGCAATACATGTTCTTGAAATAATGTGCTGAGGTATCTTGTCATGAAGTATGCTTATTTAATTTTTGTAACATGCATTCATGCAGCCAAGAAAATGTTTGATATGACCATATACTTGGGGAGAAAATTAAAAGTATATGGTGCTTCACCTGAGCAGTTTAGAATTGTAAACTCAATATATATTTAGTGAGAGAGTATTCTAAATTTTGACACAATTTAAAGAAAAAGTGCATAAGCAGTCACTTTTGTGGCAAATGTCCCCAGACCAAAGAGCTCATGGCCAGACTATAGACTAAGTCATGTGGGTGCAATGTGGTTGTCAGCTGGGGTGACTTGATAGCACAGGAATGCTTAGGGTTCTATAAACCTCTACAAGCAGAAAGCGGGTCAGCAGCAATCAGCATATAGCTGTCATGCAGCTTCATGTTGAGTCTGACCTCAAGCAATATGGCCTGGAGACGATTGCGACAAGTAGTTCGACAATTTCTTTCACACTAATCAGAAACTTCATATTGAAGTAAAAAAACTCGATGTTCTTAGTACGTTAGAGGATTATATGCCATGCCAGGCATAATGCAATTTCTGGGACAAGGATAATGCAATGACTAGGACTTAGTAAAAGGTTGACAGTGTTGTTAATTCAACACATGCACTTCACAGCCTCAACAATGCTGCGAAGCTATAATCACAAAGACTTAATAAAATACTGCATTCATAAAAAACAAAAAATTGCACGGCTATTTATCAACACAGAAACACGGCATACATTAACAATGTCACAATTTGAGCATATCAAGTATTCTCTGCTGGGTTGTAATTGGCACACAGAGTTCACTAAATCTGTACATTAAAACGATTGTGAGACAGATCAGCACAGGAACACTAAACACATAAGAGCAAAACAATCTGTGTTATGACAACAACACACAAATTTTGCAGAAATTAGGACAGGCTAGTCACTCAGCTTGCTTCCTAGCCTGCTTTCAGAAAGTAACACAGGTTTCAAGATACAACTGGAACAATCGTAACTTGCGTACGAAATGATGACCACAGGCATTTGAGCTAATACAGAACCCAGAAATAAATTTTCATTTTGGTGGCTGCGTTTGATACGCAAGTTACGTTTGTAGCCTGAACATACAGTGAAGTGAGTCACAACATCAATGCATGCAGGAACCAAAAATGTGCTTTAAGCTTAAACCATCGTTCAGTGCTTTATTGTTGCACTGCAACTCAAACCTATCACGAAGGGTGTCCTGCACCAGTACTGACCTTCAACGATGAGGAAGCAGCTTGTTTCGTCCTCTCCAAGAGCATTTTTGGCCTTGCAGACATACTTGCCAGCATCCTCTTTCTTGCAAGTCAAAATCTCCAACGTAACTACGCCATCCGCATGGGTCATGTTGTAGTCAAACTTGCTGAGCTCTTTGCCGTCCTTGTACCATTTGATCTGCGGTTTAGAAAAGTTAAGTGTGAAGCTCCATTTTTGGTGCTTCTCTAGACATACTCTCTGAGGGTGTTTTTATGCAACATTCTGTAGGGTGCACGTATGCTGCATCAGGTAAATATTTATGAACAAATATTTTTTTGACTAAAGGCCCTAACCTCTGGATGTGGCTTTCCAGACAGGCAGCAGAGAAGCTTGACGCCAAGGTTGGTCTGGATGACACGAGGCCGGAGATGGAATGTGAAGGAAGGAGCACTGTCGGCGGGCTCCTCCCACAAATCGTACTTCAGAGGCTCTCTGCGCCTCCTGCATTCACACAATGTCAGCACATCAGTGCTTGAACTACATATAAAGAAAACTTGGGTGAGGTGGTCGTGAATAATCATTGACAGGCTAAAGTGCTAATTATACAAGGACAGAGAAAGAATCTGTCCTGTCCCCTCCTCTATTAGCGCTGTAGCTTTTCAACGATGCATCAGTACTCAATATAAGAAATCAGGCACTATTGTAGCAAGCCCTAGATTGACTGGTGGCTTGCTTGTCCTTTGTAACTCACTCAGTACCTCCTCTTCATAAAGAGCTGACTCAGTCATAGCGGAAAGTAAGAGTGTGCGTATATCCCAAAATTCCAAATGACTCAGCTATGAACAGCAGTACTTGCTGTTCGTAGAATGTATTTGCTCACCAAGTCCATGGGTTGGTTCAGGACCCCTTTAAATATACTGACTGCATACAGAAATACAGGCTTCCTGACTGCAGAAAACTCAGATATAAGCTGCAATATTATGCAGGTAATGAACAAAAGACTTCCGAGAAAAAAAGATGACAAAGGAAGGAATCAAGATATCTCACCTGACAGGCTCCTCTAGCCGGACTTCTGGAATCGTGATTGGCATAGCTGCGGAGCATAATAATCAAAAAGTAAATAAAGAACGAAAGTAATAGTAATACATATTTTGGAAACTACAAGCAAACTTGGACATACCAAATGCACCAAATATAGCATAAATAACTGGCTTAAGGTCATAGGCACCCACAGGGTTATCCATTAGGGGGTGCAAAGTTTCCCTGCAGCACCCCCCTTCCCCCTCTCATTGTTAGAGTCCAAAAGAAAACTTGCACTTTATATAATTACGGAAAGGTTAAACTGAGTAAAGGTATGGGGCAGATTTTTGCACCCCTCATAGATGATTAAGGAGGGAGGTTGCTCCACCCTGCTGCCTCCAGTGCACATGTCTATGGTTAAGGTAACTGCACACACTAATAATGTCTAAAGTCAGGCATAAATATACAGTGCACAGTGTTTAATCCGTCACTTAGTGGCTGATCAACCTACATTCACGTAATGTAGGTACATCCATCATCTGAACTGTTTTCGTATAGCATTGAAGAGTGCTTCATACTCTGAAACATATGCCTGCAAAGTAAAAAAGCAAGCCAAAGGAAGCAGTAGCTTGTCTATTACCTTGAACATTCAAGAAGACAGGCTCCTCTCTGTAGCCGTAACTGTTTTCTGCACGAATGATGTACTCGCCACGGTCATCCAGGCGGCACCGGTTCAGAATGAAGTAGTAGTCGTCGCCCTCGTAGCGCTTCATGTGCTTTACGCTCTGCCGCAGCTCGCAGCTGTCGCGATACCTGTGACATATAATAAATACATATGTGGAGGCCACCTTCTAGCACAACGGAGCTTACTAGCATGTTAGGAGCTTGCTGAACTCCATAGACAGCTAAAAACCTAAGTCCCAGTTTAATTGTTACGATGAAGCAGCGTAGCTGCACTATCTTAAGTTTACGATGTCACCCATTCCATGAACTTGTCGTTTTTGTAGCTACACTCACATCGTCCATTTGGACAGATATGGAATCCCAGAACATTTGAGACTACAGTTCAGCATTACTACATATTAATGCTTTTCAAGACATATAAATCAGTCATTATTTTCGACCTGCACCTTCTGCTTATCAATTAGCACAGATGAAATTCTACAGAATAAATCATGCATTGAAACCTGCGATGTTTTGAAGCACAATAAATCTGTAAGCAAGGAGGAATTTGTGTGACAACTTCAGAACTAAAGAATGATTGTCATGTTCATCTGGGAGAAACAATTAATAATTAAGTGTGGGGCATTACGAGCCAAAACAATGGCATGACTATGCTGCGCACCATAGCGGAGGACTGGATTCATTTCAACCATCTGGGGTTCTTTAACATGTGCCTAAATTCAAGCAGACAGGAGTACACTGCATTTAGCCCCCATTGAATTGCAGCTGCCATGACTGGAAACTGAACCCGCACCCTCATTTGCGAGAGAATAATAGGCATGCAACAATGACAGAAATGATTCCTCACCATGTGATGGTGGCAGGTGCAGCAGCGATAACCCTGCAGTAAAACTTAGCGCTTTGTCCTTCAAAGGCAAACGCACTTGTCGGTTTGATGACAAAGCGTGGTGCTGCTTGTCGTCGATCTGAAAGTGGAGGAAACAAAACAATGTTTACGATTAATCCCAAGTGCATGCAGAGTCTAAGACAACTTCTTGGAAACGTACACTTTTAAGAGTAGTAGGCACATAGGAAGATGCTCATCAACTTTTTTAAAAAAGTTACTATACATAGACTCCAGCTATAAAATGTACGGCCTCTAATTAAGTTATTAAGCAAATGTGCAGAGAACGAAAGAGCTTAAGAAAAGTGGCCTGCAGTCAATATTGTTAGGTGACACTAGTACTTTCTTTTACTCTCTGCTCTGGTTTGTTAAAATAAAGATGGTAAACGAGGAACAAACACTTACCAAAGTAGAAGTCATGGATGTTGTACTTCTTGTCATGGAGTTTTCGTAACGAGCTGTAGTTTGCAATATGACCAATGGGAACTGTGCATGAGTCCCAGTAGTGGCCCTAAAGAGTAGAAGAAAGGGAGAGATTACACAAGGGTTGAAATTATGAATCACACAATTCAAGTCTTGTTGGTATACAGTGTGGGAATTGCAAACTTACGTATTTGGCCCTGATGTGATCCCGGAACTTGATGTACCGGCTGTTGGGTATTGGAATGGTTGCCGACTCCTTGATATCACCCTGATAAAAAGGAATGAATATATATATATCAGTAAAGCATGAGAGCAATATTACTCGGACTTGAATCGATATTGACAATCTCCTCAGTGAAACAGCATACTTGACACTTACCTTGAGCCAATCATGCTCCAGACATTCATGTGCTGTCATACGCTTACTGTGGAAGAAAACGTCAGATGTGAGATATAAGCCAGCAATAAAAAAAACAAGAGCAAAACACAATTTATGGAAACAAACATATGTTCCAAAGGCAAAAAAAATGAAAAGAAAACAAAGCACTTACTCCTTGTTTCTTGTGAGCAGACGGCGAATGAAGTCCTTGCCTTCTTCAGAAACATTCGCAAACGCCTCGTCGTCAAAGTCCCAGTCACAGGCCTTGACATTTTTCAGTGTTTCAACGTCATTCTCACCAGCAAATGGTGACAGACCACTCAATCTGCAAAATGAAAGTCAGGCACGTTTTAGTTACAATAAAGTTAAATTAAGAAATCAAGAAGGTGTTCATGGACAGGATGGTACTCACAGGACGTATGCCAGCACACCAACTGCCCACATGTCCGTGTAGAAGCCAACTGGCTCACGGTCAACGATCTCAGGAGCCGCAAACTCAGCAGTGCCAGTTGATATTTTGACGACCTCATTTGGATCAAGCTTGGTAGCCAATCCAAAGTCAATGAGCTTGACATTCGTACTCTTCCTAGTCTGGCACATAATATTTTCAGGCTGGGGAAAAAAAAAGAAAAAAGAAATAAGGAAGCAGTGAGAGACAGGTATCATTGTATATGACTGAAGAACAACACGAGACTTCATTCTTAGAAGCACACACAGTACCTTGAGGTCAAGGTGAATAATGTTCTTTTCGTGCATGTGCTTGACACCCTCACAGATCTGGCGCATGTAGTTGATCACTTCGGCCTCGGACATCTTGTAGTCCTCATCCGTGATGCGTTCAAACAGCTCTCCACCAGACATGCTAGTTTTTGGAACGTAGAGGAGATGAAAAATGAGAATTGTAACATCATGTCAGAATTCAGATGCCACAAAAACTGATGCATCCTGATCAACACCAGTCATAAATGATTGTGCATATCTCATCTATGTTATAAATAGGGCTCCGTGTTTTTGGAGTTTATTTGTTTTGAAGTTCGGAGGGTGTTTATCGGAGTTTATTTTTAAGCAGAAATTAGGCATTTAACAGGATCTACTTTTCATAAAACCCCAATCCTCCGAAATTCAATGTTTAATTTTGCATTATTCTCAATACTGATCACGAAAACATCAAACCTCACGAAGCGCACTTTAGTTGTCTGGAAGAGTTGAAAGCACAAACATACACAAGCATAAACACTTGAATGCGAAACACCTATGCGCGTATTAAAACCTTAAAGCTTGTTGTAATAGATGCAAGCTCACTTTACGAGATCCGTATATTCGACGTCGTCTGGTACGCCAAGTGCCGCCAGAGGACCGTATATCAAAATGTCGTCTCACGCTTATATTGGCCAAACCGGCCAATGTATCAGTCACCGCTTAGAACATGCCTTTTGATAGAGAACAGAACAGGTTCATATTGGCCGTTAAAATCGAAGTTGAATCCGAATTGTCAAAAATTTTACCGGCAAGTGTTTATAGGATTTTTTTCAGATTTATCCGAAACACGGAACCCTAACTATACTAAGTCACCATGCAGTGTGCATTCGCCACAGAAACACATGCACACCAGCCGTTCCAAAGCTGGGCTTGGGAGACTACCGAGTACAATTCCAAAAATAACATATAAACACTAGTATGACATCAGTGAGCAATCAATGAAGCGGGACCAGTATTTGTCAAAAGTGTCCTAGCCACGGCACATATAACTATGCCAGCTGGGTATCACACTATGGCCACTGTAGAAATTTCACTGTGTACTAGTAATGCACAAGAAACTGACAGTACTCCTCAATACCCTTGGTTTTGAAGCGTCAGACATACCATAGGAGGTTAGAATAACAGAATACAACAGGCTCGAATAACAAGATTTTTTTGCTTAAAGCTTTGAAAGACTTAAGAAAGGCTGTATGAAATGATTACACATCAATGTGTCAACCATGGTATAAACATTTTGAGGTGCTTGTGCTAAATTTTAACAGCAGCCTGTTATCTTGTAGGTAGCAAGCATGTCCATGTCAACAGTACAGAGCACACATGCAGCATTGATGACCTCTCTGGGTAGACTGTTGTGGCTTATCAGCAATAAATAATGCTGTAGAAGCAGTCATGTTGTGATCAGTTGCATAATAGGCCACGTGAGTTGTGTCTGGCAACACCGATATGAAAAATAAACATCACATACTCCCTGCAATGAACAAGTTCTTCTATACTGCTCAGTGAAGAGAGTTTCAGCAGGTTGTGAATGGCACCAACATCGATAATAACAACTGAAAAAAAATGTGCATGTCCACGGGACTTACAATTCATAGATGAGCACCATTTCGTCGTCATCTTCAAATGCATCGTGAAGACGGATGAGTTTGGGGTGATGCAACTGGTTCATAATGTCTATCTCCTTGCGGATAATGGACTTCTCCAAAGGATGAGATACAGGAATGAACTTGGCCGCAAAAATGTGGCCAGTCTTCTTCTCACGGCAGCGATGCACCACACCAAAGGCACCCCTGGTGAGGAAAGAGGCAGAAAAAGGAGAAACCGATATAACAAGTTTTCAGTTATAACAAAGTAAATAAGGCGTTGTTTTGCCATAGACACAGCGTCGCGAATATACGTTTATAATGAATTTCCTGATATAACAAAGCCATTTCTGTGTCAGATACGACGTCGTTATCGAGTTTCACTGTATAAACACTGCTTCCTGTTCATCTAGAGCTTTTTAAGACATTGTTCACTATAATCCATGTTCAAAACAAGCTGGATAGATGCTGTGAAAGCACAAGTCATTAAAAAGAAATGCCGTCTATATGCATATTGCATCTGTAAACATTGTATCACAGCATATGGGCCTTGCAAGCCGTGTTTTACATTGAACTGGTATTTTTGTAGGCCTAAGCTCAATAAGAAAGGATGAAGTTTCTGAGAACTGCAAGAATCCATAGGGATCAGCTATTAAAGAGTGTCAACAATAAACAAGGACTGTCTTAACGAGTGAAATATGACACAGCTTAAGCATAATTAAGTCACAGTCATCAGCTGCTGGTGACTACCTTGTTTTTCAATGCTAAATTATGTTGTTTTCAGATGGTTCTTTTTCCCTTAACAACACTGGGCCAGGCCCATAAATAGGGTCTCGCTTAAAAAAAATATTGAAACATGGTTGACGTACGTTCCGATTTCTTCAAGGATGTCGTAGTAGTCATACACGCTGGAAGTTTTGATGTCGATTGGTTGCGGAATGTACTTGTCAAAGTCATGCACTGCATCAGAAAAAAAAAAGGTTCAAAGCAATAAATCAGTTTTGCATGTACAATGAGCAAAGCAATAAGTCACATCACTGACTGACTAAACTTAGTTAAGGGGCCTTATCAACTCGATAGTGCGATGTGATAACTTACCAAATTGGTCATAGTTTGTAATTTTGCCTTCAGATTTTCCTCTGATCTTCTTTCCGTGTTCGTCAACTGAAATAAATGACAAAGGCTAACGTCAAGCACAGAAAAGTGAAGCTATTCTTTAGAGGCCACTGAAAAAACAATCTTCAAACCTACAGAGAAACAATTAGATATGTAAACGTACCCATGTAGTCTTTCTTCTTTTCCTTCCTTGAAGCTGCAACAGAAGTAAGTGAACAGGTTGGATGAAATCATTACTGGCAACGAAAATTTCTACTACGGCAAAAATGAAAAGTAACGCGAGTATCTTTGCAAACTTTGTTGCTTACGCTTGGTCATGATGGGAGTTGTGGGTTCGCAAGGCTCACTCCTTCCAAAGACGTTTTCAGCATACACGCGGAACTGGTATTCCTTGGACGGGTTCAAGCCAGTGATCTGGTGTGTTGTAAACCTAAAGAGCAAATACAGTACACCAAACATTACTGGAACATCTGCAACTTGCTTGTGCTATCAATACAAAATGAAGAAAAATGTTAGTCAAAGACTAAGGTAAAAACAACAGAGCAGTTAGATTGTTTTACTAGCTTGCACCAACTGGTAAACCAGAAGGAATGAATTAACTGCTCAATAAGACACTATTGTTGCTAGGTACATGTTATCACCTATGATACTGGAAATGTAGATAATGGGGCATGCAATAAATTGCCATGCCAGTCTATGGCACTTTGGGAAAGAAACACAAAAGAAGGACAGAGTAAAAATTGGTAATTTCTATTCAGCATACTTCACTCATTCCAGTAAAAAATGTTAATGAACTCAGAGCATCAGCATAGTGTGAGAGCAGAATAAGGTTTTGCTGACGCTTTGTGTCAAAGATGTGCAAATAATGGTTTTTGAAACTGAAAAGCCTATGAATTAAGCAATGATGGTATCAAAAGGGTTATGAAGCAAATAATGATGACGCTGCTTTGAGTACAAATCAAGTAGCTCTGGTATGAAGTTGAATACAAGTCATTTAGTTTATGAATAAATTTTGAAATGTTCATTGACTGTGATGCCAGTGAACTGCAAAACATTGATTCATCGATTCAAACTCTGGCAAGGCTATAATAATCCAATCATTTCAAACCTAGTCTTCAATTGCTGTCATGTCACTATGAATTACTTGAGAACAATTCAAAGACATATTCAAAATTTAAGAAGTTCCTTAATTTGACAACCAATCATGTGGCAGTATCTGATCTGACATTTTGAACACACAGTTGCTAATCCTAACTGTTACTCATTTTCAACTAGCAGTCAGATGTTTTTACTTAGCATAATATGATGTACCACATACCTCGTGTTGCCACAGCGCACCCACGTGGTGAGTGGGCTTTCTCGTTTCTCAATCATGTAGTTCGTGACGTGGCTTCCACCATCCCACAGTGGTGGTTTCCATGACAGCAGGCAGTTGTCATCGTTGATGTTTTCAACCACTGGGTGTCTTGGTGGATCAGGTTTGTCTATTTCGGGTGCAAAAAAGTGTATTCTTTTTAACGAAGAGTACACAAAGAAGAAGAGTCGGCGAATGGCGCAAGTAGTGCAACACAAGATGCACCACTGGCAGCAACAGGTCAGGCAGGCATCTTAGAAAAGTTATACTAGTGCACACATACAGGGACAAAAAGAAAGAAAAACAAGCTTTTCAGGCAGTCTTCGATGATTTTCACGATTGTTACAAAATTGATCGAGACAAAGAAAATTGTACGAGCACTCCTTCCATCACACTCTCAAAAAAGAGATTGGTTACTTGAACACCGATCTGCAATAGGCAAAGTGCAAAATGATGAGTGTCATAGTCTTAGTCTACTTTTTGTTGGTGCTGGACTTCGAGAGTGTTGTCATCGACTGGTTCAGTGTGTGTGTTTCGCTTCTTCAAAAATAAAGTATCAGTTGTAGTTTAGTGCTGTGTTTAGTTTTTTCTTCCTTTGTCCCAGTCTAACGTCCCTAAAATGCAATACCAACTAGCTCACCAAGCCATCCCCATGAATCAGGCAGGCATTCATGTTCCCAAATGCAGAATGCAGTGCCTGAATGCAGTCGGACATTGAATGCAGAGCTTACCACTGATCTGGACCTTGATGATAGCAGAGTCCATGCCAAGCTCATTCTCCGCGACCAGGCGGTACGGTCCGCTGTCGGTCTTGTTGACGTCGCGAATGGTGAGGATGGCGTGTCGCTCTCCAGTCTGGATGTCGAAGTGAACGCCGCTCTCGATCTCCTCGCTTTCCTTGAACCACTTGATGCGCGGCTTCGGGAAGCCCGTGAAGGGAATCTTGAGCACCACATTCTCGCCCTTCTCGAAGCAGGCCAGTTCGCGGAAACGAGGTGGCACGTTGATGTGTGGTGCCGCTGCACATGGAAGTGGGAAGGCACACTGAAGCAAAGCTCTGAGGAATGTAATTTAAGTTTAAACAAGCTTTATCAAACCAAGGAATAGTTTGCAAGCTGGAAATCGCACATGTGCAGGCTACTGTGTGGCCGTCACACTTTGTAGTAAGCATTACTTTGTTATGCTACAACCAGGTTTCCAATTCTTAAGTGCTTCTCCTTTGTAAAATTGATTAATTCTTTTATTTATTTATTTTTAGATAACTGATTTATTTATTTCTAAATAACTGATGTGCATATAATGTTATCTCGTAAGATGCAAGGAAAGTGATGGATATCAGTGGACAAAAATCCGGCTTATTTCTTTCGCAAAAAAAATCAGCTACCACTTCATGCCTCGCTTCTACCGTAATCCCTTTTTTTAAAATTAACAAATCCAAGTGCTAAACCAGAGTGCAGTGAAAGAAGGAACTCACTCTTGATGAGCAGCTCTGCACGAGATGAACGGGTGCCGCCTTTGTTGACGGCACGGCAGGTGTACTCGTCGGCGTCCTCCCCAAAGATGTCTGATATGATGAGGGTACACAGTTCACCTTCGCGCGTGATGCTGTACTTGAGACTCTCGTGCAGCTCGCGTGTGCCCTTGTACCATGTTATTTCGGGGGCCGGATTTCCAGTCACCTTGCACTGGAACTGGGCACTCTTGTTCTCAATGCCCATGGCAGTCTTGAGTGGCATGATGAACTCGGGTGGCGTTGCAGCTGTGCGGGAGGATATAGCATCACAATGTCACACACGCATCAATGCTTTGAATGCTACTGTCACCACGGTTTGCCTGCTATATTCTTATGGTGCGGGCTGAGGTTTTACTCTTTTCCTGCCTCACAATAAAGAATGTCACCACGGTTGCCCCTAAGTGCATCTGCTGCAGTGTATAAGCAGTGGGTACAGTGATAGTGAAGATAGGTGTAACAAAAATTAAGATGAAGCATTACGATATATCATTTGGATATCATATAAAACCAGAAAAGAATAGCTAGAAACACTGAGTTATGCTATCTGCCCAATAAGCGCTTCCAACCGTTGGCCTCTTAAACTGTATGAAGATTCATGTGCTGTAAGAAATGAGCAGCCATGGAGTTGTCAAATAGCACATCCATACTCCACCTAATTCCCACGCAATCTTATGCAACATTTACCACACACTGGTGCTTTGCGAGTCCACATATATGTCTAGGAGTGCTTTGGTTTCGGCTAGTTGCTGCAACATTTGCAAAGTTGAACATTAAACTGACAGATCATAACTGGTTCTTTGTGGGCATGTTTTCTTTTGCCTCCGTCTTTCGTGCTGTTCAACTCTACAGATAGGTCACTCACCCTGTGGGTCCTTGATCTTGACTTGCTGGGAGTTCGAAGACGGTGGACTCTGGCCGGCCTCATTGACGGCAAACACGCGGAACTCGTATTGGCGATCTTCGATAAGGTTGGGGATATTGATTTGCGTTGGCAGGCACAGGTGTGCAGGGTTGACGCGCTGCCAGGCTTGCGTGCCAACTTCACGCTTGTCCACCCAGTAGCCAAGGATGCGTGAGCCACCATCCGATTCTGGTTTCTCCCACGACAGGTTCACAAAGTCGCCACCCACCTCAGTCACCACAGGTACTCCAGGTGCAGTTGGTGGATCTGCAGGACACCATGTAAAAAGGCCAATTCCATGAGTTGAAACTGAGAGCAATATGCTGAATGCTGTACATGATTATCGATAAAGAGATGCAAGATGAAAAAGATGGGCACAGCTGAGGGTGAACTATAGCATAGTCAGTAAAGTGAAAAGCTAGGCCTCGATGATTCTGGCACATGCTGAAAAGTTCAGTGAGCTTGATAAGTTTGAAAGATTAGAGAGAACTATGTGGCTTTAAAAACACTGACGTTTAAGCTTGTACTTTACTGGCAATTTGTGAGCAGGCTTTTACATGCACCTGCAGTGGATTCAATATAAATACAAGTGCAATGAAAGTGTCTATAGGTCATCTAGAACAAAAAGAACAATCAAAGTTAAAGCCTAGCGATGCATTGTCTTATAAATTTAAACGATCGCGCAAGAAGCAAATGTGAGAGATGCAAAATCCTTTGCATTACTGACCAAATGGCAACTTGGCGATGATCGGGTTTGTTCCTTCCAGTGGAGCACTCTGGCCATTTTCGTTGACAGCCATGACTCTGAAGAGGTACTCTCCATTTTCAGTCAGACCTTGTACTGTTAGTGTTGTGTCCTGTCCATCCACAAAAAAAAAAAAGAGGAGGGGGAGAGATAAAAAATAAAATTAGTTTTCTTTTTTTTTTTTCCAGTAATTACCTAAACACACAAGCAGAAGTAGATGCTCATTATAAGCTATGTCTTATAATTGGCTGTGCATAAAATGAGGCAGTCTTTCTTTCCCTTTAAGAAAAACTGTCTGTTGAATTCCTGTAAGTTAGCACAAGGAACTCACAACGGTGTGAACTTTCAGCGGTAAGCTTTGCAAGTTAATAACTGCTGCCAATACCTGATGTACATATTTCTGCTGAACGCAACATAGACAGCCTCGGCAGTGCTCTCAGATGCCGTGCGGACACCTCAAAAGCACTAAAGCACTCAAGGTAACCAGACTTGCAACTTTTGCCGCAGACCTCGATATAATTTCTACTGTGCGAAATAAGACACCTCCTATGTTGCAGAATGCACTCACACGACAATAGGTGCTTGCGACCACCCACTGGTTGTGAGTGGTTTCCCTGCGCTCCACAATGTAGTGGGTGATCCTTGCAGCCGCCATCATACTTTGGTGGGTGCCATGCAAGTTTGCATGTGTGCTGAGTGATGTCAGACACTTCCAGAGGTCCAACAGGTGGGCCAGGTAAGCCTGTAAGTGGAAGTTTACACTCGGAATTAGTCTGGAATTAAGCTTGTTAAGTACAAAGGTACACTGGAACATACTATACAATGTGAAAATTTGGATGAAGGCACAACTTACAGCTTCGAAATTAACTGCAGTTTGTACTAACATGTGTCACAAACGCCCTGTTACTAAACTGCATAGCAATTTACACGTTTCATTAAACCTGCCCGCCCATTAACTTTTTTGAGCTCATAGTACACAAGCCCACAGCCCATAGGTATACAGTGGACTCTCAGTAAATGGAAATCCTTTAAATAGAACTGCTGCTTAAATGGAACAACTTCCTCTAATATGATTGCTTTCATACTTGAATTCTGCACCCTTGTTCATCTCTCAGTAATCGGAACTCCTGTTTAACGGAACACATTTTCCTGATCCTTTCAGGTTCTGTGTAACGAGAGTCTACTGTATTTCCTTATCTACAGTGCTCATCAGCTAACTGATATAGCAGAGTAAGATGCCTATTAGCAGGCATAGAAATTTACATTTATATTTGGACACTAGTAGTATTACGCAGATGCTAGCAGTTCTGACATAAATTTTGTGAAACTTCGTTTGACTAACCATGTCTATTAATTAAAGAAAATCACATTAAATAAGCATCATTAGAACAGGTAACATCCTGTGGCTGTCCTTGATTTATGTGGCACAATTTAACAGTGCCTGCCTGTATGTGTTGCTTCCCAGCAAAGCAATCAACACCTGTGACCCACCGAAAACAGCGAGAGTTCCAGTAAATCTTCTTGCTCACCAGTGACGTAGAGTGTGAACTGGGCGCTTGCTGTGCCGCTGTCATTCTTGAGGGTGAGCTGGTACTTGCCCTCATCTGGCTTCTCTGCCTCACGCAGGTACACGATTACGTAGTCGTCAAACACCGTGTACTTGAGGTGGTCACTCTCCGGCACTTCAAGGCCTCCCTTGAACAGCGATACCTCCATGGGTGTTGAGCCCGAGAAGTAGATCTTGACCTTGCCATTGTCCTTCTCCGGGACATACACTTCATTCGGACAGCGCTCAATTCGTGGCGGTGCTGCAAGAGGTTGCATGATACTTTGATTAGGAGTAAAAACATTTCTCTGACACTTTCTACATTTAGTCACTTTACACAGGAAATGCAAGTACACACTCAAATATTGTATGCTGACTATAGGAGGAATTGAGGAACAACATAGCCATTCTTGGTATTGCTTGTGAACATTAAATACTACAGATGAAAGAAGCAAGTTTTGTCTTGGTTTAAAATACTCCTATAAGGCCTTTCGAGAGATAAGCGAGAAAGAACATCCAACTGACCAGCAATCTTGAGGTCTGCAGAACACCGCGCTGAGCCCAGAGGGTTGCTAATTTCACATGTGTACTCTCCTTCATCCCCGTCTTCAATCTCACTGAAGATGAGCTGGTAGACGCCTTCCTCTGGCTTCTCAACGGCTCGGATTCTTGTTCCACCACGGATGTCTCGGCCATTCTTTAGCCTTGTAAAACAAAGATGGTGGGCGAGAAAAATTGTAAACAGTTACATTTAACACTTCATAAAAGTGCTCACAATGAACTAATTTGAATTAGCACAATTATTTCAGCTCCTGCTTGGAGATACGGTTGAATGTGACTTACGTACTGATGATATCCTGCAGCATAGGCAAAATACAAAGGATAGGAAGAAAGGTATGTAAGAACGTACGGAGATGAAATTGAACCAAAGAATCTACGTTCTATTTCACTCATAGCAGGCAATGCTGTAGAGTTCACAGAAACTACTCTTAAAGCTTGCATTTGTTATAAAAAAGAAAATAGTGTGTCACGTATGAAAGCTATAGGTATCATTTAATTTAGTGTAACATTTAGTCTCATGCTCTACAAAATATGATGTATTTATTACATGACAAGCACAGTATACAAGAATCTGTTTACCACTTAACAAGCCCATGGAGTGACATGTTTCTGTGGGCAGCTGCCACAGTGCACTGCTTGTGCTTATGACCAAGCACGTCTTACACAACACGCCAAGTAGTTCAAACAAAGTCTATTCTAATGCAACCATGTGCTGTAGTTGTAATATATTAAGTAGATATTGCATAGAAAGAATCACAGGCCAATAACAACCTGCACTGTGAAATGCACACAGTGAGATCAATTACAGCACTACTTGCTTAGGTTCCGCTGTTCCTTCTAAGTACGGAGTAAAGTGCAGCAGCTATACAATCATAATAAAGTTATATGATTTGATGTTTAAAAAGCAACATTTTCCTTCTATTGACAATGATAAGCAATACTGCTTAACAAGCATTGAAATCTCAACACACAAACATTTATGTTTTTCATGTCAACTGAAATGCAGTCATTATGACTGGTAATAGAACCTGCAAATTAATGCACAGTAGCAGCATGCTATGGCCTGTGTATTGTCAGGTTAGATAATGTGTTATGCAATAAAATACTTGCGGCAAATTAAGAAATGTCCTGTGCCTTGGCTGTTCCTGTAGCAGCTTATTTAGAATCCTAGATGGTAAAAATTGGAGCAGTCTGCAATGGTATCTCTCTCAAGTAAGATGTAACCAGCAGCCATATTGTTCGGCATTAAAACAGCACAAGAAATCACCAGCAATGTCATAAATATAGAAAATATCCCACTAATAAGGTCAAAAAATATTTTCGTTTAATTTACATGTGGCAGGCACAAAATACTGATATACTAGCTTCACGGTGTATCAGCACACCGGCTAATTTGAACTTCCAAATGTGGGCTCTTGTCCACCATGGGGTTGATGCATTGTTATGGGAATGAACAGCTTACCATCTTGCAGTTGGTACAGGCTTTCCAATGGCTTCACATTCAAGAGTGACTTGCTTCTTAAGGCTGACATTCTTGTTGAAAAGTCGGCGCACAAACTCTGGCTTTACTCCATCTGTATAGGTGACAACACAAGCAAGCGGTTGAAAGAAATAGTAGAGTACTGAAGTGGGCGCATTGTGAACACATGTTTTTCAAAGAGTCGCAAGAGTTCGAGGCACCATATTACAACACGATTAACAAAAACCTAGGGGTCTAATGTCATGAAACTCGCGGAAAGCACAGTTTTCAAACCTTAAGGCTACCTGGACACCTCCAGCTAATTTCAAATATAATGTTATAACATTAACAAGATCACTTTATACACTGCAGAATGCTTTCTTAACCAAAAATCTGCATATTTTGCTGCACTAAGTCTCCTACACTTGGCTTATCATCACACCTACAAAACTAGGCACACTGGAACTGTCTATCGATAATTTCAGAAGTCCTGGTAACAGTAGGTTAATATGGCTTGAGAAATCATGAACTAAGATGTGTTGGCAAGACATCTCATGTTTATGCACCTCACTGAAAATTGCACAGAAGGTTAAGACACGAAATCACACAGAACAGCACTTATGTGCATGTGTGTGACTGAAGCTTCTGCTCTTTGCATTTTGCACCCTCTCTAGCTTTACTGCTAAGCCAGGAGAATAGCAGGTTCTGGTCGCATGCCTCTCCCACGCAAAGTGTCAGACCCTTCGTCAACCTCACCACAGTTCATTGTTGAATCACACATGTAGAATGCACTGCGAGTGAACAAGGTGCAAGTACACACCTTTGTACTCTGTTGCCTTCACTGGTGTGGTGCACATGGACGGCTCACTCTTTCCAGCAGCGTTGACAGCGTACACGCGGAACTCATACTCGTTGTTCTCCTTGAGTTTCATGTCTGTGTAGTCGCAGTCCAGGATCGTGTAGTCGTTCGACACCAACCAGAACGGACTGCCAACCTCACGTCGTTCCACAATGTAACCTAAAAAGGGAAGGTATAAAGTTACGGTCATTTTTTTCCTTCATTTTCTTTGCTTTCTTGTTTGCAATATGCGCGTGCTCTACTAAGAGGCAAGCAAGATGTAAAAAAAAGCATCATCAAGCTTCAGATAACTTTGGAAACAAATTTCTCATTGATGCATAACTATAGATGAATTTTATGAATGTTGCCAAGAAAAAGACTGCAGTAAGTACAAAAGCCTTCATACAAACAACATACTATTTGGCAGTGTGTCAAACAAGACAGCTCTGGTGGCACTACTCAACAGACACAGTCTGTAAAAAGAAAACACTTGTTCTTTACAAAAAGTAAGAGGCAAAGCTAAACTTTGCCTTGTGGTTTTGTATGAAAATTGAGAAGCAGAAAGGAATAAAAGCGGCTACAGCCTGTTAGTGTGATGTTTAACGATAGCCATAAACAGAGCACACTATCTTGATAAACATAATAGTAAGTGGTACACTGAGCTTTGCTCTGTAACCATACTTTAAGCATAATGGAATGAAACTAGGCTTGTAGAAGTTGAACACAGCAAAATAGATACCTGTAATGCGACTGCCGCCATCTGATCTTGGCTTGTCCCATTTGAGGTCGCAGTAGCTCTTTCCAACTTTGACCACCTGAACGTTCTGAGGAGGCGATGGAACAGCTGTAACAGCAGCGATGCCACAAGTTAGCCTCGAATACGTACATATATGTGTAACGGAATATCTCGAGCAAAATGGGGGAAACTTACAGAATTTCGGTTTTAGTCTCAGAGTTGCTGTAGGCTCGCTCGGTTCACTAAAGCCAGCAGCATTCTTGGCCTTCACCCTGAATTCATAGTCCTTGCCTTCGAACAGCCGAGTAACTGCACGCAGGAATAGTAGGGTAAGAAAAGCAAATGGGTTTTAAACAGCATGTAGTTTGTGTTACAATGAAAAGCATCAAATACAGATGTGCAAGTGCATAGGGTTGCAAAGATACACTCTATGATCCAAATGGCAAGAAAGGCTCACCGGTGTAGGATGTGTCCTTGACGAGACCATCATTGGCAATACGCCACTTGCCATCAATGGGCTCACGGTATTCGACCTGGTATCCTTGAATCTTGGAACCACCGTCACTCGCGGGACGATCCCATCTCAGGCTCACACTGGTCACATCATAGTCCACAATGTCTGGACGACCTGGTGGGCTTGGCACATCTGATAAATGAAGAAATGTAAAATGATATATGTACTATAAGTTATGAACAATTTAGCTAAGTGATTGATAGGGAGATGTCACGATGGTAAAAGGGTTCAGGAATTTCAGGTTTGCAGATAAATTGAAGCAGTGATGTGTCAGTGATCTAGTACAATGTACAGATGACACAAGATGTTGAGGAGCTACATATCAGACAAAAACACTGTAGACAGGTATACTTCAATCAATCCATGTACTAAATTGCTGTAATGTACAGCCCGAAAAGAATCTTCCATGCATGTTACACGCAATATATTGCTAAAGTGACAGTAGACAGATTATCAGACAGCTCATGTTATTCAGTTTACGCAAGTTCAGCATAAATAAAGTGGGGACACATAAAGCACCATCTGCCTAAACATTGGTGACTGGCATTGTTGACATGGTGCTTTTAGGTTTTTGTGTAAGGTTACAGTCTCCACTCCCTACTTGGCTGTTGGTAAAAGAAGAAAGCCCAAGTTTAATAGAATGTCGTTAAATGGAACCTCAATGAACTGGAAAAATGTGTTCCAATTAACTGGAGTTCCTTTTACTGAGAAAGAGACGCAGCACTACCCCCCACTTGACATTGTTCGATATGTGCCAGTTAGTTTGTCCTATGGTATGAGACGCAGATGACAACTATTAAATGGACTAGGCTTTCCTAGTTTCACCTTCACGGAGGCAGCAGTGACATGTTCAAGAAACATATGTCTTACTGATCCAATCGATGGCTCAATAACAAGCAGTCATGCGAGGAGCGCTTTTTCACTGTTTATTAAAGATGGCATTCTAGATAGAAGACCGGTGTCATAAGAATATATTGAAGATTGTTTTCCTTTGGGAAAAAATCCTATCGGAGATTGCTTCAGTGGTTCTGTTTACAGATAGTTGCAAAAATATTGGTTCCAATTAACAAGGGTGTTTTTTTTTATTACCCAAGTATAAAACAAGCTAAGTGAAAGACTTTCATTACACTTAATCAGAAATTATGCCTAAACAATTTTTGTTTACTGAAATTCCACGCCCCATTTCTTCTACCTTCTCACACTTAACCTAAACTCTACACAGACGGTGAGAAAAATATTAAATGATTGTCTCAGAACCTGTAATGCTTAAACAATGTGGCATGCAAAATTGAACAAACTACACAGCTCGTGATGTTTGAAACCTAGTTCAGGGTGACTAACATGCGTTTTTTTCTTACCGAATGGGAACTTGGCAGTGATTGGACGATCAGTCTCCAATGGAGTACTGACACCGTACTGGTTCTCTGCACTGACCCGGAAATTGTATTTCTTGTTTGGTTCCAGTCCGATGACATCATAGTGGCAGCCGCGGACAAAGCTAGACAGCTTGGTCCAAATCTGAAGATCAAGAACATCTGGTGAGTTTGAAGCAGATGAGCAATACTGTGCATGCAAAAGCAATGATTATGGCCAAAGATTAGTGCGATTTTACAGCTAAAGGCTACACATAGGATCACATATCACGCCATGGTGGAGGGCTCCGCAAAACATTACACGTGAGCCTTTAGCAATTCGCATTTTGCACTGGGAAACGCAGCTGCTGAAGCCAGAAATCCAAAATTCGACCACAATCTCAGCAGCAGAATGTCATTGCAACTGAGCCACTGCAGCACGCAGTTACGACATTTGGACACAACTAGACGTCGTAATTAGCGCAGAATCTTATTATGACAAAAGTTTTTATTTTTGATGAAAAAGCATAGGCAACTTACTATTAAGAACATGGTGTGAATATGAGTGAATGAATACATTGCTTATTAACATTAAGTAAGTGCACTCTGCTCAACTGGAAGGCATCTGAGCAAGCCAATATTATATGATAGCAGGAAACAGATTTTCTTGCACACTTACCTTGGTGGTTGGGTCTTGTTTCTCAACAATATAGTTAGTGATCGGGCTACCACCATCATCCAGGGGAGGTCGCCATGAGAGTGAGCAGGTTTCGGGTGTAATATCCGATGCCTCCAGTGGACCTTGCGGCGGGCCTGGTTTGTCTGAAAATAAGGCAATGGAGATGATTCAGACACAAGCTACTCATTGCTAAACTTCTTTCAGCGTAGTATGTCAGCTTTCCTTTTCAGAATGCAAGCACATGTAATTGCTAAAAACAGATACATACCAACAACAAGAACCTTGCATGATGCTGTGTCTGAGCCCTGTGGGTTCTTCAACGTCAGCGTGTACTTTCCGCTGTCGTCACGCTTGGCCTTCTTGTTGAGGAACACGGTGAATGCCACGTTAACTTCGGTGTGGATCCTGTCGTCAGGCAGCACAGCGTTTCCATTCTGAAATGAATAGATGGAAGACATTCGCAGCCTCCAAACGCTGTTGCAGATGTGCATTAAAGAGCATGGAGATGACCGACTCAGACTTACGATAGTCCAAGATGCCTCTGGTGCTGGACTGCCACTGTATGGAACTCGGATAGTAAACTCCTCACCAGCCATGACCACAATGTCACGCATGACGAAGCCACTGTCAATCTTGGGAGCAGCTATAGATGGAAATTCGAATATGACTTGTAAGTGTACATCATGTATAGAAAGATCACTCAAGTGCTCGTTAGAAATATGTAATAGCATGCAAGCTTAAAGGGACATTTAAGTGAAACGTTAAATCAGTTTAGACAGATTACTCTTTCAGAACTCCATTGTCATCAATTTCACCATCATAGGATAGTTATTAGTAGAGGAAATGAAGGTCAAAGTTTCATTTCTGAATTTTGAGCAGAAACTTCAACATGTGAACATCAGTGCGACATCACAAAAAAGGCAGGAGTTCCGGGGACGATGGAAGCTTGAAGTGTGACATGACATATTTCAGTCTCTTTTGCGTATTTTGGCTACATTGGTTTCATAAAATTTTCTGAAACTTGCTATATGAAGAGTTTGGGCGCCTTGAACATAAAGTAAACAATTTTTAATGATAAGCAATTATGTAGGCCCTAGTAGACTCCGTCAAAATCTATGACGTCAACGCGAGCGAGTGCGGAAACTTCAAGGTGGTACTGCCACCTGTATTTCCTTTTTGCACATTTTCTTGCTTACCAAGCATCTTCTCACGGTATGAGTGGCACTTTCAGTAGTTGTGAAATTAAAATTTACAAATGTGAGAAAAATCGTTGTGCGCTTTACTGTCCAGTTAAGAAGAGTTTATCCCACATTAAGATGAAAAAGTTATGCCAATGAAATCGGTAACATAACAGTGGTGTTGGAATAATGGAGTGACAATTACCAGGAGGAGGCCTTGCATAGATGCCCTCGGAAGTATTGCTCCAGGGCGACTCTCCAGCTGCGTTGACGGCACACACGCGGAATTCATACTGTTGGTTTTCAGTCAGGCCTGGCACCTTGTGTGTGAGGTCTGGCACGGGTGTTGGTGTAACGCGGCTCCACTTGGTGTCGCCAACTTTGCGCTTCTCAACAAGGTAACCAGTGATTGGTGAGCCACCATCATTCCGTGGCTTGTTCCATGCGATGGTGATGGAGTCGGGCGATGTGTCCACAGCATGTGGGGCTCCCGGTGCACCTGGTGGGTCTGGGAAAGTGAATGGCATGTGAGATAAGCAGCTGCAAGGAATATTTACGTGACTACAAACTCAGGCTTTAAACTTTTTGCACAGCTGCTTTTGTCATTTGTACAATGAAACTGCAGCTTTGGACTGATAGGCATGCAAGACAGCTTGAGAAAAGCTGGCCACTCTTGTACACATGACAATGATGTGCTTATGCCAAATCTAAAAAGAGGAATGTGGCTAAAATATGTAGACTTACTGGAAGCTGTAAGGTAACTTATTCTGAACACAATGTCTCAATGCAACCTACAGACAACTGTGCCAGGCAATATTTTCTGTTAAAAGATTGTCTTGCTGTGTTGGACTGGCCCATATAAAGACACAACAAAGTTATAATGCAGCCCATGTTGAGTGTGATAGCAAGTTTTCAAGCATTTAAAAAGCTTTTTCCGGTGATTTATGTTTTGGCTAGAAAGAGGGTTGTGCTTATGGTGGCAGAATATATTGTTACGTAAAAATAACACGAGGCATGGCTATTTACAACTGTTTACGCTGATGCGTGTAGCATCGACCAAGATGGAGGACAGCACACACAGCAGACAGACCAGCCCTTTTCGTTGTCGTCTTTGATATGTCAGCTACGCAGCAATATTAAAACATGGCAGAATACATCAACTACATGCCATAAACCTCACATGAGTGTGGGTTACCTGTGCTGGCACAAATGTCTACACCAGAAACCTAAGTACACAGTTACATAACTGGACAATTATACACAAGCAGTCGAGAACTTTTTCTCTTGCAAGGTGCACTAGTACACTTAGACTTTAGTGCTTCAATAGCAACAGCAAACATTTCGTGGACTAAATCGCAAAAGGGATGTACTACCACATACCAAATGGCAGCTTGGCAAGTATGGGTTCAGCAGTTGTTGCAGGCTCACTGGTTCCAAACTGGTTCTCAGCCATGACCCTGAAGTTGTAGCGGCGGCCAACGGTGAGACCACGCACTCGGAATGCAGTGCCCACAACGTAGGTGCCGATTCGGTGCCAGGACTTGGTACCCTCCTCTTGCTTCTCCACAACATAGTTGGTGATTTCCGCTCCACCATCGTCCTTTGGTGGCAGCCAGCGCAATGTCAGAGAGTCACCATCCACCTCTTCACCACGCAAGTTCTCTGGTGGTGCTGGACGGTCTGTGGTGATAGATAAACGAAGCGAAATGTCAGTTTAGTGTTTGCACCAAACATTACGCTTTCTTGGCGCTGTCAGTTTTGGATTCGAGTCGAAAGTAAAACAAAAATGCTGCACATCTTACCTAGGAACAGTGACCTTACAGTAGACAGTGTCGAACCCATGCTTGTTCTTGAGGAACAGCTTGTACTGGCCAGTGTCGTCCCTCTTCGCCTTGGTAACAGTCAGGCTGGCATTCTCCTCCGACACCTGTGGGAAAGCCGATGCGGGTGTTTATGACCGAAATAGGTTTATGCATGTTAAAGAAATGGATGAGCACATCCACACATTAAGGTAGCCACACCATTATGGCTTAAAAAACGTAATCATTGGGAGATCACAAGCTATCTTCATGTCTTGCCCTTCCTTGCCTTGTTGTGAGCTTTTCTTCTAAATGGTACTACTGCATTGATTCTATCACCGGTACATTTCATAGTGACAAAACGAGGTAGGTTCTCATCATTTCAGATGGCTCATCTTGGGCACTCTTCCATGCTTGTCAGCTAATGCCACACTGGCTGAAGCCCTCTTAGAAAACTAAGCCCTTTTAGCATTATCATTTACAGTCATATACTCATACTTTCTTTATTATTATGAAAAAGGAATTATGAGTATTCAGAGCTGCGACTAGAGTTTTATTTACCTTGTATGTCCTTCTGGGCTCCTTGTCATCAAGGTCAATGTCATTCTTGGACCAGATAGCTTCTGGTTTGGGGAAGCCAGTGAATGGCACGTTGATACTGAAGTCTTGGCCAGCCTTCACAACAATGTCCTTCACAGCGCCAGCATTGATCCTTGGCTTGTCTGGTAAAACAAAAAATCAGAAGAATGTTCATTGTGTCTAACAAGAATAATTCTTCATAACTTTATTCGATATCTGTAACATGGAACTAAATGACTCTATTTGCCTCATTGAGATGAGCTCCAAAACTAAAATTTAGGAAGAACGGGAAACCTTCGGTTAGTATTTTTTCGTTAGGGTAAATCAAATTGCACTACAGGTGAGCAAAGTAAATATACTTGATTCCACACATGATAAGGCCCACTTGATCATCTCAACGGTTATAAGAATATGACATCGAAGAGACACTGAAAGTAAACGCTGTCTCAGGTTGCACTGGTAGGCCCGGTAGCAGAAAAAAGAAACTCAGGGGTGAACTTCTCTGTTTACCTCTCCTGAACCCTGTAGTTCTTATACCAGAGCTATGGCAACAATCATATTGTTACACAAATTTACAAACTTGTACATGTTAGTATATTACATTGCTTTGAATCACTTATGCTTAGAAGAATTGAGAAAGATGTTGCAATAAATTTGGCTTTGATTTTAGAAGAGTGTAACTTTGTTTAGCAGTCAACAAATATGCTCACACATACATTTCTAAAATTTGAAATAACATCAATTTATAATCTAGAAGCAGAATTGGAGGCAACACTTATATACAAATTTTTGGCATTGTCTCTGGCGTGAAATGTATTTGCGGTTTTCAAGTATAGATGCTCACTCTACCAATGCACCTTAAATTGTTATTTCACTTTAGTGTCCATTTAGATCATTCGAGCATTTGCAAGCTCTCACCTGGCTGCTCCTCAACAAGCACAAGACCAGTGGGCTTGCTCGGTGGGCTCTCGCCGATGTCGTTGACGGCCACCACACGGAATTCGTATTCCTGTCCTTCATCCAGGTTGGGCACCGTGAAATTGGTGTCTGGGTGCGGAAGGATGTTCACCGGCGTCCAGTCCTTGGCATCCTTGGGCTTCTTCTCGATAATGTAGCCCTTCACCTTGCTTCCACCATCGTTTGTTGGTTTGTTCCAGGAGAGGGTAACCGAGTTCTTGGTGACCTTGTCCACACGTGGTGTGTCTGGAGCACTGGGAGCAACTGCGAGGTTCAGAGGCATCCAAGAAACATGACCCTTAGTACATTGTACTACAATATCCTTGCTTGAAGAAAGCAGGACACATATGGTAGGGCTGCACGAAAAAACACAAATGTAGGCTTGTGCGAATATTCGTATGCTTCGAATATTCGAACGAATAGTACAGTATTCGAATTCGCTTCGATTCGAATTTACATTATCGAAAATTTCGAAGTATTCGAAATGAACGAATAGGTGTAGATTAGTCCGCATGTAACCCCTGTAAAGGTTGTTCCACTGCAGTGGAGGGGTGCTAAGCTGTGAAAGCACCTATTCAAGTGTATATTAGTCCGCATGTAACCCTCTGTAAAGATGGTTTCACTGCAGCGAAGGGGTGCTAGGCCGTGAAAACATCTATCCAGGAAAAATCCGCACTGCCACGAAACCTCACTTCAAGGTTAAATAACATATGACCCTATCGATTCGTCATTTTTTAAGTTTAAAAGCTTGTTATGCCGGCTTATATGCTCTAAGTACAGTAAATTTTACAACGTAACATATTTTACAGGTTATCACTTGCATTCTACTGAAAGTCTAAATTCTGTTACTATTAAAAGTTGTTCCCACTTGCTTTGAACCAAAAATAATGACATTTGCACATGCCTTGTTTCAATTTTTTAAAATATATTTGCAGGTTAGTTGGGTCATTGACAAATATGCCCATTTTTCTTCATAATTTGTGATATATACTATTCGAATCTGATTCGAAATTATTCGAACCAAATCACTATTCGCTTCGAATTCGCTTCGAACCTAAAATTCACTATTCGCACAAGCCTACACAAATGACAAAACACAAGTACCCAGGATGTACATACATGTTTTTGCATTGTTTGCAGCATGAAATGTCTCAGCTGTTTCTAAATATAGATGCTTAATCTACCAATGCACCTTAAGTTATTTCACTTTAGTGTCCATTTAGATCATTCGAACATTGACAGATCTGACATGCTGCTCCTCAGCAAACACAAGATCAGTAAGTTCGCTTGGTGGGCTCTTGCCAATGTCATTGATGGCCATCACACAGAATTCGCACCCATCCTGTGTACTTGCCTTTCTCCGTACGTGCATTTTTGTGCAGCACTGCTACACGTGTTCACGAATTCACCAACTAGCCCAAACAAGAAATTTATTGAAGCATGAAGCCCTGCTGCCCACAGACACCTGATGCTGAAAATTTTCCTCTTCATAAATTAAATATGAAACATTAATGCGCTATTGCCAAAGCATGACACACCTTCACCGTGCACCTTCAGGTCCATGCACTTGTGCAACATGGCCTAGGTTTCATCCCTGTTGCTGCTGAAGGGCAAATTTTTTTCTTTCAGCCTGTTAACTGGTGAACTGAATTGTAGTGTATGTGTGGCAGCAATTGGCTTCCGAAATATTCACAATTTCTCTCTTTGGATAATTAATGTGTGTCATTTGATTCAACTATCCCTCCTGAACAGATTTCCCAGTGACTGTTTGCAATATAAAGATGCTTTATCAGATTTTGTCCTTTATATGAAAATACTTGCTTTTGATAGATGTGATAGAATATTGCTGATCATGAGAGTGCTTCTTGATGGCAAAAAAAAAATGCATATAGTGCTCGATTTAACTATAACAGTAGACGACCAAGACAGCAAGAAGCACCTGCTATCTTTAAAAAAAGAAAGAAAGAAAAGGATGTACTACTATCTTCTTTCCTTTTATGACAAGGTTTAACAACCTTTGCTTGCCGAGCTGAAATTTATGTAATTGGATAACCTGACAAATAGGCAGCCCTCAGCGCAGGAAAGTTGCAATATATTATGTGGTCTCACTTACACTTGGGCTCCTTGGCCACAACAGCAACACTTGGCTTGCTTGGTTTTCCAGGGCCGCCCTCGTTGACAGCTGTCACCCTGAACTCGTAGGTCTTGCCCTCGGTGAGGTGAGGCACTGTGAACTGGGTGCCAGGCGTAGGTGCAGCATTGGCCTTGACCCATTCGGGATGTCCCCGCTCACGCTTTCTCCACAATGTAACCTGCACACGGCACAGAACACATACCGTTTAAACACGCAGAGGAAATTTTCACGCTTGTTGTTCAAGTTTGATCTTTATAAGAACAGCTCTAGATAGTGAGCAGTAGCAAACAGCACAACAAAAATGGTTGATCCATCTTTTACAGAAATTAGTCACAACACAAAAGTGAAACATGTCTCCCAGGAGTAGTTGCAGTGCAGTTGGACATTATAGTCGGAGTGTATAAATTGGCAGTGCCTATATCAAAATATGAATGTAGATCCGACGTGCCCTTTCAAAATTCGCATACAGCAAACTTCCCTCGCATCTCCATCATCTCCATCTTTCACCCTATGCTGCAATGCACATGGCCTGATGTGTCTTCCTGAGCTCAACCAAATTTTTCCATAAGAGGTGTTCCTGATCTAGGCTACAGCAGCAAGTGAGGTGGAAACTGAAAGTGAGTTAAGAGGCATCTCACATGGATGCTTGAAAACTGGTGTACTTTATTACTGACGTCAATTTTGTGATATCAGTAATCACAAAAGTGACGCTCTAATTTGTCCTGTTTCAGTCCGTGGGTACTGTACTACTGTTTATTGGCTGGCATATCTTTGCTTCCATGCTTGGCAAGATTATGACAGAGAGAGACATGCTTTAACTAATTCCTCTTTAAAACGTTCCACTTTTCCTGATAAGGCAGAGTAAAAAGGTGGCTGACAACTTCTTACTCCACCTTATTGAAGGCCAGCAAGCATTCCAAAACAGTATTAAGCGCATCAACTGTTTGACATAAGGAAAGAAAGAGCACAGATTAGTGATGCAATGTTCAATGCACTAACCTTGGATTGGACGGCCACCATCACTAGCTGGAGGTGTCCAAGAAATGGTGGCAGCAGTAGGGCCAATCTCATCAACCTTTGGCTGACCAGGAGAGTCGGGTGTGTCTACATAAGAGGTAGATAAGGCCCCATATTAAAAATGTGCAAGTCACACTGCATCTTGGATGCAGTAGAAATATTTGTAATCGATGAGCTTTGTCAAGAATGCAGAGGCAGTAGAACATGTAGCTTATGTTTTGTATAAAGATAATTTACTTTAAATTTGAGACCTGAACAAAATGGTGCGCAGTAAAAAGTTACTGACACGATAAACAGTATGTCAGAAACCCCTGCACCAACGAAGCAATTCGTACAACACTTGCTACGTTGCATTTCATGGAAGAAGTTAAACGTAGCAACACTTCACACAAGAGACGTCTAAAGCTTCAAGACAGGCACAGTAATCTTACCGAATGGGTTCTTGGCAGTGACCTGGCTTGCCCTCGAGTGGTTCACTGATGCCGTAAATGTTCTCTGCACGAACACGGAACTTGTACTGCTTGCCTTCCTCGAGGTTGCGCACAGTGTATGTTGTGTTGGGACAGTAGCCTGGCACAGGCTGCCAGAAGTCGGAGCCGATCTCGCACTTCTCAACAAGGTACCCTGCATCAATGAACATACAAATGTTGCAAAATAATTTGTACAATTAGTTTCAGCACGAAACATTCTAGCTACCTAAATACAAACATGCTGCAACAGTATATACACGCAAACACACAAAAAAGAAGAGGCACAATAGTGTGCTGAATTGAACAACTGTGTTCCTGTCTTTACTCGTTTTTTCACTGCATATTGCTGCAATAACAGTATGAACAATGCACTACAGACTAGCCTGCCAGCAAACATTAATGAAGAACAAACAATACCGAAAAATTACATAAATGTCCTACCCATTTAAATGTCAGTTTGTCTGACACACTTTGCTCTCTTTCATAAAATCTTAATAAAATAGTACGTAATATAGCATTCATCAAATAGACAATTTTACCTGTGATCTCTGCTCCACCATCATCTTCTGGTTTCCTCCACTTGAGCACGACTGTAGAGTTAGTCACCTCAGGATATTCAAGTGGTCCTTGAGGAGGTCCAGGCTTATCTGCATTAGAAAAAGCATTGCTGTTAGGAATTATCCTATTCTAGCGAATATTTCTCGGGCAACATACCATAGACGAGAACGTCAATGTCAGCCGAATCTTCTCCATACATGTTCTTTGCCTTGATGGTGTACTTTCCTGTGTCACCTCTCTGTGACACTGGGATGGTGAGGTTGACGGTCTCGTCAGCGGTGTCGGTACGGATGCGGTTGGTGGGTGGGATCTCCTTGTCGTTGATCAACCACGTGACAGCAGGTGCAGGTGCACCCGTGAGTGGGATGTTGATGTTGAGCGGATCACCCGCACGCACACGGATACCCTTTCCATAGAGACCGTCCAGGTGCAACTTTGGCTTCTCTGCAATTTGGTATCACGAACATGCAAATGTCAGCAATTATAAAAAAAAACAAATCTGTGGCTTTTTCTAATGGGATGGCTAAGAAAATGATGATGGTAGGTTAGAGACAGGGCACTCTACTGCTGTAGGTAGCAAAACATAAGGTAAAAACTAGTGTTACTACATAAGGACTACATGGATTTACTGCTGCTCTTTATGCTTGCTCACGCATGAGTATAGTAACTCGTCGCAATGAAACCCTGATTATAAAGAGTTTTGCACACGTACATGTGGCTTATTTTTATCAAACAAAATACTAAAAGCAGACATGAGTGATGTTCTTAACCAAGTTTCCACCCTTCCTTAGGAGAATTACAAGGCTGCTCATGTTGACTTCTCTATGCACACATTAAACATTTAAGGTTTCAAAAAAATTTAGTGTTGTGCTTTTAGTTTCCACCACATTCAAGCTCTTACCTTTCATCGGCTTGGCTGCAATTGGCTTAGAAGCCATGCTTGGCTCACTTGGACCAGCCGCGTTCTTGGCAACCACTCTATATTCGTACTGGTGCCCATCTGTCACATCCTTGTCTGGTATACTCTGGCGTCTGAGATGAAACAAAAGGAGAAATCATTAGAGGAAATACAGAGACATTAGCCTGCTACTCTGGTCAGGAAAAGAAAGGGAGTAAAAAAGGAGTGATAATGACAAAAGGTAATAGGAAACGCAGTTTGTTTGGTTGACTGTAGTACACCAAGGATAATGTGCTACATAACAGTGAAAACTCAAGGTGATCATCATCATCATCATCATAATTTTTCAGCCTATTTTATATCCTCTACAGGACGAAGGCCTCCCCCAATAATCTCACATTTACCCTACCTTGCGCAAGCTGGTTACATTTTATGTCTGCAAACTTCTTGATTTCATCAATCCATCTAAGCCTTTGGCATCCTCAGCTACATATCTCATCTCTTGGTACCCTATTCCATCGCTCTAACTGACCATTGGTTATCTGTCCTTTATGACATGACCTGCCCAGGTTCACTTTTTCTTCTTAAAGCCAGCTACAATGGTCAACAATGTTTGTTTTAGTGCACAAGCTAACCGTATTAGCATGGTAATTAGTAGCAGAAAGCATATAACCCGAACACCCTCATTCTGAAGGTAAAAGAAGAAAACGGGAAGGTTGGTCCTTTTTGAAACATAAAAAAAGCTAAAGTTATGACAACAGGTGAAGAGCAGAGCATTCAGATAAGCAGAGTTGTATATGTTGAGGAACACTATATTTTCCTAGGATCCAGAATAGATGCTGATGGCAACTCTAGAAAAGAAATACAGTGAAGAAGAGTACTAGGAATGAGAATTATGGGTGAACTTTCAAACAGTTCGAAAGCAAAAGCCTCAAAACTGAAATTCATCTTTTTGACGTCCTGGTACGTCATCTCAATGTATAGGTGCGAGCCTTGGACCTCATGAAAGTACAAAAAAAAAAAAAAAAAAAAAAAAAAAAAAAAAAAAAAAAAAAAAAAGCAAGATTCTTTCTATCTAGGGTGCTAGTGGAGAGTTCCATTTTGAGAATACCACGGACGTCCAAGGGAATAAATATCTGATTCATAAGAGAGATCAATCCTGAATGTTATTCTGAAAGAAAGGTCAAAACTACAGTTTATGTTGGTCATGTTATGCCATTTACTAGTTAAACTCCTCAAAAGCTAATGGCATCATTATAATGCAAATGTTAAATGCAGTAACTACTGGACATGTTTCCACGTGCTACACTATATGACCTATATTTATGTGCTGACATCAGTGTATGTTTCAGACATGAAAAAATTTATACGGTTTCCTGCAGACTGCTGCAATCATACTTTAATTCTTTATACCTGCAGCCTTCTATGGTTATATTCAAAGTTATTTACTTTGCATATAACCATAGAGTCAGCACTGTGTTACTGTGTAGTTCCTCTTTATTGTGCTCCATTATACTTTGCACTGAAGGTCATAGATAATCAAATTAGCCTCCGTCCTTGCATTATGAGCTGCAATTCATAAAAATACAGGTTCTACACTATGTCTGCTGTGAGCACAAGGATGGAATTTCCTCAACTTTTATAGAAGGCTGATATATGTATGCAGACATGTGCAGTTTGGTGTGCACAATCTTATTATGTAACAAAAGGAAGCAAACAACAAGAAAGGTTTCAGGTGTGAGTAGTCTGAAACACCTGGCTCAAACCTTAAGAGCACTACACATCTGACTTACTCGAACAGGTTCCTTGTTGACGCGCACCCAGCGGTTAGACTTGGTGTCTCTACGCTCAATGTCATAGCCAGTAATGGGTGAACCTCCATCATTACGTGGTGGCTCCCATTTGATTTTGATGAAGTCACGGTCATGATCCACTGCCTCAGGCTGTCCAGGCTTGCCTGGGGTACCTGTAAGCATTAAGAGAGAAAGAACAAGATGACAAAGAATACTAAAACAAACATAACATTGGCGAAAGATGAAAAAAAAATTTTTTTCCTCTGGGAAAGCTATTTCAGAAGAAAAAGTAAACATTATCAATGTGCCTTCACAAGCAATGCAGCAAACATCATGGATAAACAGTAACCAAATCATATTACGCAAGTTCATGCCATGTAGCTTCTCTCAGGAGAGCCTAGTGACTATACATTCATGACTATACATTTCAACTATTCTCTTTTTATTTTCAGCGTTTTGTTTCATAAAATTTTGTATTACTTTTTTGCGATGTTATACGTATAACTTTATTTGATATTCTTTATGCATGATTGTCTGCCATTCCTGCTGCTTTGCCGACTTGTGAACGGGGTCGGGACCTCGTCAAGCTCTTGAGCTTTTAGTCCTGTACTCCTCCTAATCAAAAGGAAATAAAATGATTGATTGATTGATTGATTGATAGTTGAATGTAGACAGAATTGTATTTACATAGAAATCAAAACGAAATTATTTTTAAAATGTGTTTTCAATTTGCTGACATGTTGAACAACAGGAAAATAAGACAGAGGTCTCACCGTATGGACTCTTGGCCACAACTGGACGAGTTGTTGTAAGAGGCTCAGACAATCCCTGTGCATTCTCAGCCATAACTCGGAACTCGTATGCAGTTCCTTCGATGAGTTTAGGCACAGTTGCTTCGGTGGCTGTAGGTGGCACGAATGAAACCGCAGGCACCCACTGGCCGCCATGGGTCTTGTCACGCTTCTCAATTGACGTAACCCCTAGAGGCAACGAGACATGAAATAAGCATTTGTAGCAGATATGCAACTTTGGAATGCATTGCCAGGTTAGATTGATGTATGAATATTTATGACCCATAGCAGAAACTTTGTTTGCATTCTTGTGTGGAATTATTATATAGTGCTATATAACAAAACCTTGCGCTAATGGGATACAAAGGGCCCCTCGATTGCACACTTAGAAAAGGCTCATGTTATAGGCACTATACGCATATTAGGCATGTGCGAATATTCCAGCACTTCGAATATTCCAACGAATATTACAGTATTCGAATTCGCTTCAATTCGAATTTATATTTGTGGAAATTTCGAAGCATTCGAAATGAACGAATAGGTGTATGTTAGCCCGCATGTAACCCCCCCTGTAAAGGTGGTTTCACTGCAGCACGGGGTGCTATACCGTGAATGCACCTATCTAGGAGAAATCCGCACTGTCGCAAAGCCCCAGTTCAAGGTTAAATTGAACATATTACCCTCACATTGATTCATCATCTTGCAAGTTTAAAAGCTTTTTATGCTGGCTTATATGCTCTAAGTATAGTGAATTTGAAAACATAATGTGATTTACCGGTTATCACTTGCATCCTACTGAAATTCAAATCCTGCTACAATGCAAAGTTGCTTCTACTTCACTTCAAACCGAAAAGAGTGACATTCACACATGCCTTGTTCCAATTAAAAAAAAATATTGTGCTGGTTAGTAGGGTGATGACCAAACATGCACATTTTGATATATGCTATTCTGCACATTCTGATATATATACTACATATGTAGTATATACTATTCGAATTCAATTCGAAATTATTCAACCAAATCACTATTTGCACAAGCCTAGTAAGTATAGATAAGCAAAAACAAAAAGTGCACTTGTGTTGTACTTAACTCATTCCAACTCCATTTCAAGACGAGAGTGTACTATATAAGAATATGCTGTAGTGTCACTACAAAATGAGTCAACGACCATGGCACCAACCGATTTTAAATGTAATGCATCTGTAATTATCATGCGCACTGCAGGTTTCTAAGGCTGCCAGTGCATTTAAAAATATTCCTTGTGCTTCTGAAGCATGACTGCCGAATATTTTGCAAGGTCAGCATTACTCAAGCAGTTTTACATCCAGCTTCAAAACATAATTCACTTGAACACATCTATATCAAGCTTTGTTACATAATTCAAACACTACTTACGTGATGTCACTTCCTCCAGTGTCCTTAGGAGGCCTCCAGGAAAGCTTCACATGGTCCTTGTCAACTTCATCAATATTCAAGGGACCCTCTGGTGGGTTTGGTTTATCTGAAATGAGAAACTTGTAATTAGTACAGTGTCTTCTCTTCTATTACATGTGGGTGCATGTGTCTTGTCATCGCAATGTATCCAAGAATGGTCTAATGTAAATGAAATGATAATATAGCAGATCTACAGATACAATTACAACAAGAAAACAGATAGAGAGAAAAAAAAAAGTTATATAATATACTGCAAGTCAACCTGCATGAAAGACAACAATGAAGTAAAGACATGAACCAGCACTGTCACAAGTTAGGTAGTATCATTTGCTGCAGTACAAGATGAACAATTTCAGCATGGAATGATGATGCAGCCGTTACATCTTAATCTTAGTGTTTTTAAAAATTCATAACCAGAAGGACAGATTGGTGAAAGCACAGCCTCAAACATATTTGCCTGGGCTTGTGGATATTGTAAAAAAATGTTACTGGTCTGTCACATATGTCACACCAAGTTATTTAAAGTTTGTTATCCAATACACTCAAACCTCATTATAAAAAAATTGCATCTTACACGAAAATAAGTTCGTTATAGCCGAAAATTCGTTATAAAGGTATATTCTTAAGACTGTACCTATTGCCACACTATTCTTCATTTACTTCGTAGTAACCGATATTTCGTTATATCCGGGTACGTTATATCGAGGTTTGAGTGTATACTATTTCACATAAGCTCAATTGGCATAAACTTACCCAGAATGACAACTGGCAGAGTTCCACTGTCCTCGCCACTGTCATTCTTGAGGTGTAACGTGTATGCCCCACCATCAGACCTCTTGGTGTCAACGGTGTTGATGATGGTGTGGTCATCAAAGTTGGATATGGTGACCCGGTCATCCGAGATCAATGGCTTGCCATCAACCATCCACGAGACGGTCGGTGGGGGTGCGCCGATGAACTTGATTTCAACATTTAGGGTCTGGCCGATCTTGACCTTGACTTCTTTCATGGGGCTCACAATCTTGGGTGCCACTAGAAGACCATGACAACAGAGCACAGTTTAGCTGCCGCAAGGTTACACAGGCTACGTACGTCACTGCTTGTTTTAGCTGTCAGTAAATCTTTTTTCTTAAATGTATGTGCTGCAGAGTCAACTTGTTGGAAGAAAGGATTATACGATATACGACAGTAGTAAAAAGGACTGTTGCTTGCAAAGGCACAGGACATTTTTTTTTCTATCCTTTAGAGAACAAAGATGTCTTGAACAGATTTCATTTTTTGACACAACAATTAGTGAAATTACAAGCATAGCTGCTGTGCCAACAAACACAACTCGCTTAGGACTACAGCACTGATGCTTCTATAGTATTTTTACACGCAAGCATGATAATGCGAAGACATCTTCTAATCAACTCTTGTTATGAAAGAGTTCTGGATACTACCATTTTACAAGGAAGATCAGACAGTCCTTGACTTTACCAAAAGCAACAAAATTAGTAGTTTGCAAAACCCTCTTTCGAATGTTCTAGCTGTGTAACATGGAGGCCAATTACTCACAGAATCTGGGCTTGCATGTGATGAGATCGGATGGCTCTGAAGGCTCGCTCTCGCCACCGGCGTTGACTGCAATCACCCTGAACTCGTAGTCCTGGTTTTCTCTGAGATCTGGCACAGTGGCCTTTGTCTGTGATGCCGGAACCTCCTTTGCCTTCGTCCACAGGGGAGAGCCACGCTCCTTCTTTTGGATGATGTAGCTCTTGATGGGGCAGCCACCATCATCAGTGGGTGGCTTCCATTCCAGGTCGACGTGATCCTTATCCCAGTCGGTCACCTTGGGGCGGCCTGGCTGGCTTGATTTCTCTGCAAAGCGGTAAGGGCCCGCGATAAGGCATGCTGGAGCTCACTGAATTGATTGACTTTGGCATCTGACCTTAAAGATTGCTTTTCAGCTTAGCACTGCTTGAGTGCAGGATGTAAAATACAACTGTAATATGCTTAATCTTTTAGCCACTTTGCGCAAAACAAACAACGACGAAGGAAGGAGCATAGACGGACGAGCGCTGTGCATGGAATACGCGGAGCAGACACGGAATATGCTGTGGCCACATTTCGATAGATGTGACACACCAGAGGCCCATGTATCATGCGATGTTAGAGCATGTTAAAGGACCCCAGGTGGTCAAATTTATCTGGAGCCCTTCCACTATGGTGTCCTCAGTAGCCAGTGTCACCTTGAGACATTAAACCTCATAAACCAGCCTAATTTACTGGTTCTGTGATTAGTTTGACAACCTAAGCACATTCCTACCACACAAAGTGAGAGACGAAAACGCTTACTTGCATAATATACTAGCAGAGCAAGTCAAACTTCCTCGATTCTGCAATGTGTTACATCGGTAAGCTAATTTATTGTGTAATTGGCTTACTGTAAAGGGGGTGCAATAAAAGCCCTTTTTGCATGTTTGCATTGCTTTGTATCGTGCCTTTATTTCTCTGAGCGCAAGAGACCCCTACAATACATACTATGAAAGGCCATGCTGCAGTGGTCTAGTTGGAAACCAGGATGCACTCTGGACTTACCGAATTGATCCTTGGCAATGATGGGCTCGGTCTTCTCGAGTGGCTCTGACTCGCCGATCTCGTTGACAGCCTTCACGCGGAACTGATAGCTCTTCTTGTGCACCAGTTTGGGAACCTTGAAGGTGAGGTTTGGTGTGGTGCCTGCCTCCACCCAGGTGCCACGAGATGTGTCCATCTTCTCAATAAGATAGTGCTTGATAGGAGTACCACCATCGTCTGCAGGAGCCTTCCAGGTAATGGTGGCCGAATTCTTGGTCACTTCGGCAATGCCGAGAGGTCCTTGTGGAGGTGATGGGCGATCTGAAACCACAGCAGGCATTAGTACTCACCCTTTTTCGCCGAGTAATTAATATTCTCAATGTAGCTCTGCGGCAGGCTGTGTTGAAGCATACTTTATTCAAGAATCTACCTAAGAGATGTGCTTGTATAAAAACAGATATGGGGTATTTAATTGTGACTAAAAGCCTTCTAAAATTTCAAGCTGCAAAGCCAACAACTCAGTAAAGAAAGCCAGCGACTAATTTGTGCTCACCGAGGACGGTCACGTTAGCAGAGGCTGATGTCTTGCCATGGGCATTCTCCAAAACCAACGTGTATTTTCCAGAGTCGGAACGCACGGAGGATGCAATGTCCAGCAATGTTTGGCCGGCTGTGTTGGTGACCTCAACACGGTTGTCACGCACAGGCTTGTCATGGATTTGCCACTCAATGGTAGGCGCAGGCTCTCCCTTGATGGGCACTGTGAAATTGATAGGCCGTCCAGCCCGTACCTTGATGTCCTTCAGGGCAGCCTTGTCCAGCGATGGAGCCACTGCACATCAAGAACACAGAGCAACTGAAACATATCTCAAACCATTGCCAGTTTGCTATTCTGTAATGCTGTCTAAGGACACCTTACATGCACAGAACGGAGGCTAGGGAATTGTAACTTCCTCACTCCAGTACATTTACTTCGATACCTATTAAATTTTAAAATTTACTGAGTTAACAGAATTTTAAACATGTTTGGTAAACAAGGTGCTAAAAATATTCATCTTGTATGCTGCAAGATCTTCATGTCATATGCTATGCTCACTTTACTAACAGTGTGAAAACACAAAAGCACTAATAAAGGAAGACACAACATGAGTGCTGTTGTGTTGCATGTTCCTTTCGAAGTTCTTGGTGCCTTCTTGCTATTAGTAAAATAAAATACGCATTTGATCTGGAACGCCTAATAAGCTATGATTGTATAGGCTATGATGCCATATTTGGTCAGTGCAATCACTCTTTCCATGCGAACCATTTACAGCCTGCAAGCACTAGGCTGATCCCCTGCAGGCATGGACACCTGACAGTAACTTTTCTGCTCTGTCTATCTCACAGGTCTTTTTGAATCTGGTGTAACCCACTTACACCTTCGTGGCTTGGCAACCACCGACTTTGGATGGGTCGCTCGGCTCGCTGGGTCCGGCCTTGTTGAGGGCGATGATACGGAACTCATACTCCTCGCCTTCCTTCAAGTGAGGCACAGTGGCCTTGGTGGCATCGCCAGGGACGCGAGCAGCCTCTTCCCACAGCGGGCTGCCCTTGTTGCGCTTTTCCACAACATACCCCGTGATCGGAGCACCACCATCACGCGGAGCACGCCATTCGAGGTCTACATGGTCGGCATCCCAGTCGGTGACCTCCGGAGGTGTTGGCTTTGTTGGGTTGGTCTGAAACGGTGTGATCAACATTTTTATCAGACATAGAACTGTGACTAAATTGGAGACATTAAGATTTTACAGCACTCACGGATTAAAATGCAACATGAAAACTTCAAGTATAAAAACTAGTATGCACCCTCGCTCGAGATAACAGTGTCCGGCCACTACAAATCAGGCCGCTTGAAGGTGATTCTGGGCCTCACGTGAGTGTCCAAGCCATTACTACACTGATGGGACATGAGCAGAAGACTGCGAGAACAAAAGTATGTGCTCTACTTGTACATAAATTGTCAACTTTCAATCCTTGAGCAGTGTGCCTAAAATCTTAAAGCCTAACATAGATGCTGGCCTCAGAAACAAAATTTTTTTCTTACAATGGACAAGGCAGAAAAAAAAGTATCGTATTCTGGCAAACAATGCATACTTTACATGAGCTGAACATAAAGGTGATTGGCTTAAGTGCATGATTGCAGATATGCTGCACCATGCCTGTGAGTGATCTATAGTTGTGACTTCTCTCTCTTCCAATCTCCCCTGCCCACATGTAGGGTAGCAAATCGGACAACATCTAGTTAACCTCCATGCCTTTCGTCTCTCTCTCTCTCTCAACTAAGGAAAATTGTGTTGAACTGATAGAAATTCATTGTTTTCCACAAATGTGTTACAGTAGGCAAGCTTTCTAGAACAAGCAAGCTAGTGCTCATGCTCAAAAATAAATGCTCATTTTCTGCCAATGTAAGCTACTTTTTAGACAGTGAGTCACTGCATGTGTAACTGATACTGCGTCTTTTTTTCATCAATGTTACATTGTTTAACTTAGAACACCGTACATATAAAGTTGCCTTTTCCTGAACAGCAGTTCTTGTCCTTATCCTTAAGGTAACACCATGCTGTTCTCAGTATTTGACATGGCTCTTGGCATTTTACATTTTGGCATTCTTGGATGCTATGGATAGATTACTATGCAACATTGGTAAAGCTGTACACACATGCACTTGTGGTCACAGCCATATTGTGTTAAAGGAGGCAGAATGAAGCACAGCTCGAACGTGCGAAACTCTCCGCCGCTAGAATGGTGCCCAACATTTGTCTTACCAAGTTCTGTTGGATATGGCTGTAAGATTTGAGAACAGTGTGATCACTTTTTTTAATGAGCACAGTGGAGCTTTTCTTGGCTCACCAAATGGATTCTTGGCAGTGATGGCATCCTTAGTGGTTGCGTATGGAGAATCACCCTCCTTGTTCACCGCCTTCACTCGGAAGTGATACTGATGTTGGTTGGCCAGGCGTTCAGCCTTCACTGTGGTGCCCATGGTTTCGGCAACAGGTGTCCAGATGCCAGAGTCCAGATCCTTCTTCTCCACAACATAATGCAAGATGTCGCAACCACCGTCATCCTTTGGAGGCTTCCATGACACCTCGCAGTTGTCCTTGGTGATCTTGTCAATCTTGATCAACTGCGGTGCCTGAGGCACATCTGCAAGAGGTAGGTTTCCATATCAGAACATACTAGAAGTTGTTTGCAGTGTTTGTATAAGCACATGTTTACTTTTATAGAGTATTAAAGCATAGTATTAATAACAAAGTGTATTTTTACTGTCTAGTGTATAATTAAAAAAAAAAAGAGGTAAGTGCATTAGCATGTGAAAGTGTGCATATTCAGAGGTTGACAATGCTAGGGAAAAAATGCTACTAACGTGCACTGAATGAAACAAAATATTACAACACATATCTAGCTATGAGGCTCCTTTCAGTTACCTTGATCAAGTATTTATTCTGTGATACGTTCACGTTTAACGAAAACTGTGCAATTTATTAAGGACATCTTTCACTCATGGAGATCGCTTACTTCAGTAACTGTGTAATGAAACTAACGAACTAACCATACAGAGTAAAATAATCGACTACATCTCTGAGAGCATGTCTGATATCATATGTTCAAATACTGTACGTCATAGATAAACACTTTTGCTTGCAACACTTGCACACAACTGGATTATGCAAGTGCTGCATCAAAGCAAAATAAACATTGGCTGAAACAGTAGCAGTATACTGTTTGCTCTGAGACAATACAAAATGAAGATACAACTGGTACACTGTGCAGTGCATTAACGGGGTAGAGCTGGTGCAGTGAAAGCAGTGCTCACCCATAACAACGACATTGACTTTAGCGGTGTCTGTGCCATTGGGATTGGTTGCCGTCAGGATGAGAGTGCCACTGTCACCGCGTTCGGCATTGCGCACTGCCAGCTTGGTCTTGTAAGGCTCGTGTGAGATGGTCCAGCGCTTGTCATCCTCTATGCTCTTGCCCTCCAGGGCCCACTTCTTGTTCGGTGGCGGCTCACCAAGAACGGGCACTTCAAACTCGAAGCTCTTTCCAACCTTGATACGGATGTCATGCAGAGCAGTGCGATCGATCCTTGGAGCCACTGTAAAAAAATAAAACAAGACACAATACCACACAAATGTTAGCGTTGAACACTGCTACAACAAAAGTTGTTGGCACATGTCATCTATATCAGTCGTACGTTTCGTCTAGAAAAGGTTCTGTGATGGAGGGCTCTACAACAGCTTAGCCAGTCATTGTTACAATGCCATTCCTACAACTGGAAAATTTATTCATTGATACTCAGCAGAAGGAATGAAAGCAATATCTTTATAGTGTGGTCCTAGGCATTTTAGTGAAATTGAGGACTGCTAGCATTTAATAGATTCATTTCAGGCCAAAAACAACACGCTTGCACTTTCCCCTTGCAGCTGTAAACTGCAGCTCATGAATAAGTGAATGCTTTTTCAAGGCTTTCTAAGCTTAGCAAAGAGCATCTCAGGCAGCCAAAATGTCAAAACCAATGACATCGCTTCGACCTAACACAACATAGTGAGTAAATGTTGCTAGTTCACTCTTGCAAATATACAAATGTCTGTAATGCAAGAAATTGTGGCCACCAATCAAGGAAGATGATATTTGACATTTAAAAAGCCATATGTGTTCCTTGTTTACAAGAGATCATACAGAAGGCCTTTTAAGACATGTGTCAGTGAAAGGATTTACCATGCGATGTACATTGCTTCTCTTTGAGTAAAGTAAGAACTCACTGTTTTTAGGGCGGGCAACGTGTTGTCCAGTGGACTCGCTGGGAACTCCTGGACCGCCCTTGTTGACTGCCCTGACACGGAACTCGTACGGAGTACCCTCGATGAGGTCACCAACCTTTGCCTTGGTCTCATCTGCTGGGACCTCCATGACTGGTGTCCAATCAGGACTGGAAGAAAGGTGAAATATAATTCAATAGAAGTCAATCGCAGCGCAACTCGTTCTCGTAATCTTTACTCGAGTAATGGACTCCATGAGACATGCAGTTTTCGGATTAAAATTTCAACCCCATTTTGACGCAAGTGCTTGCTTCTGGAACACTTTGCAATGTGTAAAGTTATATATGCATACTGCTCAATTCACAACCCTTCACAAATTTGTTGATTATGATATTGGGCATTTCTGTACACGTAATTTGGGAGTGTTAGCCACCGCCATTCAGAGCCAAGGCAGTGAATGTGGAAGACGTCTTTTTTTTTTTTTTTTGCCAGATAGTGTTACGTAGCACATCAACCATAAATACCCAACAGAGTTTACAAGAAAACGCCAGCCAAAGTAGCTCAATTGGTAGAGCATCGGATGGGTAATTGAAAGGTTGTACATTTGGGTCCTACCAATAGCAAGGTGTTTTTTGACCACCTTAATTTGTTTGTATTTATGTCATAGATATTACACTATAGCTAAAAACTCCACATCTCTCTTTTCCTTCGCTTAATTGTCTGTTGGCTTCATTAAACTGTGACAAAAGGTGATGTATCAAGGCACAAAAGTGGGACATGAGATAATAAAAGCTGAGTGGTTTAAGCCAAATACGATATCCTTTGCTCCAGTTGAGACTGCAGGAGATCATGGAAACCACAATATGATAAGGCTCTAAGTAAGATATGTTATTCTGTTTGATTCAATTTCTTCACTATATTTCCTTTCAGGCGTAGACAGGAGATCTACAACAGTCCTAACATGTCAATATAAGCAATGCACACAAAGCACACTCTACAGGAAAGCAAATGCTAAATCTCACTTGTATTTGTCCTTCTTCTCAACGACGTAGCCTGTTATAGGTGATCCTCCGTCATTTTCAGGTGGTGTCCACTTAAGCTTCACAAAGTCCTTGTCGTAATCCTCAATCTCCGGCTTGCCGGGACTGCCAGGTTCATCTTGGGAGAGAGAAAAAAATAAAGAAAACACAATGAGCTGGCAGAAATAAAACAAACTCTGTTTCGTTTTGGCAGCTGTGAGCAGAAAGTAAAGAGAGACCCGAGCAAAGTGTGCTGACGATTACATTGCTGCAATTACAAAGCATAATTATGTTTAATTTCAAGACTGAATGATTTTAAGACAATGCAATGGCTTGGACAAATGCTGCTAAACTCTACAGGAGGGTAAACATCAAAATATGAAAACAATAACGATGCAGCTTAGTGGCAAGTAGTCATAAAGCCAGCCTAAAAGACCAAACAGTAATAGCCTAAGGAAAATGTAAGCAGGCTGTACAATGAGGTCGAGGAAAGTAACAAAAAGTGGCTATCCCTTGTGAGAATGAGAACACCAGACTAAACTAAAATAGTGTAATGTAATAAAAGGATGCAGAATGAAATATCAATACTATCCATGGCAAACAATTTGAAAGAAGGCTAGATGTCCAAACATCTGACATCACTTTGAAACCGATTGGTATGTGGCACATTCTGGTAGAGAAGTGATGTTGCAAGTGTGCATATGATGTCAGCTGCAGAGTCATATATGTACATTTCTAAATGGCTAATTGGCAACTGCCTGAAAGTAATTGCAAGGAGCACATGACCGTGATGTCAATACAGAGGGTAGGAACAAAACACAAAAATGGGGTTTATCATTAAGAGGATTACCAAATGGATTCTTGGCAACGATGGATTTGTCAGCTTCAAGGGGTTCAGACTCCCCTTGGCGGTTGGCAGCCTTGACTCTGAACTTGTAGGTCTTGCCTGGCTGCAATCCCTTTACCTGCATGGCATGCAATGAAGAGATAAGAAACCCAGTATGCTACTAACAAGCTGAAGTTACACGGCTATCGTGAGGCTGCACATTCAACTACTTAAGAGAAGCATGCATGGATATTATGCACATAATTGCACACAGCTTAGAAGCTTTGCAGCATTTTTTAAAGCAGTATTTCATTGCCAGTAATATTTATCCAACCCATTATGGAGCAAATTAAACGTTTAGCTGAGCACCTCTGCTCAGTTTGGCTACCTATCTTCATAAGCATTCACTTTTCCTTTGATGCCGCTGTTATTGAGTACTGCTGTGGCTAAACAGTTAAACTAGCTGAACCTCTCTGTTTGTTATTTTAAATCATAGAAACATTATGAATATCTATCAAAAATAAAAAAAAAATTTTTGCAAGGCACACAGTTTGAAATTTGTAAGCACGGTGCAGCGGCTATTCAGAAATGCAAATGCAGCATTGTATATATATTAGAGCCGCCCCACAAAATTCTGCTCTTTTGTTATTTTTCTTGTCAACCACATTGATACATAAACTGATTTCCCATAGTGTGTACAGAAGGCCTCAGAAGCTGCCACGTCTGTCAGCCTTACAATATTATGTTTTTGAATATTTTAATTTCAATGTTATGCATAAAATTTTAACTGCTTAGTGATCCATAATGGTGAAATGAAATGCCACACTCTCGTGCCTAAATGTGCCTTCCTCGAATTGCAGCGAGCAACAAACCTTCATCTGAGTCTCAGGCCCGATTGTGTCACCAGCTGGAACCCACAATCCTGTATTGGGATCCAGCTTCTCAACAACATAGTGATCGACAGGCACGCCACCGTCATCCACAGGAGGATTCCACTTGAGTGTGCAACCCTCCGCATGGACGTCTTCGATCTTGAGGGGCCCACCAGGAGGTGTTGGTTTGTCTGCACAAAATGCGGTCATTCCTTAGGTTTACGGAAGAAACCGGTGAACACAGTTTTGACATTTTCGCAGTCTAAAAAGAAGGAAAGCACTTTGAATATGCCACTGTTATTTACAAGGAAGAACGAAAAAGGATTACTTAGTTTCCTTAACACGAAGCACAGCATGCTGATCCCCAAGAGAATGTCACATTTTGAAGTGTGTTGATCACCAACAGAAGGTCACATTTTGAAGTGAACTTACAAAAGCCCTTGTTGATGTAGTCTTGCTCCAACAGGCAACTGTAATTTTGTTAATATGGCAGTCTACTAGTACAACAAACAAAACCCTACGTATGCATTTTCCTAGGCTTTATACTGATAATCAGTTTCATCTGCCATGGTGGTGCCGTGGTTACGGAGTTCGGCTGTTGACTCGAAAGGAGTGGAATTGATACCAGCCACGGCAGTTGCATTTCAATGAAGGTGAAATGCTAGAAGTCAATGTACTATGCGAAAGAACCCCAGGTGGTCCAGAGCCCTCTACTACAGTGAACCTCACAATCATATTGTGGTTTTGGCATGTAAAACATCAGAAATTATATATACTGTCACATGGTTGTAACAGTGAAGAAAGCAGGACGCAGTCGGTAAAGATGAAACGCTTTGTTGGGTAAACTTGTGCCCAGTAAAAGAGAGACTCAAAGTACAAGCAACAATCGCTGTACAATGATAACAGCAGAGCACTGACGTCAGGTGTCAACTGATCTGCTCGTCTGTGAAATGCGTCAGCTTTTATAGATGCCTTGTCGAACCTTCCAGTGTTACCACCGGTGCTCGTGTTAGCCGTAGAATAAACTTCGTTACTCGTGTCCTATGCGTAATCTCACCAGAACAGTCTGAGACAATCGCAGTTTCCAAACATTGCGGCACGGCCTGCGACTAGCGGTGGTAGTAGGTTGTGGGTGAAGCATGATCACATTGAAATAAATGAAGCAAGTGCACGTGGCAATATAATCAATTTCCTGAGACATCCCTTGAAATACTGACTCACCAAGGACAATGACTTCGACATCGGCAACATCCTTGCCATGCTCGTTGACAGCTGTGATGGTGTAAGTGCCACTGTCAGCGCGCTGAGCATGCCGCACATTGAGCTTGGTGTTGTAATCAACGTTGGTCAGCTTGACATGATCCGAGGGGAGCACCTTCTTGCCCTTCAAAGTCCAGGTGACCTCCGGTGGTGGCTCTCCAATGACATTGACATCAAAGTTAAAGTTCTGCCCAGCCTTAATGCGCACCTTGTCCAAGTTGGTACGATCAATCTTGGGCGCCACTGGAACAGCAAATCAAGAAAAAAAAGATCAGATTGTCACCGCTAACGGGTTGAGTGAGGTACAACTGCAGGAGCTTATTTAATGTCGAATTAGTTTAACATTTCCTGTGGAAAGTGCCGTTTAATCATACTCTGTGTCTGCCAACCAGCAGTAATTACCATTGAGGAACCCTCCACAATCGCCTTATTGATGCTTTAATTCTGTGAGACAGCCTAACAATGCAAACAGCCAAAAAGCCTAATGGTAGATGGCAACATGCCATTTAGATCCCCGTAAAATTTATTGGGTACGAAAGTAGAATTTTATGAATTTGAACAGTACCATGCTCCTTCACCTAAGCGAAAGCATGAGGCAGAAACACAGCAGGGGAACTTCACAATAATGTTTGAATATGCATTTATAGGTATAATGCCATATGAGGAAAAAACCCAGAGTAGAGGCAGAAAGAGGAGGGTCAACAGATAGTGCTTAAAGGAGTATACTGACACGAATTTTAAATATTTTCGGGTTGTTGCTCTAAATGGAAACGCGTGTGTCGAGAACCCTAAAAAGAGTGTCGCGGTGCTTGGGAATGCATCGAATATATTTTTAATACGCCTACCTAAAAACAGCAATTTCGGTTTCGGTATCGAGAAGGTGTCTTCGCAGTGACGTATCAAGAGAGGTCTGACGTCACGGGAAGACTGCAACTTGCGACATACTAGCAACAGCTGCCTGTTTTCTAAGTCGCCCGTGGTTCACGTAAACAACGATGAGTAAATTGTCGTCCAGAGGCTCTAACCGTGATTTCTGCGATTTAGGCTGCATGCAGGACGCAAATTTCGCAAACCCAGTGAACTGCGTTGACTTGTCCTGATAATGTCGATAGCGGTGGGGCTGGCTTGCAGATGCTGGGCGACGAACTTTAAAATCAAAGTAAAATATTTTGTATGCGTTGTCTGGCTCCGGTGTGTGGAGAGCGATGACAGTGCACACGATGTAAACGAAAGATGTCCCTTTTGGGGTGCCTCAAAATCGTGTCAGTACTCCTTTAACGGCATAAAACACAAGCTGGATCAGTAATCATAACTGCACTGACCAGCCTTGGATCATGGTCCCAGAGAGTGCTCTGGTGACACAAATCTTCTTAAACAAAAAGTATGGCATTTAAGCACGCCACTTTATTTCTGTGCTGGCCTCAGCACAATTGGCATCCTGAGTTTTTATATAAGGACAGCTGTAATGACACTTTATGTCGTTTTTGGCTGGGTACAAAAGAAGCAAAAATATTTCAAAATTAAAGCCCACAGGTCGGCTATGTGCACTTCGATAGTGAAGGACCAGTGCTAATATGGTTCTCCTCAATAATTGTCAAACCTTTCTTGTACGTTAGAAGCAAAATAACAGTAACAGCCGTGAAAGACTTTATGAGCTTGTCGTGTGCCATAGTCAGGTGCTACACACACAAATTTTAAGAGGTGGAGGGCGGGACATATGAACATCCCTTCCCCCTAGATCATCTGTCCATGGCCCTGACTAGGCAGATATACTTTTAAGGCATTAGATGAAGATAGTGCGCAATGAGGAATGTTCCAATGTTGGGGAGATCGAGCAATCTTGCCAAAAAGCCAAGATTGTTACCCCTGTCACACAGCACATATGTAACATCATTCACAGTAAATGACATTCAGTTTGAATGTCATTGCAGTCTTATGTTTCTGGTCTATACGGGCATACAAAATGGCATTTGCAATTGATGTCAGTGTTTGTCGTCAGTGCAGTGCGCTTCTTGCTTCCTATTATTATCCGTCGATGAAACTGCTGAGTTTGCTTCTTACGCCTGGCGGACAGATATCGCATGCGAAACTCTGACCTTGCTACCACAGCACTACTTCACCAAAACAACATGGAGGAATTGAAAAAGAAGAAAGAACAGACGAGTTTTTATAAACTTGGCTTACAGGAGGCATTGGTGTCATGTCGAAGTCTGGGGTGAAGAATAAACATTTCCACAAATTGCTTCAACTACCGCACTGTACGTCAAAAAGTTATCAAAAAGTTGACAACTGTCATTAATGAGAGCTTTAACTTTGATTACATTTTACTGTAACTTACCAATTTTGTAGTTTTTTGTCGAGGTCCTTTTGTCGAGATTACACGTTGCGCTTGCATGAGTTCAGAAAATGCATTCAGTGGGCAAATGCCATTAGCTGTGAACGTCGATTGCTGTGCCTGTGTATCAGCAACATAAATGGCAGTAACACCTAATTACATTTGCTGCAAATGACATTACGTGTGACGTGTGACAAGGGTGTATCTCTTTCCCAACAGCCAAAGCGATCACCAAAGGCCCCCCCCAACTTGTCCCAATTGAACTCACACTTGCGCGGCTTGGTAATTATGGGCAGTGTGGCATCACTGGGCTCGCCCGGTCCTGCCTTGTTGACGGCTATGACACGGAACTCGTACGGCTGGTTGGCTGCAAGGTCTCCCACCGTGGCCTTTGTCTGGCTGGCAGGCACTTCGGCTGCCTTCTCCCAGTTGCCCCACTTTGTCCTTCTTTTCAATGATGTACTTCTCCACTGGAGCACCGCCGTCGCTCTCGGGCGGAGTCCACTTGAGGTCCACATGATCCTTGTCCCAGTCCGTTGCTTCAACATTGCCAGGCTTGCCGGGCTCATCTAGTGAATTGGAGTGAATGCAAGCATAACGTCAGTGTGGTGCACCTTACTCATTAGACCAATCATGTTTCTCATTAAAGCACAATTCCTTCAAGAAACAATACTTAGTCAAGGTTGAATGCTTGGAAAATATTAATAAAACAGCACTGGAGCAGAGGTGTAGCTTTCCCATTTTCCGTGGAAAGAGAGGGGGTAGTCAAATAGGCTGAGGGAGGCACACAAAATAAATCATCGTAATTGTGATGTTATTGCGCACATAACCCGTTTACTTACCAAATGGATTCTTGGCAACAATGGTTCCATCCATCTCAAGAGGCTCACTCTCTCCTTCTTTGTTCAAGGCCTTAACCCTGAACTTGTATTCCTTTCCTGGAGTCAGGCCAGTCACATCCATTCCTGCATCAAAATACAGTGCCACCATGATTACATCATCCATTAGGAAACATCTATAAGCACCGGGCCAGTACTGATGGGTCAAGTTATTAAATTGAAATAGACAACAGAACGGAAAATGTGTTATGTGCTATGCTTTCTTTTGTAGATACTACTATATTTACCTCTTCCAGGCAACAAAAAAATTAATAAAGTGGGCACAAAATAAGAATAACCTAATGTTCTGTTTTCCTTTGCATGCTGATTTGTGTCCTTAGTATAACCTGCCAAAGCTGTGGCACTTATAACAGTGCCAAGATTAGCAAATGATAAACCTGCAGTTATGACGTCTTAACAAATGGAGTTATCATAGCTTACCGGGCTCTTTGGTCTTGCCCACAGGAACCCAGACACCAGTTTCAGGGTCCATTTTTTCCACGAGGTATCCATCGAGCGGCATGCCTCCAGTGTCCTTCGGTCGTTTCCACTTCAGCTTGCAACCCTTCCTTGTGGACATCTGAAACCTCCAGAGGACCTTCAGGGATTTCCTGGGACATCTGCAGTGGATGCACAGCATGTGCTTAGCAAGGTCATACTACTCAAACAGCCCTAAAGTGCGGCTAAAACTCCTCTTTTTATGTTGTCTTTCTTTGAGTTACCTTAATAGAGACTTAAGTATTACGCTAGTTTCTGTAAAAACTTAATGTAAGTGCCACTTGCGGGAGCATAGCCAGGATTTCATTTTAGCTGGTTTCTCTATATTTATGTGATGTGCATGTATAAGGGTTCTCCCCCATGGTGGGCAGCGGTGGAAATGCTGGCCCCGCTTCGCTCCACTGCCCACTGCTTTAGATAGACCCCCCACAGCTTCGATTAACCACCTTTAAATGAGTGCCTGAGGAACCAATAAATAACAACAGTGTACGCACAACATCAATGAGTCGTGCCTCCCGCCACCTGCTTATCTAAAAAGGAGTCTGAGCAGGTGGCCTTGTGATATCAAAGATTGCCAACTCCAGTGCCAGTGCTAGAACACAAGAGCCCTTGCTTCCATTTTCTATGTGCGTCGTAGATGCCAGAAATGTGGGACCAGATGAAACGTAGACGTGTGCCAAAAACGGGAAGCTTGAAAACATGAAATTCCTAAACTTAATATCTTCTAGCCTCAAACCAATTAAAGTGCTTACCCAGGACGTTGACTGTAACTGTGGCTGCATCTTTGCCGGAGCTGTTTGTGGCAGTGATGGTGTACTTTCCAGAGTCACCACGTTCAGCCCTCCGTACAGACAACTTGGTGTTGTAGTCCTCGGTTTCAATGTTGCGATGCGTAGTGGGTTTCAGGGTCTCATCGTCTAGAGACCAGACGATGGTCGGCGGAGGCTCGCCCTGGACATTCACGTCAAACTTGATTGGCTGTCCAGCCTTGATGGTCAAGTCGTGGAGGTTCTTGCGGTCAATGCGTGGAGCCACTGAAACGAGGCAAAAAGGCTGAGATTAGTTCATCAGCATTACCTTTATTTTAACATATGGGGCAAAAACCTGAAAAATAACAAAAATACTCGGGAAGAAGCTATAGGGACCACCCAGCGTGCAATGGAATGAAAAAAGATAGGCAAAACTATAAGAGATAGGAATACAGTAGAGTGTATCAGAGAAAAAACATTGGTACCGATATCCTGGTACATATTAAGAGAAAAAAATGGACCTGGGCAGGTCTCATCATGAGTGAGGACAGATAGCCGATGGCCAGTTAGAACGTCAAAATGGATACCAAGAGATGGGAAGTGTGGCCGAGGATGGTAAAGGGTTAGGTGCAGTGACGAAAATAAGAAATTTGCAGGCGTAAATTGGAATCAGCTCGCACAGGACAGGGTGCATTGGACATCATAGGGAGTGGACTTCATCCAGCAGTGGGTCTTTCAATAAAGTGCACTGCATTGCAGCTCGCAGTGCACACAATTTTACATAGTGCAACAAAAAACAAAAGAATGAGTGGGAGTGATTACACTTGAGCTGTAGAAATAACTTCACAAATCCTAAATTTAATTACGCTAATCCCGATTCGTAGCTCTATACAAAATGCTGCGTCCATAAGTATCATGCAAGAAATCAGAATTGAGAGAGATTATCTTACGGAATCTTGGCTTAGCCACAACGGGCTTGGAGGCTTCACTGGGCTCTCCAGGACCGGCCTTGTTGACGGCGATGACGCGGAACTCGTACTCTTTTCCTTCGTCCAAGAAAGGAGCGGTTCCCTTGCACTGGTCGCCGGGCACCTCGGCTGCTTTCTCCCAACGAGGGCTGCCCTTTTCTTTCTTCTCAATGAGGTAATGCGAGATAGGAGCACCCCCATCCTTGTCCGGTGGCGTCCACTTGAGGTCCACGTGGTCCTTGTTCCAGTCCGTGGCCTCCGGCTTTCCAGGAGCCGATGGTGCATCTGTTCAGGTGAAGGAAATAAACAGCAACATTGAGCCTCACAAGGACACAACAGCAGTAGCATAATACAAGTTAGGCACTGACTTCACTGCAGCCAACAAACAAAATGTGATAATGTTGCTTGGTATATTCTACCCTCACACGCCGTAGCACTGAAAACTTATCACTAAAAGGCTAGTTTAAAGTGACAGAAGTGATGGCATGCTACATACATGTCATAGTCACTGTCCCACTTAACCAAAACGTGTCTTTAGCATCTTTTTGCTTCTGTTGTGGGGTGTTTCGGATATCTCTGATCAGGGTGCCTTGGATGTACTATCTGCGTCAAATGAAACTCGAACAGCGGCAAGCATTCGCATTGGTATAGTGTGCGCCGTCCAGTTATCACCACTGACAGGCGCGCGCATCGGGTTCAGCAGCACTTCGCATACATGCGCGCCTGTCCATTGGGATAACTGGACGGTGCGCACTATACCACTGCAAATGCTTGCCACTGTTCAGGTTTCATTTGACCCGGATAGTACATGCTTTGCGCTACATGTCTTGCTGATATGTACCACCTACAGCCTGTGTTAAAGTTAAGCCACAATAGATGTGTCTGCATTGTTTAAATTTACGCAAAATAATTTCAACAGTGAAGTATAGACCATAAGATTTCAAGAACACACAAACCATGATTCTACAGATGGTTGGCACAACTTACCGAATGGGTCCTTGGCTGTGATGGGAATGTCAGTCTCCAGAGGCTCCGACTCGCCTTCTTTGTTGACAGCCTTGACACGGAACTTGTAGTCCTTGCCAGGAGTGAGCCCCGTGACTTGGAACTCAGGCGAGTGGCTTGCGCCAATGGGCACCCATGCACCCGTGTCCGGATCTTGTTTCTCCACCACATATTTGGTGATAGGCTCACCACCGTCATCCTTGGGCTTGTTCCAGGCCAGTTTGCAGCCGTTCTTGGTGACATCGGACACCTCCAAAGGACCCTCAGGTTTCGAGGGTTTGGCTGCATACACATTTTGTTTTGTTTTTACATCAGGTAAAAAATCTAAAGCAGATACTAGACGTTTTACATTAGAGCTCTTTGGGGGTTTATCTATATTTTTCACACGATAACAAAAAATATGCCATAATATAATTTCTAAATATCGTGCTTAGAAATAGCATGAAGCAATTTTCACCAAAATACAACCACTAGTATGTGAGAAAAAGGCGGGACATATGTGTCCCATTGATCCATAGGTCTTTGAAAAAGTGGGACAACACCTGTCCCATTGTCTTGAAAGTGCACCAAGCTGTAATCCTTTCGCCAAATTTTTCGCACGAAAAGGCTTGAAGCAAGTGGTACGGAGGGGCCCTTCAGAAACTATGGAAAAAAAAAATTCCGCACAACTTTGCATTTTCAGTTGTGGTACACAATATGCGCCTGCACCTGTTGTGCTGTGCCAGCAGCTCTCCACACACACCAACCATTTTAGCTCTTCTCTGTCTCTTCTGCCATTGTGGATAAGGACGAGCACCTCAGTTATGCCTGAATTTCCACCCATATATAAAAAAAATTGCAGCAATGAATCAGGGCAAGCCACGTCAATGTATTATAACCGAATGCACTGAAACCTGTAAATGCATTCATGACCTCCATCCAGGTCCGAGGTATTAGCTTTTTTCTCAGATATTGTATATCCGTGTTCTCTTTCGCTTCCTCAATGTCTAGAGCATCACTCTCATCACTCTATTCTTTTGGCCCTCAATTTCAGGAATGTCTTAGCCACAGCTTTTGGTTTCATTGCAACTGGTCCCATAGTGGCAAAAAAAGAGAAAAAAAGGAATTGCAGGGACAGCTCTGTCATAAAGCATTCTCTTGCGACGTAATAATGCCCATCTAACTTGAAAAAAAAAAAAAAAACATTTATGTGGACCTGTTATGTAGTTGGGCTTAGCAAGGAACTGCTTCTTTTTTTGTTCAAGTACGATTCGATGATTAATGGCTGATATACCGCTCGAATTCTGAAATAAGATTCACAGTGTCATGCTAGAACTGCATCTCTCGAAATTTGGAATAGGAGAAACATACCATAAATCTAGAACTTCAGCTATTTTGCACACAATGGAACAACAGTTTTAAAAAATTTTTACAGAACAAAACGAATTTAAACTCAACGTTTCACCAATACCACATATAGTGCTGATGGAGACGTGCAGCGGCAGAGGAAGCTTTTACTAAAGAAGAAAAAGTGGAACAGATTCCTCCAATTATCCCTCAAAGGGTTAACAATGTCCTAATATATCACAGAAAGTAATGAACGTTCATTTAGAGCATCATCATCTCTAGCTCATCCTTGTAAAACTGCTTTAACATACAATCGTCCCTGAGAGCAGTTATTGGACTCTTAAACATGCGTGCTTTGTTCAAGTAAACAACAGACATCCCATTCAGTCATTCTGCTGTGATGGAAAGTGAATCCAACAGGTGGTGTGAGAAATTTCGTAGTAGTCAGCATTCCAGTTTCTGAAACTACCAAGTCTTTGAGGAGTTCTGGCAACTGTTATAAGTAGAGACCGGATTTTAGGCAAATGCCTATTTTTTTCCTTGCGTTCCTATCGTGCCATTTTGATATATGAGCATGAATTAGAGGTTAAGGACAGCTTTTATAGTGTTTTTATAGTGCCTATAAATGCCTATTCTTGGCGTTCGTGCCTAAATGTCTATAAGTGCCTATATATGCCTATTTTCAAAATCAACGCCTATATGAACACTATTTAACCTCAAATTTTCCTTTCGAGTACAGTTGGAGACCGTTATTCATGTTACCGGGCAAATTTGAGCTTTCGGAACTCTATGGGGTGCAACCTAGTTCTCTAGTTCAAGAAACTTTCGGAAAGCAACTGCTAGAAGCAGCGAAATGGGACGCGCCGGCCAGCTTACGCCCCGCACTTACATGGCGCGAGTGGTTCGAGGAGGGGGCAGGGAAAAAGAGGTGTCTCTGTGTGCAGCCGCAGGAAGGTGGAGAACGAATGCGAAACGGTGGAGTGCCGTCAGGGGAAAGTAAGTGTACGTAAAAAAAAATCAGATGTCCACGTGGTTTTTGTTTTGTTCGTAATTTACTTCTTAAAGGGCGCTTCACCAGGTCACATGAGAAATTTTAGTTAGACGCTGGAAGTTGTTGCATGTCCAATGAAGAGCTTTGTACCACAAGAATTTTTTAATTGGTTCATTACGAGCCGCGAAAGCTTGATGCGAGGAGGTGACCTTGAAACCTTTGCCACTCGCCCCGTGTAGACTTCGCAAGCTAAATTCCTTCCCTGCCCTCTTCGGTATCGGAGCAGCTTGGAGCCGGAAAATCACACGACGCAGACGCATCAACACGTCATGTACACGCAAGGTTACATTCGCATGACATGCCCAAGCCAGGTCGTGCACGCAAGCGGTGTTGTGTAGTTTCGGTGTTCTTTGTAGTGTACTGTCTGTCGGATGGATCCCTCTATGCGCGCACATTTGGAGAGGCTGGCATAGATCATGCATCCTTACCACGATACACAGCGTTGAACCGCTGGAACAGCTCTAAGGGACGATGCACCAAAAACACGCCAAGCGTTGTCAGGGCTGGCGTGTTCTGCAAACCGTGCGGGTAAAAGGACAAGTGCATGGCTATGCTAAACCATTCCCGCCTTTGTGCCTGTCGTAGACACAGGTCGCGCACGTCTTTCTTCAAAAATTTGAATTTTTGTAAAAATTTATTGTGCCTATATTTACGATTTTGGGGGCCTAAAACTGTTTTGCCTGCCTATTTTTGGCGCCTAAAACCCGATTTTTTAGTGCCTAAAAATCCGGCCTCTAGTTATAAGAAAGCTCCTGCCAGGAGGCCGTACAAATGGCCTATTCATCCTAATCTTAATCTTCATCTGCACTTCAGGCCTCTTTCATTTTAATCATTCAACAGAAAAGACAGGAAGTATCCAGCACTAAAGACTGCCTGAGTATATAGGTAAGTCATGTTATTACTTCAATGGAATTAAATAAAATAATGTCATCTGCGAGAACAAGGCCTTCAACATTTCTGTGAACTTTGCTACAGCAAATCATTACAGTAGCGAGAGTGCAGCATATTTACTATCATGCACTGGAACAAAGACCGATACAGCACTTTTGTATCTAACAAAACCCGTATAAATGATATAACTATGCCAATGACTGTTAGAATGACAAAGATGAGTAGCTCACAGATGACGTTGACTTCCACTTCAGCCTCGTCTGTTCCGTACTGGTTCGAGGCAATGATCTTGTAAACACCATTGTCCTTCCTCTCGGCACGGTCGCAGGTCAATTTCGTGTTGTACGGAACATTTGTGATGTTCAGTGTGGGACGCTCAGCCACTGGCTTGGATCCAAGCATCCAGCTGATGCTCGGGGGCGGTTCACCCTGAACCTTCACATCAAATTCAAAGTCTTGGCCAACCTTGATAGTGATGGGCTTCAGGCTGCGGCGGTCAATCTTGGGAGCCACTGCAAAAAATACGAAGACCAGGTGTTAATGAAGTAGAACCTTACAGTATACAGGTGAATGTAATTGACTAATTTAAAAATTGCAAGAACACATGATGGAGCACTAGAGCAATTCGCTTATGGTTCTGTTTCAAATTTCAAGTTAACAACAATGTCAACTACAGAGTGACAGTTAAATAAGCTGCGGATATTTATGCAGAAATAAGCAGCGTTGTTGTAGACAAACCATAGAAAATAATAGAAAGTTGCATTATCAGGCTTATATGCAAAATAACTGCATTGTTGGATTTGATAAAAACAAATTGAAACTGTGCTCTTTACAGAGACAAAAAGGAGTGAATTATAATTAATAATATATATAGTAACTTAGATCAGAAGTGAATCATGCATTAAAATTCTGCAATGTCACGAAAAGTAGCACGGAATGTTTTTGTGTTCAGTTTTTCAACACCGATGCCACTTATCATTGCAATAATTTAAGTGCAAAGAACTTGATAGCTGAATGAGAGGAAAAAAGATCCAGCAGATCGCACACATTGCGGGAATTAATTTCATGAGAAGCAGTCAGCAAGTAGCAGCCTATGCTGGATTTTTCCACTTTGAGGCAAGCGTTACAAGATGACTCAATGTCTGTACAAATTGAGTAGTTGTGCACATAGCGTGCTTACCGGGCATGTCGAGTATACTGGCATTTAAGGGGTAGCTCATGGTCCGATGTATTGGAGGAATTTTCTTTTGATAGTTGTCTTAGCAATAGTGTAAGAGACCCTCAGAATTTTTCATCACTTACAAAACTGCTTTAGTGAGCAACATGTACATATGACATTCTTTGTGGCTTTGAGTTAATGTCAGGTTGGTGACAATATTTATGTTTCATGAAGCCTCCTACATCTTGCAGATCTCCACAGTGCTGATGCAACACAACTGGACAGTAAAAAAGACACAACGCAGTGGCAAAGTACAAAACACACTCACATTTTCTAGGTTTGGCAACCATAGGCTTGGTGGTCTCCGATGGCTCTCCAGGGCCAGCAGCATTGACGGCTCGAACACGGAACTCGTAAGTCTCGCCGGGAATGAGGTCAGGCACGCGAGCCTCGCAGGATTTGCCATCCACTACAGCCGCCTTGGTCCAGACAGGGCTGTCCTTTCTCTTTCTTTTCCACAATGTACTTTTCAATGGGGGGCACCACCATCCTTGAGAGGTGGCTGCCACTTCAGGTCCATGTGATCTTTGTCCCAGTCTGTGAACTTCTGCTCCCGTTGGTTTACCAGGTGCATCTGCATGGTGAAGTGAAAGCAACCAAATGCAGTACTAGATGAGGACATGGTATAAACTAGGCCTGTGCGAGACAGCTTCGCATGCTATGCAGTGAAACCGCCTACTCAGAATCTACAGTGCCACAAAGCTACACTTCATAGTTAAGTGTGCATATTATCTGCACCCCGTTTAATTTTTTTCTAAAGTTTAGAAATGTGTTATACTGACATACACGGGCTAAATATAGCAAACTTTAATATGCAACACCGTACTTTACTGCCTGCAGCATGTGCCCTACTACAATTAAAATCCTGCTACTATTCAAATTCACTTGAAAATTATTTGATACTACTTGCTGTTCACTTCGACTTTGCTTTGAACCAAAGAAGCGAACAGAAAGGCAACCATTCAGGCTGAAGGCAGGGACAGAAGTCTTGAGATGAATGAATGAATGAATGAATGAATGAATGAATGAATGAATGAATGAACGTTACCGTAGGGATTCTTGGCAATGGTGCCCTTCTCGGTCTCAAGTGGCTCTGACTCTCCCTCAGGATTGACAGCACGCACCCGGAACTTGTACTCTTTGCCTGGCTCCAGGTTGTTGACCTCCATTTCGGGCTTTGTGGGCCGACCAATGGGCACCCAACGTCCAGTATCGGTGTCCATTTTCTCCACCACATAGCCATCAAGTGGCTGCCCACCGTCATCTTTTGGCGGGTTCCACTTAAGCTTGCAGCCTTCGGCATGTACGTCCGTCACCTCCAAAGGTCCTTCAGGAGGTGTGGGCTTGTCTGCAAAAGGAAAGTCACTTTGGCTTAGCGATTGTGTGGGTGAGAGAGCAGTGTGTCATTGGTTGTTTTAGACGTTGCCAGTACTTGACACCCATGCATGATACTTGCGACCTATCACTGTTAGTAATTGCTCATTCTCACTCTTCCCCATGCCTTTCTCCTTAATGTCTTTGAGAGCGGTGGTCTTGTGATGATAAACTACTTCAAACCAAAGTCTATTCTCCTAAATTAGTGTCCAGCTTTATATAGCGCAGAGAAACCATGCGTCAAAACTGTTTTCTCTTTGTGGAAAGAAGCCAACTTCAATGATTCCCTTTGCTTTGCTGGCAATATGACTCATTGCTTAAAAGCAAGGTTTATCTTTTAGAGAGAAGTCACACATAAAGAGGTGTGGGTTTAACTTCAACTTGATTCACACATTTTTTGCACAGATAGGATCCTGCCCAAACTTACCCAGGACTGTGATCTTGACTGTAGCCTCATCCTTTCCGGAGGTGTTTTCAGCCACCAACTTGTACTCCCCAGTGTCCTTGCGCTCTGCATTATGGAATGGTGAACTTTGTGCGATAAGGCTCCTTGTCAATTGAGTAAGGCCCTCCATCCTTCAGTTCAGTCTTCTCTAAGGAACCACATAGTCTTTGGAGGAGGCTCGCCAATAACCTTGACGTCAAACTTGACGCCCTGTCCGGCGTGAATGGTCACGTCCTTGAGCGTGGAACGATCAATCTTGGGAGCCACTGTTCAGAGAGATAAAAATGGAATGTGAACAACCATATCGAATGCAGAAAAAAAGGAATTGCATGAGCAACACCAACGTGCTCTATGCAAGCAAAAATAAACAAGCATTCATCACTGTGCTCCCACATTTAGCAACGCATGTGTGACAAGCGTGGCGAGAGCTTAAAAGTGGACTTGTTGGGGATGTCCGTTAAAAGATTGGCTAAGAATAATGTCATACTGTATATGCAAAATGCAGCAGCGGCACATCACCAACAGCGACATTTATGAAGTTACCTCAGTGTATTGATTTGTAAGAGGTGTCCCCACTAATAGATGTTTTTTCTTTCGCTTACTCTACCTTTTTATGCTGGTGTTACACCATACAGTGAATGGCACCTTTACATTAAACAAAAATAAATTACAAAATTACGAAATCTGCGAACATAAAATGGAATCAGCTTGTGTATGAAAAGGGTAAATTGGAGATCATCAGAATAGGCCTCTGTATTGCAGTAGACATAAAAAACATAGGCGGGTGATGATGACGGCGTAGTAGGTAACATTGACTCACAGAAGCGTGGCTTGGCAATGACCATATCGCTTGCGTCACTGGGTGCACCAGGACCGGCCTTGTTGACAGCCCGGACGCGGAACTGGTACTCCATGCCCTCAATGAGGTCAGGCACTCTAGCTTCGCACTTGTCGCCGATAATCTCGGCAGCCTTCTGCCACTTGGTGCTGAACTTGTCCTTCTTCTCCACGATGTAGCTCGTCACTGGAGCACCACCATCGTTTGTAGGAGGCTGCCAGGCCAGGTCGACATGGTGCTTGTCCCAGTCCTTGGCTGTTGGCTTGCCAGGTTTGCCCGGCTCGTCTGTGCATGACAATGTAAACGTATTTCTCCATTGAATGCAGATTCAAATTAGTACATTCGTGGTCTCATAAAACGTGGGAGGCAAGAACACAAAGGAGTAGCTATGTACGTGGCAGCTTGATGAAGCTTGCACAATCTGCAAGAGCAGCATGATTGTCAGCGAATGACATTTTGTGGAACTGAATGAGCAAACTACGAAAAATGAGTGTTAAAACAAAAATATACTCGTTACCAGTTTACACACCCACATCTATATATATGAAAAGGAAATTGATTGTGTGTGAGATGCGGTAAAAGTAAATATTTCTGAGGCTTGAAACTAACATTAATACCATTGTAAATTTAACATTAGATCACTGTCATTCATTATTATATAAAAAAAAAACCTGTACTACTTTTTGTGCTACACATCATTGACATGCTCTATTGACATCAAGTGTGCTAGTTCTCTTCAAAAGCAGGTACTCCAATTTTGCCCACTGTATGGACACTCTATACAAGCTGCATCTGAACAAATAAATTAAAATCAGGGAATCACTAATGCTGAAATAAGGCAAAAGTCTATGGCGCAAAAGAGAGAAAAGATAGCTTGTGCCCTACTGCTAGTTCAAATCCTGCTACGATTCGATTTTTGCTCCAAGATTATTCTATTGCTAATTATCATTCGTTCTGACTTTGCTTCATACCAAAAAGTGATATTCGCACAACCCTAATCACAACATTAGGTAAGAGAACTCATCAACACATGAAATTCAGGCACATTTCACTCACCGTATGGGTTCTTGGCAATAATTCCCTGTTCCGTCTCGAGTGGTTCTGACTCGCCCTCTGGATTGACGGCACGGACGCGGAACTTGTACTCCTTGCCTGGAATCAAGCCCTTGACTTCAGCCTCTGGTTCCTTGGTGGTCATGACTGGAACCCAGCGGCCAGTATCCGTGTCCATCTTTTCCACAACATACTGCTGCACGGGCTCGCCACCGTCATCTTCCGGTTTGTCCCATTTCAGCTTGCAGCCTTCAGGCTGTCACGTCCGACACCTCCAGTGGGCCCTTGGGCTTGGATGGCTTGCCTACGTGCACAACGAAACACAGTGATTGTCACTATGGTGGTCACAGCAATTGTGGTCATCATTTACTGGACATTGTCAGCACCTTGTGATATGAGAAACAGCCCTCCACTCAACACAGTGCGCGGGGCAGATGCGACTGAAAAGTCAATCTAGTGAGCATCAATCAAAGTGCTGTCTTATGCAGATAGTACCTATGTACCTTGTTTCCCTTAGCAACCGTTGCTAGTATGAAATCATGCAAGGTGCCCATAGAAAATGCTCCTCATCCCACCACATACCACCTATGGCTTGGACACAAGGGAAGATGAAAGTTCTTTTCCTCAATGAGATAATAACAACTGCTGGGGTTTTACGTGCCAAAGTCACAATATGATTATGAGGGACATTGTAGTGGAGGGCTCTGCATAACTTCGACCACCTGATGCTCTTTAAACACTAACATCACACAGAAAATGCATCATAACTAGATGTGGCTTGTTGTGACTAGTTCGTCATAAGTAGCTTCCACTGAACCTTCAGCTAAAAGGATAGATTGCGCTTTGTGGATAACATGATGGGATAAGGGTAGCAGAGAAGGACAGCACCTCTTCTTGGGTTGAATAAACCCTACAGATCGCCTTACTGTTACATGAAAGCACGCATTACAACTTTACAATCAGAGATAAGTGTCACATCCATTTTCTTATTCAATGTAACCACACCTTTGTTTTAATAACACAGTAAGTGCGAATTTCGGCACAACTAGGACCATTAAGTGCACACCACTGCTTTATTATTGCTAAACATTGCAAATTGTTGCAGCTCATTTTGGAAGGTGTGACAAGATGTACTGTGCGCAGGCTTGAAAAAAGGAATCTGTCCTCTGTGCTAGAAACACACACCACAGCCTGATAGGAGCTGCACGCGGTGCTTCGGATGCACTATATCCCTTGCCATTCATAACTTCTTTTGTTTCAAGCACAGTGTGTGGTATTACAAAAGAATAATTTTGTTTGACTGCAAAGAATTTGTTTGCTAACTACATCTTGTAACCAGTACCAAGCTGGTTAAAGTAGATTAGGGGTTATTTTGTACAGCAATTGCATGTCAGAAGAGTCTTAGTACACTGGAATGTGGAGTTTTCTCAAATTTAATAAGGTCTAACAGTGCTTGACAGATAACAGAATCGCCTTCTACATATCTACTCTGACTACATGAAAAAAAAAATGCAAATCAGAAGTGACGTATATCCTTCTGACTACTTAATCTACCAAATGTGCAGTTGGCATACTCACTGAGCACTTTGAGCTGAATGGATGCCTCATCAGTGCCATGCATGTTCTTGGCTGTGATGGTGTAGGTTCCAGTGTGGGCACGCTTGGCCCCCAGTCAGGATGAACAGCGTGTGGTAGTCCTCAATGTCAAGTTTGATTTTGTCGTTCGCCTTGAGAGGCTGTCCATTGTAGGACCACTCGATGGTTGGGCAGGGCTCACCCTTGACATCCACATCAAGTTTCAGTGACTGGCCACTCTTAATAGTTGTGTCCTTGAGGTTGGTGCGGTCAATCTTGGGTGCCACTGCATAATAATGTGAAATAAGTACAGTTAATATAAAATATACAAATAAACAAACATACAGGTGGTGTACTCATGAATAAGAAGACATGCTCATGAAGGACAAGCAAGTAAATATAAACGACAAGGAAATGAAAAATATGCCAATATCCCTCAAAAAGGGCATAAACTATGAGCAAACACTAAAGCAGATTATGCTTTCTTCGATTCAAATATTCAAGGTGCTCAAATATTCGCACAGGTCTACCAAACAGCTCATCAGTAACTCTTTAGCAAGTTCTGTTCAGTGTTCATAAAGATATAAGTAGGCGAAGCGCCATTTTTAATGATATCTCCGGAGATGCTAGCCAGGCTTATTGCTTGACTTGCTACTTCTGGTGTTGGGTGATGACTATGGTATAAAGAATGACAACATATACAAACAAATAATACTGGAGGTTGAAGGACTCACACTTCCTGGGCTTGGCCACCACAGATCGGGAAGCGTCACTAGGCTCGCTGGGTCCTTCTTTGTTGATGGCAATGACACGGAACTCGTATTCCTCTCCCTCTTCCAGGTCGCTGACAGTGGCCTCGTTGCTGGTGCCAGGCACTTCCTTGGCCTTCTGCCACTTGTGCGTGCCTTTCTTGCGCTTCTCGACTGCGTATGCTGTGATGGGAGTGCCTCCATCGCTCTCTGGTGGTGACCACTTGAGATCCACATGGTCACTGTCCCAGTCTGTTGGCTCGGGACGGCCCGGTTTGCCAGGTTCGTCTGCATGGGCGCATGACCGGTCACTATCAGCACTTTACACATCATTCTTTCTAATACACAATTCTTTATTATTACATACATTTCATTTCACAAGTTACGCGTAAGCTGTTTGGTCCCATGGCCATTGCCTAGCATGGGGACCATTTAAAAAAATCACATATGAGAAAAAATTTTTGCTGGTTCTTTTATTAAGTTTATTTTCTAACTGTCATAGAATGAAATTGTCACAGGAGAAATTGTTGAACAATCGCTGAACAGGGCATTCCCTGTTCATTGCTTACTCAACGATTCTTCACAATTTTTTTCTTTATGCAATCTAATTGAAGGCTAGCTCATGCATGCAATTTCACAAATATTGACACACTAAGCCTCAACCATAAGGCACATTTTCTTGCTCTTGTGTCTGTATAAAACTGCATTCATTGAATTTTATTGCGCATTTACAAAACTTCCTCTTTTACAGCATACACACAGATGCAAGCAGTGTACTTGCGTCGCTTACCAAAGGGATTCTTGGCAAGCGTGCTCGTGTCCGTCTCAAGCTCATCAGAGTCGCCTTCCTTGTTGACAGCACGCACTCGGAACTTGTACTTCTTGCCTGGAACCAGGTTCTTGACCTCTATCTTGGGCTCCGTGGACTTGCCAGCTGGCACCCAGCGGCCAGTTTCCTCGTCCAGCTTCTCCACCTCGTAGCACTCAATCGGGCAGCCTCCATCATCGTCTGGCTTCTTCCAGCTCAGCGAGCAGCCATCCTTTCGGACATTGGACACCTCCAAAGGCCCATTGGGCTTGCCTGGCTTGCCTGCAGGAAATCAGAAAGAAAAAAATTGAGCTAAGGATTTTGTCATACGACTATTCAGAGATTTCAAGAGAAACTCATCTTTTACTGCACTGTCATGTGAATATAAAGTTAGAAAACATTCAAACCTCAATATAACGAACACGGATATAACAAATTATTGGTAATAATGAAGTAGATAATGAAGTCATGTCATAGATACAGTGTTATGGATATACGTTTATAACGAATTTTCGGATATAGCAGGAAGTTATTGTCACGTCAGAAGTAACTTCGTTATAATGAGGTTTGAGAGTAATGATGTATAAATAATGGCAAAAGCAGTTTCCACAAGTCTGTTACAACAGAGTTGTGGCAGTCATCCCATTAAATTATAAGTAGTGTGTGTCGTGCTTGAAGTGAAGAACGGGCAAATGATTACGAATTGCAGATAAACATGATCACAACGGAATGTGATGTGCGTGCTTTGCAAAAGACTACGTGAGCATTTTGGTAAAATGACACAATGTTGTTTTCAGGAAACTGATGTTTGTTTCAACTTCTTCAACCAATAACAAGGACGGTATTGCTGCATCAAAACCATGGCTCTAGCAGGGCTAGAGAGGGCTGTCATTTTCACTCATAACTTCTCCAGATGCCTTTCAAGTAGTGTAACACTTCGCAGAATGCCTCCAAATATAGGCAACTGGTAATGTTAGAATTGCTTCCGTTGATCATCCAGGTAAATGGACTCAACTACATTATATTTTGAATACTATAACATTAAAAGAGAGATTGTGTTCTCACAGCATTCAAGAAAGTAATATTTTTTAAGGCAATAAATATTTGACCCACCTAGGACATTGATCTCCACTTCTGCCTCATCTGTTCCAGAGGCATTGGTAGCTTTGACCTTGTAGACACCAGTCTCCTTGCGGGTTGCCCGCAGAATGTTGAACTTGGTGTTGTAGTCTACGTTGTCAACCTGGTACACCTCGTCAGACTTGACCTCACCCTTGCCCACATGCTCCCATGTGACCGTTGGCGGTGGCTCGCCAATGATGTCCACGTCGAAGCTGACTGCCTGGCCAACCTTGATTGTCAGGTTGCGCAGGTTGGTTCGGTCGATACGTGGCTTCACTGTAGGAGTAGGAGAGAAAGGTTATTGAATGAGACAGTGTTTCCTTAATTTTATGTCCACACTAAACCTCAACTGGTTTTATCCAAATAGAGTATAAAATTCTTGTAAGTATTAGGGTACCTGAACAAAAAATGCACGTTCAAAAGAAAGCTTGCCCCATACACTATCTTGTGAACGTGTCTTATTTGCACACCCTAATATCTCCAAGTATGCATAACACACAAGGTCATCAATGAGTTCTAGTAGTGTAAAAAATTAATGGCACTTACACTACTGTATAGTAATGACAGCAGTTTCGGCAGATGCGCTTTACTTCGACAGTTAATAGTGTGCATTTAAGTCTAGAGGTTTATCGGATTGGTTTTTTTTAGGCAATACGACATAGTATTCAACTGCACAGTTTGTCAAGTCAGACTTCTAGATGGAATGAAAGCAAACAAACAGAAGAAAGAGGCCATACTTACGGTTCTTGTGTTTCATGAGGTGGGGTGCAGTGGCCTCGCTTGGCTCACCCGGACCGGCCTTGTTGACGGCTCGCACACGGAACTCGTACTTGTCACCTTCCTGGAGTTTGTCCACCTTGCCCTCGGTCTTGTTGCCAACAACCTCGGCAGCAGGGCGTCCAGTCGTGGCTGTACTTGTCCTTCTTCTCAATGATGTAACCCGTGATGGGTGCACCGCCGTCCTTGATTGGCTCGTCCCACTTGAGCACCACAAAGTCCTTGTCGTAATCCTTGATGACCGGCATTCCGGGTGGCCCAGGGTTCGTCTGCATACCACATGCAGAATGAGTTTGGAAGCCCTTTGCTCTCCATATTTGGCTATATAAATATTTCCTGTGCTACTCCATTCACAAGCTTTATATTCACAAGTCAACCCTCCTCTATTCACAAGCTTTATGGACTTCACCTAACTCATAGAGATCCAAGTTCCTGACCTGTCTGACAATAAATGCAGCTCAGCACAAGCTGAAGATAATGGGTGTTCATGTAAAAAAAAAAAAGAAGCATTCAAAATAAATAAAATATGATATTGCAGGTTAGACTTAACGAAAAGCTCTAGAGGTTTACTTGAGGTGAGGAAACTTCAAGAAGCACCACTATTCCAGTACAGAAAAAGGTGGCCATTGTCACTGAAGCTACCCAACTCTATGACGCCAACCTCAACAGACAGAGGAGCCAGACCGTGTTTTTGTTCCCAAACAATTGTTCAGAATAGCCACAATCAAAACTCATTTTCACAACGCTTATTAGACAAACTAGGCAAGTGCCAAGTGACATGGAATGGTTCTCACAGAAATGCTGGTGCTCCAATACCCAAAGCTCTCTCAATATGCAGATTATGTGTGCTTTTTTAGTTTGAAATGTAGTGGCACAACTAATGTTCCTGCCCCAATGTTCCCACAGTACCAACACTACTATCACAGAGCACAATCAAGTAGGGGCACATAGAGAGTAAATATCCTTGAAATAAATAGCGCTGAGCCCATTTTTGCCAGAGCAGCCAAATGCCACCTTGGACCTCACAGTGCTGAAAGTTTCACAGCAATGCCAGCACGTAGACCAGGCATTATCTCTATTAAAGCATGATGTAGCTTTAAAACTTTAGGCAAGGGATGTACAGAGCACCTCCCAAGTGCATTAGTATTTATACAACCAAGTCCCCCCACCTGCACAGAAGCTTTGTGCAGATATATGTAAAAGGAACAAAAACATCCTGGAGAACAAGAGGGCGAAGTGAAGTAGTACCCACCATATGGATTCTTCGCAAGGGTTGACCGCTCCGTCTCGAGTGGTTCCGATTCACCCTCGTTGTTGATGGCTTTGACGCGGAACTGGTACTTCTTGCCCGGTTCCAGTCCGGTCACCTTCATTTCAGTGGTATCCTTGTCAGCCTTTCCGCAGGGCACCCACCGTCCAGTTGCAGTATCCATCTTCTCCAACTGGTACCCCTCGATCGGAGTTCCACCGTCATCCTTAGGTTTGTTCCATGACAGCTTGCATCCCTTGGCATCCACATCTGTAACCTCCAGTGGACCCTCGGGTTTGGAAGGCTTGTCTGCAAATAGCATGGGGCTCCCCATTGCAAAACCTCTTTCAATAGTGTGGCTAGCAGCTTTCATCCATTAACTACTTGGCCAAGGAAAAATCATAGGACTGGAGTGTTTAATGAATGCAAAGCAACAGAAAGGTGCCATTGACATTGGCTTAGGCCAATGTGCTAGTTTATCACCATGTACACTAATATTTTAACAAGTGTTACTAAAGGAAAAGTTACTCCAACATAACTCAATGTACATCAAGGTTGTTAAGACAACAAAGAATGATTTGTTGTAAGTGCTGACCTTAACAACTTCACTGTTTTGAATAAGTTTCATAACATCCAGAAAGGTACTATATACTTATGGTTTTTTTGGTATAGCACTGACAGTTGAGGTTAGTCATAATGCCGTGAACACTTCAAAGTAGCGTATCTCAGAATGCAAGTTCCCTTTTTGCCAGATAAGTAACCTCAGCGAAGGGCTAACACTTAACGAGCATTTAGCTAGCCTATGAACAACAACAGAGTTGGACGTTGCTTACCCAGAACAAGGATGTCTATGGTCTCTTCGTCTTTGCCTGATGAGTTCTCAGCTTTGATGGTGTACTTGCCAGAGTGCTTGCGGGTCACCTTGCCTATGCACAGGAACGTTTTGTAATCCTCATCATCAATCTTGATGACATCACTCTTCTCCAGCTCCTTTTCCATTGAAAAGCCATGTTGTTTTTGGTGGAGGTTCACCTATGACCTCCACGTTAACCTTGGCCATGTGTCCAGCACGGACAGTGATGTTCTGGAGATTGTCCCGCACGATCTTTGGTGCCACTGCATGCAATAAGATGAACAATGGGAATGTAGTTACAAGCGACACAGCTGCATACGTTGTAGAAAGCACTAAAGATCTTGCAAAGTAAGCCCAACAAAATGTGTCTTTACAAAGTAATAATACCACTGGCTTGGATGAAAGCACCCTAATGTTATTAACATCTGTCACCTCGTTTCAAGGTATCAAATACACAAGCCGATTGCTCAGTTCTGTGAAATGCTATACCCAAAAATTGGATTTGCTATTATTAAGCATACATTCCACTTTACTTTGACTGCACAGTAAATCCATGCTCACCGCACCTAATGTTGCCAATATGTGTAAGAAGCATAAAACACAACATATAATATTCATGGCCACATCTCATCAATGGATCAAAAATAACTGCCTAGATGTGCCAAGGGCAACTGATTACCTACTTTTATCTCGATATCAGCAGCACACAGTGTATGCCAACCATGAGATTGAAAAATGCTGCTAAAATTTACAAAAGATGGGGCCACTGCATTCATCTGCATTCAACAGGTTCTGGGAGTATTTTGAGTGGTGAGCGAGAGATTTTTGTTTGAATACACCTACAGCCAATGATATGCGAGCAAGAACGTATGCACAAGGAAGCTGACCATCCAAACTAAGCAGCAGGTTAGCTGCTTCTTTGGCAACACCACGCAAAGCTGTCAGTCCTTGGTCGCATCAAGCCAACCCGCATCAGCTGCTATATAGTACGAACGTTAAGAAGCCAATCTGATTGATTGCATGAGGGATGTCCCAAAGCAGCGCCATGTCACAAAGCAAGGGTGGCTGAAAACTCGGTATGGTGGCACATTGCGGTGAAACTCAGTGCAATGGAATGATCTGTAGTGGTGTGTATGTTTAGAATCTCAATAAATTACACACTTTTACACACTTCATGCACAGTGCTTAACTAAGCCTGTTAACAAGTTGAAGTACTATGCTGGTGGCTCAATGGATTTTAACCTCCCTGCCTTCCTCTTCTCTTTATCTCTCTCTCTCTAAAAAGCCATCAGAAGTATTTTGAGTGCCCTTTCATTCATATAGGAGTCTCTTGGTGTCATTTAAGGCAGGGTAAACGCCAGAACAAGAAAGCAAAGGACAAAGTGAGGGGGTGAACTTACAGAATCGCTCCTTGCAGAGGTGGGTTCCCGTTGGTTCGCTGTGCTCGCCGGGTCCAGCCTTGTTGACGGCCCGCACGCGGAACTGGTACTGCTGTCCTTTGACCAGTCCTTCCACCTTGGCCTCGGGCTTGGAGCTGTTGGTCTCCAGGCAGGGCTCCCAGTGGCCACCGACCCTGTCCTTCTTCTCCACTACATAGCCCGTGATGGGTGCCCCTCCATCGTCCTTGGGTGCATCCCATTTCAGGTCAACGTGCTTCTCGTCCCAGTCGACAATCTCAGGTTTCCCTGGCTTGCCAGGCTCGTCTGCACCATGGCAGCAACACAGTGATGCAGGTCATCAACAGGCATGTGCATGGTAAACTTTGGCAATTTTGGCTAGCAAGTTATTCATAGTGTTAACATGTTTTATGTTTGAGCATTTATTCTTCCCCTATGCATATTTACGGCCTTTTGACAGCATAGAAAACCAATGTTAGAAAGCCAATGTTAGTGTGTGGACACAATTTCGTGACGTGCCGAATCAGAAATCATGAATCCAAACGAGACGCTCAGGTGAGAGAAATCTCAATTTGGACATCGTGTGCGGTTATTTACTGTTACCCCATTCAGCATGTCGCCTTTCCTGACAGGAAAAAACACATTGCACATGGTGCTCTCAAGTAGGGTGGATGTCTAAAAAGAGACTCATGTGGCTGTATCCACTTATGTGCATAAATCAATATCCCCATATCCGTAATATTGAATGATTTGCAGAGGGCCATAAAATGAGAGACCAAATGATCTTCCAAGGGTGACTTCATTTAATGAAAAAATATGCAAGAGCAGAATTCTTGTTTAATGCAAGAACCTTCGTTTCAGATTTTCTAGCCTCGTTGCAGTTTTTTAGCCTCATTTACAAATTTCGTATGAGGTAGTATACTGGAACGAAAGTAATTTCAGATGTAAATGCAAGCATTTTTAACTGCAATTCATATGCTTTTATTTAGGCCAAGAAATTTAGGCTATGAGAGGTTAATTGTTTCATTCGCTGATTTTGATGATCAGAATGCTTCACAAAAAGCTGTTGGGACAAGACCATGAAGAACTGTTGTGTCACATAGTGATGAAAATGACCGACACCACGCGACACCTACCGTATGGGTTCTTCGCAAGTGTTGGCCCATCAGTGACCAGAGGCTCCTGATTCTCCTTCAGCATTGACTGCCTTCACACGGAACTGGTACTGCTTTCCAGGTATAAGGCCGGTCACTGGACACTCGGTCTTGTCGGGGTCCACTCGTGCCACAGGCACCCAGCTGCCAGTCTGCGTGTCCATTTTTTCCACGACGTACGCTTGAAGCGGCTTGCCACCGTCGTCTTCTGGCTTGTTCCACTTGAGCTTGCAGCCCTTGTCGTGCACGTCGGACACCTTGAGTGGGCCTCCTGGTCTCGATGGTGCAGCTACAAAGAAAAAAAAATGCAGTTGTAAATATAGGTCACGAAAAAGTCATCCAAGAGTGGACGACTGTCAAGTAAACTGTACATTTCAGAGCAGGTAAAAAAAATTGTGCTGAGAAACAATGTACAGCACTGCCATCTACAGAATTATGCAGAAAGGCCCTGCACCACAGAATTTCTAACTTGTAATTTTTGATCAGAACATCCAGAAGCGAAACCAACAAGAAATGCCTGCAAGCTGTGCTCACCTTTTTTTTTTGTTGTTGTTGTTGTTGTTTACTAGCCAAAGGCATAATGTGAAGGCAGGGTAAAAAGTTAATGGGATGAAGGATCCACAGCAGAGTTGACTATCAACCAAGTTTTACCTTAATTATGACCTTGCAAACAGATTAAGCTTCACCAACACAGGCTTGAGAGTCAACATATTTATATTAAGCCTAGAGCTTTTACCAAGCCTAGGTTGTTTCTGTTGTGGTCGTGCCTTGTTATTTTATCACATTTCATTTTGACAATTGTGAATGCTATGTCATCTAAACTGCATCTGCCATACACATAATGCTGTGTTTTGCAACAGTACTGCACTTAAGTTGAAATTAAGTGTAAAGTATCAAATAATTATGGTACAGTGACAGTTGATGACAAATACTCACCAAGAACGATAATTTCAACTTGCGCTTCATCTTTTCCGTGCTCATTCTCAGCAGTGATCTTGTAGAGGCCGGAGTCCTTGCGCTGGGCATCGTTGATGTTCAGTTTTGTGTTGTAGTCAACGTTGATGACCTCCACATTGTCCTTAGTCTCGACAATCTTTTCCAGCAACTTCCAGGTGACCTTTGGAGGTGGTTCACCACGAATGTCGACGTCAAGGCGTATTTGTTTGCCCTTCTTTACCATTGTGACGTCCAGGTTTGTGCGGTCAATGTATGGCTTCACTGATGACGAGAAAGAAAAAAAAAATACAGAAGAAAATGTAGTAAGCAAGCTAGTTTCCATAAATGTAACTTCATTTGAGATAATTAATGCTTATGCTTATTAAATGCTACACTACTGTTAAATACAATAATTAATGTCCCCTATGATTTTCCTGGCCTATATGTTTATTGGATTCATTTGGATGTACACAAGGAATACCTCAAGAAAATTTGCTGCAGCAGAAAACCAATAAGCGATGAGAAAAGTTTTATTACTGATCAGATCAACACCGATGCTCCACTTGTATAGGTATATTGGACGAGAAAGAATAACACATTGTTTTTGTGTAGCTTGTGCAGCTTGTGCAAAAATTTTATATGGGCTGTTTGATGTATACAGTGCTCTAGAGCCTAGCCTGCACGGCTTTTATCACTTTAAGTAGGCATATCAATGTACACTCCTGCCACATCAAGACAAAGCTTAGGTGCCAACCGCTACATTCAGAGTTTACAACTTTGATCAGTGACTCAACTGACACCTCACATATTTCTCCACCATGCAAACTGTCAGGATACTCTATGGATATAAGTTATCCCTTATCATTTTCACTAGCGATGGTCCACAGTGCAATGACCATTTTTGAGATCTTAATCAAATCAACCGCGTATATCTAGTATAGCTCTTTAGTGAGCATGCGAAAACACTGACACTAACACAACGAGGAAAAGCACTTCGAATGTCCAAGTGCTTTGAATGTTCGAACGAACATTAGAGTATTCAAGTTCATTTTGACACAAGTTTAAAATTTCCAAAATCTTGAAGTATTCGAAATGAATGAACAGACTTATTTTACCGCATGTAACCCGCCTAAAAAGGTGATTTCACTACAGCTTGGGGTTGCTATGCCGTGAAACTGCATATTCAGAAAAAATGCGCACTGCCACAAAGTCACACTTCAAGGTTAAATGTACAAATTACCTGCACCTTGACGGACTTTTTTTTTTTTTACATAAGTTTAAAAACAGTGTTATATGGGCTTATATGCGTTAAATATGGCAAATTTTAAAGCACCGTGTTTTTTGTTATTGTTTATAACTCGCACCCTAATACTATTCAAATCCGGTGACCATTCGAATTCCGTTTCAAAATCATTCGATAAAACTTTACCATTCGCTTAGACTTAGCTTCAAATCAGGAAAGTGACATTTGCTCAAGCCTAGGGAACAAGCTTACAGGGTCAAGTCAAAGTAGTGACTTACATTTCCTGTGCTTGACAGTGTGCATCTGTGTCGGCTCGCTGGGTTCGCTGGGGCCCGCCTTGTTGACGGCCACCACCCTGAACTGTAGTTCGGTCTTTTCCTTGAGGGGGGGCCACTTTAGCCTCCGTCTTGGAGCCAGGCACTTCGGCAGCCTTCTCCCAGTCGGTGCCAAAGCGCTCTTTCTTCTCGATAATGTACTTCTCGATCGGGGCACCACCGTCGCTCTTTGGCGGCTCCCACTTGAGGTCCACACTGGTGTTGTCCCAGTCAACCAGCTCAGGTGTCCCTGGCTTGGTTGGCTCATCTAGGAGGTAGATGGTTGTGTTTAGATTACGTCTTGCACCTCATGCATAACTATCTAAAGTATGCATGCACTAATCATAGACCAGGTAAAGTGGTATTACTAATGAAAATAATGAGCCTGGACGGCGGCCGCGCAGCCCACTGTTGATTATAATATTACATTGTTCGTATTTTACCGTGCCAAATTTTATTTTATAGTGAGCTGTGGCAGTTCAAGGTGTATTTTTTCTTACCTCTTTTATTTGTTTTGTTGCATACCATCTAACGCAATATCAATGTTACATTCCTGCGTATGTTACTGTAACATTTTCTTTTCTTGTTCTCTTTCCTGTATATTCCTACCCCTTCCTTTTGTTTTCTAATCTTTCTACATGTTTTAAGATTTTATTGTATTCCCCCCTTATGCAATTGCCCTAGGGATCTGTAAGGTACTTCTAAATAAATAAATAAATAAATAAATAAATAAATAAATAAATAAATAAATAAATAAATAAATTTGTTGAACTTGCTAGCCAGAGCATGCTGTCAGCAACAAGAGATGCTTGAAAGTTCTTGTTTGGGCTAGTTGGTGCATTCTTTGAACACATATAGCAGGGCTGCACAAGAAAAACTTGGACAACAAAAGGCAAGTACGCAGAATGGGCGTACACAGGATGGGCGCACAAGACGGGCACGTCCCGTGTTCCTGCCTTCCTTCGCCCGTGTTTTTTTCGCAAAGCCCGGCCATATGTGTTTAAGTGATGCTATCATTATTGTGTCTTACCAGCTGTCTTACCAGCTGTATTATCATTGTCTTACCAGCTGTATTAGAAATCTGTGATGTGACATTGTGCATGATGTTATCACTTTCATATCTCATGTGCTTGGCTTTCTTTTTCTTTTTTTTTTTTTACAGTGCATCATCTGTAACTGAAATAAGCCAACTATACATTATCTTTTACCTAACTTAGCGCTGTCAACATAAATCCATTATTCTTACCTCTAACACTTTCTAGTTACGCTATTGTATACTACTCATGTGAATGCCTATACCACCATGCCTAAAGACTCTAACCCAATCTTGTAAAAAGCCCTCATGCAATTGACACTGTCACGAAAAAAAAAAAAAACAGCCGAGTGACAATTTCATGAGTTATTCTTATGTAACCCAACGTAATGCCTTAAGAGCAGTTAAGACCAATTACAGACAGAATAAAAAAATGTAGCAGGTAAGACAACGAATGTACAGTACTCAGGGCTGAAATAGGACAATTTAGGGCTAAGTAATGCACATGCTTTCGTTTCTACCGTCTTCAGTTTGGGTCATATCGGCGTAATTTCGACTCCAACAAGTAGATCAGAGCCAACATTATCTTTAGCGACCACATTCCTCATGACGCAACGTGATTATCTCGAGCAATTGCACATACAAGTCGTTATACCAAAAACTTTGATGTCACGTTTGAATCCGTGAGTACTGTATGTATATTTGCAACAACACAAATTTACTTGCTACTGAAAGAAATGGCAACGTCCTGCATGCTTCGTCACAAGTTGTGAAAGCAATTCTTTCAAGCCCATGTACTCATTAACCTGCCGATCGCGTCCCCTTCATCGTCATAACTGAGAGGTGCAATAAGCTTGGGGCAATTCAAGGAGTGTGGTGCCTGTTATACAACCAGTTAATGTAAGCACAGAAAATGATGACGAAACCTTTTTATAATGATTTCTTCATGAGGCCAGTGCTTACCATATGGGTTCTTGGCGACTGTTCCCTGGAGTGTCTCCAGTGGTTCGGATTCACCCTCGTCGTTGACGGCAACGACCCTGAAGAGGTACTCCTTGTTGGGGGGTCAGGCCAGTGACCTCGATCTCTGGCTTGTCTGTCTTGCCAACACGGGTCCAGCGACCAGTTTCCTTGTCCAATTTTTCAACTTCGTAATGGTGCAGTGGACAGCCACCATCATCCTTTGGTTTGTTCCACTTGAGCTTGCAGCCCTCCTTGTGGACATCCTTGACCTCAAGAGGCCCTTCGGGCTTGGCTGGTTTGCCTTTGGTAAGAGGAAATTGGGAGTACAGCTTAGGAAAATTCTATGAAGTACTTGCATTCTCCCTAAATACACTGGTGAAAAAAAAAAAGCTACTTCTGCTAAAGAAAATTCTATTAAATACCTTAGTTCTCCATAAACACATCGGCAAAAAAAATAGACACAGAGAAAGTGTGATTAAACAGTTCAATCAGCTGTGACATGAAAGAGCTGATCACACTGCAAGTGGAGTAAAGGGATGAGCCAAGGTTTTTTCTCATTCAAACATACAACAGCTCTGGTTGTGTTAACAGCCAATGTAACGGTATTTTTATCAAATGAAAATGTTTGTTCTCAACTACTGTATTTCTACAAAATCACAAGGACACTTGCAATCATAAAGGCTAGCTATGTAGAATATCAAGCATACTGCATCTCAAAATTGAGGCGTTCTAAACTAAACAGAGAAACCATAAAATAAAGTGAATTTTGAACAACGTTCACGTACTGAAGTGAGTTAAAGCAAACAGAAAGCAACACTCACCAAGTATAGTAATGTCAACTGAAACGGAGTCCTTTCCATTCCTGTTGGTTGCAGTGATGGTGTACTTGCCAGACTGCTTGCGTAGAGCTTTGACTATGCCAAAGGTGGAATGGTAGTCCTTGTTCTCAATGGTAGTGTTCTCGTCAGGGCTGAGTTTCTGCAGTCCCTCGCCAAACGTCCAGACCACTTCTGGTGGCGGCTCACCAATGATGTCAACCTCAAAGGTGTGAGACCTTCCCACTTTCAAGATGACGTTCTTCAGGTTGGTGCGGTCAATACGAGGTTTCACTGGACAGTTGAAAAGAAAATACAGAAAAGAAGCCATCAATGTTCGTTTGTGCAGACTCCAGATAGATGAACCATGCATGACGAACTTGAAAACAACCAATCGACGTTTGCCCTTTGTCAAAATTTACATTTTTCATATTTACTTTTTAGCTGTTAAATGATGTAGGATAACCACCCCGCTATACCTGGCTAGCTCTGCAAACGAAGCCTTTGATGAGCAAAAGCATTATCTTCACCTCATTGGCGTAACATGCTTAATAATTCAAGTGCACTGCTTCATTAGGCAGTGCCCTTATACTCCAGAAAAGCACCAGCTGGCATGCAGGCTTGTCTGCAGCATAGCGCAACAAAAAGCACCAGCTCACGGTAACCACCATGCTTATATCCGAGATTTTGGTGTCAGCTAAATATGAGCTAAATTGCATCAGCATTATTCCCAACTGCTTTCTGCCTAGATGCATGCTGTCAGCTTGCTGGTTGGCATGCTTTATTGGTCTCCCAGTATAGCAGCCTAAACCAACAGTGTGGATATGCATTGGGCAATCTGGTGCTTCTGTGTTCATGGCACTTTCTAACAGTATGAAACATTGAAATTCTTTTTTTTTGCTGAAGCTTATCAGCTGAAGCCAGATTTTCGGCAGCTTGATTTACAATATAGTATGCCACTAGATTGCAGGTGCTATTTGCATGCTTTTAGGCACACAGAGTGAAAAAAATTGGTGACGTGAAACACTTAGTGAGTCGGTTCTGACGGTACTTCAGTGTAGAAAGGCCAGTGAACAATAAAATCAGGCACTGTACATAAAAGGGTATATCCAAATGTGTCTGAGCAGCAGAGAATTTTTCACACCTACTACTTGAATCTCTACGTGACACTAGACTAATAGACATTTGGTAGAATAATCTAGAACAGTGAAAAGGATAAACAAGAAGAGCAATAGCTGGCCCAGAGTGCCCGGCCCATGGAAAATGGCAAGAAACCTAAACCAACCAACCAACCATGCCATTAGCTCGTTCTGAACATGCCTTACTGGATGAAACTGTTATATAATAAGATCTGACTCTGCATTAATTCTCAGACATCACTTCAACTCAGCGGTACATCTCCACAGCACGGCTTTTCATTCACACACAGAAGAGCTGGCCACTCACAGTTGCGGTGCTTGACAATGTGGTTTTCAGTGGGCTCGCTGGGCTCTCCGACACCGGCCTTGTTGACAGCTCGTACCCGGAACTGCATGACCGAGTTCTCCTTGAGGCCATCCACGGTGGCCTCGCACTTGTCGCCTGGTGTCTTCAGGGCCTCCACCCAATCCGAGCTGTGCTTCTCCTTCTTCTCCACAATGTATTGCAGGATGGGGCGCCCGCCATCATTCTCTGGCTTGTCCCACTTGAGGTCAACCTTCGTGTTGTCGTAGTCCACAATCTCTGGCTTGCTTGGCTTTCCAGGTTCATCTGCCAAGGCAGACAACAAGTATTGTTAATCAGCAGAAGAGCTCGTATAAAAGAAGTGCTACGTGATGCCAGCTGGCAAAGAAGAGTGTTCCACACCCCTGCTGCCCAAGTGTATAGCTTACAAAATGGAATACAATTCTTACCGTAGGGGTTCTTGGCCACGATGTCCTCTCCACTCTCCAAAGGTTCCGATTCACCTTCCTTGTTGACAGCCTTGACACGGAACTTGTACTTCTTGCCCTTCTGGAGGCCGTCGATGCGAGCCTTGGTCTCTCTGGGGCCAACCTCTGCCGCCGGCACCCAGCGTCCGGTGTCCGTGTCCATCTTCTCCAAAACATAGCCCTTCAGCTCCTGGCCGCCGGTGTCGGGAGGTGGCTTCCACGAGAGTTCGACATGATCCGCGCGGACTTTCTCTGCTTTCAGCGGACCTCCGGGCATGGCAGGCTTGTCTGCAGCATAGCAGAACAAGCAGCTTGTTATCAAGCTTCTCGCATACACTGCAGAACTATAGGTCCACTGCTAATTCAGAGTCGTGTGAATTTCAGCAAATTCCTGCCTAAAGTGCCTATAAATGCTCCTAAATACTACTAAATGCAAGTAATAAAGCCACTACAGGTTACAATGTTTTCTATTTCATGACATAGCACGACAAGTGCAGTGGTATTTGAAGTCCACGTTGTCACGGATAATCCAAGATAAACAGAAGAGACACACTGCCCAAAATGGCAGCCGTTTTTTAGGACAAAATTCCATATTGATACAGCGGCTCAACAAACTGAAAAAGGTACTGTTCCTGTTCCGTGCAGCACCAGTCTTATAAATTTGAGAAGGGAAGGCAGTTTAGGACTCATAATTGAGCTTTCGTGGTTTTACGTACAGAAGTATAATAATATTCAACTTGAAGAAAAATAATTGGTTTGTCCAGCACAGTAAAATTAACCCTTGAGGGTTTTTAAACAAGACGGCTGTGCATCATAGTGATGTAATTTGCTTTTAAAAAACCTTAGCTAAATAAGCACACTTTCCTCTGTCTCTGTAATTTCCATTTCAGTGAATTCTACTGCAGTTATTAAAACATGCAGCTGAATCACGCTGGTATAGCAAGGCTAAGTGGTTGCTTCGACACGGCTTTGCTAGAAAATTAACGTCACAATATTTGGGTGGAAAACATAGCATACCTAGAACGACAACGTCTGCCTCGGAGAAGACTGTTCCGCTGCTGTTCGTCAACTTGAGTGTGTATCGACCACTGTCAGCCCTTACGGCGTTCTTTGTTATGAAGGTCGTCGAAGTGTCCTTAATTTCAATGGTCGTCCTAGAGAACAGAAGTCAGAAAGATAGGATCAGCATTGCTTAGTGTTAACAGTGCATTGTGCAAGATTATGTGACATCAGCAAATTATTGCAGTGTCTTTTGGGGTAACAAAATGCCTGCAGGTAAACATATCAATCTAAACAAAAAATCAAAATTTCAATGCTTATGTGAGAAGCACACAAAAGCCATCTATCAAGTAAACAAATAAAGTTCTTATGTTAAAACAATATTTTGGTAGGAAAATTAAATAGGCCAGTATTGCTACATGCTTTATCATGTACCTGTGGAAGCTTCCATTGCATCTGATAGCCATAGTTTCACCCCCAGGTGGGTTAGTTCCTAAGTGAAGCCCCTGTGCTTATATGAGAGTGATTGCGAAAAATTTTCGATACTGCATGTATATACAGTACTCATCCTTCAAAAAAGGAAGTGCTTGACAACCTAACATTCCAAAAGAATACAATAAAACCAACTAAAACATACGAGGATACTTAGCAACTTTCAGCCTCTAGAAACAGATTTCTAGTGCCTCCAAAGGCACAGGCTTCTGCCTATTTTTCAGAGAGTACTTGCCTGTCAGTGGCCTTGAGCTGTGTGCTGTTGCGCTCCCACACAACTTCCGGCGGAGGTTCACCTTTGAACTCGATCTCATACTTGATCGTGGCACCTCGTTTGATAAGCAGGTTCTTCAATCCATCACCCAGAATGAATGGCTTCACTGCGTGGTTAAAAAAAAACACACAGATCCCAGTGAGAAGTTTAAGAAAGGCATGTGGTCAGACATAATCAAACGATGTGCTCTGCACTGAAATTATCAAGTTAAAAAAAAAAAGAAAACTGATCGCATGATAAATTACTCACAAGAGTGTACGATTGTGCAGCAATGCTTTTTCAAAGTTTTTGAGAACACATTATATAACACATTACAAGACCTAGATTTGCAAATCCAGGCACAACAAGAACATCATTGTTTTTTATGAAATAGAAATTAGCAGTCACCATTCCACAAAAGAGTTTAATCAAACTTGCAACATAAAACTGAAATATGAAGTAAATTATTTGGTGCATAAATTGAAAGGAACAAAAAACACATTCTGGAGGCCTCAAATCCATATTTATTCTTAACCAGTACTGCACCTGGTCATGGCAGATGGACATGAAGCATCCAACAACAGTATAATTCAATTCAGTTCAACTGAAGTTAAATAACATTCACTGGCGAAAGTACAGTTTACATTTGAAATGTAGTAAGTGATTAAAGCCACTTTAAAGACACTCTGGCATACTGAATGTTAGCACCTCTTGCATGCTTCATGTTTTCCTGTGTTATACCTAGAATTATGGCAGTTGTAATAAAACAATAAGGCTATTGCACGATACTCGTCTATTCTTTACGCACAGCAAGAAACAATTAATTCAGATATTATCCTACTCATTTGAATTTTTTTAACAAACTGTCAATATGTCTGTCATTTTACCGCGCATATTTCCTTTTCGTATACTAGGTAATTGATATTACTGATAATGAATTGAGATTGATATTTAATATCAGGTTAATTATCTTTGTTAGTACTTGTTGCTATTCTTTTTGTTCACATGCTTTTCATTAGTTAGCATTATCCACTCACATATGTATCATTTTTCTTGTATACTATAATCAACTTAATTATTATTCTTATTGTTTAATTGTTCGTACTTTTGCTCTTTGTGTAGGTGTGCTATTTATGCAACCATAGGAGGTCAAACTGGCAGCTTTCTCGAAACTCTGGGACCTCCTGCTATGATATTCGTACCATGACTCTTGAACATGACTATATTCAACAAACCTGACTTGTCTAGACAGTGCTGCTACCACAGTAAAAGAAACGATCACCTGGATGTTGGCAAGGGAGCCTTGTAGAGAATGAAATTCATTGGGCACCACAAGGTCTGTTCTAGCTCATAGTGGTAGCATTAAATGATTTCATTGTTTACTTCTTGAAGGTGGAGTTGTATTTCTTACCGAACCTCGGCTTGCAGATAATTGGCTTTGTCGGATCACTGGGTTCACCGGGTCCGGCCTTGTTAACAGCGCGTACACGGAATTCGTACTGGACGCCTTCTTTCAAGTCGGACACTCTGCCTTGAGTTTTGTCAGCTGGAATATTCTGTGTAACGTAAATTAAAATAAGGTCACCATTTTTGCACATTTCAAAATGAAAGCAGGGCACATCCTAAAGAGATGACACATTATTTAATCCAGGCAATAAAAACTTAAAAAAAAACAACAAGAAAAACGACAACTGAAAAGTGAGCATGGCTGGTGCATCTGCTATAAACTGAAGAAAAGCTATTTTTTTGCTACAAAGATAGGTTAGCTAAGTTGGGGCTAGGCAGGCTAGGCATCATGTGAAAAAATTCACCAAGCATGACAAAAAGAAATGCAGAAAAAAGAAAGAAAGACTAACAAGCATAACAATGTAACAATTCTTTTTTTTTTTTTTTTTTATAAAGCCCCTGCTAGTGGCGAGCGTGTAGTGCTTCACCTAGCAAAGATTTTCTAGAATTAATTACTTTCACTCCTTCAGAATGTGAAAAAATTCTGACAGAACAGTGCTTACAAATCTCTACTGATCTTTTTATCAACCATACACACATTCAAGTTTATATATGTTCTTATTAGAGACACAACTTTCAGGAAAACAAAATCTTTGAAACCTATTACACAGTGCACAGCAATCCAAACTTCTTGTCAGTGCTACATCGCGAGAACTTTGGACTACTTGAGTTGTAATAACAAAGAAGAAAAGCATAGCGAAAAATCTACAAAGTGTGATTATAATGACAATATGTTTTAGCTCCTAGATGATGATAATTCTATGCAGCAGTATGAACTTACAGCACAAGGAACCCAGTCCCTGGAGAACTTGTCCTTGTATTCAATGACATATCCTTCAATGGGTGCACCACCATCCTTTTCAGGCTTGTCCCATTTGAGATCCACCCTGTCTGCATCCCAGTCAGTAACCTCAACATTTCCAGGCTTGGAGGGTTCGTCTACAAGAAAACAGGAAAGCGCATGAGATGGTTTTCGCCAAGTTCCGACGCATTAAAGGGGTCCTGAACCACACCTCAAACGTGGTGCAAAAAAAAAAACTTTTACAAACAGCATACACTGCTATGAACAGCTCAGCCAAATTTTGCAGTCCTGCGCGTCATATAGAGTTTACAAGCAGAGCACAAAGTTGCAACTTTGTCAAGTACCCTTTCTGCATACAGAGGCCCGTACTCACTCTGTTTAAAGCTGCCGTTGGCGACTATGTTTGATCATTTAGCATATTGCGGCTATCGCTCGACGCTGGCATAAATCAAGAGTGGCATTTGGATCTGCCGGCCATGTGCTTACACCATGCTTTATAGTGGCTAAAACTACACAGTAGCAACACTAGTGCACACTAGAATCAAACTAGTAGTGAGCGAACGCATTTCATGATGCGCACTGCTGTTCATGATGCACACTGATGTAGCTTCTCACCTTTTTGTCATCTCTCCTAATGTATCTTCTAGCATGCTCATTAGGACAAATTGGAAGAGAGAAAGTGCATAAAGAGTGCGACGAAACATTCTGATTAAATTTAAGAACAGCGCAACAGACAAAGACTGACGAAGATAACAACACACAGCGCTGTGTGTTGTTATCTCTGTCAGTCTTTGTCTGTTGCACTGTTCTTAAATTAAATTATGTCCTACCAACTTGCCCAAGTTTCCACGCTTCAGAACCACTCTAACCCTGTTCATGGTTAAAAAATTGTTGCAACAATCGATTCACGAGGCAATCAATTCTGATACTCAGATGATTTTATGATTACTTAAAAAAGTGTTTCAAGGACCCCTTTCGGTAGCAGCGGGTAAAGAAAAGACAGAAAAAAAGCACACTTAGCAATGGAAGTATATGCCATTCAGGGTTGGGAGTTATTAAAGTGCTGTCATTTTGTGAACAATAAGGTTTATGTAGGATTAAAACAAATATCATTTCATTAACAATAAAAGTGCATGATGTGCATAATTATGACTAACAAGTCTTTCATATCTGCATGTTTATGTCATTACTGAACATGGCTGACTCATGCTGAATAGTAGCAGTCAGTGATGCATTGTTTTGGTTTTTTTTTTTTTTTTTTTTTGGTCTTGTGCCTTGTCCCACAAGCTCATGCTGAGAAGCAAGCACTGATGTGGATCAAGGAATGTTGGGTAGGATGAAATTGGGTGAACCGCAGTGATGTTGTGGGTGCCTAGGAGACTGGCAGGTTTGATCTGGCAGTTGTCTGGAAGGCTTCAACAGCTGTGATTTGGCAAGGTGTCTGAGAAATTTGTCGGGTGTGATCTGGTAGGTTTCGAAGGTCTGGCAGTGGCGATTCTGAACTTGATCTTTGTATTTGCTTTAAGAGAGTAGGGTGCATTTGGAGGAAGCATTTTGTATGGAGCTTGGTGAAATAGAAAAATAGGTTGGATATGATCTTGTGGATGTCTGGGAGATCTGGAAGGCATGACCTGGTGAGCATTTGTGATTTTTTTGCCAGCTGTGATCTGGCAAAGTGTGACTTAGAAGTTTTCGGAATCGTGATATGTCTTTGCTAGATAGACTTCCAACCAGCTGTGCTGTAGTTTCATTGACAGCTTTGTTTCTTGCAGCTGCCACATTGATGGCTCCAACTAGAGCACTCTGCAGAGTCTATGCAGCACATTTTTTGTACACACTCAGGCAACAGACATGAGCGCCACATCCTTGCTCAGAAGTCTGATGTTCATATAGGCTGGAGCAGTTCAATGCAGAAGTGAGGCCTTTTGGTGGCAATTTCCAGAATATGGAAAACCAGTATTGTCAAGGCAAAATGTCATGTTTTTACTGTATTTGCAATGTTCTTGTTCAGGCAAATTATATTGTGTGTCTGCAGCCAAAAGCTCCTTTCAGTTTGAGTTCTTCGAGTCACAAATGTTGGAAATGCCGCTGCATTCCTGTTGTGTTCGTTGTGTTCTTGTTCGGAGAGTGTCATGTGTTTGCAGGCCAGCAGCTTCTTGCAGTTTCGTGTCTTCGCACGTGTAAGACTGCGACCAAGCTTTATCAAACTCACCATACGGATCCTTTGCCAACGTTGTTCTGTCAGCATTGAGCGGCTCTGATGCGCCCTTTTTGTTCACAGCGCGCACCCTAAACTTGTACTCCTTCTTAGGTGTCAGGTCCGTAACATCCGCGTGAGTGTCCTCAGTAGTGAGGACTTCGGTCCAGCCTCCCCTGACACCAAGGTCCTGCCTTTCCACCACATAATGCAGCAGTGGCACACCACCAGTGTCCTTTGGTGGCTTCCATTTGAGCTTGCAGCGATCCCTGTAGATGTCGAAGACCTCAAGGGGACCCTCGGGTGGCTGGGGCACGTCTGGAGTTCAAGAATGGCACATGAAATATGATAGCGCTCAGTTATCACAGAAGTACACTCTTCCAGCCCCTTCAGAAGAAGAGTGTGTAGAAAAAATGCATGCACAATACCATGCATGCATGAACGTCCTTTGTCACTATCGTGTTGCGTGGTAGTTGTCAACAAACCCTTAGCAAAATTCTATTCAGAAATTTGTATTTACTGTTAACATTGTTTTTTTAAGGCTCATTCACAGCTGCAACTAGCATTGGCTGCGCAAACATTTGCAAATGGCAACCAAAAAGCGACTCAAGGCGATTGATATTCACACCTGCTAACGCAACCTATACCTGTCACCACATTGTATTCGAGATCGCTGGTGTTGCCATTGCCTCACATAATAAGCTGACATTCTGTTCCTGTCATCTGATTCGTTCAGAGGTTTGCGATTGCAGTTACATAAGCGAAAAATCAAGCAGTGAGCGACTGAGACAAAGCATTCGCTTTTCGACCAAAGTAGCCATTTGTGACCATTTGCAACCAGCTGCTTTATGAAGAACTTGGTTGCACAACCGGTACTAGCTACAGGTGCAAATGAGTTCTTAGATTTATTAGTGCTGTATTGGTTTTTTTAGAAGTTTACACAGATCGAATAGCCTTTAAATTAGTTTGGTACCACAACTATTTATAGCTAACTAATAAGAACCACATCGAGCTTAAACAAAGTCGGGCCCATGCATATCACTGTGGCATGCTAAATGCAAGCACGAGCTTTAGTTTCCTGGTACACCTGTGCACTGGCTAGACAGAATAATGCCTTTATCCCAGCATTAGCACTCGAAGACCACAACTAACACAGACTACAAGTCTTGTCCCATTAGCCTAATAATAAAACACTAATATAAGTGTCAACAATCATACAGACTATTAGTTTTTGCATTAGAGTTTCAGTAGGGCTCCTTGCTGTTTTTAAGTGACATAACCCACAGTGCTATCGAAGCACCATACTTCTCCCAAAACTCCACGATGCCTTCGTATTTTATTGGCATGCTCTTATTTTTCCACCTGTGTTGACATTTCTTGGTCGACTTGCAATATGGCGATGTCAAGTTGCAAATAGTATTGCATGGGAAAGAAAGGATAGTCTTATTGCTAAACACCATGCTTGCATCCGTACAAATGCGTAATATACATTAGCTGTCCAGCTGGATTCTTGTACTCACCCAGAATGTTGATGTTGAGTGGGAGCTTTGCTTCGCCTTGAGAGTTACTCAGAGAAAACTCATAAGGACCAGAAGTGTCCCGAACGGGCTTCCTGAAGGTCACAAGCACTGCGTCATTCTTCACGACAATGTCAACCTCCTTGGTGCTGACTGGCTGTCCGTTGCGTAGCAACTTGCCCACAACGTCTGATGTCCTCACACCAGTCACTAGAGAAAGGAAGCAAGATGTGTTAAACAGAGCTGCAGCTTTTCATATTAAGAAAGCGGTTTCATTAACATTAACCTACATGCCATGTCAGCGAACAACACACGAGATATTTAAAGTATCGAAACAAGCCGTACCGCTGTATGGAATCTCGATGGTCAGTGGCTTTCCAGTGTCTCCAGTGTAGTCTGTTTTGTCCAGCTTGATGACAGGAGCTTTTTCAGCTGAAAACAGAGAATACGAGAACCCACATTTGTGATAAAGCAATAAGAACGCTCCTGTTTTTGTGACTGCATGTTCCTGATTGGAGAAATGACATCTTCATAATGCAGAAACTGAAAGAATGCCACCCATAAGCACAGACTCACCTTCAGTCACGCTTAGCTTGCAGGCACACTTGAGGTCCTTGCACTCAATAGAATATTCACCCGTATCATCAAGTTCACATTTGTCAATAATCAGTTGGTGGCGACCATCTTCAAGCTGCTTAATGGTTATCCTACAAGACAGAAAAAATGAACAAAAAATTATGTACTCGTGACTGGTGCTAATTGAGGACGACAAAAATTAATGCCATACACCAGTGTTCTGATTCCTGTCACCATGGTATATAAGGCAGTATTGCATCATACTAAACACGGACATCTTCCGAGAGGTGCTGGAGTGTTTTAAGTCTTTCAGAAGCAAAAGGACCCAAGCAGTTTTACAGAGGCCCAACAATACAAGGAACAGTTTAGACCACTGGCAGCACGGTATTACCACTACCAATGCTTGCCGCTTGTACTGATAAATTTAGATGGGATACCTGCTGCACCACGCAACACTTACCTTGCCAGCCTCTGCTGTACAGCATTTGTGCCACAGAAATGTGAAGATATCAACAACAACTTGATGATGACAAACTTGCATCTACTTCAGAACAAGATTTCAATTCTATTGTATTTTCTTCGTGAGCACAAAACAGAACCAAGCATAGGTTTTCGACTAAAGTTTATTGACAAACTGGCTCCTGCTTTTATGACCAATATATATCATTTTATTTTGTGGTGTAAGATATTAAACATCAATGAATAAAGCTCTAAATTAGTGCTTTTGAGAAACAACGAATGTTGCAGACATTGCAGAAAATCTTCAATATGGTAGACTCGCACAGTTTGGCTTTATAATGAGGAGATACAAGAAGTAATTAGTGTGGAAGTGTTCAGTGTTGAATCTACTAACATCTAGAAAATGTGGCTGTCAACCTAAGATGTGGCGACATAATCTCAAAGATATAAATGTTGAGAAGCTAGGGAAGGAGCGGGTCAAGCCAGTGATGTGACAGAAGTGAAATGAACTATATATACCAAAGAGTGCAGTCCCCAAGCTGTTCACAAAGTACCAAAATGGTCTCACCTTTCATTTGGCTTGATTTCCTCGCCATTCTTGAACCACTTGAGGGGAGCATACCTGTCCAAAAGGTCAACCTCAAGGATGGCTTGCTCACGCTCAAGAGCATCCACATCTTTTAGCTTCTTGTTGAACTTGTTGGCCGCTACAAGCAAATGATGAAAAAGTGTGAGAAAACAAAAATGACATCCAACTCACATCAACTGTCTCACAAACAGAGCTATGTTTTTCTCCACTGAAAGTCAATGGAAGTCATTGGGAAAGTGTTGAAGTGTCATAGAATAAAAATTGAATATGGTACGTGTCTTTGTATCTCATACATCACACTAATATAAAGCTTTGCTTACAAATGGGAGCGTACAGGTGAGGCTTTGCTCTGGAACAATTGATGGCATTATGCACTTGTTGCTGTGTTACCAGCTAGGTGAATACGGCACTGGCTTGCTTAGACTAAAAACAAAATATTCCAGAACCAGATGTAAAGCAGTGTATCCCAAGGATGTCACTTCTGGCGTGAATAAAACAGTGGCATGGAGGCCTTAGGTTATTTAGAATATTGCATGTCACACACTGTAGTGACTTCATTACAGAATCTTTATGGAAGCTTGGCCCAGGGACGAATCCAGCCACTCATTTTAGAGGGGGGGGGGTTACTTGAAGTAAAACCGGAAAGGGGGGGTTCCTGACTCGTTTTTAGTAGTTACTATCATCACAAGAACCCCATCACAGCATAAATACTGTTAATTTGTCCCACTAATTTGTCCTAATTGGTGATAGAGGTGGACGACAGGCACTTAAGGGAGGGGGGTGGGTACTGACACAGGCTTTGGGGGGGGGGGGGGGCGATCACCCTTACCGGGGCCCCCTCTGGAACTGCCACTGGTTTGGCCTTGCTATTACAGCATTGTAAGTACAGTAGGACCTCCGTAAAAAAAATGGCTTACACATAATTGCAGCTGAAATGGAACATAATTGCAGCTGAAGTGTATCACATCTACAACGGTGGCGAGGCATGTGTAAGCCTCCCTTCGATTTCCCTCCTTCCGAAGGAGTTAACATTTCTGTCCCATTGAGCATTTTATAGCCTCCGTGCAGGCCGAGTCTTAAATTTTTTTGTTTTTCTGTTTCATTGAGATTGTGGTGAAGTAGATGTATATGCTGCCTGGAAGAATCAAACACATTTGGCTGTTAGTCAGCGCCGTGGTTTGTGTCCTTTCTTTGTCCCATCTTTTTAGCGCTGTTTTCTACTGGAAATCACGAACCAACCATCCCAAATCCGTACTCTATTGCAGTTCATAAAAAAACTACTTCTCCACTTACGTTCCACTAGAAGTTCTCCACTTGTCTCGTCCGAGTTGGTTTTGCAAACGTATTTGCCTTCATCAGTGATCTTTGCCTTTTTGATGTGGATGCGGCGTTTACGACCTTCTGCAGTCACTTCATAGCTGCAACAGATTGAGGTGCATGCTTTATCACTCAATATGAAAGGTAGTAACGCTTAAATAAATTGGTCAGGAGGAAATAATGATAATGGCAGAGCCTCCTTTGTACAGTCAACCACACAACAAGATGGTAACATGTAATGAAAAAGAGTGCAAGTGGGACAGTGACATGAAAACAAGGACAATGACACAGGCACTCATTGAGAGCTAGTTATTTGTTGAGATAGATGAGTAATAAATACAAGTGTGAGAAAGAGCCCGACAAGCGAAAAAAAAAAAAAAAGTGGCATGAAAGCTTAACAATTATTATCAAACGTTTTCAGGAACACAACATGCGGTTTTTAGGAAAGCAAACTTGTCATTAAGTAAAACTGACTGCTAGCTAACATAGAATATGCCTTTTCTTTTGATATAGAATGCCTCACATGTGATTATGATCGATTGATTATTGACTAAAAGAAGTTCATTGAGGTCCTGCGAAATGCACCATAGCGTGATTATGATGCCTGAATGAAATGGTTGTGCTATGACAAGTCAAAATACAAGCTGCATCGTAGTGTGCAGCCAAATAAGAACGAGTGAGAGCAATTAATAAGCACTAGTGCTTCCATTAGGCAAAGAAGACGTATATAAAAAACATCGGATGCAACGAATTACCACATGTACCAATTTACTGAATTTAGTGAAGTACAATATAAATACTGTCTCAGTGCTATTATAAAGTAAAAGATGTACATTTATAATGAATATTGGATACAGCAAAGCTATGTTTCCTTTCAGGTGCCGCTATGTTATCAAGATGTAAATTCTGGCACCTTGTCTTGATGCGAAGCAGAATTGCATGCAGCAAAAAGCGCTTACTGCTTGTCGCCCTTGATCTCCTTGCCGTCCTTGAACCACTGCACTGGGGCCTCCCACTCGTCCACTTCACATTCGAGTGTGACAGAGTCATCCTCAAAGATCTTGAAGCTTTTCAGACCCTTCATGAACTGGAACTTTTGTTCTGCAAATAAAATAAGAAACAACAGCTCAGATACGAAGACTTGCTGCCTTCTGAGGAAGAAGGGAGGCACCATTGTAGCAGTAAGCCAAGCAGCTTGGCTGCCGTGTGAATCTTACAGCTGTTAAATATGATAGTAACATTTAACATAGTAATCACGCGTAGCAGTGCGAGGTTTGTGTCCAAACGTGATCAGTACATTAACAAAGGCAGAACTGATACATGATCGTAAAGTGTGTTGTTCTTCTGGTTTATAAATGGTAATTGACAAAAATGAGTACAACATGTCTCACTTTTTATGAAGACAGGGGTTGGACATAATTGTGTCTGGTCGGGGAATAATACGGATGAAGAAAAACAGCGCTGACCAAAGTAAAAATATATTCATAAAAAAGACATTTCGGCTCCCACACAAAAGCCTTGTTCACAGCGAAGAAAGAAATAAAAACAGGAGACATCCAGTGCCCTTGCAGAACATGTGTTGACGGGATCATGCAAAAAACTGCAAGGATGCTTCTATCATCGCCACAGAAAAGACTGTTTTCACAGCTTCACCTTGTATTTTTGATGATTCAAACCACTGCACCCCGATAAAGAGAAGTAGTGGTAATCGGTAATCTCCCACCAACATATGCGCACTGCTTGAAGCAGGTGATAGGATCACCTTATAAATAAGTGATACTGCTGTTCTTGCTTCATTGTGAACAAGGCTCCTGTGCGGGAGCTGACACATCATTTTTATGAATATATTTTTACTTTGGTTGGCACTGTGTTTGTACATGTCTCACCTTTTGTTTCAACTAAATGCAGCCCTCAGCTGATTTAGTGCAAATATTTCATCTGCTTGATTCTCTTCTCTTTCTTAAAGAGGAGACGAGGTATCATCCCTAAGGGTGTTACCTGTAATGGTGACCTTGCATGTGGTCTTCTCTTCCGAGCTGATCTTGCAGGTGTACAAACCAGTGTCATCCAAAGTGCAGTTTTGAACACGCAGTATTTTCTTGCCAAATTGGTCCTGCTCAATGATGTACTTGTCGCTTGCCTGCAAAAACGGTAACACACAAATTATGTGTTTCAAAGTAAACAATCATCAAATGATGATCATAGTGAAGAGCCAAAGTATTGAAGCTGATATCATAAGGTTGAGTCACTATAAATTCTGACGCCGCAGAACATGGAAGTGCAGTTTCATCTTTAATATTAGCTGGGCATGGTTTTACGATATAATGACTCTTACGGAAGTTTTATTACCATAGCAGGAAAAACGGTCTATCCCTTATAGAAATGTAATGCTTAGACGACTACATCTCCTTACATTTTACAATAAACAGAGAACACTGGATAGTGTACTGATTTAGAACTAATTACAGCTCACAAATGCTTAAAAGCAATTTACTAGGGCTGTTAAATGCCTACTATAAACCTGAAATTGTTATATGTGACCTTACACCATTACCATTTTCATGTCTTTAGCAGCAGGATTTACATGCGCCTCATATTTTCGTGTAATCAAATTTTTGCAATTTGTATTGTTATATCGTCATAAGTGAACATGCCCTTCCTGTAATGATCCCTGATTGGATCGACCCTATAAATAAATAAATAAATAAATAAAATAAATAAATAAATAAATAAATAAATAAATAAATAAATAAATAAATAAAATATTGTCAGTTGCCATAGAAGAGACCAGATCAATTTAAGCCTATTGCTTTTTCTGTATATATATCCATATATAGGAAATCACTGTTTGCACGAGAACTTAAGCAAGAACAAAAGCTAATATGCTGGGAGGAACTCACAGCAATCTTCTTGTCATCCTTCAGCCACTGCACGGGGGCCTTGTGGCTGTTGGTGGTGCATTCCAGCACCAGTTCCTTGGTGGTGTATTGCTGCGACTTGGACGGCAGCTTCTTGACAAATTTGTACACGGGGTCAGGGTCTGAACAGAAGCCACAGACACAAAGGATCATTAGCATAATCAAGGGAAGCGCCGCACAGTTAATTGTAAGACGCATTTCAAACACTGCAGATATTTGTTCAGAGATACCATATGTGAAATATTTCACAAAGTATGATTAGATAAGTGCACAGTAGTTGTGGACAGGCAAGGACTATGTCTATGTGGCATTGCGAAACGAGAAAGAGCTCATGTAGAAATGCTTTAACACAATGGTAGAAGAACATAGGGGTGTGGGTAAAAGACATCTTATTATAACATGGCACCTATAATTAAGTTAATTGTGAGAATATCAGGTTCTTTAGCCATTCAAATAAACAGCAGTGACGCCTGCTATTGAAATGTCTCACCAAACATCAGAAATTTATTGCTGGAATTTGCGTCCATATGAGGATGTATAATATTATTTAAAACATGCATGCAATCTGGCAAGGCATGCCTCCTTCACCCTAGACTAGGCAACAAGGCTTAAGAACGTTTGGATACGATATATAGTCATGTCTTGATAACAGTGATATTCTCTTAGGACACAAACACCAGCAAAATGCAAAAGCGATGTGCAGCCATACGCACCATCCACTTCCAGGAGTGCCTGGCAGCTGGTGTCGAGGCAAGTGAGGGTGTATCGACCTCCGTCTTCCACTGTTGGGTTCATGACCTCAAGGACGTGAAGGTCACCCTGGCTAGTCATGTGGTACTTCTTGCCCATAAAGATCTCCTGGCGGTTGCGGAACCACTTGCCCTTCACACCGCTCTTTGAAAACACAGCCTGGAAGCGGGCTAGCTTGTCCCGACCTTCCTTAACATGCACATTCTCCAGTGGTTGAAGGAATGCGTCTGGTTTCTGCAGGGGTCAGACAGTGTGCAAGGTACTTTTAGAGAATGCCAATGGATGAGAAACATGCTTACATGCAGCCCAGTTCCAAGTTACTCATTACTCATTTGTTAATGATAAAAGAAGCGTCGTGTTTTGCAAAGGAATTCAAAGAACCGAAATTTAGCTAACATCATCTAGAGTTAAGGCAAGTGCTCGATTACTGGTCAATGTGTTTCAGGCTGCTGTTGTAAGGTACACCCACAGAAAACGTAAGCACTGATTTGTGCACCATCAGTGAGAGTCTTGTTGAACGCTTTTCTGTAGTGCAGGTCCATAACAATCCTAGCGAACGAACATTCGGCTGTTTTCTTTTAAAGTATCCATCTAAGTGACATTGTCTGAGCTACGTCCCTTGCTCATGTCAGCCTTCAATGCTACCATCATGACAAATATGTTGCCATCAAGTATGTTACCGTATCAACATGGCACACTGGCTCTAAAACCCATTCAGCTATTTGGGTAGCATAAGAATAGTAGTACAACGGTAGTTCGCTCTAATTGAGGAATGAGTAATAAAAGAACAAAGGCTTTGCAACATCAACAGCATGCAAATGTTTCATAACTACCCCCAATCTCATACAGTAAATATACATTCAAGATATCTCAGACCTATTACAAATCATGCAACAAGTGCACGTAAAATGCCAAATAAACAAGAAAAAGAAAAATTATTAAGAAAATACACGTTGCAGGCAGCTGACCAGGCACAATAAGGTAAGATTAATAAATGACAAATTGGATGCCATTACTTGGCCATGCTATTTTCCAGCTTTAGTGCAAGCAATCACATTGTTGCTTCACCGCAGCTGATTCTACTTAAACTGTCGCATCAGAGTCTAACTGTCCATGCATGTTAGTCTTATGCTTGCGATAATTTCTTGTCATTGCAATGCAATGTATTAGCGGCTGTAATGTGTACAAAAACATCAAACAAAGAAATATAAGTTATTTTCGCTATAAATGCATACATAATGTGTACTTTGTACAATGCAGTCTCATTTTGAAGAAAACATTACAGTGTGGAATGCATGCAAATATTTCCTCCTGGCAGATGCACAAGTGCTCAATTCTGCAGCAGATGCAATGTGGTTTGTGGCACGGGCACCTTTATCCACACCTGTGCAGTTCACTCACACAGGCTCAGCTAATGCTTGGAGTGCTGTAAATGTAAGAGCTGCCCACCAGGGCATTTTCTAAAGCACCTTACCACATTGCACTTCATTGTGCTAATGCAAGCATGTCTTTGCTCCAGGTAATGCAGAAAAGTCAGGATATTATTAAATTTCATTTTTCATACTTTTGTGGATGTTTTAACACTAAGAGAACAGAACGTAACCTGACCGCTAAGCCTGATATAGCAGTGACTTGAAAACTTCCTCGCATGATAAACATTTCGATCTAGCTTTCAGCAAATTGAACAACAAAAGCTCATCTAGTGGCTTTTATCCCGGAGTTAGCAATGCACAGCAAGCAGCCAACAAAAAAACATGCAACGTGACACAGAACTACAGAACTACACCACACATGAAAACAGTTCAGCCATAAAAGAGCGATGAAGCAACAGAAATACTTGGAGCTTAGTCTCTGAAAGCAAACGTCCAAATAAAACTGGGCAAGAAGGAAGATGTGGAAAGAGAGAGAGACACAAGCGAAAGTGAGACAACATCCTGCCAACATCTTTGCAAGCTGCACAGACGAAAGAGTCCAGACACTAGAAAGACGCTACGAGACAAGCACGTCATTCGAGTGGCCAACCTCGCTGCCTCGTCGCACTCTGTGCAGCGTGGGCCAGTCGGGAATGATGTCCGCAAGTGACTGACGCCTGCTTTCCCAAGGAGAGTGCAGGTCCAACGTCTGAGGCGACGTTGCAGAACCACAAAGGGAGGCACGTGAGAGAACAGAGGGCGGGGCACACAGACGGTAAAACAAAAGACACACACAGTACAAAGGGACGAGACACACACATGTTACAAAAAAAAACTGATGGTTCATACCTCGACCAAAGTGAACTTGATTTGAATGCTTGCATTTAAAAATATACATATACTTTTGAAAGGACACTAAAGTGAAGCAATGGATTGGTTTAGATTGATAAATTGTTCTCTGGAAATCTCTAATGACAGCAAATTTACTATCATAAGTTTATTAATAGACTGTAGATTGTACAGAGCAACCAATGGATGGGACACGAGAGAAATACACACACAATAGAGCTCTAATTTTAAACAATAAATTTCATTCCCTTTTCAGCAGAATAAGTACTCTCTGTTGTGCTGTTGTGTGCGTATCTTTCTTGTGTCCCGCCAATTAGTTGTGCTATACAATCCACTGTGATGCTTTACCAACACACCCTGACCTTATTAAAAAGGGAGAAAATCAAGGCCAAATTTCATTTTGAAACTTTGTGTCAAAATCTCTGTGCATCATATCACGGATTACAAAGTGTTTTGGTGACATCAGCTTAACGAATTTTCTTGAAAATTCATATGTTAAATCTCTGGCCCCCCTCAGGGGACAATGTACTTCATTTTTACCAATTAGCAACTACATAGGCACTAACAAAGGCCGTCAAAATCAATGACATCACGGTGATTGGTGCAGGAATTTCAAGGTGGCATTTCCCCCCCACATTTTCTTTTTGCGTGTTTTATCGTTGACCCCGCATCTCCTTGTGGCAAGCTTGGCGATTTTGGTATTGTAAAAGAGCAACTTATTAATATGAGAAACAGTAGCGTAGCCAGAAATTTTTTTCGGGGGGGGGGGGGGGGGTTCAACCATACTTTATGTATGTTTGTGCGTGCGTTTGTATGTGTGCGTGCATATATATGCAAGCAAAACTGAAAAATTTCAGGGGGGGGGGGTTTGAACCCCCCCCAACCCCCCCCCCCTTGGCTACGCCACTGATGAGAAATATTGTTTTTCTCTTCAGTGTCCCTTTAAGGATGTAGATTCAATGTATTAGAAATATATAGGTTTAATAAAAAATACTATTCCTAATCACTAACAGCTATAGTTACTGTGCACCTGAATCTGCCATTCAGCAAAACGACCTGATTTTAATAACATACTTTACGTTTTTGATATCAAAAAGGCAATAGCATAAATAAAAAGTCGTATAAATTGAAAGTGCCTAGTCCTATGGCTTGCAATGATAAGCAAAAAAAAAAAAAAGGTACATTAGCTTAATTAATATAAAACATACAGCTACATTTATGAAATTTCAAGACATAAAGCTTGTTAATTTTGCACTAGCTACTGATCGTGTATTATTTGACTAACAACTAAGTGTAATATGTGGGAGAACAAAAATAATGACAGACACAACAGACACAACACAGAAGGACAATACAAGAACACTGTAGCACATCACACAGATGTAAACAGAAACAATACACGAACACATATTAGACTACATACACAGTGAAACCACTGTTTACCTGCCAATGCCCGAAGAGAGTATGGAAGAAAATTAAATTTGAGTGCAGTGCCAACATTTTGAGATTGGCAATGCTAGATCAACTTATCCAGAGACTAGATTCCTTAAAATACCTTAATGCTGATCAAACATATAAAAAAGATAAAACAAGAGAAAAAGAAACGTTGAGCAGAAATTAGGCAGCGGTGAGGGAAAAGATATCAGCTCTATGGCAGTCACTAGATGCTGATGGCTACGTGAAATTAAGCTAGCAATATCACAAAGCACAATGAGATAAAGAATAGCATGAGTAAAAAGTGTATGAAAGGAAGAAGACGAATAAAGGGGGGGGAAATTGCTTCTAATTTCGAGCGCGAGATGTACAGTGCAGAGCCGCTAGGAGTTTGCAAACAAGGTAATGGAAGAAACTGAACATAAACAAGAAGAGTCTGAAGAGAGGCGGCAAGCACAAAGAGAATGAAAGAAGGGAGAGCAGATATAGGAGATGTTGGAAGTGGACGCAAATAAAATGGAAATAGTGAAGCAGCAGTGAATTTGGCGAGAAAGAAGCAGCGCTTCAGCGAAACGCTTTATAGAAGAGAAGCTGGAAAGTGTGCCTGTCATATTGTTAGGCATATCCAACCTCCATCTTCTCCTTCGGAACCTTGTGCAGAACTGGCCAATCGGGAATAATCTCTGCCAGTGATCGCCGGCGAAGTGTTGAATGAGGAATCATCAGCTCGTCCTCCTGTGGAGGAGTAGGGGACCCCAGCAATGGCGTCAAACGGCACTGTGTCGTCTCTAAGGCTGACAGTCATTAGGCAAGTGTGGATGTGAGAACTGTAATCTCTGCTGAATCCTACCAAGGAAGGCCACAGCTCCATGTCAGGAGGCCCGGCTTAAATGCGAGGCAGTGTCGAGAAAAACGATGAGAGAGCCCAGGACGCAGCCTCAAAAGTCTGGCCGCAAAAATGTGGAAGACAAAAGGGAAAAGCAGGAATCGGAGCCTGGGCTTTTTCTGAAAAACATGTTCGACGGCCACTGAAAAATGTCAGTAGCAAATTCAAGACAAGGAAACAAAAAATCTAAGAACCGTGCAATGACGGATACGTAGGAAGTGCACCATGTGACAAAAATTGTGCGGAAAACAAAGACACAAAATCAACTTTCGAGGGTTCTGGACATTTCACAACAAGCACATAAAGGACAAACACACACATGAACATAAAAACGAAGAAGTCACTGTTGAAATGAAAAAAAAATAAATAAATGTCCATGCAGAAAAAGCATGCAGAGAGGTAGAATAGGTCTGCACACAAAAGCACACAAACACACAAAAGTCTGCCAAAAGAGATGAAAAATTGCACTCCCACAGGTCAAAAACAAAACAAAAAGAGGATTCGGGAAAAGTAAATGTGGCATAGAGATGCTGACTACATTTTTTTACAGCATGTCTATAGATAGTATATACTATCCATTTCATGTTGCAGGTCTATCTACTGAATAAAAAGAAAGAAGCTCACTATTTGCATGGCACCAATCAGTATACAACCTATAATGCAATTTTGTGCAACAAACATTTGAAGGAAAGAGAAGCATTGCTGTTATAAAGAAAAGTGTACTATGAAAGCAGTGAAATGGATCAGCATTTGATTGGCAGTAGATGCCATATCATGCCTGACATGACATATATATAACCATCGAAGCTTCAGTATTAAAGGAGCATTATTAAGAAACAAATCTAATCATGTGCCTATGCATCAAATTAGATCTTTGATTCACTGCATTTCCTACATTGCACTTAAACATGCTAACAACATGCATGGATGAAGTGCTGAACTGTTACATGGAAAACTCCACACGCAGAGATAATGAGCAGTGTTATAGATAAAACTGTTGCATGAAAAACGTCACTAACAAACTGGTGAGAGCACAGCGAATTGACAACTCTGCAATCTAATCCAAAATCATGTAAACAATGTTTTACCGGCTTGCGAAGGCCAATTTGCTCTTTCTCTTCTTCTCGTTGCTTGAGTTGCCAGTCTGGGTCGTCTTTGCCCATACCCCATTTAGCATATTGTCTGCACACAAACAAACAAACAACAGCAAGAAAATACTGAGTGTGCTAGACAATGCATTGCCTAGTTTAGCATTACTAGGAACAGCAGTCTAGCTTCAGGGGGGGTAAAACTGAGTTGCCCTGTAGTGAAGAAAAGCATTGCAAGTGCATTTGTCCGACAGGAAAGGTACAAACAACATATCAACAATGCTTGAAGGACACCACATTGCACTGTATATATAACATAGTCACAAACATAATTTGTTTGTGACTAAATGAAAGTAAGCAAAACTAAAGAAATACACTGTTATGAGATATTATCTGACCCATCGAACAGTAACCAGGAATGAGGGATGAGAAAAATAGATTCTGCACACGCAAGCACTTGCACAGTGGTTGCATGTAAGCTGTTAACTCCATTCACTCATGGACTTTACCATTAACATTATCAGGCTGCTTGCAACAATCACGATTCCATTATTAATCAAGGCCCTCAGCATTTTTTCTTAGTAAGCCATTAAGATAGCTTCTGCACAATGTATTTTGCCGAGCTAATGGTCTAAAAGTACGCACAGAGTATGAAGAATAGATGGCAGCAGACAGCACACCTTTTCACTGTGCTCTATCAGACGTATTGTTATTGTACGTCAGTCACACACATGCACAAACACAAAAACGCCTACTACTCCTTACTCAAGCTACTGATAGTATAGCCAATTTTTAAGATTGCAGCTATGTGGTCACATAGGAAAATTTATTAATGTAGTTGATATGGCTCCCATAATGAAGTTTGATGAAATGACTAAGCATCAGCATATGCAGTTTCTAACAGCACTTTTTTTTTTACACCAGCTGAGCCATCTGATTTGTTTAAAAGTGCAATGTTAAGTGCCCTGGGGAGTCAGGAAGAGGGTTGATGACACGTGTCTACAGACAGCTTTGAAACTTGGTACTTGGAAAAAAAATGCTGCTACAGTGAACAAGTTCATTTGAACATGAAATTTCCACAAGTGCCATTAGATTGTATGCTGCTGGAATGGAAAAGGTTACAAAATAAAAGAAATTGCCCACCTGTGTTTGAGCATGGCACGGAAATCCATACCACTTTCATCTGAAACAAACAAGTGCAAATATTATATGGGGGCTAGTTCATGTAAACATTCTTCACCTGTACATTTTTCGTTAAAGCTGCATAAAGAATGGCTTAACTTAAATATACGACATAGACAAAAATAAGTGCATTAGAGTAGTATTCAATTAATAGCCCATATGAATTTTTGTAGAGTGTATGGATTTTGGTGTGGGCCGTGTAAATTGCTTGAGTTTATATGCAAAACTTGGAGGACGCTTGAGCTTCGCCGTCAAGAGTAGAACACGATAGCGTAATCAGGTCCCGTGCGTATCACCTTCAACCGTGCTGCAAGGAAAGGAACGTTTATGCGCTAACAGTGGCCATTTAAAACTATCCTAGAATGCCTACTGCAAGAGCAGTTGCGGAGTGCCCACTACGCCATAAATCTTCCTTTTGCAAATTGGCAAAGTACCCACTACACGTCTGTAAGGTACCACGCACACCTGCACAGCTGCCGACTTTGTAATGTTGGGCAGCTTTAAAGCACCCACTTGTTGCGCGATTCCCATGTTTCAATGCTTGCTAGGATTCTACAATTCTGCAATACAATATTACATGCGTTAAGGCGGCTCCTCCCACTACATGGCATTCTTGTAGCGTTTTTTATAAAGCAGTTTCAAGCACTGGCGTGGCTCCGTGGTAGAACACCTGCTTGCCCCGCAGAAGGCCTAGGTTTAATTCTCACTCGGACCGCAGATTTTTTATCATTTATTTGTACTTGTATCTATCTCGAGTTTTCGTTCACGGACAGCGCCGATTTTCTGCTCACAGCCGAAGACGCCGACAGTAGAATTGCTGCGAAACAAGCTCTCTAATGCTACCACGTTAAAATATGTAAGCTCTACCAAACTATCCTTCAGCCATTCAAATAGTGCATACTCATAAAGCTTTTCAATAAAGATAAACAGCACTGGAATAATGAAAGTGTAAGTGTGGGCAGTTGGCATTTGCAGGAATTTAATGGTTAGATTAGGGAAACATGTGGTGAATGTACATTTCGTATAGGAAAATTCTATAAAAAGCGTGAATAAAAAAATGATGTAGGCAACTAAGCAACCGATGTGATTTAACATTGCAAAGTAACACAGGCTCCATGAACAATGTCATAGTGAAGGGCTCTGAAGCAATTTGTACCCCTGGCCTCTTTGTTAATGCACAACCAAATAAGAACATAAGCATTTTTGCATTCTGTTTTCATTCCACTGATGTGTGGCTGTAGCAACTGAATCAACAGCAAAACCTGGTGCTCAGCAGCAAGTCAGCATAGCCACTGAGCCAATCCTGTGGCTGTGTTTCAACAGTCACCTCATAACCCCATGAAATACTTCATCAAATGCTTTTTGGTAAAGTGAAGTGAATAGCAAATTTTAAAGTGCTTCGTTCAGAGGAAACAAACTTCACAGTAAATTATTTTTCTCACGAGTTTACGCATAGTGAATGCAGGTTCCAGGAAGTAACAAGGAAAAGCTTATCAATTATAAGAATCTTGTTGATGGAGTTACGGCAACACATAGGATAAAAGCTTGATGGTGTTTGTTATCATGGGGAATTAGTTGTGTGCGTTGGGGACGGGTACCATGTGTTATAGCCAAACGCATTTGGCTGCTTGGTTGATGTGTGTTTCTCAACCCACTTGCCTTGTGGTGGTTGGCCAGGTGCAGGTTTAAGGGTTCTTCCTTCGCGCTTTGCTGGTTTCTGTGTCAGTGTGGCACCGAATTTCTGCTTAACGTCAGCAATGTTTGTGAGTGGTTGTATCTTTGGGACTGTCTTTTGTACTGTCTTTTGTGCCGCTGTGTTGTGAAGATGAAGTGGCAAAAGTTGCTTCAAACTATTACACAGAGAAACATACTTTGAAAGCAGTGTAAAAAAAGAAATTCGTAAGTATACACATCTGCATGCAATCAGCAGTCATTGCTGAAATGTTGGGAATCAAATGCGTACCACTTCACATTCATAATGTGCTTTTTTGAGAAAGTTAGCAATTATGAGTTAAGAAGTAAGGAGCCTAGAGGAGGCCATGTCTTTAGAAATTATAAGAAGCTTCTGGAATTTAAACTTTTGCAAGTTTCTCTCTCAATGCCACTTCAGGGCAGCCGAAATGTCATTCGATAAGTATCATCGCGTCCATGACTCCATACAATAATCTGTATAATATTGAATCAAGTAGTTTCATACAAAACTTGATATGATCATATAAAATCATGCAGGCTGTTTATAAGACTTCATATGATTTAAATAAGATAATAAGGCCCATCAATCATAAGGTTCATATTTTTTGGAGAACTAAGGTTACTCATTTGTTTGAGCACATTAGTGCTCTATAAGTGATAAAAAAAAGAGCATTTAACAAACTATATTTAGCTGGTGGATGTACAATGAGTAGTATCTGCTAATGTAAGCATCTGCATCATGACATGTGAAGCAGTACCTACTTGTAATAGCTTATCATAAACTAGCTGGAATGTTTATTACAACTGTTCAGGTACCAGTTAATGCTAGATGTTAGTTTATTAAACATTTATCAAACGTTATTTTAAGTAAAAACCAAAATCATTAGAAGATAGCAATAATTTAGAATATTTAAAGGTTCTTCCTTTTGCATTTTCAAATGGCACCAAAACACCACAAAAATCTGTGATGGGTGTATAAAATCAACTGTCCTATATAAAGTGTACATAAATCGCACTTAGTAATTTGAGATACACCAAAAACTCTATAAAACGAACGTGGATATAACCATTTATTGGTTATAACGAAGAAAACAAAGAATAGTGTTGTCATACATACAGTGTCACGAATATACGTTTATAACGAATTTCAGGATATAACAAAGTTAATTTCGTGTCAGATGTGACTTCATTATAATGTGGTTTGAGTGTATTTGCACCAAAGAACGAATTAGACAAGGAAAAGGTTAAAAGAATACCTACGTACACTATTTACACAATATTCTGCAGTTACGATAATAAACAACCCAGATGTTTACCTTTCATGCATTTTCTTTCTTGCAGACATGGCACACAATACAAGCTCCTAAAGTATTACATTAATAAGAACTGTAATAAAATAAGGGCACTATGGCTCGAATGAGCTTAAGTTTTTTTGGCACTGGGTGATTCACATGCATACAAGATGCCTACGGGGTAGTGAAACATTAACTAAAAAGCATTAAGCTTATTGTGTAAATGTGTGCATAGTCAGACACAAGACATTTTGTACAATGAAATTCAAATAAGTGCATGTAACAATGTTAGTTATACAAAAAATAAAGCACAAAAAGAAATTGCCACTTGCAACTACAACACATTTTAGTGTAGCCTAGAACACTGATTTCTGAATGGAGTATGTGAATGCATACATAGTCTCTTGCTGCCAACGGCATGCTTAGCAACTGGAATATTTGGTACTGCAGCCTAAAGTGGCAGAACAGCCCAGTTAAAGAAATTGCAAGTTAAAAACAACCCGCCCGTTTATTCACAGAACCTCAAATCTGCAGATTCAAAACATTTCTTGTTTCACAACCCACTCACGGATTTGCAAAATTTTACCAATTCTTCAAACAACTATAAGACAGACAATACACGCTCAGAACCTCACAGGAGCCCAGTTAAAAGGTTCCTTATGATGCCCTGTTTATACCTTACTACGTGGTTTATGTTATACCATTTTCACATCTTTCAACCTTACTTATGTTGTGTATAGAGCATGTTTCTTGTGGCATAATACTATGTATTGATTTCTACATCAGTGCTGCTATTCCTTGACTGGTGAAAGCGCTTACGTTGAATAGAAAGAAAAAAAATGCCAGGCCTGCATGGAACACACAGCGCAGTCACAGCGAAAGCTGGAGAAGCGGCCTTTCTGGAGCCCATTGTGAAGTCTCTTGGGGTGACAACCGCAAGTACAGGTGCAAAATACCTACTACACCATAAATCATAATAATTTTGCAAAGTAGGGTAGTGCCCACTATACCATTATTCAACATCCTGTGGAGAAGTGAGGCACCCTCTATGTGCCATTATGTGCACTTTGTTGATGCTGTGGCTGACAATGATGAATAATTATGGCTGAGCTCTTTGTAATGGGTGGCGAGCTTTAAACCATCCACTCATTAAACAATTCGCATTGTGCAACTCCTGGTTGTTATTTTACTCTTCTATCACGCCATATTACATCGATTAAGATGGCTCCTTGCCCAACATGATGCCTGTATAGGGTCTTTTAGTGATGGAGCTTAAAGCATTGATGCGGCTCTAGGGTAGAATGCACGACTTCCACGCAAAGGGCCTGGGTTCAAGTCTCACCCAATCCTCAATATTTTTTTTTTTCTGACTGTGCACGATAGTGGTTACAAACAGTGGTGGCGGCCCCAGTGGTGGACAACTACGCCACCAAAATCGGGTGTTGTTGTGATATCATAATGGCTTTCACTGTAAAAACAGAGAGAACACTCAGCTACTCACCGCTCACAAAGAGACTCATGGTGACGGAGTCCTCGCCGTGTTTGTTGTAGGCAACAATCTTATATTTGCCCTCATCAATACTCTTGGCCTTGCGGATGCAGAAGCACACCGTGTTTGTCTCGCCGTCCGTGATCACCTTGTAGCGGCCTCCCTCATACACCTCGCCCACTCCCTTGTAGAAACGGAATTGAGGCACAGGGTTGCCTTCCACCTGAACTGACAGGTAGGCAGTACCACCTGCATAGATCATGGAACACACACTGTGTGCAAACGGTTTGAAACGGAAGCAATGCAGCTACTGGCCCAGTCAGAAGTGGCACATGGTGTCACTGACCCTTTAAAGCCCTTATTGTCTACTTTCCTGCATTAAAGCACTAAAGTGAAACAATCAATCAACTTAGACTGATAACTTATTTTTTTAAAGCTCTACTGTCGTTAATTTCAATATCATAGGTTTATTAATAGAAGAGAAAATGAAGTTCAAAGTCTCACTTCCAAATTTTGTGCCAAAGCCCCTGTGTATGTTTCAAAAGTGTGTAAAAGTGTCGTAGATTTAAAAGTCTTTTGTAAGATTTTGACCATATTGGCCCAAAAAATTTTTCTTAAACTTGGTATGTTAGGTCTCTGGCACCTTCAGAGGACAATTTACTTCATATACACCAATTCAGAACTACTCATATGTAGGTACTAGTAGGCAGCGTCAAAATCCATGAACCCACAACAAGTTGGTGCGGCATCTTCAAGGTGGTGTCACCACCTGCGTTTTCTTTTCACCCAATTTCTCCCATTTTGTGGCTTTCCAAGCGTTTTCTAATCACAAGAGTTGTGCTTTTGAATTGTGAGAAGGTAATATACTAATACAAGAAAGATTGTTTTTCTCTTTAGTGTTCTTTAAGACAGTCAGTCAAGAGACACTCATTGGCTTCGACAGACGATGGTTATGGGTCAGTCACTGACGTGTTGACATCTATGATGAATAGCATTCTAATTTCGCAAAAAGATCTTAAAGGTACAATCTAATTATTTTCTGTCAAGGAAATTAAAGTAAAGGTGACTTAATGATGTCCAACTAGACTTCATTTCTTCATGCTGCATGAAAGCATGCAAGTGTGGCCTGAACAAGTCATTGCCAGTAGTTTAAATATGACGCCAGTAGTTTAAATATGAAAAGTTTAAATATGAAGTCATTGCCATAGTTGTCAACGTTATTCGGGAACAGCTTTGTACCAATTCTTTATCAGTATTTGCCATTCCACCAGAGAAATTTTAGCATGCATCTGCTGTAAGCAATCAGACAGAGGACACAGACTGATGTTGTTTTGCTTTTAAAAGATTATTGCCTCCAAGCTGCGTGCCATAGTGTTGGCATATCGGAAAGCAAAAGCGATACAAGGTATCGCACCAGTGCGCCAGTACTACTACGCCCAAGAAAACTGCCTGGTCCTAAGTTTAATGAGGGCATTTAATCACTTTATAATTTTACACTAAACCTTATCCAAAAAAAATAATAATAATAACAAGCATTTTTCGTGAGTTGAATTTCTTATATATAATTTTCAATATAAATTTATTTTCGTTGCAAACAATGTTTCCAGTTTAATCCAGGACACACTAAAACTTAAAGGCACTGCAAATATAGAGATGACAATACATTTTTGGCAGTAAAGTGCACATTTAAACATATCTAACATATCTCGCCTTAATCTGACCATTGAAAGGGAATTGATCAAGGGCTAATTTTCTTTGTTGGTTTCATTAGGTTAATTCATCCATATGATACATGGAAAGCAGGTTGAAGATGAAAGTGTCTGCTTTGAAGAGCAGTCTTTTTTTTATTCATTCATTCATTCTATTACCTCAAAGGTTTGTCGTTAAAACATTACTTGAGGGAGCGGGTTATAAATGGCTAACAATATAATATATGATAGCATAACTGGGTGTGTGTAAGATGTTGGTACCTCATAGTTGCGATGGCTACTCCGTTGCTCCTACATGCCATATAAAGAGGAACACTTCAAGGAGAATGAAGCAGCAAAGCACTCAACGAGTTCCTTCAAGTTATTCATGTTGTTACCTTCAACAGCTGTGACATTCTCCTGGTAATCCACAATGTTAGGCGGTCCTTCCTCACTCTCAGGAATGGGCCGCAGAGGCGTTGACGGTTTCTCAACCTTTTCTTGTAGCTCTGAAACACTACGAGAAACAGTAAAAGTCAGGATATAATAAGCATTAAAAACTAGTGGGAACAGTAGCTGTCAACAGATTCTAACCTGGCCCGTCGCATGTCAATGCTGGAACGACGACGCTGCCTAACTTCAACCATTTCACCGGGCCGAAGTTTCTTCATTTTGCCGGCCTCGTCGACCACCATTCCTTTCTGTCAACAGTGATGCAACACACAGTTAGCCAGTGTGGGTTGCTTTGTACTTGCTTTGATTTTTGCCTTTGCAAATACAATCAAGTGTTACCTGCAAGGGCAATAAACTATCTCTCTTTTTCTGACATGTTTATGAATTTTAACTATCTCTTATTAGCCTGTTTACGAGCTTCAAAAATTGCCACAGGTGATCGAAGACTAGACTAGTTAGATGGGGACAAGTTTATTCAATTAATTAACTTATACTGAGTATAAAATGTACAGCATTTATACAAATGGCAAAGCTGTAAAATGCCTAATAATAATAACCATAGCTTCTGATAACACAAATTAAACAAAAACATGAAAGAAGTGTTTTCATTCAATTTGCGTTTTCAGAAACTATGCATCAGCACAACTATCCTAATCTCATTGTGACTAATAATAATAACCCCATCCATCGGTACTCATCGATGGAAGGGACAAGCACAAAAAGTGACAATTCACTTGTCTAGGTTCCTGCCTCCTGGTGCATGTTACCAAAATCTAAATTTGGAAGTAGATTTATAACCTACCCTTAAAAGGCAAACTACACCTATCTTTTACAGTACCTGAAGCAACTAAGAGAACACAAGTGGGGAAAGATGGCACCTGTGCATACGAAGAAATGGAGACATAAAACAGTTCAGGAAAAAGCTTTCAAAGCCAGAGCAGCAGCAAAGAAGGCAGAAACAACGAAGGCTGCAACGTGCATCCCGCAGCCTTAGGAGTGCATGCAGCAAGCAGGCAAGCATTTGTGACACAGGAAAACAGAGATTCAAGGCATTCAACAACAGCATACAGTAGAGAGATAAGTGTAAGGCACACTGGTGCCTCGAGGACACCACAGCACAGAATGCAGATGACACATGGATTTGTGATGCAAGGGATCGACCTTGAAGCCAGAAGTGCTCAGGCGTGACCTGAACTTCAGAGGGTCTTCAGCTTCCGGGTGATGGCATGGGACAGACAGCTGACAAAGCATTGTTGAATCAGGGAAAAAGATATGACAGAGAGGTGAGAAAATGAACAGGAAAAAAAAAAAAAGAACAGCAACAGCAGTGAGAACATGTGACAGTGGGGTTGCCACAAGTACAAAGAAATAAGAACAGCAATACAGTACAGAAAGTGAACAACACATGAGTTTAATAATGAACTGTAGCCACAAAAAGAAAGAGAAATTTATTTTGTTCCCACTTGATTATGTTGATGTCGTGTCATGACGCTGGCTGCATGTGAAGACAGTAAATGTGTAAGTGCAAGGTGTAAGGAGTGAAACGAAAGCACCTCTTTTTAGAACTAAATGGTCTAACAGCAGAGGATTAATACAGCACAGGACATCACATATAGCCACTTTGTCATACGTAATCAGAGTGTATTAGTGTAGTAAAACACAGTGTTGGGCAAGTGGGTATGGTACTTTGTACTCTGAACATGGCACAGTGTTAGCTGTGACAGTTTTCGAGTGTTGTGCAAATCACTGCTAGGTTGTTACAGTAGGCTTGCAATGATTCAAACTGAAGTTGTATGAAGGTACAAATGGATTTCACTTCATCGGGTAAGGAATCACATTTGTTAGGAGTGTTTTTATGTTGATGTAGCTGACCCACAATGCCCCTGCTATGTATAATAAATATGCTGCTAAGAAAACTAGCTGGTAATTTAACGAAGACAACTCTACTTCTCAAAAATCACCTTTAGTGACTTTTCTCCCTAACCAGTGTTAATCAGTTTAAGCCTCAACCTTGCAAACTGCTCTCTTGTTCTATATGTTGATGCATTTTAAATGGACTAATTTAAGACGCATCTTTATTTGCTCTGATTTCTCAAGCTTTCCACAGGATGTGTCAACTTGGAGAGTGCAGCTCTGAAAGCCATGCACAGTCAAATGCAGGGACTACTGAATAGATTAACTGCCTGTTGTTTAAACAGTCAAGGACAGAGAATATTCAAAGACTTTCTTTAGTATCGCTATCTGTAATCTGCCAATACACCAAGCATGGAATGATATCTATTCGCTTATGTTCGGTGTGTGTCTATTTATACCTGTTACACACAAGTAGAGGTAAGAGTACAGCATTGTATGTGTAAATATTAGATAATAAAATGCTTCTATTTTCTGGCATAATGAAAGTGCACATATTAGGTAGGGTAACTCAAATGAACATCTGTGAGTCTGTATAGTTTGAATAAATGCTAGCCTACTGTACACAGGAAACAAGTCTTAGAGTCAAAAAGACAGTTATTCACCCTTCCCATTTGGCCTGGTCAGTTGTATTTCACACATAGATGTGGATCACAGCGGAACTGTCAGAAGCATGCTTCAAAGCAACAAGGTTCCACTGCATATGAGCGAGAGCACGAACAAATTGCTTTATAAATTGCACCTTTTAAGATGTGTGAAGCAGACAACTGAAGCAAAAGCAAAAGTTTGTGCTGGATGTTATCTTGCAAGAGCTGAACAAAGTCCACGAAGCTTTGAGGCTTATGATAGAAGCTGCCAACTGGAAAGCTGCAAATGCTGGTGCAATGTAGTACAAAGCCCTAAGCGCAGCAAATGCAAGAAAGACTGGCAAAAACATCTGCAAAAACCAAGGAGGCAGTGTGATGGCTTCGAGTAGCCCATTGCAGGCTCCCACAAAAAAAAGCTTTTCAAAATGTCAAGAAACAAGGTGTTGAAAAAAATGCCAAAAAGGTGGCCAAAATACAAAACTGCAGTGCAAAGCAAAATGCTAAGCAGGTGTGCCACTCATGGCATCCACAGCGCAAATGGCATTTGCTGCAACTTGAGATGAAAAAAGCCATTAGCTGTAACACATAACATCTGTGCTTTTTGTGTGCTGTGGTTGTGCAGGGGAGAAGCTTTAGCAGTGGAAAGCAGTTGCAATGAGACATGTTGCCAGCAGGATACACAGTGGTCCAGGGAAGCTGCAAGCAAGTCCGTGACGAAGTGTCCGGAATATGAAGCCAGACATCAGGAAGCGAGAGCAGTTGAAAGCCATTCAGAGACGCCAGATTTGGATGTCACTTTGCAGGTAGGGTAACCACAGTTTCATGCAAGCTCATGACTGATAAGGTGACAGTTTAACGAGTTGTTTTTGCCAATGGCATTATGAGCAGCATGGCAAGAATATAACGCAGGCTTAAACTGTCAAGGGGCCTCTACAGCTGGAACTGATGCCACATGGTGGTTTAATCAACTCAAAGCTGTATTTAAGGCAGTCATAGCAGCAGGTAGACCGTTCACAGCGCCGAAGTGTCTAATCCTGCACTTAACTGCAAAAGCCTACTCTACGCACTAGTGTAAAACATAAGCTGCGACGCGAAGCTCGGTGTTTGGTAAGTACTTGCTTCTGATGACGCACGTATTTGGTTTGTCACCTTACCAGCAAGCAACGGAAACACATGCGACATCTTCTTCTGGGATACAGCTGCTTGGGATGTGACAGGAGAGAAGGAGCAATAGAGTACAAGCAGCTCTGGCAAGACTGCCAACAACGACCAGGCCAAAAAAACAGACAACACCGAGAAAGGACACTACAGGGTTAAAGCCAGGCACCGTGTCCCGCATCAAACCAACCTCGTCGGCTGTGATGATGACAGAGCCTCGGCGTGAACCGGCAGGTGAGCCACCAGGAGATACAGGCTCAAGCGTGCCACCAGGCCCAACAGCCAGCGAATCTTTCCGATTCGGTTCAGGCGTGGGTTCTTTGACGATGGGCACCACTCGCTTCGGCGGTGCTTCTTCCGGTTCCTGGACCGCAATCTCTGGAACAGACTCCTTCTTCTTTGGCTTTGGCGCTTCAGCAGGTTTAGCTGGCACACCGTTTGCGACCGGACTCGGCTGACAAATACACGAGAGTCTGTTTTGAGGCATTGCTCCGCGATTGAGAGTGAAAGTACACATTTTCACAGACAGTGTGCCTACAGTGAAGTGTGAGATGAGGATCCGGCGAGATGCTACATCGGTGCCATGACACCCTGAAAGAAACATCCTACTGCAAAGACTTATGGACCTAGAAGAGAGAAGAAAGTTAGACATATCGCGCAGCATGCAAGCGGGCGGCTTCAAAATGGAGGCATTGGCAAGCTTGATGCCAAGTTTGCCAAGACTGTGATGCAGCTTGCCAAAAACTGCATCTAGACGTAGGATTCAGCCAGGCGCAGCATTGGAGCTCATAAAGCAGTTAGGGCTGGGAAAAGAAAAAAAAGAAAAGATGGCGGCTGGGGCGAGAATAAATTGGGAAAGGCAACAGTGAAAACTCAGCATTGCCGATGTGTTGTTTTGCATGGCAACACTTCAGCATGCTTTTTTGGGTGAAATACAAACTTTTCACTGTGGCCTAGCCATGTGCATTGAACAGCAGCAGCGGCAATAGCATTGCAGCAGCAGCTTGAAGGGCAAGCCCAATTCACGCTGATCTCGACAGCGTACCTCGAGCATCTTTTCAGCATCTTCAACGGTCATGACGACTCCCTGGACTGTGACAGTCGCAGTTTGTGGTAGATTCACAAGCTCTGCTGGAATGTGCCCTGGCTCAGCTGCGACGCATACGGAGCTCCGTCGCCCACGCGGTGATGGTGGCGGCTCTGCTGCCTTCTCGGGAGAACCGGCGCGTTTGATTGACCGCATTTTTGGTTTGGGCTTTGGAGCCTCCTCTTTGGGCTCTTCTTCATCTTTGCCTTTCTTGACGCTTCTTTTCTTTTTGGGTTTCGTAGCTGCTTCAGTGTCATCTACCGTGATCACTGGCACTGAAGACTTCCGAGCTGGTGGAGACTCCACACTTTCCAAGGGCACAGGTTCATATCCCTCCTCCTTAAACTTGTACACCAGAGGTTCGCCGAAGTCCCTCTCTTCCTCTTCTCCTTCTGGCTGGGCTTGAAGCTGAAAACCCATCACCGTCCTCGGGGACTTCGATCGTGGGGACTGAGAAGGTGACGAGGTCACAGACTCCGTGTCAGACGGCACTTCGGGGGCCAGGTTCAGGGGTGGCGGAATCTTGTCTCTCTTTTTAGGCGCAGCCTGGTGGAGGTGTAGGAGGAATAATCTGCTCTGGTGCAGGCATGGTGGGTGATTTAGGACTTTCGTCATTTTTGGAGGGGCTCGATCTTGTCACTGGGTCGTCTTTTGCTGATGGATGGCCGACGCTCTTCCACAGGCGATGGTTCGCGAATTATTTCATCCTTCATCGACTCCGTCACTTCACCATTTTGCTGGCGGTCGAGACTCGTTCTGCGCTCTGGTAGCGCCTTTTTGTCGGCTTCGAGCTTCGATGGCTGCAAAGCAATGCATCCTTCAACCACACCACAATGATAACCAGAGGACTCTGAGGAAGCTCCATTGCTGTGCTGGTGCCTAGTTTGCTCAGAGACAGAGAAAATGTTAGTGGAGTACACAGAACACAACATGATACATATAAAAATAAAAAATGCACCCAATTAAGTGGAAGATCTTCAATTATGCTGTTATGGTAGTTCTTTTAGGACAAACATTCAGAAACATCAAAATCTTGTGCAGTTACACTTAAAGTAATGTGCACTTAGCATACTTCACAAAACAAATCTAATCAAACAGGCTCACCAACTAGCATACCAAGAAAAAACGAAAGCATATCAGTTTTTAACACCTCTACAAAACATAGAATAAACTAGCAAGAAACTGAGTGAAAAACCCAAGGCGAATCTCTACACACACACGACATACGCACACACATACACTCAAGGTCACCTACACAATGGCTATGTTTCTACAGGTAGCACTCCAGAATGTATAGGTACAGCGGCATCACCAAAATGTGTAGTGTGTGCTGATATTAAGACTGTTGTAGCGAAGGCTAACGCATGTTTAGAGTGTAAAACTATATACTGTGTCATTAGAGTATTACATTGCTTTAACATATGTTTTCAGATCCATGTCAGCGTGACTTGCTGATTTAAGTTGTGTAGCTAATGAAGGTTAAGGTGTCACATACTTCAGAAGTACTGCAAGGATGTATGTGATTCATCTCATAAGCAGCTTTTCTTTTTCCTTTGATGATGATGATTAACGAGCATTAGATGGCCCTTCTGATGGCACTAGGGCCAGCTCTGGCCAAAGGGCACCTAGACCATGATAATAAGTGAACATGTACATGCAAAATAGTAGGCACATGTAGTGTAGATATAACCTGGCTCTAAGATACCTCAAAACCATTAATAAAAAGAAACTGGGCACTTCACTTATGAGTTGATACGATGCATTGAAATTATCAGGTGTATCAGTGCTACGAAGTTCTCGTTGCTATCAAGCAGTGGCCAAGTGACCCGAAAGACTTGGCATGAGCAATTCTAAGAGTCGCACCAATTTTGCCTTTCACTGACACGCCACTTTTTTGAATGAACTATAAGAAAAAGAAATTAAGGAAAAAAAGTTGCAATCATTCCTCAGAATTCCAACACAGGAGCTGATTCCTGCCTTCACCTTACTCCCATATCCTGTCAAGAGAGGTTGTCTGAAAATCTCGGCTTGTGAGAAACCACAGAATTATGCCTGGAAGGAACAGCGCAAGGAACTAAGCAAGATATTCCAAATGCTGTTTTTCTGCACATGTTATAGAAACATTTAAATCTATGTTCACATTTGTTTGGATTGCCTATTCTTCAGCAGGTATGGTAACCTCTACGTCTCTCCTCCCAATGGTACTCTGTCATTTACTGCACTAAACTTTAACGTAAGACGTTCCTGCTGCTTTACCATCAACATTCCACCGTGCCACCACATCACTTTTCTACAATGCTCATGATGCACACCGTCATACGGATAACCCTCAATGACGTGCAACATGCCACGGAATACGACAACACCATCAATGAAATTAAGCTGTACCTTATCGATCGAGGGCTTCCTCTCAATGGTCTCAGGCTTCAGCTCGTCCGGCTTCTTCTCCGCTGCCTTCTTCTCGGCGGGCTTCTTAGCCTCGACCTTTTTCTCCTCAACTTTCTTGACCTCGGCTTTCTCCTCAACCTTCACTTCCTCCACCTTCTTCTTCTCTTCCACTTTCTTCTTCTCCTCAACCTTTTTCTCCTTCAACCTTCTTCGGCTCAGGTTTCTTCTCTTCTGGCTTCTTCTCCTCAACCTTCTTCTCTTCGGGTTTCTTCTCTTCCGGCTTCTTTTTCGGAGCATCTGAAACAGTGCCAGGTGACACCATGCTTAGATGTGACTTAGATGCAAATATCTTAAAAAGTATAGCATTAATTACCTAAAATATTGACTGTTTTAGTACTTCCTCATTACTGAAGAATTCCCATTTATGTGCTGACTACTTTAATCATAATACATGCCTATTGGCATAATAAAAGCCTACTGGCTTTAATCATAATACAAGCCTACTGGTGGGTGCTCTGTCCTATCTGACTTCTTTTCTCAAACATTCTGTGCACAAAGAAAGTATTTTCCTTTTAGGAAACCCACTGAGATGCAGTAAAAAGCCACATCATTACTGCTCAATGGTGAGGCCGTATCCAGCCAAAGCTGTGCATTACAAGGAGAACTGCTTTTTAAATTTTTTTTCTAATTCAAGATAGATTTTGATGATAATTGCTGAGTTATGTATACTTGTGTACTGGATTCGAATTTGCAATTATTTTTCTAATCAGTACCTAGATTTTTATATATCAAATATTTTTTGTACTATTAGGAGGTAAATTTTCCTCTAAACTGTGAGAGTTGCTAAGCAAATCAATACATCACAATAATCTGGACTGGTAGCTGTATGCAGTAGGACAAGCATGGATGCTCTGAACTCATTTTAACAAAAGTTATGGTATGTTAAACTTTAGTGAGCAAGCTGATGTCAATCCGATTTCACTCACAAATTGTGCAACATACGATAACTTTTGGTCAATTGGGTTTAGAACATCTGTTCTTGTTCAACGGCTATCGTGATATGCTGATTTACTTTGCGACTGTCTCAGTTTAGTAGATATCTTCCTCCCAAAAGGGCACATAAAATGTTTGATATTTCAAAAGCTATATACATTCAAACCTCCTCACAGTGAAGTCTCATATTGCACAACAATAACTTCATTATATCCAAACATTTGTTAAAAACATATATTCATAACGCATTATCTAAGACTATTCTTCGTCTACTTTGTTATAACCAATAATTCGTTATGGTTTGAGTGCATTAAACATTTTGCATACCCCTTCATTATATTCTGAAAAAGCAAGACCAAATTTTATCTTTTGGGATTAAATGCATGTCTCTTGCAAAGAGAAAGGCACGACAGAGGCCAACCTGTGACAATGAGCTCAGCTGAGGATTCCTCCTTGCCAAACTCGTTCGTGAACTCGACTGTGTAGTTCCCAGCCATGTCCTTGGAAGCTGGGGAGAAGACAAGCTTCGCCGTGGAGCCATCGAATGTGATGCGGGTGGTGGTTGTTTCCCGGACGACCCTCTTGTTCCTGGGAAAGAGAGAGCAGAAAAAAAAAATTTTGCAATGGGTCTTTGCTGTAATTTAACGCATTTGAAAACAAAGCTCAAGTGCTAGTAATCTCTGTCCATTAGCAGCACTGCTAGTAAGTATACATGGGGGTCTATGTGTCAGCTTTGTCATAATGAAGTGTGCTTGATCAGCTTCGATGACTTGTGCATATTTAATCTGCAATTACATTTTTGTACATAAGGGCCTCTCAATGCAATTCTGTGAAGACAAAGGCACGGTGCAGGAATCGAACTGTGGGCATGACAATATCGGGGGCACCATGCAACTCCCAGTGAGCCACTGTGATTAGTGAGCCAAGTAGACAGCAATAGCAATAACTCACATTCTTTATCACACATCATTTTTCACAGACAAGTTACTTGGCTAATAACAACTAGTGAAAGAAAAACACATGAGAAAGTTACGTTACCTATCACAGAAGCTAATGAAACACAGCTACCAGGAACAGCTCTATCCTGCAGGACATGCATGTGCTTGACACTGAAAGGTGCTGTAACTACGATTGAGTGCATAAACAATGTGGTGCCATTCTCATTACTAGTTGCACTGCTTGCTTTGAACTTATAAGCAATTATTTTTTTCAAATCTCAGATTTTTAATGAGCTGTTGGTACTGGCAGATAAGCAAGGCACACTAAAAAAAACGAAAGACCATAAAAGATCAGTCAGCAGTTGAGTGCAGCTACGTGTGTCTGGCCAACAAACTGCTTGCTACACTTGTTTTAATCTCAAGAACACGGTATATTTTGGCTATGCCTTTCCTGCTCCCGCTTAAAAAATGAACTTACCCGGTATATTATTTGCCAGTAATATTTAATTATACTACACCTTGGATCAAGGTTCTTAAAGCAGAAAAGCTAATAAGTAGCCTTCAAACTAGCAACTACAGAAGCCCACGATGCTGTTACTTTGTGGTAAAAAATAAAAGTGGGAAAAAGAAGCAAGGGAGAGCTGAATGAATGAGACATATTCAAGATAATTTGATTGTGTAGTTAACAGTCAATGACAATACAAGGAAGTTCATCGGAGAATATCAAAAGACAAAGTTAAGAACTCACTTCATCCAGACGACCGTGACCTTGGTGACAGATTCAACACGGCAGACAAATTCACAGGTCTTGCCTTCTTCAACAGTCTGAAACAAGCAAGCAAAAAAGACATTTAGCCACCAAGTGTAAGTCACACGAACAACGAGTACCCTACAGGCTGTTGCATTTCAACCTACCTGAGAAGCCAACATCTGCACAATCTTTGGCTTCTCACCCTTTGGCTTTCTGTAAAAGTACACGCAAGAGTACGTTTAATACTTCATCACAGTCGGCTTCATTTCAATACAGCCACATAATCAAACCAAAGTTAGCGAGTTTGGTTTAAATTAAATAAAGTTTGCGACAAGAAAAACAACTCACGGCTCTTCTTTTTTCTCAGGTTCTTTCTTTTCAGGCTCTTTCTTTTCCTCTGAAATGAGAGAGAGACAATCATCACAAAACTGCAAACAAAGCAATACTAAAACATGTATAGGTGTATGGTATGGATAGTAATAAATGTTAAGTGCTGGAACAAGACAAGCACGAAGAAGAACACAGCATGCACGCCTGTGCTGTGTCCTCCTTCTTTTCTGACTCGTCCCAGTGCTTAAAATTTGTTACTATACTTCACCAAGGCCGAACGTCTATTCTACATACATGTAATCTGTCCCCCCTGTGTGGCAGCTAAAGTTAAAACAGACATTAACGATGATTACTAGGCAAATTACTAAAGAGACAATCAGAAAATGCATACACGTGTGTGCATTTGCAGCAGAATTGACCTACACATGCCAGTGAGAACTACTGTTGTAATTCTGTTAAATTTGAGAATATCGGTATCTATTTTACCTATCTTTTTTTTTTTAATTTGTTCCAAGTCTGACTTTGTCCCTACTGTGATTGACAGTACATATAAATAAAAATGAAATAAATACTCTGACAGCTCTTCCCACCTTCGAGGTCGACAGCAACCGTCTGAGAGGCAGCCTCGCCCTTGACGTTCTTGGCGACCAGCTTTGTACACGCCCTTGTCTTGAACAGCCGGTTTGTCGATTTCGAGCGCCACGGCGAACTCTCCCTGAGACACCTGGCGGATGTGCACCTGGTGGCGTGTGTCCTCGCGCACCTGGGTGTTCTCCTTGAACCAGACCACCTCGGGCTTGTTGGTGGACTGCACGTGACACTCGATGACGATCGTCTTGTGCAGCTCCCGCCTGACCACCTTGGGACGCTCCTTGATCACGGGTGCCACTGTGAGGCACGTGGAAGAGAGTACGTTTTGAAGAGCATAGGCATAAAATAAAGTCTGAGTAACTATTCAAACTCGTCTTCCTTATGCTATACAACAAAGGGAAATCACATGACCTCCTCTCTTAATTACAGGTCATGAAAAGGTGCTGCATAAATTACAATTAGGTGCGGCATCATATCAGTACTACCTACACCTTATCAGTCATGGACACAGACCGAACTGCGAAAAATGTAATATTCCTAAGGCTATGAAACACATCTTGTGCGCCTATCCACGATATGCTCCTTCTTTATCTGAATCAAATCAAATCAAATCAGATCAGATCTTCATTTCCACCATGCATAAATTCACAGATGGAGGACAACAGAAAAAAAAAAATTCTGCCAATAGGTGGCTTGACACCCATGTGTATATCTGATTTTGAATAAAGATTTGATCAATTGAAAAAAAAAAAAAAAAAGACAATCACTGATACAACTTTTGTCAAAATTTATGCATAATCTATTACTGCTTCAAAAGGCCTTATTGGGACCCTGTTTGGATCCTTGTCACTCATGTGATTATCTCGAGGCTCTCACCACATTTGCAAGGGTGGACTAGATATGAGATGCCGATGAGTCTTTGGTGATTAAAGTTTATTCAGCACCATCTTTATTCCCACAATTAACACCTCTCTCTACCCATTTAAGCCCATTCCCTTTGCACAACATTGAGTAGCATGTGAGAACATCAATTCTGGCCAACCACTCAACATTTCTACCACATTGTTAAACGAATTTGTAATAGTTTCGTCAAAAGAGAATTAATGTAGACAATCTAAAGAGCATGATAAAAGGTCATTCTTGCAAACATCCCGATGAAGCTTACATTCAATGTTGAGAGTCAGGTTTGCATTGCTTTCGCCCGCTTCGTTCTTAACGTTGCACTTGTAGATGCCAGCATCCGAAAACTCGGGATCCTAGAACATAGCACAAAGGAGCATTACACCAACTGATGAACAGTTCTGAAGAACATAAACAGCGTACGTTAAGTTTCAAGAAGCAACCATACGGATAAAAAAGGTTCATCAATTCTCAACGCCTGCTGATAAGAAACAACCACACAGAAAGAAAATAGTAAAAGATCATTTTATTATTTTTGTAAACACTTAGATAAGTGTCTGCGTGATTTGTATATCACTTTAACCTCAAATTATTAAAGTGCAAGCCTTTTAAAAAGCGGTTGAAAATAAAAAATTTCACAACTAACAGGCTGTACAACATTTGACAGCTGGCCCCATTTCCTTTCAATGCTCTTCACATCGATATGTAAGCTGTTTGCATGTTTCTTTAACTGTCTATGACTGGAAGATGAACTTCTTGTCACTCATTTGCCAAATGGAAATATGCATTTAAAGAGTTTTAGTTTTTGCATATTTCAGTATGTGCATACCTAGCAAAGCAAAAGAGGAGTGTTCCCTAAACACCCTCTGTCAGGCAGTATACCACACCCTCTGAGGTTGAAAAGTGTTTAGGAAGCCCTCGATGCACTGTGGAGCTTGCACAAGCCACTGCACTCACCCGAAGTTCCAGCTTAATGTGGTACACATCCTTTGTCCTGCTTGATGGTCTGCGTGATGCGCTTGTTGTCGGCGACAGAGACGCCCTCCTTCATCCATGTGATGGTTGGCTTGGGGTCGGCACGCACCTTGCACTCCATGATGATCAGCTTGCCTTCCTCCTCGGCTGTGATCTGTGGCTTCTCCACAAATGATGGCGCCACTCCGGTTGGTGCAGCAGCACCTGAGATGCCATTGATTGATTGATTGATTGATTGATTGATCGATCGATCGATAGACCGAGTGATCAAATGAGTGACGGACAGTTCGATGCCAGCAACAGAGTCATGTCTGTTTACATATTTTGCAAGCTCATTGTGACTGATTGATCTACAATTTGATGCCAGCATCAAAGTCATGTCTGTTGACATATTTTGCAAGCTCATTGTGACCAATTGTTATAGCACCCTAATGTTGCACCTAGGCTGTGAGGCTTGCCACAGCACGTAGTGCTTAATAGGTTTTAATTCCCTGTATCCCAGCGCGATGTCTTCGAACTGGTTAATTGCAGCCCTAGAAGAGTGCAGCAGGTGTACTGGCCTTTTGAACATTTATTAAGGAACTTCCTAAATCGACTTTCACGACAGCGACATAAATAGCTTACTGGGCACTAAATAACTAAAGATTCGGATGGATGAGGCATACTGTTAATAAATTAAGAACCATTATTACACAGTATCATAAAATGTAAAAGCAACCCAGATACTTGCATCTTTGCTTGCCATTAAGTGTGATTGATCAAATACCAATATTTTTAAAGGAGCCCGAGTAGAATGGACAATGCGCCAGTAAAAACAACATATTTAACATGTACTGATGGTTTAAATGCAACTTTAAAGCAGCCTCAACATCTGTTTTGAATGTTCTTATCATAAAGATCACACCAAAAAACTCTTGAAAGAGCATTTTATGTCACATTTGATGCTATTCTGTCATTTTTAGGAGGCCACAGAGGCTCTTTGTGAACTAGTTTACTGCATTTAGCCATGACTTACCAGCAATGTTGAGGTTGAGATTAGCATTGATCTCTCCATCTTCATTTCTAATGTTGCACTTGTATGGACCTCCGTCGTCCTTTTCCAGGTCCCTAGTTCAAAAAAAAAAAAAAAAAAAAAAAAAAAAAAAAAAAAAAAAAAAGAAACATCTTTAGCCTTCCATTCTAGAGAAAAATACTGCAAATATGTACTCACAAACGTTCAATGCAAATGTTACAGTACAAATCAAGCTCGTATCATACAGTAAGTTCATTTTTTATATAAAATATATATGTGCTCTCGTGTCTCAAAACAAAGCTCTCAGGCTACAAATAAGGATATGGTGTTACACAATTCAATTTAGCACAGTTTTCATAAATTGTTCCCAGGGGAGCACTGCAAAACTATTAGTACACATGAAAATTTTTTTGAGTAAGCAGGAGTTTTTCTTACTACTTGCTAAAGCTGGTATACATTACGAAAACAGAAGTTCCCGCTAGCATTATTTCATACTTCAGATGGTGAAGTTTATTAATATAAATACTGTAATACAAACAGAAATGATTTTTTTTTTCGGTCCATATATGTGCTACGTTATTATTTTTCATTTTTTCACTGCCACAAGGTAGTATTTAAAAAAAAAAAACTATCAATGACAGATAGCAATGTTCTGCCTTTTCCAAATTTATTTCAGGAAGAAGCAAAAATTACACAATGCAGAGTCTCTGCAGCTAATTCAAAAGATTCATAAACTTTTATAATGACTTTCTTTACGGCCCATGCGGTAATTGAGAAAGTGATTCAGAGCTGTACTTTTGAAAAGCATGAGTGATGATATTCCAGCTTTTTTCCAAACACAATGGTTCAGCCTTTCCACTCAGTGGTATGAAGCAGTATTAAATAAAACACAAAATGTTTTTTAGTGAATTTTGGATGTGGTGTTAGTAGTAGCGGGTGGTTGTTTATTTTTGATAACTATATCCCCTTCAGTAGTGGTGGCTACGTTTGTGTACGCGATTTGTTTATGCTAGTTGTGTCAACTTGCAGCCAAAAGGGAGCCCGATACTCTGTTCAGTGAATGAATTGAACCTTCTGCATAGTCAATATGTCTTTACTTAACCTCAATGTGGCTGAGTATGACTGAACCAATCACATGTGAATTTGACACATTTGCAGACAGTGCATCATGATTCACGCCTGAAGGAGATATCTACATACACGAAGGTGAGGAAAAGGAAATTCTACTGCTGAGTACACAGCAGCTATCCTTGGGTGAGCTGCCAACCCCTTAATGGCAAAAAGAGGTGTTAGCCTGTTGATTTATGCTAGGCAAATACTACTTCACCACTGAAGAAACGAAAAAACCATCTTAGGGACGCGTACACAAGAAGAGATGGGACGCATACACAAGAGAAACCTGTTGCAAGTTCCAGCGTGTCTGTCGTCCTCTCTTCTTGTGTACGTGTCCCTAAGCTGGTTTTTTTCGTTTTTTCAAGTATGTACCAACAGGCCCAGCAACAGAATCACCACTGCTTGGCTCAATTTTGTAATTGCGACGTGTGTTCTAACTGAAATCCCGATTGTATGAAAAGAAAGTCAAGTTTCGTGTTTTTGGTTTTAAGTCAGCAAACAAGTTAAATCAAAAAGGGTCTTCATTGTCCCAATTCCTGCGAATGCATTTTCATTGTGTCAATACCTGTGAATGAATTCCTTTTCAGCAGGGACTCTTATTTCAAAGTGCTTCACAAAGTTGCTCACCGTGATTTCTAGGGTGATGATGAATTCGCCACCGTCCTTGACCATCTTTGACTTTATGTGGGGGGGCCTCGCGGACGGGCTTGCCATCATGGAGCCACGTGAACTGGGGGGGCAGTCTTGGATTTTACGTGGCACTCCATGATGATCACCGCGCCGGAGTCCTTTGGAATGATTTTTGGCTTCTCTGTGAAAACCGGGGGCTCGCCCGGTGGCTTGGGTGGCTCTGCACCTGCATGATTTGCACCAAGGCTGTCTCAATCACATGCTCTGACATTAGTTAGATGCCATTAGTTAGATTAGTTAGATTGAAGGAACAATTTCAGTGACCCAAAAGTTGATTGTGTAAAACTCGTAACAGAACACACATTTTGACTATCCAAATGAAAGAAGTTCCATTTCCAGCTGCATTACAGAACCGGAAATATTTCCGGCTGGAAAGCTTTCAGCTACAGCAGTATAAATCAGCTCGAAATGGATTGGATGAATGTCCAGCTGGAATATGGACAAATTCCAGCCGAAAAAATTGACAATGTTCCAGGTGGATACTCAATCAGCCAGAACGTGGAAGTATATCCAGCTGGAAAGATTTCTGGTTTCATAATCCAGCTATAAATGGAACTTTTTTAACCTAGGTAGTGCTTAACAACATGTAGCCCCCCCCAAGACTACATGTGCCAGCAGCCAACCAGGAAGTGAATGCATACCTTGCAGGTTTAGTGTAATGTTGGCATTACTATCTCCGAGGTCATTGACAGCATTGCAGCGGTAGTTGCCGCCATCTTCTGTCGTTGGGTCCTGAATGTGAGAAAGAATTCCACATATTAGTGGAAATCACTGAAAACCAAGCAACTTGTAAGAAAGCTTTGTAATCACCAACAAGTTTTTATTTCAGCAAAGGCTGGGCAAGTTTGGACACGTGAATGAGTCCAGTCTGAACAAGAAGCAATAAGTTTGAATTTTCACAAAGTCGAGATTCATGGTCACGTATATCAAAGAAAGCTGCCAGCAATCACAATGCCATGATAGTAATCTTTTTAGTTTCTTGTTCATTCAGTTTAGATATTCAAGTTATACCTGCACTCTGTAGAGAGCAACGCATGCAAACTCTTAAAGAAAAAGTATAGGTGCAATTATGCATTTGGTATTTTTCAAATGAATTAAAAAACAGTTTGGTATTATATTTGCAAAGGAAAATAAAGGAACCCCCCCCTCCACTGACTATGCCACTGCAAGGCACAGTGAGCGATTTGGCAAGACAGCAGCATCAGCAGCAGCCACATTCCCGACAATTTGGAGAGGCTAACAAAAAATGTTTTGCATTTATAAAAAAAAAACGCCAGGCCTGCCCGGAAAGCGCAGCACAGTCGCAGTGAAAGCAGGAAGATCGGCATTTCGATAGAGCCGTTGTAAACTCTCTTGAGCCTACTAATACAAGTAAACTTCCAAGGTACCCACTACGCTATAAGTCATAATTCTTGTCAAGTTGGGAAGCACCCAGTACTTCGATGTTCATTATTCTGCGGAGAAGCGAGGTATCTGCTTCACATCTGCAAGGCATTATGTGCATTTTGTTGATGCAGTGGCTGATGACGATGAAGAATTGTGGCTGAGCCCTTAGTAATGGGTTGAAAGCTTTAAACGACCCACTAGTTACGTAATTCGTAATGTGTGATGCGTGGTCGTTATTTTACCCTCCTACCATGGCTATATTACATACGTTAATGTGGGAGAGAGAGAAAGAACTTTATTCAGGTCCCGAGGAAACGGATAATGGGGGGCCTTATGGGCTTCCTTGGCAACTAATACAAGTACACTTGCGAGGTACCCACTACGCTTTAAATCATAAATTTTGTGAAGTAGGCAAGCATCCAATATGCCATTATTCGTCATTCTGCAGAGAAGTGTGGTACCCGTTACACACCTGTAAGGCATTATGTGCGCTTTGTTGATGCTGTGGCTGATGGATGGATGGATGGATGAATGAAGAATTATGGCTGAGCCTTTTGCAATGGGTTGGAAGCATACACTTTACTACTCGTTATGCAATTCGCATCGCGTGATGCCTGGTTGTTATTTTGCTCTTATGCCAAGCTATATTATATATGTTAATGTCATTCCTTCCTGACATAAAGCCTGTAAGGGTCTTGTTGCGAAGTATTTTCAAGCACAGGCACGGCTCTGGGGTAAAATACTGAGCTCCCACAAAGAGGGCCCAGGTTCAAACCCCGTCCATTCAGAATACTTCTTTCTCATTTCGTTTTTTTTTTTCTATTTCGCGCGATAGTGATCACATGCAATGATGGCGGCGGTGGCGGACAAGTAAGGTGCCAAAAACGGCCGTTGTGATCTCATGACAGCTTTCACTGTAAAAATCGTACTCGTTGCAGAGTATTACTCTCAGAAATAGCCCCAGCTCTGCTTTCCCAAAACAATGACCATTAGAGACAACGATGCTCACCTTACCCTCTGGGAATTCACTACACTCGGTGACAGCCTAGGAAAGAATGTAAGCTCCACCCACAGAACCGCACCACACCTGCTCTTCACCTGTGATGGACAGTCATGCTAGCTGGTTTCCATTGGAACCGTAAGTACATTTTCCCGGCTAATGTGAATACTACGCATATTAAGAACTAAAGGTTCGTCGTTACTACATAAAACATTACATTTAGCTGAGCAGCGATGTCAGAATCCCTGATGAAACTCACCAGGTCATTCAAGTTTCCAACCTAGAACTAGCAACACAAACACGTGTCCATATGGGAACGTAAACTATCTGAAACACCTGAGAAGTGCTTCACATCACAGAAATGAGGAAGTGCTATTGGATGGAGTACATATGCAAATCCACTCTGAGGGAAGAACAGCAGGGACAGCGATGGCTGTGGGCAGCGCTGACATGTTTTCTAAGGTTGCAACCAAGTATAGCAAAAAACAACAAATAAAGTTTTCAACTACTACTGCTCACCTTAATCTCTAAGCTGAGCAGGTATGTGTGCTTTGCGGTCTCCTTCTTGGACGTCCTGTGTCGCAGACCATCGTTGATTTTCTTGTTCCCTAGAAACCAGGAGATCTCTGGGAAAGGATGAGCTTCGAGGATGCATTCGAGGATGAGGGAGTCGCCCTCCTGGCGAATGGTGGGCTTCTTGGGAAAACGTGGCGCCTTGCCCTCTGGAATCCTGCAGAACGAGCATTGCACGCGACTCCAACATCGTACACGGCGCAAACAGAATTCACCACGGTCGGCGTCAACAGAATCTCGAAAGTCAAAGTTTTCGGTGTTGTGTTTCAGAACAAAAACGTACTGATAACTTTATTTATTATGGCAAAATAATTATTTGGAAAGCATGATACTCAGAACTCCACTAGAACCTGCATGCCCTTCCCTATAATATAAGTGAAAAGAAAAAAAAGACGATTAATAACAGAAATATTCTTTTTAAAAGTGTTTGTCCTCTATCTGAAAAGCTTCCATTTTGCCAAGTGCTTATGCCCCCCTACCTCCCTTGAAAGCAACAAGACTTACCACATGGCACTATTTAAAGACACATATCACCAATGTATACGTAAAATTTAAAAAGCAGGAGGAATTTTCGAACATGCTTACTTTGGTTTTCCAGAGTCTGAAATAAAAGAAAAAAGAAGATTCATTAGGAAATCTTCAAGACATTAGATATGCAAGCTACCAGCAACAAAGTATTGCAGCTCAAAAGGAGCTCATTGGCACACACAACAAAAGCAGCTTAAATGTGAGGTTACCACCTGATATAATTACTAAAGCAATGCTACAACTATAGTGAATGACAAGCTCAAATAAATTACTATCTTCAGCTCTGACATCTAAATTATCATTGCTAGTCTGGTTATGTCAAGAACTGGAAAACCAAGGACACAGAAAGAAAAAATGAGAATGAAGAAGAAAGAAATGAAGTGCATAAGAAACATGAGATGCTTATTAAATAAGAATTCCTTCATTTGTCACACTGTTGCTGTGACATAACAAGCATTACGACTTCAAAATTGCTTTTTTTTACTGACTAGAAAGAAACAGAGAAGTACAACCTACCTTCGAAGTTGAGGGTAATGTTGGCGTGACCTTCTCCGTGGTCATTTCGTGCGAGAACCCGGTACTCGCCGCCATCCTCAGCTTTGACATTGGCCACCTCCAGTGCTACTGTGTGGTTGTGCTTGTCGGACACGACTCTGTACTTGTGCCGAGCATCTTCCTTCACCAGGGTGCCTTTGTGGTACCTGCATGAACGGGTTGATAACTCGTCAACAACGCTCTTCAAGTCTCACAAACAAAGCTGCACTCGTATGCATATGAGAAAACGCACATCTGACTGACATCTGACATGCACATTACTTAGTTCTAAACTGTCATGTTTCATTGCATCAACACTGTACAGATAACACAAAAGGGCTCAAATTAACAAACAAGGAATGAGGTATCTGTGGTGACCAGGGATCAAGCATGCAACCTGGTTTTCAGCAACAGTCGAATGTCATAGCTTTCACGCTGGCATGTAAGGCACAACAGGAAAATGTATTCACCATTCAATGGCTGGTGTTGGGTCCGCTATACACTGACACTCAAAGATTATCTTGTTTCCATCATCAGATTGCCGGATGGTCGGCTTCTCAGTGAACGTGGGCTTTGCTCCTTCATCTGGGAGATCGTCACCTGTGAAGAAGGAAGTAAACGAAAATTTTATTGGTAAATAAGATGTATAAATCTTGCAAAAACACAAGTGACACGGCCCGCAGCACAAAAAATATGAAAATGAGAACCTTTGTTCAAAAAAGCCAGGAACATTTTGGTAAAACTACACAGTAAAGCTATTACATATAGCTAAGAACACGCATTAAAAAAAAATTATTCTTATCCCGCGGCGGTGCTGTGTTGCTGCTGTGTGAGCGCAGTCTTGGCTGGCTCTTCTTAGAGGCCACTCCCATCACAGCACTGCCATCTTTCACCATTACCACCACATAACCTTATAGTTGGCATCGAATGTGAAGTCTGCAAAATGCGATTCGACAAACAAAATGTATGAATTACTGGCTGAGAGAATACATAAGTGAGTTGTATATTTGAATAAGGTATACATGCAACAAAACTTTTGTTTTATCAGCTAGTCAAAGATAACCTCCAGAAACAACTAACAAAATCAATCCTCTGTCCTGGGTCAACATTTGACACTAAGCCCACTGCCCCACGCTGGCATTCACTGCTACACAAAATCTTGAAGGAAAAATACAGAAGAACACTTTGCGAAATGGGAACCAGTAAAACATTAATTCAGCCCTTGGGCATACTTCAGCTCAGCCATAGAGGCTATGTATTATGCTCAGCTCAATTACTAGACATTACAAGGTTCATTGTATGTGTATATACATTACAAAAGTGTACATTGACTACATCGGTTCAATTCAGTACAACAGATACTTCGCTTACATAGCCAATGTTCAGGCTGAGCTTAGAGTTGCAATGCTAATTTTGTAGTATATTAAATAACTTCACCGATCTACAATGAATATTTCTGAATATTTTCGATATTCTTGAAGTTCTTTATAAACTGTCACTTCAGTCATCACATAAAAGTTTTTTTTTTTAATTTAATATACATCTTGCATAAAATATGTTTGGTTTAAATGAAATGATGCACTTCCCGTTCTGCTGCTCCAAAAACTGCATTTATGAAATTAAATATGCCTTACAGAGGTACTGTAGAAAAGTAGCATGTTTACTGCATATTTTTTATGGTCAGTGTTTTATTTAAACACTGAAGTCCCTGACATTTTATTCCCAATGTATTATTTACTCACTTAATTCACAAAACCAACTAAAGCGGACAACAGATGGAAACAATAACAGGGTATAAATGTAGAAAGTAAAGCAGAAGAACTTTTAACAAGAAAAAAGAAATAAAAACAATATGCAATGCACAAAACTCACTGTCAAAGTTTAAGCTGATGTTGGCATTGCCTTCACCAAGTTCATTCTTGGCAGTGACCTTGTATTTTCCGGCGTCCTCAATGGTGACGTCATCTATTTGCAGTGTCACGTGGTAGGAATTTCCATCCTTTTCCATGTGCATCTGTCACAAGATAATCATCAGTCACTGTTATTACACCACAATAACGAATGCAGCCTCTACAATATATACATTTCAACATGCTTTTTGTTGAGTTTACACTAAGTTTTTGCCAATATAAACATGTATTACAGAGGCGCAGCAACACTACTTGAACGTAGTCAGAAAACACAGCCGATGGGTAGTCAAGGCTCCTGTGAACATGTGAGCCAAATATTACAGCTCTTCACACAGCAGGAAATTTACAATTACGTTTACGAAGACAATCAGAAATCGCTCGCTCCTTTCTCGTCAGATTACGTCAACGAAGGGAAGCACACGGACCATTGGCTGATTCGATAATCGCGAGAACAAGCTCAAGCTCATGATGCGCACCGACGTAGCTTCTAGCCTCTTTGTAGCTTCCAGCGCGCTTGTCGGGACAAAAGAGGAAAAAAACCACATGAAGTGTGTGACGAGCCCATGTAACTCCGCTCGTATTTGACAGATTCAAAAAAATTTTGTGGCGATAGATTCATGAACAATAAGCTTCAATAGTGAGATAATTCAACGATTCCATGGAAAAGTGTTGCAGGGCTCCTTTAATATAACATTGACCATTGCACTGTTGAGTGCATGTAGATACGGTATACAAGGTAATAATAGCATGTGGTATGTCCTACATAGGACAAACTGGCCATTGCATGACTGACTGGGCATAAGAGTATGCATTAGTGGTTGAAATTAAACAAGTTGTTCATTTTACCACGTACTGTGATTCCTACATATGTGACATTCTTCACATAAAAACAGCGCAAAAGGACAGAGGACCAGTGGAAGAAGGACACAGACGGCAGCACTGACTTACAATAAGCTTTATTTGTCACAAACGGACAATATATACTTGCGCAGTTCATAGCAAAAAAAAGGAACAATAAATATGGTAAAAAACACAGCCACACATCATGACAGTGTGCTATGAACATCACGTGTGCAAGCATGCTGAAGAAAATCAATTTCTTCATGTGATAAGGCAATAGAAAGCCTTCTGACACACACACCTAGCCTAGCCATTTTTGAGGCCTCATTGATTTTGCGTATAGACTTCGCATCCTGCGGCAAGAAGTACATCAGCCAAACAGGTCAGCGGTTAAACGAGCAGCTGAAGGAGCATGCTCACAGTGTCTCTTCAGCGGTGTCGGGTCACATTGGCATTCACTGCCGAGACTACGGCTGTGTTCCCGACTTCCAGTGTTGTGCTGTGGTCAAGCGTCATCAGGACCAGCTGATACGTAAAATCTATGAGGTGTCAGAAATAGGCTAGGCTAGGCAGTGTGTGTGTCAGCCAGCCTTCAATTGCCTTATCCCATAAAACAATTGATTTTCTTCAGTAAGTTTGCACACGTGATGTTCATAGCACGCTGTCATGATGTGTGGCACTGTTTTTTACCATATTTATCGTTCCTTCTTCTTTTTTGTTATAAACTGCGCAAGTACATATTGCGCATTTGTGACAAATAAAGCTTGCTGCAGGTCAGCGCTGCCGTCTGTGTCCTTTTTTCACTGGTCCTCTGTCCTTTTGCGCTGTTTTTATGTGAAGTATGTCTGATCCAACTTTCCCAAGCAACCACTTTAACTACATATGTGAGCTGTGCATTTCAGACATAGAGGCCAAAGCAAATAGCAAGAACACATTTGTTACACATTTGTTCATTACGAGAAAAATGGAGACACGTGCGTCAGTTACATGAGCATATGACTGCTCAGGAAATGCCTGTTTTGTTTGAAATTTGGAAGTCAATTATCAATACTGCTATATTTTTCCCCCCTCTAGTCCCATGGTTCTTAGTGTGACTTTGATGTATTGTATGTAAGATATATACATGTCATTTGAATAATGTTGGTAGTCGCATTTGTACGGTATGTCCTCTTTTGTATATAGACAGCACCCAATGAAGTCAATGAAAGCATACGACTGCTTTTTGTTCGCTTCTACATTAAAATGAAAAGCCACCAATAATTCCACCTAGCTCTCCTTGACTACGTTTTCCGTTGAGTTCATGCAGCTGTTAAAATGAAAATCAGGCTTCACAGTTCTCTTCATTCTTGCATGTTCCTGTGTGTATGTTAACAGCTGTCAGCTAACAATACCCAAAACTCTCTTTGCACTTAGGTATCTCCACCGTTATCACACATTTCTTACTGTCTCTTTAAAATTCAGCGTACAAACTTCCTGTCTCATTATAACACCATGGCACAAGTACAGAAACATAAGTTACGTTAGGTAAGTTTCATGTGGTTTCTCAGTGAGTAAGATGATGAAGACCACCCAAAATTAAAAGACACCCCCCATGGCTACTCACATACTCCCAGCGGTGCTGTTTAAAATGGGTACTGTTTCTCGCCCATAGTAGGTTACAACCTAAGGGTATATACAAACTCTGGCCGCAAGACTGCTGCGTGCTTGTTTATCACCTATGAATAGAGTCGTGCAGGCTGGTTTCCTTTCGAATTGTAAGTACTTTTTCTGTGCCAATGCAAATACAACGCGTATCAAAAACTGAAGGTTTGTCGTTCCTATCTATATATAATATGACCTCTGGCTAAGCAGTGATATCAGATAAAATTGGCCAAGAAGTTCAACTTTTTGGCTCATAACCAGCGACATGAACATGTGTCTGTATGAAAACGCCAACCATCTGAAACACTCGAATAGTGCTTGGCGTCACGGAAATGAGCAAATGTTATTCATTAAAACATTCCTGCAAATTCTTTCCGGCTATGATGGTGATGGCTGTAGGTGGAGCCTGTATTTACAGTTAGGTTTTAACCGAGAATAATTTGCAATCATGACCAGCAGGCCTGAGCAAGCCCCGAACATTAAAACCAAACATTCAAGTCGCTGCATCTGTAGTTGGATACAACTTTAGAGGCCTGCGGCATTTCCACCTCAAAGGCGGATGCACAACAGCTCGCACCAATGGGCGCGCACTCTAGACTGACGTCATAAGCCGGACGGCCGGTGACCCCGCCTTCGAAGAACATTGCGAGTGCATGAGCGGGACTCTGTCTTTAGACGAGGAGGTAATCGGCTGCCTCGTTTATGTCATTCGGGCGGGCCCTATCCGGACTCCCTAAGTTGTATCTGACGATAATCACGGTAGCCTGAGCCTCTTGTACAGACCTGGAAGCGGCCCTTTGGAACGACGGGTGTGCCGTTGTGGAACCAGCATACAGTCGGCTCTGGGTCCGCCAGGATCCGTGCCTCGAAGAGGAGACGCTCGCCATCATCCTCCTGCCGTATTGTGGGCTTCTTGGCAAACGTCGGCGAGATGCCGTCTATTTGCCTGCGTCAAGCAAAACGCGTATTGAAGCAACACTTCGGTTCACTTTTGGCGCGCAAAAAGACCCTTCGCAACACTTCACCAGTTGCAAGTGCACAACAACATGGGACATCAAAAAGAGGAGCAGATAAGAAATCAAATGAATAGAAGGGTCAGCCAACAACTGTAAAGTCAGCAATGCGAAACATTTGACGCACTTTCTGGGGGTGTTCAGCCATATTTTCACGTTTAAATCTGTGCAGCCCGCCAGCAGCGAGTATATTGATAACAATGTCGATTGCACCGACCACGTCAGTCACACAAATAATACAAATCCCGCGTAGACGCATGGACTCAGCTTCATAACACTTTTATAATTAAAAGCTAAGCAACTAGTAAGCCAATCCTAGCCTGCTTAGATGTCCACAACACCTAGGTGTCGCGAAAGAATTCGTAGGCTGGTCACATGCTGGGGTCACATGTCCACCTCCTGTAAAGAAGGCTTTTCTGCAAGCAGACTAATGATGAGGGAAAGCCAGCGCTATTAAAGGGGCCCTGCAACACTTTTTTTAAGTAGCCATGGAATGGATTCACTTAAGGAGCTTATTGCCTCACGAATTCACCGCCGCAAAAATTTTTAGAATCCGTCCAGTACGAGCGGAGGTTACAAAGATTTGTCGCACGCTGCAATTGCATTCTCTCTTCTCTCGTCCCGTCGAAAGCGCTGGAAGCTAAGCAGGGATAGAGTTACTGTATATGCTACCTTTACCTAAAGGTAGCATATACAGTAACTCTAAGCAGGGAGGGATGGAACGGGGAAAGAAAATACGTCACGCGCGCCTCGTGACCTTGAGCACTTTTTCTTTTTTTTTTCTTCTTCGAATACGCGACTTTAACAGTGCGATTGCTCGCGCACGCGTGGACAAGTCGCGACCTCCCGCGGCACCCCCGGTAACGACCAAGCGCGCCATGATCAAATCAGCCAATGGCTGATACAATGGCTGTGACGAGTGATTTTTGAGCTTGTAGCGTCATTTGTGGAGAGAAGAGAAATCAATTTTTAGCTGACTTTGAGAATTGATTGTGAATTCCAGGCCGCGTGCTGTGCTATAATATTTGGCTCGCGTGTTCTCGGGAGCCTCGACTACCGATCAGCAGCGCTTTCTGACCATGCTCAAAAAGTGTTGCAGGGCCCCTTTAAAGACATCGAAAACAGTCGTCATATTTCACCGTAATACTTGATTCGGAAAGTTCTTGAGTAACTATATAGGGCAGATCTGGACGCAGTGGATGTCGACAGAACAAAATTTCTTGATCGGGGAAGGAGGGGGGGGAGGGTTAGTCTGTAATACTATTTTGGGTTCTCCTGGAGGGTTCGCACTAAATGGCAAACATCAAATCCAATTACTAATGCCGAGCCCAACTCAATTTTAAGAAAATAGCAGCAATCTTTAAATGCACAAGACTTGAAATGACTACTGATATTTCAACAAAATTTAGGTAGAACTCAACAATGCAGGTCCCCCCTGCGCCAGTGGCGTAGCCAGGGGGTGGCACACCGGGCACGTGCCCCCCCCCCCCCCCCGAAATTTTTTTTTCGCCGTGACATACATAGCGAAAAATGGCCGTTTCAAGGATGTGCCCCCTCCGAAATCAAGGAGGTGCCCCCCCCCCCCCCCCCCCCGAAAAAAAATTTCTGGCTACGTCCCCTGCCCTGCGCTTATTTTTCGTATGCCCTTATTTCTTACGTACTGCTTCTCTGACTGAAATGTGCTGCAGCAACCGCGAAGGTACAGTCGACGAAGTCATGACACTTCACGAGAGCGATTGTTATTCACTAAGTTCAAATTGCATCGTGATTATGTTACCGCAGGCACATAAGCGTGCGCAGGGTTCCCCCTTCAGGGGGGGCGAAGGTTCGTCGCAGCGCTCCCCCCCCCCCCTCCCTATTATGTCAATGTATGGGGCTGACTTTGCGCCCCCCCCCCCCCCCTGCGCACGCCTATGCGCAAGCAGGTGAAAAACTTTCAAGGGTCCGAGCTCCTGGACAGCTCGTTCAAATTTTGTCTCTTGAGCGCCTATTCATGCGCGGTAGAACAGCGGCTTGTTGGATGTAAATCTAATCATTCTGAAAATTGTATGAAGAACGCAAAGGCAATAGTTAGAATTAAGCTTTATACCAACAAAGGTCGATGGCGAAATTTGTTTTATTACCATGCTAACTGTTACGGTGCATGTACTGGATTAAATTAAGACGACTGGGGCATTCATAAAGCAACCATTCAAACTAAACTATACTGTGTGATAACTAGCATTTCGCCTTTAAAACATTGTGTTGGACAAGACAAAAAATTCAGGCACCTCCGCTTGGCGGACACTGATGAAACAGTGAAGCTGGAGGCTTACAAAGAATCCTTCGCTTCACCAATTATTTTAGCTGGTTGAATGAAGTGGGCATTGAATGAAGTGGGCATTGAATGCAGGGGGGTTGAATGAAGTCAAATGAACTTTGATGAAGTGAGAATGAAGGGGGAGGAGTGGCGGGAGTATAGTAGTGGGCGCAGTGGTGAGTTGTGGGAGTAGTGAGTAGTGGTGGGAGGAGTGGCACATATCCGTAGTGGGACTCACCCACTTTCTGTGGCACATACCCGTTTACTGTATACGAAGGCCCCCGCGGACATGAAAGGGTCGACTAAGAACAGCTTCACTGTTAAAAGCTTTTGCTTACACGAAGTTTATTGAAGAACTTTGACACTGGCAGCAATTCGATTCGTCTTTTGCAATTAACGTTCGCTTAACTAGACATCCCATCGACGTCTCCTACATCCTTTCTTGAACTTTTCTGTTTTTGTCGTTCCTGCCTTAGCTACGCAGCCGCTCCCCCTCCCCCTCCGCGACTGAAGGCGGCCGGCGCGTTTCCTCTCCGCTTGAGAGGGTAACCCCGCTTTCACTCGCACATATAACAGGATAACCCCGCTTTCACTCGCACATATAACATACCTCGCGCGGCGAGATGTTATCGCCCTTGGGCTTTACACGGGATCTCACAGAGATGGTGACGATAAAAATTCGCCTCGAGTTCTCATATGGAAGGTGCTATGCGAATAAAAATAAGGGGGGGGAGGCGGTGTTTAATGCCAAGAAAACCACACACGTTCCGCTTGCAGTAGTAGCCTCGCCTTTTATTAACAATCGGCATATTTCTTTTAGACATTAAGGTGATAACCAATTCACAGGCGAACGGCTGGTTCCGTGTGATAGGGAACGACTAAAAGATTGTCCATGCTATAAGTAAAACTCGAAATTAAGCGTCCGCCAAAGGCTGCCGTCTTCTCAGTAATATAATTTTAAAAGAGAAGCGCACTTTAGGTGGTTCCTTCGTTCGCATGTGCACGTACGAAAGCACGACAGATAACAATGTTATGGAAAGAGCAAGCGTGGTTATTAAAATTCTAAGGCTCTCTTACACTCGAAGGCGAAAGCCTGAGTACCAATGCATTAAAGACTGATACGTCCCGTCAGAATTCGATGACGCACTGAAGGCCGTGAAGTCGAACAGAGCGTCTCACTACCAACTACCACGTGAAGTCTAACAAAGCGTCTGACTACCAAGTCACTACGAACTACCATATTTGCTTGCATATTAGCAGCACTCGTTAGCACTGAATAATGTTGACTAGCGTTGACTAGATATAGGCTAATATTGGCCAAATTACGGCTAATATTTTGCCTAAACATGGATAATCGCGGTTATAACACTCATTTTGTCTTCATTTTGAATAATTGAACTTTCAGTTCAATTATTCGGTCTAGCATTTCACAGCACGTCATGTTCTCTATAGACTCATTTTTACCTTCCGCTCTTTCTGTCTTTTCCTTTCTATATTTCTGTCCCCTCCTACACGAAGAGCGGGCAGTCCTACACGAAGAGCAAGCGGTATGGGTGTCGATGCCCCATACTCAGCTTTATAGGTATCAGATTTCCCAAAAGCTGATCCAACTTTCAGAAAAATTGTGCGTCCGCCCCTGCTAGTAGTGGTGTGTTCCAGCCTGCATATTCCCGTTTCTTTTTCTTTGACATTTGTGTCTTCGTGTCCAAATCTTATAATAGTCGCTACCGAAGCACCGTTGCTCAATAACTATCAAGCTTTGCGCCTGAAAGTCATCGCGAATCTGCGTCATGTGTTTGGGATGCAACGCATACCAAATACCACTTCGTGAGTGCGTAATCGGTGTTCCTTGTACCGAGCAAGACAAGACATCGAAAGCACAAATCAGCGAGGAGCACACATTACAAAGTGAGCGCTTTGATCGTCTGACTCACGGCTGCTGTTATTTCATTCTAAGGCGCGTATGATGTTTGGCGCCACCGTAAACAGGAAATCGACGTCTGCAGGCAACTGCGTGGGAGCGAAATACTTGCAACAGCGGGAGCCCCTAGCCGAGTAAAGAAGTGCCCCGATGTTGTTTATTTCCTTACATCTGGACGACCACCAGGCAGGATGTAAACGGTACTGAAACAGCTTTTCCACTATATGACTAGCTGCGCTCTCTAGCGTTTTTTTGCTCTCGTGTTCACAACGTTACTAGTTTGACCTTAGCTTTTACTTACTCCATACGTGTACACATACAGCTTTGCCGCAAGCAAAGCAATATGTGTGCAGACATAATTGAAGAGAAGTGCCCGAGCACTTACTTTCGTTTACGTCCCATCGATGGCTCGACTTTAAACGGACCCAAATGGTGCTATTACTTCTCTGTGCAATAAAGCCCTGACGTGTCCATAATTTTTTGTCGATTTCCTGCTTTACTTCAATAAGACTGAAAGCGTCACGAAAGCTACAGCTGGCGCTCTTAGCTACCACTCAGATGTGATCTCGCTTGAAGGCACACTAAGGATGGACACAAATCAATTAGGTGACGCGCTTGAAGCTCTCTCCGTACTTTTTTTTTTTTTTTTGCTAAAGGTTACTGCTTAGAATGACAGTAAACAAATGTAGTCGAGCGTCTCTTTGCTTTAAGGGGCACTTCTTCGGTACACAAAGCGCCCACGGCGCCATGGTGCAGGCGAGAAGTTTAATGTCTTTTTATGTTTAATGTGCTGTCTCTATCTCTCTCACAAACACACACGCAGACACACACACACACGCAGACACACACACGCAGACACACACATGCACACGCGCACGCACACACGCACACACACACGCACGCACACAACAACAAAACAAGGTTCGTGCGCTCGGTTCTCATGATGCACCGAATACAACAACTTTGTTTAACTAACGAACAATTAACTAGCCTCGGAGACACTGCCGAAATCCGTCACATCGTCTGTTACGTCACCAGGACCTACTACGAGAAATTCAGGGTGGCGTTACGTTGGGAATAATAACTAAGAAATGGAGTCTGAAAGTCACGTGCCCCACGGAACGAAAGTATGAAATCTACAAAATGTACCAAGACAACACAAAAAAGATCTATATTTTATGAATATATCTCGCTGGATGAAGCTTGAGAAATTCTACGTAGCGCTCAAACGCCGGGGGGGGGGGGGGGGGGTCAGGAGTGGGGTGAGGGTTGCTTCATAGGGCGCAAGGATATCTTAGTCTTCAGTTAATGTTTACATTAGGGCCATCCAGATTTTTTTTTAAATCCCGCATCCACCCGTTTTGCAGAGTAACCAGTTTCCCGATCTGAGTAATTCCTCCCTCGGTTGTTGTGTTTGGCTTCTTTTTTATACACGACTATCTAACAGTGAAGCACGCTTTACAGAAAGACTGTGCCAGACGCATGGTGCACGAAATAAAGAATGAAATGTCCTAACTATACCAAGACAACAACAAAATATCATCTTTAATTTTTTCTTCCGCGACTACAGCCCTATTTTAGGGAAATATTTCATGTCGCTCATTACAATACGCATTTATTTCACTTATTCAACTTCATGCATTTGTCATCAGTCGCGTGCCTATGGCCTTTCATGTCCAAGCTGGTTTGCTTGTTTTTAATTTAACATAGAATCATTCGCTCCCTTATTTTTCTCTATTTTCAGCTCTTGGACAGCTACGTGAACACCTTAATATTAAGAAACTACGATATATAACAACCTTCTCATTTTCTTGCCACAGTTTTAGTTTTGTATCACAAGATAATTTTTCCTCAGAGCAATGACAAGAAGCGTTATACGACGTACGACTCAGCTCGTGAACTTAAACTGCAAGCCGCTTTGTTTAAAAGCGCAAGCAAGAGATAGCATGTAAAAATATAACAGGTGTTACCAGCGCTTTAATTTCGACAACTAAAAAAAAAAAAGAAGAAGAAAACAGTTTACGCTTACCACTGCGTTAGAGTTGATTTCGCTTAAATGTTCTTTGCAGAAGTTGTGTTTGTTTCATAAAATCACAATTGTAGGGAAGTATGTTGATTTATCAGCTCGTTCGCAACTAAAGAAAACACCTTGAACAACTTTTGTGTCACGGCTACGTCACGAGATCGTGGTTGATGGTAAAATCCCGTTGTGTTCTTGCCTTGATCTTAACTCTAAACAGTTTCGCATAATTTAAGCGTGAACATAAAATCCCCGTAGTCTACAACGCCGACCTGAGGACTCACTATGTTATTTTTATTTGCTGACAAACACTGAAACCAGTCGACGCGCATGCGGCAGCTTTTTTACGCTCGGACGAGTGTGCTTTGTTTCTTCATTTTTATTTGATAAAAAAAAACGGAAAGATTTCTGTAAACTGTTACTTTAAATGAAGTGGGACAACATAATGATATATCTGATGCACTGTGGCGATACTTAGGCACGAAGTATGTGTATGTAAAATCAATTCTGCGGAAACGGGCAATGTTGAACAAGATTCACGACAGATAGACGCTGCCATCCATCTAGCAGTAGCACACATCTCTTGATAAAACCCACACGACATTTACGCAATAAAGCACCGCAGTCGAATAACAATAGGCCCGTAAATCAAGCCCGGGTGTTTGTAGTAGGTGCGATCATCTAATTGGCGCAAATTTTAATGTAATTTTCTCCTTTAACCTCTTCAGTCACGGATTTCAATTAAGCGTTCCTACAGCCCCCCATACTTGTACATTTTACAGAAATTATGTTTAAAACTTCGCAAAAAAAATTGAATTCGTAGCATCCATATTTAGTTCACATCAGGCCTGCCTTTACACACATGAAAATGATTAAATGTCGATATTAACCTTTTATAGATGGTGCATTACATTAAAATATGAACTGAAGTATTTGTTCCACATTCATGCGCTGGCTAAGATATAGAATGTGTCTTTCGATGACATAAAAGAAGACTGATTAAACACTGTGAAACAGCGGTAACACGTTGAGCTTCTTCTCAAATGTGATAGTTCAGGTTTAAGAAATACAATAACTTTTTGTCACTATATTATCCGTACCAAAACGTATTATATATACCGCGCGTTCCGCTTAGAGTTACTGGGACAGTGTGTGCCCTTCTGTTGTGAATCAAGTGGACAATGACACGTCTTTGGAAGTAGCTGAGGAAGATATGTACTATGGTGACTGTAGTGTGTACTACGAGAGTTGGGACTCATAGAGTGTGGATAAAAGGTGCAATTAAACAGCGCACTTTCCATGGATCTGAGCTCATTGAAACTTAATAAAGAGAAAGTGTTTTGACAGATTCAAGTAAATAGCACAGTTGGCGTGATCTGAGTACATTGTAACTTAATAAAGAGAGCGTGGTTTGTGGGCTGACATATACACTTGAACGTATGTGATCCGCATACAGCAGTGGTTCCACACGACTCTGGCAGGAGGTAATGTAAAAGATATTTGAAAGTTCTACAGACGCCAATATAACAGTTCATAAATGTCATTAGAATGCACGTAATCATCAATGGGAAATTCTTCGAAAGCCTAACAGAAAGTTTAATGAAATTTCAATACAAAGTATGACAGAAATACCGCCACAAAGTTAGACAGGACATCAGCAGAGAACAAATCTCAGCACGTCAACAGTAAGCCAACAGCAGATATCAACAGAAGGTTCAAGTAGGCTTTCGCCTTCCCATTCTTAAAACTGCTAAAGATCCCTCGATTTGTTTTTTTTTTTTTGAGCAGATGGTTACGATTACCTTCAGAACTATGTCTGAATGTATGTGATGTCGCCACTGCTTGGCAATATTCAAAGGTAAGCTTGAAGTAATGAAAAAATAATTTCATCAATTCAAGCCCCCCATCTTCCCATGAGCTTCAGTCCTGTTTTCAAAAGTAAGCTGATAGAATTAAAAGAAGGACACCGACCATGAAAAAGAATACAGGAATCGAACCTAAGCATTATGCGTGGCCCTCAGGTATTCTACCACAGAGCCACGCCAGGTATTGAAACTGCTTTGAATAAAGACCCTATGCAGGCGTAATGTCGGCGCTACGTCACTTGTAGTTGCAGTGCTGGCTATCTAATTTTATAACAAAGCTATAAACATTACGTATGTACAGCTGTGATACAGGCATCATGTAGGGGTTAACGACATTTGTGGTTCCTGAGTTGGCTCCACTTCTATAGCAATCTAATAAATATTACATTTGTATTCTCATAATCCAGCAAGCTATATTTAAGCGTTGTCCAACCCAGGAGGAATGCGCAAACGAAATTTCCGTATAAAATTCACGTCACTGCACCGTAAAGTGCACCTCGTTTCGATAATACTTACGCCTTTACTCTAACGTGAGTGTTGACGTTACGTTAGACCATAAGTTACCCTTTAAACGCCAGTGTAGTCGACTTTCCTGGTAAGCCCGCGATGTGCACATAACTGCTACACTTACATAAACACGTCGATCCACCTCGTAACACTTGGCTCAAAGACAAAAAATGCAGCACAGACAATTCTGCACAGACTCAGCACACACTTGCCGACTGCTTCGCATGAAACCGATTTCCCACAGGGCGTGGGATCTTTTTAGCAGCGAAACTGTTTAAGCTAGCCGTAATTTGGTTGTGCGGCCTATCAGAAAACTATCATCATCATAAACGGGTATGTGCCACAGAAACTGGGTAAATCCCACTATTCACCACTGGTCCACTAAAAATTAAGAAGGCAACAGTTAGCCTAACAAATGGACTGTGAAGCGACGGCGGCGATCCGAAGACCCAGAGCACGTACAACGGAGAGAATACTAGGGAACGGGAAAGGCAACGGCGGCCGCGCGAAGACTCCCCGAAGTGATGGAAGGCCCTACGCCAACGACGACGTGCCCGTAGATCTTTGGGAGGGGCGAACGTTTGGTTTCAGCGCGAGTTTCTGTCTCTGGAGTTTGGACATCCGTGTCGTGTCTGTGACTGTCTGCGGTTAAACTCGAACCTCTCTGCACTGAGAATCAACGTAGAAACAACCTAGCATCACCTAGCTAAAGCCTAATAATGACCTAGAAGCAACCTAGAAACAGCCTGAATCACCTAGCTAACGGCCTAGAAACAACCTTAGAAGCAACCACATTAGTCTTCGGAATCTTCCAGGTTCACTGTTTCCAAGCCGTGCGCCTCCTAGTGCAAGCTTCAGTGTTCCTTCCTGTCTCGTTTTGAAGCTGTGTTATCAGTAGTCCATTGTTTATATATAAAGCATTCGCAGTAGCCGTGGAGGCCAGCTAAGGTACTCTGCAGCCAACAATAAAACGTAATACGACCAGCGTTGACTAAATTTAACACGGCGTCAGCCCGACGTAACCGCATCTCAAGTCACGATGTAACTACGGGACGACAGGCGCGGACTCGTCGGAGCGAGCGACAGGAGGGAGACCGCGCCAGCAGCGGAGGAGAAACGGGGAGTCCCCCCCTGTCCAAGTAGGTGAGGCGGGCGTCTGCGGCGGCGGCTAAGTTTAGAACGGTGGCGTGCACATCGTAAATGACTGCGGTGTTGACGAACCTGCAAGAGCAGCTCGTTCTGGGAAACCTCCCGCAGTGCTTCGGACCGCCACTTCGCTCACGTCTCGTGAGTGCAGCTGGCGGGACAGTGTGCAAAGGCGTAAACCTTTCGAGATTTCCTGTAGCCCGTAACGGTTTGCGAGCGTCGAAATAAAAAAACTTCTCTCGCTCGCCATCTAAGCAGTGCTGTGGGACATCTACTCGGTGTTTAACATTTACGAGAGGTTATTAGGGAAGAACTGTTGCAGTGTACACACAGCAGCTACTTCATTAGAACCGATTTTTTGCTTGTTCCTCTTCACACTAAAGAGCGACGAAGGCGCTGCTGAAGTTCCTGCGGTGAACCGGCCTCGCTGAATGACTATGGCACTCCAGTGCTCAAGTGTATGTGCTTATGTTCTTTATATGTTCTTGTTCTTCTTCTTGTTGACGTTCCACTGTGGCTCACACCCACTGTGGGGGGATTGGCCAAGAATTGAGTGGTCTTATAAACTGTTATGAAAGTTTAGAATAATGGAGGTTAAAGAATAAAAACCTTACAAATTTTGTATTTTAGCCCTTCCTCTCATTCTCTTCTTCCTTTCCTTTCTGTTTCATCTACTGAGAAGAAAAGGAAGAAGAACATGGCTTTCGCCTTCAAGTCGTTTTATGCGAATGCGTAACAGACGCTGCGAGTCTTTTAGTCCGTTAATTAAATAAAAAAATTCTTAAAGGGGCCTTGCAACACTTTTTGGTCAGAAAGCGCTACCGATCGGTAGTAGAGCCTCCCGAGAACACGCGAGCCAAACAATATAGCTATTACAATTAATTTTCACAAAGTCAGCCAGAAATCATTTCTTCTTCTTTGTACAAATGATGCTATATACCAGAATGATTGCGCCATATACCCAAGTTCACGGCCATTGGCTGATTTAAGCATCGTGAGCTGCATAGTTACTGAGGCCGCCGCGGGAGGCCACTACGTGCCCGCGCGCACGCTCGCGATCACACTGAAAGTAAGCCACGCGTTCGAAGAAAAAAAATAACGTGCTGAAGGTCATGACGCCCGCTTGACGTAGCTTCTTTCGCCCGTGCCAACCTTCCCTGCTTAGCTTCCAGCGCGCTCGCCGGGACGAGAGAAGAGAGGAAGCGATTGCAGCGTGCGACTAATCTCTATAGATCCGCTCGTAGTTGACGGATCCTAAAAATTTTTGCGGTGGTTGGTTAGTGAGGCAATAAACTCCCATAACGAAGCCATTCCATGGTTACCTGGAAAAGTGTTGCAGGGCTCGATTGCGGGAGGCTGATGCTCCGCTCGGTTCGTCAAATCGAACCCCATTTAATGGCCCCAAAAGACATTCTTGCTTACCAGCGGAGCACACGACAAAAATATAGTGCCCCCCCATAAATCGCTTGAAGGGGAAGACGCTACGGATCTCCGCAAGGTGCAGACGGGAGTCTTTTCAAATTTATCGCGGCTGAGCAAAATATATCCCACGTTGTACCGTAACGCTTGTCCGTGGTGCGGCGGCTTGCCAACTTTATATCACATCTCTTGGGAGTGTGACCGAAAGCCAGAGAGTTTGAACGCTTTTTTAGGCAACAACATTGTAGGAAGTTCGGAGCAGTGGGAGGCACAACTTGCCAGCTCGGACCCAGAGGTGCAATTAGCGCTTCTGAGTCAAGTTAGGCGAGCGGCGCAAGCCAGTGGGGCCCTGGACTTGGGGCCCCAACCAACATGCTCCTGAGTACCCCCTTTTCTACCCCTTCCCTCAAAATAAAGTTTTGTTCTTCTTTGTTGCAGGGCCCCTTTAAAAAAGGAAAATAGGAGGTTTAGTTATCTAGGTTAAAGCTTGGTAACTCAATGACCTCACCTCAAGCCCGTAGCCAGAATTTTTTTTTTTTGGGGGGGGGGGGGGGGGGGGGGGCACTTGCTAAAGACCTTGAAAAACTCCTATTTTTCTTATTTCTTCTCGGTAAAACACCCCCCCTCCATTCGATTTTTTTTTGGGGGGGGGGGGGGGAGGGGGGGGGGCTAGGGCACCGCCCTGGCTACGGGCCTGCTACACTTGTATACGCTTCTATACACTCTAGACAAGTACCGTGGCGGACATAATAGGATCTAACTATATAGCATAAAGAATCCGGAGCGGCCGGCTGATTACATGGATGCAGTTTTTATGGTTATATCGTATAGCTAGTCGACATTTTTTGCTTGAGTAGACAGCTTTGTTTTCATTGTGCGTTGTGTTATTTCTTTCACGAGCATAACCCCTCTCTAAAGCGTGATTACAAATTATCGGCGCATAAGCATACCGGATGAATTGTGAGCTGTGTTTTAGAAGACTTGGTCTATGGACGCAGATCTACGGAAGAGAGAAGCGGAGGCAAAACGCCAGCGAACGCGAGGTAACCCTGAGCTTCGGAAGACTCAGACTCAAGCCGAGCGCCGGCAAAGACAGGCGAACCCGCAGGTTCGACTCAGACAAACACAATCCAACCGTCAACAGAGGGAGGATAATACTCAGCTCTGCTCCGCAGTTTCTGCAATGTTCAGGGTGTGGAACTGGCTCGTTTTTTTTCTCTGAGTGACTTATGACTAATGTCACCGGTAGTTTGTTTTCGGGCGCCATCGACCTTCGGTTGTGGATGGACGACCATAAAACCACAGAAAGGCTTGCTGAACTTTTAATCCCCCCCACCCTCAAAAAAAAAAAAAAGAAAAAAAAAGAAACGTTAATACATTTTATCCCATCAATATAATTTCGAACAACCTTTTCAGCTTTGGTTCCGACTTTGAGGACATACTCGCAGGAGGCATCACCGGAGTCCAGCAATTACAGGTCATATGAAGATTACTTGCACTTTATGAAGAGTTGTTGTGTACATGCGAATGATCTGCTAATTTGGTTATGGTGCTTAATATGTGGTTTCTGATGGTAAAATTATGAATACCTGGATGTGAACATCGTTTTACAATAACCTTAAAAAAACTGTTGCTCAGTATTTGGAAAACAATTCGGAAAGTGTTCGAAATTCGATTCAATTCGTTTTTCCACTAATTGATTTGAATTCGATCGAAAGCATGTCTATCCGCACACCCCTAATTACCAGCAAGCCCAAGCCTTAATCGACAAGCGCATGCTATCACATGCTGGCATATGCGTGCGCATGGTTCCCCTTTAGGGAAGCGTGGGGGGGAGTTAACCTTTCATCGCAGACCTCCTCCCCTCTCCGTTGATCGAGTGCGAAAGACAATATGCTTCATAATGGATGAAAAAGTGGAAATGAAGCGATGATATGCTTCTCACAATTCTTCTCTCTTTTAAAAACAATCACCGACGATCACGATACTGCCTAATGCCAATTCTGATTGCAGCTTCGTGTTGGGGCAACGTCAACTGTGTTTGAAGTTTTGGTTATCCGCAGTTGTAGCAACGTAACTTAGCGTAACGTTGTAGCAATGTTTCTGTGGCAATATGTAACCTTCGTTACATATTGCCACAGAAACTGCCAGCGCTTGAGTACTACGCACACCACTCTGTGCAATGAAGGCGTCGCGAACCAAGCGAAACGCCGACAGCTCTGTTAGGGCAAGCGAAGCGAGCCGCAGTGCACGTGCCAGCCCTGCATGCGCACGAGCTCCGACCGAGGGGCCAGGGCGCATGACGGATGAAGAAAGCGAGGTTGGAGGCCAGTGGATCGTGATATCGACAGCACCCATTACGTCATTATTCGTCTTTCTGCGGATAATCGAGGTACCCTCTACACATCTGCGTTATGCGTACTTTGTTGATGCTGCATGTGGCTGATGACGTTGAAGCATTATGGCTGAGCACTTTGCAGTGGGTGGAAAGCTTTAAACTACAATTGGCATTGTGTGACGCCTGGGTGTTATTTTACTCTTCTGCCACGCTACGTCACATAGGTTAGCGCGATTCCTTGTCCCGACATGACGCCTCTATAGGGTCTTTTTCCAACTTAGTTTCAAGCGCCAGCGTCGCTCTGTGGTATAGTACTCAGTGTAAACTTTTTGCGTGCTACAAGTAAACAAATTCAACGAAGAAGGAACGATACGGAACAACACAAGCGCTTGTGTTGTTCCGTATCGTTCTTTCTTCGTTGATTTTGTTTACTTGTAGCGCTCAAAAAGTTTACATTATGTACAACCAACTGGTCCCTACCCAGGCTCTTACTGGTAGAGTACTCGATTTCCACGTAGAGGGCTCGGGTTCAGAACCCATTCGATCCTGGATTTTTTTTTTTCATGTCTATCGGTTACGCCGACGCCAACGGCGACGCTGCTCAACGCAGTAACAGGCGCCTCAGAGCTGCGCTTTAAAAGTGACGGAGCAGGTCGGACCGGGCAAAAAAATATGGGACATATTTTGCACCCCCCCCCCCCCCCCCATAGGCAGTGGCGTAGCCAGGGGGTGGCACACCGGGCACGTGCCCCCCCCCCCCCCCTTTTTTTTTGAAAATTTTTTTTCGCCATGGCATACAGAGCGAAAAATGACGATTTCAAGGAGGTGCCACTCCCGAAATCAAGGGGTGCCCCCCCCCCCCTTGAAAAAAATTTCTGGCTACGCCCCTTGTCCATAGGTGACAAGGAGAAGCAACTCCCCCCCCCCCCTCCCCCCCATTGCGCGCACGCCTACGCCTGTTGGTCCCAATGTCGAGTCACAGCCCATTTAATTCGCTCAACGTCTTCGTGTTTGTTGTTTCTCGGAGGAGCGATGCGCGCCAGGCCTCCGGGAATGCCAAGCCTACCTCGGTCCGAGTTTAAATAGACGCTCTTCGGCATTTCGAGACGTAAGAGCACGCGTGGGTCGCGGACCGGTCGACGGGGCACAAGAGGGACGCCTTGTGCGGGGATGAAATATTTCCTCGCGACGTCACCGCATGCGGCGGTCATGTCGCAACCACTCAGTGTACGTCCGTCCAGGCCAAAACTGTAGCTGGCTCCGAGAAACAGAAGGGCGCCCAATGGTGAGAACCAACAGACACAAACGAACACTGCCTGAGATCTCTACGCATACTACTCAGCGTGGGGAACACTGAAAATAGCCTAACGCGGGCGAACGCCCGGTTCAGGTCGCCGCACGTACACCGAGTCATCACACAGGCAAGGTCGCCAAGGAGCTAATGATCGCGTTGAAAAGCCGAGTTGCGCGGCGTGGTACACTAACAAAAACACAGTTTTGTCTCAAGGGCGAAGTAATGACATCCTAAATAAGGTAGCTAACTCCATCAGGATATGATCTCGCGTAACTCTACATGACGATGGCGTAAGAGAATATGGTCGCTATTTTCGTGCTGTCTGTCACCTCTACGCGAACCAAGTGGTGCGAGCACAGCGCGTAGGAGCCGTCGGTTGATGTCTGTCAAGGTAGCGTGCGCGACCGCGTTCCTTTGAACAAAGTTCGTTGTTGCTGCATGAGCGACGCGGCCCTAATGACCAGGATTTGTGGACGTAGCGCCATCTCTCGTCTGCAACAGCGGTAGCCTGCCATAATTGAATGGGAAATAGCCGATAAAAATTATACCTAACGAAAAAAGCTAGTTACCAAAAACGACTCCCGGTTACGTGCAGCGGAGACTCCCTGGAACATTCTGGTAAAGTTACGGTGTCGCACTACTAACCGCGTCACTTCCCAGAGTGTTTGATAGTTTACAATAGGACCCAATGTGTTTCCAATGGGTGGCGTTCAATTGTCCTGGGAAGCCACACGCTCTGTGGTGTGATACTCCAATTTTACCATAATGCTCCAGTGGGTCTCTGCTGCATATAACCAGGGAGTCGTTTTTGACAACTACATTTTTTTCGTCAGATATGAATTTTGTCGCCTACCTCTCATTCAGTGACGACAGGAAGCCGTTGCTGCCGCCGAAAGATGGCGCCACGTACAGATTTCCCGAAATCCTGTGAAATGCATCCCAAACCCTCAGCACCCGTTCATGCTCCTTCGCCCGACGGAGCTGGACGGTGCGTTTCATCGCTGTTTGAACAACGCCCGTCTGTAGCCTCCACAAGCTTTCGCTCACACACAGAACATACGACGCGTGGGGCGATGTTATCGACTTGGACTTTATTCGGAACATGACGGCGACGGCAAAAATGCGCCTCAAGCGTGCATATAATTGATAAAGAAATAGCACCTGTTACTCTCTTGGCGATTTCCGACTTGTCGCATATATAACTCCCTTTAAATGTTCCCGTCAACTCTTTTTTGGGGGGATCATCATACTCTCCACAGGAAACCAAGGGAGGCGCGACTCTCCAAAATAGAGTTAACGTGTGTCTTTAAAGCGAGCTTATGTGCAGCAAGTCAAGACTCACTAAAAAGAGTAACTGGTACTCCTTTTTTTTTCCTAGAGTGTAACACAGCGGCTTAGGTGTTTGCGCTGCTAAGCCCGAGGACACATGTTCGATTCCCGGTCAGGGTGACCGCTTTTAGCTAGAAACGAAACGCAAGAACATAAGTGTACTCATATTTATGGACACGTTAAAGAACCACATGAGGTCAATGTCAATCCAGAATTCCCCGATACGGCGGAGCTTATAATCATATTGTGGTTTCTTCATGTGAAATGGGCGTAACATAATTTGAATTGAAAAGGCGAGTTGAACAACTGGCGCTTCTGGAAAGACCGTTGCATCAATACAAGGTAAAAAATATAGCTGGCCACGATGGATCAAAATTCTTTGTCAGTGTCAGTGAACCGTCCCAATGAAAGCTCACGTTTTACAGCAGAGCTGTTATGGTCGAGGTCTTCCGTGTGTCGCAGATGAAACACGATCATCATCATGAACCGGCACGCGTTCAAACACTTAGTCCAGATGGTTAACAAGCGAATCAACGTGAGGCCCCTAATCGGTGTTCGATCCAGTGTGTTTCTTAGTTAATCTTCAGTGAATCACTGTGGTGAGTAGTGGGACTTAGCAAGTATAGTATAGCATCGTGTAGTATAATATAGCATAGTATAGTTGGCAAGGGGTCGTAAAAAGACAGGTGGCAGGGTAAAAGCCTGGACAAGTCAGGACGAGCTAAGTGCCCACCAGCTCTGCTGTGACACAGCGTTGCACGGCTTAGTGCAAGCTATGCTAATTTTTCATGTGCTAGTTTAGCACTGACAGAAAAACCGAGTCGTTTGGTGTTAAGGTAAACTGATCTAGACAGGAAGATGCATAAAATGTCGAAGGTGAGCTAAAGACGCCAAAGTGGCAGTTTCGGTATGTTCGCAGGCTAAAGCGTATCGTTTTGTGTTAGCATGTATTTTTTATAAATAATAGAGTTCCTGCTGCGTGGAACGCCTTGTTTGTGATATAGGCCCTAGGCTTGTGTTCGTCTGTTGTTGCGGTGATATACGACACAGCCTGAAGCTGGTGCAAGAGAGTGGTATTAACGCGATAGCGTTTCGTTTCGCAGAAATACCGGTGTCGGCGTCGAAATTGTTGGTTGGGATTATTATTATTATTATTATTATTATTATTATTATTATTATTATTATTATTATTATTATTATTATTATTATTATTATTATTATTATTATTATTATTATTATTATTATTATTATTATTATTATTATTATTATTATTATTATTATTATTATTATTATTATTATTATTATTATTATTATTACGACAATGATGATCACCATACACCTCACACCTTGAGTTTGAGGTTGGCTTTTTTGCAATGCTTAGTTGCCTAACAGGCAAAGCACGCTTCACAGGAGGAAGTCTTCGTCTGGCCCGATTATTGACATCGTTTGTAAAAGTGAGGATCAAAAAGCTTTACAAAGCTCTCGCCAGTGGCTTATGTTGTTTAACACACTCAAAAACATAAGAAATGTGACCGCAGAAGTAATCCCGGTATCTTGTCTTTTGCAAACTGTGGCTTGCGCGTATGTAAATAATTTCTGTGTATTACTTGGCAAAATCACCATGTTACAATAAAGAGGCACGCCGTAGTGGAAGGCTGTGCATAATTAACAACATCTGGGGTTCTTTAACGTGCACTAACATCGCACAGCTCATGGGCGTCCAGCATTTCGCCTCCATCGAAATGCGATCGCGGCGGGCGTGATCAAATTCACGTCTTTCGGGCCAGCAGCCGAGCACCGAAACCACTGAACATCACGAACAACAAACGAGAGGTCCTGCGTTTCATTCAAACCCCAACTCCCAAAAGAACTCTACTCACGCGCATGACACCAAAAAGAAAAGCAACACGTGATCCCCGAGTCCACAATAATAAACTTAAGTGCTTGTAATGTCTCACACTTTGTTGTCTGTATGTCATCCACGCTGTTAAAAACCACAAAAAGATCGTTCGTGCACGATCAAACGTGGCATAAAAAGTTTCATATTAATTGAATAATACAACTTTCCTGTCGGCATAGCGAAAGAGGTTGCTTTGAAAAGGTGTTATTTGCCTATCACGCCGATAGTTTCGATCATCCCTTCCTCTTTTGCTACTGAAGTGAGTTTTAAATAAAGGACTGTTCGCAATTCGCTAAGAAATTTTAAGTATGGGCCAAAAACAAACGCGTGCTTAAGCTTTCGGGGCTTTCTTTAGTTCATATGTTTACTTATTGCTATGTTTAATTATTATACATATGTCATCAGTAACACATCGCATTTTTTTAGTTTGTATTTTCTTTTTCTTTCTTTTTTTTCATTCTTAACCATTGTGACGCTTCATTTATGCTGCCGATTCCTGAGACTTGGTTGTTCCAGTACACCTATGAACAACCTAGCAATCAATCAAGCATTGTATTCATCGAGTGATTATCGAAAACCAAGGTTATGTAATAGACGTAACATAGTGAGTTAGAGGATTTTGCAACTAAAATGTCGAGACAGAACAAGCAGCTAGCATCCACGATCGTTGTATGTACTTAAAAAAAGGAAAAGAAAAACCCTAGATCATGCGGTCGACCTATTACACTTGAAAATTTGAAATTAAATCTCGATTTATGATAAATTGCAGCTGGAACGACCTTTAAGAATAAATTACAATTCGTGAGACACCAGAGATAACTATTTAAGACGACTTTTAAAAAACAAGGATGTGACAGTAGAAATAGCCGAATAAATAAATGAATAAATAAATAAGAAAAGAAAGAACCGCGAGAAGTGCGTCACTATTCTTCGAAGATTTGAAAAGGCGCACTCAGACAACCGCATCGAAGGCTCACGTCTCAGACAACGATCAGTGACGTCACGGGCAGCAGACGATGGAGCGTTGCGAGGACGAAAATAGGAGCAGATGCCGGGGCAAACATTCGGCATCGCTATTTATAGCAGGGCCGCCTTGCAAGCAACGAACAAAAGTGGAAACTGGCAGCCCTTCTTTCACGCGCACGTTCCTCGGTATTTTGCACACATAATTTAACAACTTGTCATTGACTCTTGACGTGTTCTGACTTCGTGGATGATCATTTTGAGGGCTTTCTGACGTCTTTTTTTTTTTTTTTTTTTTTTTTTTTTTTTTTTTTTTTTTTTTTTTTTTCAGAGCGAAGCTCTTAAAGCTCGAGGTAAAACGTCGGGTGTCCGCAAGAAAACCTCCGCGCCGTTTCTTATCAGCCGATGCCACCGACGGATACACTCTGCACAGCCGCCGGGCCGAGTTTTCTGGCGTGGCGCGAGCCGAGTACGAGCGGCGAAAGGCCCACGATTTTACCGGGGGTGCCACAGCCAGCTTTGTACGTTAGTTCTGGCTCTGGAGTTTGAACATTCCTGCATCATCTGCGACAGGCTGTGGTTCGACTCTACTCTGTATACGCCAAGGAAAGACCTACCATCGGCCAAGAAGGCCACGTTAAGCCCCTAAGATCAACCAGCGTCACTGTTTCTTAAGCTTTACACGAGGAGTGTAAACGTCTGCCCCCCCCCCCCCCCTTTTTTTTTTGTATAGATTGACTCGCGAGGAAGTCCTTACCAGTAGTCACCGACATAGGTGTAATAGCGGCAGCACCTGTGAGCATGAACGGGCGTTTTTAAGGCGAAAGCCTTGGATGCCTAATCAAATGCAAAAAGTGACCGCCGGTGTTGGCGGCGTCTACACGAGTGATGCAAAGTATCATCATCATGTGATGACGTCACCCAATGACGTCATTGCGACGTCAAAGGTCGGCAAAGTTTGTGACGTCATCATGACGTCACGAGACCTCACGTGAACGATGTCACCGAGTGACATCGTGGCCTGGTCAAAGGTGGGCAGATCATGGAGGCACTGCAAAAGCTTCCAATTCCTCCAATGCCGGAGGCTGTGGAAAACCACGTTGGATGCCGAAATTTTCGTGCATGGGGGAAGGGGGGGGATCTATACAATCGACTGAGAATAAAAAGAAGATAGCTTTCGCCTCTGAGTGGTCTTAGGCATAAAATTTCTGGGATTATAACGACGTGTAAGGACTGAAGGACACAAGAACTTGACTTCCTTGTACTTGCAAAAATTTGGAAGACAACGTAATCGCTGTAGCGAGATCTAATGAATAAATAGAACGTTAATGATATAACAGCTAATATCAACCGATCAATCATAACAGCTGATAGACAACACATACCACAAATGTCGATAATTTAGTTATGCCTAGCCAGCGCTAGCTAACACTAGCCTTAAGTTAGTCACTATTACGTAGCATCAGTCAGCGCTAACAAGCGCTGGCAGTGTGAGCGCAAGTGCGATAATTGAAGTCAGGTTGGTGTTAGTGTGATTGTCGATATGTTACACTGCACTGCCTTCGAGATGGGCCTGCACTTTTTGACAGAAATGGGACATCGTCGAGCCCGGTTACATAGGTCGGGTGGAAGACATTCTCTTTAAAATGTTTTTCAAAACTTAAGTGTTCGCAGGCCTGGGCTCTTTCGATCATGCGCATCTAGTGTAATCGAATCGAACTGATCTCGATGCAATTTACAGTTTATTTATTTTATTTTTATTTTTTTTTGCTATGTGTCAACATATGAATGCCTAACCTAATCACCATGACCCTTACCAATGTCCGGATCAATATAGATTAACGTGAGACATAGCTCGCTGCCTCAGAAAGAGAGAGAAAAAAAACAAGAGAATTTATTCGTTGGATCGTAGATTTCTTTGCTGGTGTGCATACCACTGGCTAACCTGACCTGACCTGCTGACCCAACTGCGAACATGCCACCCGGAATAGGGTGGCGGAACGGGATTCAATGATATGCTAGATAACAGAAAAATAACATTATAATTATTATAATTTAGTAAACCTCATAATGATATAATGATATTAAGCTTCCAATGTCACGATTCTAGAATATGAACCACAAGTGTACGCGAAAACGGCAGTCAGTATGTCTTGTTTAATTTAGCTGACACATTCATTTTTAACAACAATTTCAGTTTAAGTGTCCGGAAAAAGCCGTTATTAAAATTCTAATCAAAATCAGAAGCATTGTATTCATTCATTCATTCATTCATTCATTCATTCATAATTAAAGTAGCAATAACAGATACAGGATGATGTTTTAAAGCTGTGAGCTGTCAGGAGACCACATTTTCACGACATTTTAATAAACTTAACCGATGCCAGCATTGTTGGAATGAGTTGTTAGATAAGTGATTAGCTAAAAACTGGTGCTGTGACTTCGCCGACATTCCACAAATCATTCTGGAAAAGGTCATTGCTAACGCTTATGCCGAGCTAAGATCTGAAGTTTACAGGCAACTGTAATGTAACCACGAGACGCTTGATCATATGCTTTTCTAAGCCTACAACTTCTCGCTATCTTTCGTCTTCTTAAGATAAATGCAACTGAAGGCAGTCTTTCATAAAGGACAGTGACAAAAGAACGTTGTTGTAGTATTGATCAATGCACAGAAAATGATACACGGGCAAAAGTGAAATCTCAGTTGGCCTTATTATTATTAGGGTATATTCGAAAAAGCTTTTCCTTCTGATCTATCTGTCCCCCCTATTTTTATTTGACCGGGGTGAACCATGCATAGAGATATAGAAAAGTAATAAAGAAACAGACAAATACGCAAGTAGAATCATAAAAAAAATAGTAAAAAAGAGCAACAAGACATTCAGCTATTAGCACAATAAAAAACAGTAAGTTTACAACGTCCCGTAATGAACGTGGCGTACTGTTTTATTCCAATATGATTATCAGGCCGTGAAAGTCCTGCAGTAGAAAAATGAGTCGAGACTGAGCCACTTGTTGCCGCGTGCGGCCGTTGAAATATAACCTCAGTAGTGCAACCGGTGGCGTAACAGGGAAGCCGTTACTGAGTCTCCCTTCGGTAACGGCGCAGCGACCTCAACGCCAGAAGCCGGGCTGGGGGGGCGCTGGCGCGACCTAGCGCGGGACCCCCTGAACCGCGTCCGCTATAATTGACTGGTTGGCCTTTCGACGCTCCCCCCCCCCCCCCCAATGTAGGCCGCCGCGAGCCCGGGCCCGTGCCGCCAGGCAGTGGGTGGGATGAAGACGAAGACGACGAGGCGCGCGGGCAGTAATATTAGCTCCTCTGAGTCACGCAAACAAGTCAACGCCGCGACCCCCCTCCTCGAGGGGGGCGGAGGAATATTAGAAATAAAAGAAATTCCGACCGGCCGGCCTGCCTGCCTTCTTTTCACCCAACCCACTTCTTTCTCCAGGACGACCCGGTTCCCAGTTTTCTTGGCTAGTCGCTCAGCTAGCTGGCAACTCGAAAAATCGCCCTCCCCCCCCTCTGTCGCTCCCCGGTGTGACTCTATACCTCTGTAAGAAGAGGAACAAGCTAAAGAAAGAGCCAGCCCGCACAAACAACGGAAGCAGAAGCAACAAAAACAACGTCCCAGCGAGGGACAGCTATAGGCGCGTCTCGGGGCGTCATCTTCGCTTTCAGCGGTGTCGGCGTGTTTTTGCGCACGGCCACTACTGCTCCTGCTCCTGCTGGAAGAGTTTGGACGCCCACCCCCCCACCCACCCCCCACCCCTTTCAACCTTGCCAAGGTCACCCTTCCAGTTAGGCCAGTTTCTCATTCCCGTTCCACCGAAACACCGCAAACGAGCGAGCTTATTAATGTTCCCTGGCTATAGTGTTTGTCAATCTCTTCGTAGAATTCCAAGAAAGTCTGAAGTTCACGGGAACATGAAAACTGGAAGATATGACGAATTCGTGACCACGGGGTGTCGCTGGAGCCGACGTTTCGACAAGCGGGCTTGTCTTCGTCAGTGACGTAACTGCTTACCTTAGAGCGTGTACTGCTTACCTTAGAGCATGTACTGCTTACCTTAGAGCGTGTATGTAACTGCCAACCTCAGCGCGTGTATGTTACATTCATGCGCTAAGGTAAGCATTTACGTCCATTGACGAAGACAAGCGCGCTTGTCGAAACGCTGACACCAGCGACACCCCGTGGTCACAAATTTTTCATCTGTTCCTAGGATTCATGATACTGTACAAATGGACGGTATTTTATGTGCGGACCAGGGACGCCGAAGTTAGGACTTCCGACACCACCCACTGCTACCGTATTCGAAATAAGTGGGGGTGCTCGGCGTTGTTTACGTCCCGCTGTTTCGGGTGTATGGCATACGCGCCTGGTCGGGAGTCGGATCAAATGCTTCGTGCATAGCAGCAAAATTACATCTCCGAGACACACGCGTTAGTGGTTCGTCATATCGACGGCCCGGCCTGACTGTGATCGGAGATGGGTGTCCCGAGAACGTCAGCAAGCTAGCTTTCTACGATTTTATTGCCATGGCAAACAACAGACAGTGGATTTATTCTTGGTGGACCGTTTTTCGGGAATGCTTTCAGTTTTGTGCGACAACGTTTAAGTCCTCATAGGAAAACATGGAACACTGTTGGCTGTATCAGTCATAAATGTGCGTTACAGATATATATCTCTGACGCTGTTCAGTTGAGCACCGATGAAATTTGCTAGCCTAAGTCCACGAAAACTTTTAGCAGACCTTCAAAACTGAGTGTTCAATTAATATAATCTTTGTGTCAGATTGATAGATAGTAAGATTCACATAAGGTATGCAGTAGAAGAACAACGACGTCCTTTAATTAAGAAGGCCTAGTCTTGGACCTAGCTTGTGCGTACTTCATATATGTCTTTTATAAATAGCATGGAAAACAAACAGGGCTACATTTTTCGTTCGCTCTAGTTTAGGTGTTCGTCCTATGTACCTTTAGTGTCTTTCGTGGATACGTGAACTGCGTCGATATAAGCGATATAAGCGACACATATCGTAATGTAACGTACTTGAACGGCATCGACGTACTGCCAAGAGCCCTGAGTCTTTCTGAAATACGTGCTCCAAATGACAGTATACACACGTAAAACCAGATTAAATAGTCCGAAGGAGCCACCACAACAAAGTTTTGAGAGTTTGTTCGAGTGAGAGCATGAGAAAACACTAGGCCAATAGAATTAGGCTTAGACTTGACAAGCATTTGACGTGTATTATCTCCAGCCTTATTCCTCGTCATGTTTACGATAATAGTAATCAGGCCGAAATTTTTCGTTCAACAAAGGTGATCACAAATGTCTTCCCGCATAATAATACGCTGCTTTGCAACAAGTTCAAATGGTGGTAGGATATACAGAGTGGAGGCAATCGTTAGCGTCAAACACTTGTTCCACCATAAAATAAGGCTCAATGGAACAGCGACATATATGTGTAGCGTTAGCGAAAAACTTTAAAAAATACGCAATTCTTTCCAATTGCAATGGTGACTTCTCACACTGGTGATTTCTGACACTAATTTCTTGAAATTGTTGGAAAACGTGTATTTGTAAATAACTAAAGTGTACCGTAAACGGCTTCGGGCCATCTTGGAAGCAGTAACTCAATACTTCCTTTGACTTTGCCAAAAGAAACTAGCTGCTCAACCTTTTTTTTTTTTTCAACCAAGGCCACAGCGGCATCCCGACAGCCCTGAGGTATTGGTCGACCTTATGTCACGTCATAGCTGACGTCACGACACAGTTTAGGTGCCTCGAGACCAGCGCATTAAGAACCTCTTGTAGAACAGTGCACAACTGAGCGCCGACTGTTATTGGGCTATAGAAGCTTACGTACGCTGCAGATTAGGACAGTCGTTTAGCGTATATCAATTTACAGTCGGACGGCTGTGACGAAAGATGTTTCAAAGTGCGCCGACAGATGGGCGAAGACGTTTAGACTAATCTCTAGCGGAGGTGCACCTCGTAACTTTAATCCAGCTGTGAAAGCAGGCAAAAACCATTACAGTTGTCACGACACCCTAACTTTTGTTAGGAGAACTCCGAAATTTCAAGAAAACTAAGTTCTCCTCTCTTACGTGTCAAAACAACGACATGGTTATGAGGCACGCCATAGTAAGGGAACTCCGTATTAATTTCGACTGCATCGGCTTGTTTGACGAGCACGTAGATCCAAGTATACGGGCGTTTTTTGTGTTTCAACTCTCAATCGAGATGCGGCTGCCAAGGCTTGGAAAATCGAGCCGGCGTCCATGAACTTAGCATCTTAAGGCCCATTCATACCTGCGACTAGCAGCAGTCGCGCGACCATTTGCGACTGGCGATCACAAAGCGACTTTATACACGACCGACGTTCACACCTGCGTGCGATCTATGCCCGCTGCCACACAGAATTCACGTCTGCTCGCATTGTCATTACCCCTTACAATAAGTTGACGTCCTGTTCCTACACATCTGATTGGTCTAGGGGTTTGCGACTGCCGTCACGCGACTGAAAAACCGAGCAGCGAGCGACTGAGCCGAAGCAGTCGATTTGCGACCAAAGCGACCATTTACGACCGTTTGCGGCCAGTCGCTGTGCGACTAACTTGGTCGCGCGACCGGCGCTAGTCGCAAGTGTGAACGTGCCTTTAGCCGATAAGCTACTGCGGTGTGTCTGTTAAAGCCGTTACTCTTCAACTGCTGCGCATAAACGCATTCACTAAACTTCGGAATGCGCAAGGAGGAACTAGGGAGGTCGTTACGTGTCTATTAGTGCGGCAGCGATCTCTAATATTTGCGTAGCGAGCACGGGAAGGCCTCGCTCTGGGTCTGAAAGCAGCGCGCCGCAGCGGCCAAACGGAGCTCGCGCTGTGCGAAGAGGGAGAAGATTGGATTACCGTGTCCCCATCACGACGGACGGGTGTCGGCGACGGCGGCGACGAGGCTAAAATCCACACGGGTCCCGACTCGTCGAGGGCGCCGTCGTGTGGCCGCACCAGAAGCCGTCGCACGGGGGGATCGAGCACCGATCCCCACCCCTTCTCTCTCCCTCTCTCAGGCGCTCTCTCGTTCTCTCCTGTCGCTCACTGGAGACGGACGAACGAGGAGCGATCGGGCACAAGGGAGTAGTTAATCCAGCAGCAGCGGAGGGCACATTCCCGGCGGCCGGGAGGACTTCGAAAACACCGAAGGAAACCGCGGTGCAGCGGCGGAGGCGACGAGTCGTCGTATTCCGAGTTCTCTCTTGTTTCGTGGTGGTCGTGCACGTTCTCAGCAACGGAGGTGGGGGACACCCCCGACCCTCGAGGTGGTGGAGGAATTCCCGAGGCGCTGAAAGTGCCGGGCGGGCGGAGCGCGGTTTTTTCGTAAAGTGGGCCGGGCCCCGCTGCCGGGACGGGTGTAAAAGCGAGAGGGTGGAGAGAAGGCCTGAGGGGGGAGGGAGAGAGTGGCTTCTCTCCGAGAGGTATACAAAACGGCGAAGTTGGGGGGGGTCCGAGGGTGCGGGGGAGGAGGAGAACGCCAGCCGAGACGGGCGGTGTGCACACAGCGCCACTGGCCTGCTTGAGGAGGGGAGAGAGGGATGGAAGATGCTGCGACTGTTCCTCCTGCTCCAACGAGCGCCGCTGCCTTATCGCAGCTACACTACTCGGCCAGATTGCGTGTTTTACAGGTATTCGAGGGGGGGAGCTCGAACGCGGGAGCGCTTCGAAGGCCGACCTTCGAGAAGGTCGCCCAAGGCGCGCGGGGTCGGGCAGAGAAAGAGGATAACCGAGATTCTAGAGCGAGATTAAGACGCGTTCGCGAGGTGGCGCCAGAGACGGAGCTCGGTGATTTGTTCGCGAAATGAGCTGAAAGTGAAGGAGAGATGAGCGGGGAATCGCTCTTTATACGCCTATTACTTCTCTATTTTGACTGTTCTTGCATTTCACCTCTTGTTCCCTTCTAAATATTACTTTTATTATTTTTGCTTCATTCATGACTGTTTGAACGTTCCTTTTTCCTATGTATGAGCTTCGATGGCCCCATTTTCCGTGTGAGCATATTTTGAGAGTAGGTAGGCCTCGAGGAAAAAAACTGCCGCGGTGAAGAGAGAAATTGAAGAGCGCTCCTGCGCTAGAAGCCGTGCGGCAGAATGCTCGATATCCGAAGCTTTCTCGTCCCCGCAAAGTTTTGCTTGTTTACTCGTCAGGCAAAACATAGTTACCAGCGGCTCAAATGCGCTGGTCATGCAGCAGCTGGCTGGTAAGTAGGCTGTTCGTACGTAAGAACGCTGTGAAAAAAAAAAAAAGAAAAGAAACGATGCCCCACTCCTGCAAGTTTGTCAGTTTTCATGCAACTCCGAGGAAACTGTTGAGCACCTGCTGTGCTACTGCCCGCAAACGAGACGCTTCCCCGCCGTAGATATCTGCATCACCTGGACAAAATCATTTTCCCTATCAACAAGATCTTCAGACCATACGACTGTGCGTCAAAGTCACGAGAGGTAACGAAAGCGCTCCTGCGATTTCTTAAGGATACTGGACTGATTCACCCTGTGTTATTCCAAGCGTTGAAATGTTACATAGGCGGCAACAATGACCTTTCTCTCCGCGTCTTTAACTTTGGTTTCCCTTCCCTTCTTCCCCAGAGTACGGTAGCCCACTGGTTCGGTCCTAGTTAACCTCCCTGCCTTTCCTTGATAATCTTCTCCTCCATCCACAAGAAAACAAGGGCAGCTCACTTGAAATAGGCTGAACGTAATGTTCATTCTAACGAGTGAGCAATAGCATTCCCAACGAAAGCGACGCAATGAATAATGTGTCGTATTTACGACGCATTGTCATATCTGTAAAACGGACCTGCATTTACTCTACCATGAATCATTTGATGTCAAATAAACGTTTTTTCTCCCGTTCGCCACAAATCATAGTTCGCCTGATCTCAAGAAACCGCTGCGTTACGAAGTTCTAATAACAGTTAACTATCAACCGTTAATATTGTGACTTTTTTTTTACACATCGTGAAGATACTTGCCTTCCTTCTATTTATATGAGTCGATTTCATTTTCAGAATAGTCGAACTTATGCGTAACTCTTTTGTAACATTTGGGTCATATCTTTTTTCCGTCCACTTGGGATGCCAGGGTGTCAGTGTAGCTTTCGTGCCTTCACTCTGGAATTGTAAATAGAATTGGAACTACGCCGAGAGCACTGTCTCTGTCAATCCCACATCCCCTATCACCTCTTTAGTCGCGAGAAGCGTTTCTTCTATTAATATTAGTTTATTACTGTCAGTCGTATTTATTCACGGCCATCCACTGTTGTTCAAGTTATTTTATTCTCTGCGTCAAAGAATACGCGCATTCTCAAACTTCCCCACTCCGTTTTGTCTCACTTCTGGGTTGTATACTGATATGTGCCTACTTAGCTTTTATGACTTATCATGACTGGAAAGTCGCGAACGTCATCCCGGTTAATAAATCAGGCGACAAAAAGATCGTTGAAAATTACTGGCCCATCTCGCTAACAGCAATTTGTAAGTTATTTGAGCACATCATATAGAGTGAAACAATTAAATGCCTTGAGTCAATCAACCTCTTCACACCCTCGTAGCATGGTTTCAGAAATAGACGTTCATGCATAACTCAGCCAGTAGAATTTCAACATTACATTTCACATTCCTTAGACAGTAACTCCCAGGTAGATGCAGTGTTTCTTGGTTTCCGTAAAGCTTCCGATACCGTTCCACACAACCTGTTAGAATTTGCAAAGCTTCCAGTAAACATAAACCTTAAGTTATTAATTTGATGAAGGGCTACTTGAACGGCCGCCAACAAAGCGTAGTACTTAACGGCTCAAAATCATCCGCGGTAACCATGGCATCTCGTGTGCCACAAATGACTTTTGCTGTTCCCAATTTACATTAATGGCATAGTTGATGGTGTTACCTCTCCCATTAAATTATTCGCTGATTACTGCGTAGTGTTTAGGGAAATTAAATCACACAAGGATGCCGAAACATTGCAAAGTGATTTATGCAGAATATCAATGTGGTGTCAAAACTGGAAAATGAGTCTAAGCGTCCGGAAATGTTGCCGCGTATCATTCACCAACCAGATTCATAAATTGGAAACAAGCTACGAAATGAAAAAATCACTAATTAGCAATTAGTCTCATTATAAGTATTTGGCGTCCATTTTTCCGACTATTTTAGGTGGATTAAGCACGTAGAAATGACCATGACAAAGGCAGGTAGAATGTCATATTTTATACGCAGAAATTTTCAGCAAGCTTTAAAAGCCGTGAAACAAACCTTCTACTTCATGTATCTAAGATCTTTTGGATCCTCATCAGCAATACTTAATCGACAGACTGGAAAACGTGTGCGCGCGCGTGTGTTTGTGCGTGTGTGTGTGGGTGTGTGCATGTGTGTGTGCGTGTGTGCGTGTGTGTGTGTGCGAGTGTGTTTGCGCGCGCGTGCGTGTGTGTGTGCGTGTGCATGTGCGTGTGTGTGGTTTGCGCGTGCGTGTGTGTGTGTGCGCGTGTGTATGTGATTGTGTGTGTGCATGTGATGTGCGTGCGTGTGTGTGCGCGTGTGCGTGTGTGTGCGCGCATGTGTGTGTGCGTGTGCGCGCATGTGTGTGTGCGAGTGTGTTTGCGCGCGCGTGCGTGTGTGTGTGCGTGTGTGCATGTGCGTGTGTGAGGTTTGCGCGTGCGTGTGTGTGTGTGCGCGTGTGTATGTGATTGTGTGTGTGCATGTGCATGTGCGTGCGTGTGTGTGCGCGTGTGCGTGTGTGTGCGTGCGTGCATGTGTGTGTGCGTGTGTGCGCGTGTGTGTGTGCGAGTGTGTTTGCGCGCGCGTGCATGTGTGTGTGCATGTGCGTGTGTGTGGTTTGCGCGTGTGTATGTGATTGTGTGTGTGTGTGCGCGTGTGCGTGTGTGTGCGTGCGTGCGTGCATGTGTGTGTGTGCATGTGTGCGCGCGCGTGCGTGTGTGCGTGTGTGCATGTGCGTGTGTGTGCGCGTGTGTATGTGATTGTGTGTGTGCATGTGCATGTGCGTGTGTGTGTGCGTGTGTGTGTGCGTGCGTGCGTGTTTTGTGTATGTGTGTGTGTGTGTGTTTGCGCGCGCGTGCGTGTGTGTGAGGGTGCGTGTGCGTGTGTGTGGTTTTCGCGTGCGTGTGTGTGTGCGTGTGTGTATGTGATTGTGTGTGTGCATGTGTGTGTGTGTGTGTGTGTGTGTGTGTGTGTGTGTGTGTGTGTGTGTGTGTGTGTGTGTGTGTGTGTGTGTGTGTGTGTGTGTGTGTGTGTGTGTGTGTGTGTGTGTGTGTGTGTGTGTGTGTGTGTGTGTGTGTGTGTGTGTGTGTGTGTGTGTGTGCGTGCGCGCGTGACGGGGGGCGGGGTTGACGCCTCCCCCGCTGTTCCTCCTAGGTTTTCCAGTTTGGCTTCTCTGCTAAGCATATCTGCCTAACAGACAAAGCACGCTTTACAGGACAAATGAGCATCTGAAGAGGGACGACCGTCTGATATATCGTCACGCGGATTACGGGGCAGTTACGCTGTAGATTATCTGCAAGTTGTATATACATTATCAATTGCAACGTTGACTACTTTCAGCTGACAGCGCGAGGTAGGTCAGTTCTTTCTATTCATCAGTATGTTGGGCGCCCGCGAGCATCGCCCAAAAGAACATGCAATGTGCATGTACCAATATAATAATACAGAGCGTCACATGAGACATAAACTGAAGTTTTAGAACCATCCTAGAAGTACGCTTTAAAAATACATTTTCTAAGCTAAAATTGAAAAAAGAACTACCAGTCTGGTGCGGAACTGGAGGAGCAAGCTTCAAGCGCTCTTATAGCTCCTAGTGCAAATACAGTTGCGAAGTAGCCCTTACACCGTAATTCGTGACCATTTTACGATGTAGCGATGTACGCACTACGCGTCTATGAAGCATGTGTGCACCTACTTATCTGCACACTGCGTTGATGCTGTGTCTATTGATGTTGATTAGGATTCAACTATAGCTGACCTTATTGGAATGGGTGGGGAGCTTTGAACGATCAACTCGTTATACAAGATACATGGTTTGTGACGCCTGGTGCGGTTCTATGGCTCTACCACGCAATACTACATATGTTAACGCGACTTTTCGAGCGACATACCCACTGAGGACCTGCGCCTCCTTATTTCACAATGAAGGACTTTCAATCAATAAATATCATTGTGCGCGAGGTGAAATTTTGTACCCACGCCGCGTTCTTCATCCGATGAGGCACTTTAGGCTTCCGCCTTAACAAGTTGTAATTAATTTATTGATTGACAGTGTCTATGAGAACGCCTTACGCAAGCCATCCACAGCAAGCTCAACAGAAGCTGAACTCGGTGAGGAGCCAGTCGACTGCCACTAATGTCTCTTGTAAATGACCACCGCGACCACTTGACGCACGGCGTGTGACGCGGCCGCAAGGTCGCTCCACCGCCTTACCTTCCCCCCGCCCCCCTTTCCTGTTTCTCGTGCACTGAATAAGAGAAAGACGGTCGGGGCGTTTAGCGCACTTTCAATTCTCGAATTAGCGGCGCCGAGGTTTCGGCTGCCAAGCCTGGCCTCGTGAGATATGACCGCGCACGTTGGGCGGCTGTGCGCGTGCGGGGGGGGGACGCCAGAAATAACGCCGACGCCGACGCTGCTGCTGCTTCTGTGCCGTTTTCCACGGCGGCAAGTGGAACGCAGCAGTGCTTCTGTGCGCCGCGCGGGGTGGAAAGGAGTTGAGCAGGGGGGGGGGGGGGGGGGGGGGGGGGGTAAGGGCCGAATCTGCGTGAGAAAGGAGTAGATGGAAACAGAGCAATGATGGAACGTCGAAGGAAGAAAAATATGAAGTAGAGTGGCATAGAAGGATCGGCCGGAACCGTGAAAGAAGAATGGTCGAATAGATGGAAAGAAACAGCGTAGGTCGTGTAAGGCAGAGTAGAAAGATGAGGAATGCGGCTAAGTAAAACGTTGATTCTGTGTTTTGTTTTTTTTCTTGATTATCGAGAAGGTGATATCCGATGATGGTCTTGCAATGTGCATAAATTTTCGTTTTTTTTTTCGACAATAAACCACAGTTGCAAGTTAGCGCCTGTCCATCGTTCTTGTGTCGTTCTTGTTACTTTTACGCTAGGGCTTTATTATTATTATTATTATTATTATTATTATTATTATTATTATTATTATTATTATTATTATTATTATTATTATTATTATTATTATTCAAATCAGGGGGGCGGAGTGGAGAATTTGCCCGAAGGAGGAGAAGAGAGTGGCGTTGCAGTGGAGGAAGAAGGGACTGGAGCTACGTGAGAGAAGGTAAACGGCAGGGAAAGAGAAATACTTTCTCTCCGAGCAAAGTGTGAGTGAGGGGGGTAAGAGGAGGAGAAGGACAGGGAAAGACACTAACGGCTAGCAATAAAACAAATGCGAAAGGAGTAGAAAGCGCAAGAGAAAAGCTACAGAGCGGCTCCGCGAGCAGCAGCCTGTTTTATAGCCCGTTGGAAACACCGCCGAGGAGTTGCTCGAGGAAACAGCGGCGAAGCATTATTCAGCCGCCTCAACGACATCAGCTGTTTGCCGCAGCCGCAGCCGAGCGAAGATCGCTGGAGCGTGCCAAGCCAAACTCGTTTCTGCGTGGGCTGGGAGCCGTAGAGCTCTCCGGGCCCGCGGGGTTTTGAAACAACCCCGCGAGCTGAGCTTGTCCCGAAGGTGCGAAGATTACCGGCAGATGACTAGCGTGCTCCGTGCGCAAAAGCTGCGTCGCCGCCCGCGGATCCCTAGACGGCGAGAACAGCCTCACGCAGCTCGAATGAGAAATCCAGCGTCCATCAACAAGCGCGTAATAAAATACTGGCCGTCATTCCGTACATTCGTGAGGTTTCGCGTAACACAAGAAGAATAGCTGGTCTAGCAGGCATTCAAGTGGTTTTCTCAGCCCCAAAGGAGCTATCTGCACTTTTGAAGTATGAACCATGGGAGTGATTTGTGTCAGACTAACCACCGAAAGCCCATTCGTTCATTGTGTGCAAGGTGTGGTATACGATTTACCACTAACTTGCAGCAGGAGGTACATTGGGCAAACCAGTGTGAAAATTTTCGAGTTTAGTCATGTACAAATAAACGCGCCAACAAGAAATTACAAAAAAAATAGCAACCTTCTGCTTGCAACCCCGGGCGGTTGAAACAGTTCCGAAGCCCTTCTCTACTGGCGTATCTCATAGTCAAAGCCGGTTTGCGACGCGAAACCTCGTAAAACCAACCAGTAATGTAAAGAACAACCAGTAATGGGTAGGGGGACGTCGCTCTGCCACTCCTCTGGTAACCGAAGACACCATGCCTCACATTTGACGTAGAGCGTCGACCATAATCAGGGGAAAAACACGCTAGTGGTATTTAAGAGCTCATTGCGCCTGATTTTCAGAGTAAAATTATAATAGAAATTTTCATCTCATTACCATCATCTTTGGGCGTCATACAAGGCACGTTCATGCAGAGACAAAAAATAAATAAACAAAGCCGAACGAAAAAGCAAGGAAGGTTTTTCAACTCACTGGTCCATTGGCTCGTCAGCGGCTGTAAAGAAACAGAACAGAAACAAAGTATGAGTGAATTGCAAATATGGTGTAAGCAAAATAATATGCAGTAGAAGCCGGGCATATGCGCTACAGTCCCCGCCCCTGTACAGGGTAACAAACCGGTTCTTCTACCAGGTTAACCTCCCTGTCTTTTTCCTTTATCTATTTTTCTCTCTCTCTTTCTAGTACGTTACGTCATCATTATGGTTAAGATTGTGACTCATTCATTCTTGGCTGGGTTAACAAAAGTTTATCCAATCCAATGCAACACCCCACAGAGCCGCGCAAAGCATGTGATGCTCCGATTTAGCCATCTTCGTCTAATGCATTGTTGACCTGCTCGACGGGGCTGAGTACGGCTACTGATTGCTGCACGCCACACCAAATGTCTTATCCTTTCAGTATTCATGCTTGGCATGCCAACCGAGCGAGATAACCGAGCGCGATCCAACTTGTGATATCGCTGAGCAAGGGTGAGCGGAGGCAAGCGCAACGAACACAAGTCGACCAGTTTTCGCGCTTCGCTCGATTTTGAATTCACTAAATTAGAAATAAAAAAGACAAATAAACGAGAGAATAGTTCTTTGCAGTTCAATCAAATTTCTTTACTTGTAAAAACTCGCGGAAGACAATAAATGCGAACATCCACATCCATCTCACTTCGTTCAGCCAGGGGTTGCTACTCTGGACATTTTTCAAACTCCGCCATGTTGTCAAAGTTCCGCCATTGGTCAACTCTTATTGGTCCAGAAGGCTGCTACGACCTCTCTGACTTGGCGTAAAATGCCGCCATTACGAGATTTGACAAGATTCCTGGAAATTGACAGTGTCCAAAACATAGCACCCCTCAGATCTTAGGACGCCCGGCAACCGCTACGAGCGTGCCTGTTCCTTGAAACTGAGACTGGCGCTCAGTTTCCGGGGCTTGGCCTGGGTTCGATTCCCACTCTAACCGAAGATTTTTCATTATTTGTTTTACTTGCATGTTTCTAGATTTTTCGGTGATGTACAACGCTGATTTTTCGCTCACAACCGCCCACGCTGACACAGGAAATTCTGTGAAACAATATCTTTAACGCTATCGCGTTAAAAAGTATTCGATTCTATTCTGGCACTATTCAATTTGTACGATGTCTCAAAAACCACTATTTGCGCGCCTCTACGTACTGCCACGTGCTTTTATTTCAATATTTTGATACGTACAGGCATAAGCGTGCGCAGGGTTCCCCTTCAGGGGGGGGGGGGCGAAGGTTCGTCACAGCGCCCCCTATTATGTCAATGTATGGGGCTGACTTTGCGCCCCCCCTGTCGCCCCCCCCCCTACAATGTATAGGGCTGGCTTTGCGCCCCCCTTCTCGCCCCTCTGCCCCCCCCCCTTCCCCCCCCCCCCCCCGTGCGAAGTGTCACCAGCGCTCGGCGCAGGCCACGCCGCAATGGTGGGGAAGCTTCGCGATTGTGGCAAATTGTTCTGTTAAGATTACGCGCAGGTCGAAAGTTTGTTCGGGTGCTTACGCGAACACCAGCGATGAAAGCTGGTAGGTTCGATCTCCAGTGTATGAAAGACGAGCTATATTTCCATGCTCGTTGCGAGGAGCGCATGCCCTTGCACTTCTGGCACTCTGTATCGAACCAGGTCAGAAGCTGGACACGTGTGCTGGCATAGGAGCAGCCGGTTTGCGTGCGTGGAATCTTAGGAATCTGCGCCTCTTAAGGCGAGTAGCATATGCGCAGCGGTGCAAAGAAGGTGTGAGGGCAAGGGTAACAAAGGGCAAGGATGGTGTGGCATTAGTGATGAATATAATAAGTGTTTTGTTTCATGTGCCACGAACGCTGTGTACGAAATACCTTTGTCTCGTGTTGCCTCTTACATCGGCTAAACGGGACGGTGCGTTAACACAAGGCTCAGAGAGCACCGAACGACGTTAATTAAAGAAAAACTAGCATGCTCACTTGGCTGCCCATTGTAGGAAGTGCAATCGTTATCCTGTCCTCCCTGATGTAAGTGTTCTATACAGACATCAAGATCGCACCGTCACAGGGAAATCATCGAAGCATTTCACATCAAAAAGGGGCTAAGGGATTGTATTTGCCAGGCCTCACTTAATCTCCTAAAAAAGGAGATTAGCTTTCCAGGTGGCACATAGGATGTGTAACATGACGTCACGCGCATGCTGTCACTTAAGTGTAGCCTTGATAGGCTATCTACACTGTTGATACGGATATGTTGCATCATGTGACGCTCATCTGTGTAGATATATATGTGTGTGTGTCGAATAAAAATTTCAGTTGGTAGACATTCTTTCGTGTGCGCTGTGGACGGCAACAGTTCTGAGCAATGTGGGCCTGCTTTCCATTCCGCTCACTTTTTCGTCGACAAAGGCAAAGTGAGGAGCGATCGGCAGTGCCCGTAAGCTGGACGTCGCTGGACAAGACTGGAGTGGAGCAAGGTGGCTGGTATGTGTTGGCACAGTTCACCAACGAAACCAACCGCAAAGCCGTCCAGTTCGCGCCACCTGTGCCCGCACTAGCACGCTGCTCAATGTGTGGACTGGTGCCGCCGCGGGTTTTCAAGAGCGGGTCGTGTCAGCACGCTTTCTGTTCCCTGTGCGAGGTCCACGCCCAAGCCGAACTGCCCGTTCGACCACACCTCCTGGAGACGCGCAACGACGGATGACGCGGCCTTGGAGCTCGTTTCAAGGGCCTCTGTGTTCTGCTGGAACAGAGGCGAAGGATGCAAGTACTCCGGCAGTTTGTCTGAATTGCCGTTCCACTACCGGCGGTGTCCGCACTATAGGACCCGATGTGGTCTGTGCGGCCAGGGGGTCTTGATGAAGGACTTGGCTTTGCACGCCAGCAGCTTTTGTCTCTGCTCAAAAGGTCCGGGAACAAGAACCCCCTACCGCAATTGCCAGCCCAGTAGTTCCGAAACACGAAACTAGTCATGCGCTGGTGGAACGCGATGGCGGACTAAACGCGGGTGATCAAACCTTGCCCTAACATCAAAGAGGTTGTTATCGCCGCTTTCACTGTTCAGTATGTATTTATTGTATTTACTTTTTATTGATTGTATTTAGCCTTTGTATTTATATTGTATTTAGATTTTTGATTGATTGTATTTATCCTTTGTATTTATATTGTATTTAGATTTTTATTGATTGTATTTCATTGATTGTATAGATTGTGCGACAGTCGCTGTGAGATTTCACTGCACGTGAAAGAACACCAGACAGTCAAAATTTCCGGAGCCCTCCACTACGGCGTCTCTCGCAATCATACCGTGGCTTTGGGAAGTCAGACCCTAGATATTATTATTATTATTGATTGTATTATTCATTGCATTACTAGGGCACAAGTTCGCCCAATAAAGAGTTTCATCTTTGAATAGTCCGATCGCCGCCTTCTTCACCGTAACGGACACGTGACAATATAAAGAAAACAAGTATGCCAAATGTTTTACTGAATCCGCTCTTGCTGCGGTTCATCGAATATGACACCTGCCCATTCCATAAGCGGGCAGCGGCACTGTTCACGCGTCACGGCCCACCGACAAACGACTTGTCGTAAACCCTGCAAAACTTCGCCTCATAAAACTAGACATCGCCGTTAAAACGAGAATGCCACGAGAATTTAGCCAGCATCGTATTCTTTTGGCGAGAGGACGAGGAGAGGATAGATGGGTCTCCGTCCAAGGCACACTACTGTTAGCACGCAAGAGTGTGCACGTTGAGTTAACAAATACGCCGAGCGCCACGTAAACACAGCAACGCATGCAACTGCGCGCGCCATAAGTGGAAACACGTCCGTGACGCAATGCAGCGCTTCCCTTCTGTTGTTTTTTCGCCTCGCGCGTGTGTGACTCAAACGGCGCGACGAACCGTCATCTTGGCTCGCTTTTCCGCGCAAGGTGTTTCAGGCCAAGTGTCTAAAAGGGAAGGAGGGCGTAGGTACAGCTGAGGAGGCCGTTGGGCAACACGTTGTCTACACAGCAAAACATTTGGAAGCGCCGGATTCCGCTGACGACGAACGTTCGCGTACCGGCGGCGGGCCTATTTTAAAATGTGCGCCGGGCGAGACGTGCCCTGCGGCTGACACGCGTTCTGTGCATGGCAGTAGCTGAGGACAGCGGGCAGGGGGGCGACATGAGTGCGCCCTCGACTCCTGTGTGACAGACAGCCGTGCGGGCAACGGCCGTGCTGGTATGAAAGCGCGCGAATAAGCGTCGCGCCCTTATTTTTCGCTGCGACAAGTTGTGGCACGGAGCGGTTCAATCGAGGTCTCTGTTATTCCGGCGAATTTATTTTAGGGTGTAAGTAATATGCTCAAGAGTGCTTATTTGGTTCGCCACGGTGGATCAGTGGTTACGGTGCCCGGCTGCTGACCCGAAGGTCACGGGTTAGATCCCGGACGCGGCGGTAGCATTTCGGTGGCGGCGAAATGGTAGAGGCCCGCGTACTGTGTGATGTCAGTACACGTTAAAGAGCACCAGATGGTCGAAATTTCCGGAGCCCTCCCCTACGGCGTCCCTCATAATCGTATGGTGGTTCTGGGACGTTAAACCCCATATATTATCATTATTATTATTATCAGAAACACTTTGTGCGTGTTTCTTGCTTTCTTCCTCCGTCACGCGCGCTGGCCCCTCGGTCAAAGCTCGTGCGCATGCGCACTGCGGCTGGCTTCGCTTGTCGTAACGGGGCTGTCAGCGTTTCGCTTGGTTCGCGACGCCTGCAGTGCACAGAGTGCTGTGCGTAGCACTCGAGCGCTGACAGCTTCTGTCGCAACGTGTAACGAATGTTACATTGCCACAACTGCGGATAGCCAGAACTTCAAAAAATACAGTTTTTTTAACACGGATCTCTCCCCTACAGTTTTTTAACACGGATCTCTCCCCCCCTGTTGTATTTACATTAGTTCGTAGACACGGTAGGATGCCTGCCTCCTCGAATGCCGCTGCGCCTTCTGGGCCAAGCCTTGAGAAGCGGTTCCCACGGACCATTAATTTCAAATTACGAGCACCCGTCCTGTCATTTGGATCGGCTCCACAAAAGCAGGGACCTTGGGACGAGTACTCGTTCTGATAAGTGCACGTACAGGTGTATATTGAGCCACAGAGGTATACAGTCGGTCGCTTGCTGTGTACTGAGCTCTTCTATCTTTACTTTTTTTGACGAGCATAACGTAACTGCAATTAAGCGAACTCCAACGGCGTTCTTTGTTCGTAGTTTTACCACAGCGCTTTCCACATCTCTTAATCTATCTCGTCCTTTCGTACGTTTGCTTATTTGTTCCACGGCATTGCATAAAGCGAAACTCCTGTATGTCTCACGCGTACGTGACCTTGAGAACGCTAGCGAAAAGCCGACATGTCGTACAAAAAGTCACAGGACCACTCGCACGCCTCGAGGCTCGCAGCGCGCGAGCTGCGTCTTCACCTTGTCTTTGCGGCATTCGCATGACTTTAAAGGGACACTAAAGGGCAAAACGATTTTTCGCGTATTAGTTAAGTACAATTTCACAATCCCGAAAACACCACTCTTACCGCGACACGACGCTTGGTAAGCGAGAAAACACGCGGAAAGAAAATGCGGGTGAAGACGCCACCTTGAGATTCCCGCACCAAACACCGTGACGTCATAGATTCTGAAGGCGTCTACTGAGTCCTATGTAGCTTCTAACGGATAAGAATGAGGTTCATTGTCATCTGTGGGTGCCATAGACCTAGCATACGAAGTTTCAGAAAATTTCATCGAGCCAATGTCGCGAAAATACGAAAAATACATTTGGAATTTCTGACGTCACGCGCGCAGATATCGGCGCCAAATTTAAAAATAAAACTTCAACCTTGATTTTCTCCGCTAATTAATGAACTTATGATAGTGAAACATATGGCATTCGAGTTCTCAGAGTGCAGTTTGTCAATCTAAACCAAGTCACTCTTTCGCTTTAGTGTCCCTTTAAAACATTCAAATATCTCTTGCTATCGAGATTCTTTCTTTCTTTCTTTCTTTCTTTCTTTCTTTCTTTCTTTCTTTCTTTCTTTCTTTCTTTCTTTCTTTCTTTCTTTCTTTCTTTCTTTCTTTCTTTCTTTCTTTCTTTCTTTCTTTCTTTCTTTCTTTCTTTCTTTCTTTCTTTCTTGAAAAAATTACGTGGCAAGTGATAAGAGATCAGACTGCCGTATCAAACGGCTGATAGCTGACAAGCTCACGGTCGACAGAGCATCGATCGTTGGAAAACGGCTCATACAGGTACGCATATGACCGGCGCAAATTCGCGGACCGCCATTTGTTCGCGCTCACGGGCGTCCATTCTAATTTTTTTTTCGGTCACACTTACAGCGCCAACGACAGTTGTGAGGCAATACAACCTTCGCTTGAAAAACACCGATGCGCTCAAACGATGCACCCCGTCATTAGTTCAAGAAGCGACCGAGCGAGACGGGGCGTAGACGGAGCGCCACGGTCGCTTTCTGCGCGAAGCTCGCCACGAAGGTGCCGGAAGGCAGCCATAACACAAACACACGGTTTCCTCTGTATCGGCGTATAGGCAAACAAACGCGTGTTTAACGAGCGTGCCCCCAACAAAGGCAGCGCCCCGAATACCCGCAGTGTAGTCGTGCTGACGCCGCTTGCGCGTTACCAGCGGGCCAGCCAGACCTGTGCTTGCTTTGTGCAGTCGGTTGTGCTCGGTCAAGGTTAATTGTAAGCGATGGAATTCGCATGGTTATTACACCTGGCGTAGATTATAAACGCGTGCATCAGCTTGCAACGCCTGACGAATACACCGCAAATGAAGGAGTGGTCGCCAGCCAGGTATCGTAACTAGAGATCTAGTTTGAATATATGAATCTAATATATATATATATATATATATATATATATATATATATATATATATATATATATATATATATATATAATCCACCTAATTCTACGTCGCGGTCGCGAAAACCGTCGGAAAGCGAAGCTGTGAGCGCGCATGCGTATGTAATTAGGCGCAATCAACATCGTCATCATTTAGAGCATCCTCATCATCATTTAACATAATCATCATCACTATCATTTTGATAATGAATTATCATCATCATCATTTCCAGCATCATCGTCATCGCCATTTAGTATCATCATAATCATTTCTAGCATCCTCTTCATCGTTTTATTTATTTATTTATTCATTCCCCCTCTGGACGCGTGACCTACGGTGATTTCTACTACTACTACTACTACTACTACTACTACTACTACTACTACTACTACTACTACTACTGCGATGACGACGACGGCACGGGATAGACTAATACAGCTTCACTGTACAATACTAATCGAATAACACTTTATTGGAGCTGGATCGGGGAATGTCATTTTGGAAGTTTTCGAATACTTCTTGCAGCTGAATAACCCAGCGGTTATTGAACGACGTAATTGGGAAACGTGTAGGCAAGACTTTGAAGTATGCGAGCCATGTCAAATAGTCACTAGCTGGGGAACCTAAGCCAAAAATAGCGAGCGAACTCCGATACCTCGGGTCTATTCTAGTCGGCTGCAGGATGTGGGGTTGCTGCTAATAGCTGCTTGCCTGCCGAACGCAAACGCATGCATACGTAAACTTAAGATTGAAGTGAAGTTCCTGTGCACGTTTGACGCGCAACAAACAGCTTGTGAAGTTCTCGTTCTGACCACTCGTAAACTTCTGGGACGAGTCTTTTTTTTTATTTTGTTTTGTTTTTTTTACATTAAACTGACGAAATCAATGCTCTTGAAGTGCCGCTGCAGTTTGCTTGTTTCACGCGCATTCGAGTTTCCAGAAACTCACAGACTCTCTTATGCATTCGCCTAGGACGACTCGAAGGCGAAATCCATCCATGGTGTGGCTACCTTACCACGCACTTAATATTGCAAAACCGCCTTTTTTAATTTTTTTTTTTTTGGTCACGCGTACGCCGCAATGAAGAAATGAACGCGCAGCTCGTGCGCTTCGAGCCACGCTTGATAGGAACACCGTTTTTTTTTTTTCCCCCCAATTTCTTTAGTCACGCGAGCGCCACGCAGACGAAGTGAACGCAATACATCGCGCGGTCACGTGATATATTTAGCTTCACATTTCGTATCTCTCGCGCCGGCTTCTCATTCAAGATCATAGGCGTACGCAAGGGGGGGGGGGGGGGCAGCCGCCCCCTCCCCCCCCCCAAACAGCTACAAGGGGAGTGCAATGTGTGTTCCATACTTTTACTTAGTCGCACCTGTTCCGTGATTGTTTAGAGAGCAGTGTTATGGACACGGAGGCTTCAGACGATAATGGCGGCCGAAGGCCCCTAATGTTGGATTCCAAGAGCTGCTTACTTCCCATCATTACTTCCCGAAAAGCCAGGGATCAAATGCAGGCCATTGTGAGAAGCACGTCATTGCTTAATTTTCGTTTTGTCATTCATTATGAAACAACTTGTCGTCTTTCGGACTCTGCCAACGGAAAAAAAAAGGGGGGGGGGGGAGGGGGGGGGGGCGACGAAGCTCTGCCCCTCCCCCCCTCTCCGGGTGGGAACCCTGCGCATTCAAAACCACGTTCGCAGGAGGCATATAAGGACTTTCGCCTTCAATAATGAAAGGTATCAGTGCAGACACGATATGCTTACAGCATAGGGATTCTAACCCTATACTCAGAAGGACAGGCCAGGGCAGCAGCGAGTCGACACATTCCGCTAGGAATCTAGTACCGCACTTAACATCTTCATGGTCAAACATATTAAGCAAAGATTAGAGTTGATGTTTGTCAACAACGGAGCCACCTCTAAATATACAGAGCTTCCTATTGACGTCATGGTGAGGGAATACGTTTATTCAGTTTTCGCTCGCTCAAAGACCTGTGCCAAGAGCTCACACGCGAGGGATTCTTGTTTTTCCGCGGCGTGGAATGGCAGCACACAATGAAAAACAAGTCTTATTTCTAGGCACTGCTATTCAGGTTGGGTTCTGCGGAACTGTGAAATCGTATCCGCTCTTCAATGACTTTCAGCACGTGCTTGAATTAATTAATATATCCCTCTCTTTCACGAGTCAACTACGTTTTGGGATTCTTAAATACTCCTTCCGGTGTAGAGCATCGAAACCGGAAGTGCGCCAAGTTTGCCTCCCAGCCATTCATTTTGTTTTTAACAGCCAAGCTGTTTAAGCTGTTGGTAACCTGTGCTCCGTCGTAAAAAACTATCATCATCATTAACCGGCACGAGCACTCTTCATTCTCTTTGCAATGAGTAGTAGTAGTAGTAGTAGTAGTAGTAGTAGTAGTAGTAGTAGTAGTGTTTATTGTAGAAATGACGCTTAATTCTGCAGCCCAGTAGGGACCAAGGCGCAGCGTCAGGGGAAGGGCCGTCAGGCGCCCGCAACTTGCTTGACACTGACTTCCCCATCGGCCTCCCCCATGAATGGACGAGACCCCGGCTGCTTATCCTACTATCTTTCTATACTCGGCGACAGCTTTCCTTGACAGCACTGTGGAAGCTACAGAACCAAAGCGCATGTCTGCTTCCGCGCCAAAAAAATAGTACTGAAGTTTATTGATAATTTTCTCATTTCTCTTCCTGAAATAAATACTGCTTTATTTATTATGAGACTTAAACAGTTGCGGGAAGTTGCAGGCAAAATACAGTTATCGTTCACCGTGCAAGAATGTTTTCCTTTTCTTTCCATTTCTTAGACAGCACCACCTTTTCAGCCCACCCGTTTTCCAAGGAAACATGGCGTCCGTGACGTCACTGTGCGGCCGAATACGCTGTTTAGTTCTCCAAGAAAAATATAATCGTAATAGGACACTAAAATGTACACAGAACAATCGAAATGTTTCTCCCATTCATAATTTTCAAGTATGTGTCTTTCTAAACGCGTTAACGACGCGAGTGACCAAAACCGAAATCGGCCGCAAGCTGCCGAACTACTTGCAGAGCAACACGAATGTGCGGAAGCCCGCCTACGTAGCCTTCGCTCCAATGTCAAGATAAGTTGTCGCCGAGTATACTATCTTTTCTTTCTCCACAATGAGGCAGTTTAAGCTATCGGTAACTTGTGTTCCGTCGTGCAAAACTCCTCAGGTGGGTATGCGCCTCAGGAAATGGGCAATCCCCACTACCGCGTACAGCAGGTGCCAGTGTCAAACGAAAACGAACACGTAAAAAAGGGAGAGGAAATGAAATAGAAAGAAAGAAATAGAGAGAGAACGAAAGATAGAAAGAAAGAGGAAGAAAAAAATAGAGAGAAATAAAGGGAATAAAGATATGAAAACGGAGAGAGAAAGAAAAAGGAAGTGACAAATAGAGAGAGAGAGAAGAAAGAGAAATAAAGATAGAAAGCGCGAGAAAGAGGAAGAAATAGAAAGAACAAAAGGAGATACAAGAAACAGGGAAAAAGAAAGAAAGAAAGAGAAACAAGTCAAGGTCACCCACTGCGCTCTCCCTTCAGGCTTGCCACCACTAGTGCGAAGCTGCCGCAATTCTCACTTGGCTTCAATAACTCTATAGACTTCCCAGAACTGACAGTACTTTTTATCATGAGACAAATCAGTAAGCAGGGGCAAGTTGTGTGCTCGAGCCGACGTTTCGACTTATCTTCTTCAAGGCTGCAGAAGAAGACAAGTCCTCGAAGAAGACAAGTCCTCGAAGGAGACAAGTCCACTTGTCGAAACGTTTACGAATTTTTTTCGTCGCAAACTTCCATCTTCCCCTTCCTGCCGTTTTTTTGGATTACTTTTTACAGCCTGTTTGAACCATTATCGTGCGCGCTTTAACTTCTTTACACTTAATTATTTTTCGTTGAAGAATTATTAACAATGTTTTCTTATTACTGTATAACTCTGAGTATCCCATAAATCGTGTAATTTTTTATACTCCCCTTACACAATGCACTCTTCGGAAATGTAAGGTACTTTAAATAAATAAAGAAATAAATAAATAAATAAATAAATAAATAAATAAATAAATAAATAAAAACTCGTGGGGTCCCTCACGCATTCGCCTAAGACGACCCGAAGGCTAAAGCCATGACGTCATGTGTTGACGTCAGAAATGTTGGTGATCTGTGACGTCATGTTGACGTCAAATTATGACGTCATCACGTTATAACGATTTCTTTTCATCACTCCCGTTGACGCCGAGGAACGCCGACGGTCAATTTGAGAGCTTGATGAGGCATCTAAGGCTTTCGCCTGAGTAAATAAATTTGTGTTCAGTGTTTCGTGAGTTCAGCCTTTCGACCCCGAAGCGTTAAAGCTGTTTCCGTTCACTACGATGCTCTCGGGCAAGTGCGCGTTTCATTAGAGCAAAGACATATCCGTGTAGCAGAGAAGTGTCAACTCACGGCTGAAGTTGAGGTTGATGGAGGAGTCGACCTGACCCTCGCGGTTCTTGGCGAACACCTTGTAGAGGCCCCCCGTCCGACTCGATGACGTCATTGAGTTCGAGCGACACGTGGTACTTGCGCGGCTCGATCTCGACCACGCGGATGGCCGTGCGGTGGTCGTCGTGCAGCTGCACGTCGCCCCGGAACCAGGAGATCTCGGGTCGCGGGTGCGACCGCATCTGGCACTCGAACACCAGCCGGTTGCCGTCGTCCTCCTCGCGGAGGGTCGGCTTGTGCAGGAAGGACGGCGCCGACACATCTTCTTCGTCCTCCATGGCGCCCGCGGGCTAAGGGCGCCCCTGCGGCCACGTACGTGCGACAAGAATAAGCCAGTTGGAGTGAAACAAGCTCATTAAAACTTGTTGCTGAGCTAGTTGGTAACTCGTCATATTGTGAAATATTTAGCGCAACTTGATAATCCCTCGAAACACTCACACATTAACACACGCTTACACTGCGGTGTGTGTGTGTGTTTCTTGAGTGTAAGCGTGTGTGAATGTGTGAGTGTTTCGAGGGGATTACCAAGTTGCGCTAAATTACTTACAATATGAGGAGTGAAACAACACTCGGCGGCATTTCACCAATACAAAAATATTACAGCAGAAACCACCTATCGGTGTCTGTTGCACTCGATTGTATAACACCTCGATTTTTTTGTAATGTATACAGCTATCTATAAAAATCATTTTGCATGGATTTAAATAACACTATTCGCCATAGGGACCCCTTCCACAACTCACGTTGAGTTGCCGGGTCCCAACTGTATAAATATTATGCACTGTATTCTATACTGTTATGAATAATAAGCGGATTGATTGATTGATTGATTGATTGATTGATTGATTGATTGATTGATTGATTGATTGATTGATTGATTGATTGATTGATTGATTGATTGATTGATTGATTGATTGATTGATTGATTGATTGATTGATTGATTGATTGATTGATTGATTGATTGGTATGCATTTCGGCACATCAAAAATCACGAAGAGTGCAAGCAACTGAGCACGTCGAGATACTTCAATGCGTGTTTCCTCACACCGAGTCTCGTTATGTCTTTCCAAAAAGCGTGGTTCCCGATTGTACAAATTAGTACATTACGAAGTGTACAATATAAGCGATTGCCTTCATGTGTTACAGAGAGAGTAACATGCTGCCGGATTTCTTTTACCTAAGCACTTAGTTGGGCCAGTTGGTTCTGCATGTCGATGAAGTGGATGCGCTTGAAAGACGAGGACGAAGAAGAGACGGGACACACACACAGTGTGTGTCCCGTCTCTTCTTCGTCCTCGTCTTTCAAGCGCATCCACTTCATCGACATTCTTTTACCTCGCTCATGTAAAGAAGTTAGCTTATAGGGCACATTGATCAGACAGACCTTGAATTCGCAAGTGCTCTTGGATACCCATATAGCAAAGATAGCCGTTTTTTATATGATGTGAAGAAGATGTTGACGCACAAATGAGGCACCGACTATTAAAACAGCTAAACAGACAACAAGTAAGATATGGGAAAAAATAAAACACCCAGACACACGTATGTCAAACAACACCATCGTAAGCGTAAAATAAAATGTTCGTAATGCAATTCATAAAGTCCCCAATAATGTGTCTAGTCATGTTGGAGATGAGTCATCACACATGGGACAACGTAACAGTCCACACATCATAATAAGTAGAACGCAGATAGCATAAGTGACCTTAAAGTAATATGAACATAAATGCGTTAATATTTGCCAGCAATGCCACTGTCTTCAAAGATAGCGTTGGTGCATTCGAAAAAGCCCAGCGATAGGCAATTACTTTCATTTCCTGGGAGAGGTAGCGCCCTCCGCTGTAGCTAAAGTGATAGAGGATCGGACCCGTAAGTCGAAAGTTGTGGGTTCGGATCCCACCGACGGAAAGGGTGATTTATCGTCCACTCTCCTTTCTTTCAATTTAAGTGAGAATCATTACACTACAGTTAAGAAACCACAAATAATGTTCCCTATGTTTGCCTTGGCTCAATTGTCTGTCAATTTTATTGGTTATCAGTAATATATAAAAAAAATCCCGCCATATCCACGAAGTGAATGATGATGAGTGGGCGAAGCTCGATCGTTTTCATCCATGGCAGAAAGAGAATGTGTGGTCTGGAACGCGCTTATACTTCTTGGTCATCAGCGTCATCGTTATCACGTGTAGTGGGTACATTCCACTATACTGGAACGCGCTTATACTTCATCGTTATCACGTGTAGTGGGTACATTCCACTATACTGCGTCATCGTCATCTTTATCACGTGGAGTGGGTACATTCCACTATACGTGGCTATCTACCTACCTACTACTACTACTACTACTACGACAACTACAAAGGAGGGACAGACCCACACCCTTAGGAGCTTCGCCCCTAAAACGAGCCCTTTGGTGAATTCCCATACTTTCGTACTATTTTTCATGTTGGACTTTTTTTTTATTATGTAACAGATCTGTCTTTGTCTTTTGCTCACGTTATTACTTATGTTCTGTTTTCCTACCTCTTTTTCTTCGGCATATATGCGTTTGCATAAATAAATAAATAAATAAATAAATAAATAAATAAATAAATAAATAAATAAATAAATAAAACACGCCTCGAGTGCCCCTTGCTGGCGCTATATTGTTCGGGTCCGTGACATATACAGCCATGGCCTCGCACCGACATGTCCGAGCATGCCAAGCTCCTGCTTTTGCCGAGGACCGGAATGGCAACGACGTCTGGGTGGGGCGCTTGCACAACGCTCCGTTCGAAGTTGTGCCCGAAGTTATGTGCAGCACTGCGCACGCTGCAGCTGCTGTCGACAATAACGGGTACTTTACGTGAGCAGTAATAGGAGTTTGATAAGAGTTTTGAAAAGCCCACGAGAGCAGTGTCGGCTTGTTGGTATGCAAGGGTAAAACAATAGCAAAAATTTATGACAGGTACAGAAGAAGCAAGACAACGCCAGCGCTTGCGCTGCCTTGTCTTTTGTGTTTCCCGTCTCAAATATGCATACTGCTATGTCCTGGAAAGCCTTGTTTCTTAATAAGTAAACAAAACTCATTAACTGAGCGTAGCCCTACAAATAACGGCCTTATTTATACAGTTTTTATTTTAACCGTAAAGCTGACTAGCAAATCGTTCCTTGTTCACCCCGTACCTAAAAACTATCATCATCATAAACGGGTATGCGCTACAGAAATAGGGTAAATCCCACGACCCATCACTGGTCCACTAGGTTGGCGGCGGTATCAACTTTTATTTGACTAAAGATAATCATCTCACATGCTTAAATTCAGGAAGCCCAACGTACGTCAGAGGTCGTACCGCTTCAACTTTTTATTTGACTTTTGCAAGCTCCAGTCCTTAATATTTCGGGTTGGTTCCGTGGTTAAATGTGCGACAAATAGCGTTCACTTGCCGATTACTTTTGAAATAATAAGTCCGGTAGTCTCACTAGTTTCTAATGCGCGTACATTTATAAATTATAGTAAATATAAAGATTGCTTTCTTTCTTCACTGGCTTCTCTATCAGATGCAAGCACGAAGTCAAAAGTTTTGAGCATCCGTTCTGTTCTTAAAAATTCCCGCGAGAAAAATCTGTGATCTCGTCTGTTAAGCAGAACTCTAGTTCTCCATGGTGGAATTATGAATGTTCGAGGGACTACGGGCGTAGGAAAGGCAGCCTGGAAGACGTTGTTGTACAATTAATGCCCTTCGAAATTGGAAGGACTAGCACTTTCGCACTGGTGCTTTTAAACGAACAGTTTCGCAGGCAAAATAAAGCTACGACATTCGGACGTTTGATTATCTTTCTAAATCAAAGAATACACGCGCACTTTACAGATTTCTCCTAAAAAGAAAATGATACTGCGAGCTAAGATTGCAGAGTCTGTTGTTTTGTCTCCGGAGGAAATAAAAGATTGTTAAATGTCATTGGTAGGGGGCTGGAGCAGCGCTTTTCTTCCCAGTTATCATCTCCTCCAATGCGTGCCCCAGGTGACGAACATTACATAGAACTTTCCAGGTTTGAATTAACAAAGGCATTAGCTAGCATTCCATCAGTGGCTCATGCGACCTATTATACCACACTCCGGCTTTTCGCTTAGAGACCCTCCTCATGAGCCGTCTAAGGCTTTCTCCTTAGTAAAAATACAGTGTGCCGGTGCAGAATGCATCAAGCAAGAACATGATGTATTCTGGGTACATCCATAGAAATGAATGAAAGAATGAAAAATTCCCGAGTATCGTGAGCTGTTGGCAAAATGTAGAGAAAGAGCAGAGGATTTGCATTGTGATTCACTTGCACGACGGAAGGCAAACGAAATACGGAAACCGCTAATACGCGCGCACACACACTTGTCAGCTTTGCACGGCGCTTACCCAGAAGCTCACAAACTGCGAACTGCTGCAATGCGCAGTTTTAACGAAGTACGGTTCGACTGCGACTGTCATAGATGAAGCAGACTGCAATTCATGATGTTAATGAAGGCTTGCAGAGTTACGTTCAACTGAGATGTCTGTCTTAGATGAAGTGGACTGCATACTTTTCTTCATTTTCCCCCTCCCCCCCGTGTAGGGTAGCAAACCGGGTACAACCTAACTAACCTCCCTGCATTTCCTTTGCCTTTCTCTTTCTATCTCTCTCTTGCATGAAGAAAACAGACCGTGCATGCTCAAGGCCGCGATGGAAGCTGATAAGGAACGCTCACAATGTTGAATCCGCAATGCTGTTTAAGTTCCTTTCTTGTTTGTTCCAACTTTTAGGCATTAAAAATTTCCTGTCCATAAAGCATGTCACATTCTTGGACAGCATAACATCCGAGACGAGCAAAGTGTATGCGATATGTCTGATATGTACTGCACACAACTACATAGCCTCCGCAGCAGGCCGTGCAGGTGAGGTGAAAGAGGGCATCGCATAGGACGAGGGTGTAACGGAAGAACAGAAGAGATGACGAGGAGGATGAAGGTGAACAAGCTCGGCAGACGGGATCGTCGGCGCGTAGCCGAGCATCGGGTCCCGCCGTGACCGCGCCGGCTGCAATACTGTGTGCTACGATGACAGGTGTCTCCCGTCTAGCACGGCGCACGAAGGAGCACCGCGCTCCGTCACTCCAGCGACGAGCAAACAATGCGAGCCCTGTGTTCTTGCCGCCAAAATAGCTTGAGCGTGAGCATGTGTATGTGCGCATGTGTGTGCGTGCGCTTACGTGCTTTCATGTCTCTGTGCCTCTACGTAAGTACATCAGTGTTTGCGTAAGTGTGTGTATTGAGGTCTAAATATATGTATATCTGTGGAGGGGGGCGGGGGGCATTTTTTTTCTATATTGTGTTTGCGTAATGTTTTTGTGTGTGTGTACAGGCGTGCGTGATGGCGCGCAGGGAGTTGCGCATGCGCGGAGACTCGGCTACGTGGCAAGTGTTGAGTCAAGCACTGGCGTGGCCAGTGGGTAAGAAAGGGGTCAACCCCCCCCCCCCCCCTCACCATGAAAATTTTCAAGTTTGCATGTGTATATATATACGCACGAACGTAGAATACAAACGCACACCCGAACATATATAAGTATATATACACGCACGAACTTAGACATACAAACGCACGCCCGAACACATATAAAGGGTGACTGAACCCTCCCCCTACCCCCCCACCCCGAAAAAAAAAATCTGACTGCGGCCCTGGAGCCAAGTGTTGCCAGCTTTACCAGGCTTGTTTCCAAACGGTGTTCGTCTTACATCTGTCAAAGGGACCTTCCATGGACAGAGAACGAAATCTCAACTGATGGATCGATCTCTCTCGTCACTTATTAAGTGTTTAAAATAGAGTAAAAAAAAGAAGAAGCTACAGAAGAGCCAGTTATCTTAAATCCCTCAAATGCGTGTGGAAAATGCCAAGCAAAGAGAGAAAAAATAAAAGCTTATTCAGTCAGTCTCATATCACAACTACATAAGCCGTTCGTACGAAATTAATAGAGACCGTATACACAGTCTGAAATGTGATGAAAAAGCGGGCACCAATGCAGCAAAACACGCCATCGAGCGTATGACGCAGTACAACGATGAAGATTTTGTTCTGCAACATGATCACCTTGCGTACCATGCACATGGTGTGCGCAGTACTGGAAGAGACCTTCCACATCGTACACGCCACAGCGAACTACGATCAGGCCACGCTGATTCAAGTGTTTGGTTCTGATCACGATGCATAACGAAAGCTCATGTCGACAGGGCCCTGAATATGAGCTATATGAAGTTGCTGTTGAACGCACAAGCGCTCGGTTTTCGTTGCTCGAGAGTGTCGTTGTGTATAGAATCGATTACAATTGAACCACCAAGCGTAAATAGATCAAGGCCTAGGTCCTGTTGAGGTTGCATTACAGCTGATGCGGAATGTGCTAAGCAAGATATGTCACCTCATGATACCTTTGTTTGCGTCTCTTTCTCATCCTTAGTGTTTTGTTCTTTTTTTTGTGCTATTCCGCAACGAACCACTACCAATTGGCCCAGCTTGCCACACTCCTGCACCTCACGTCATTTTGCGGGATCGTGATGCACATAAACGCAGCGGTCATGTTTCAGTTTAGAACAACAGAGGTGTACTTTACACGATGCACTCATATTGCAGCGGACGCTTGATGTGAAATGTATACCTACGTGATTTCCGCAGCAATCACTTAACTCTAATCATAACCTCATTCATCAAACCTTAAAGAGACAATACCGAGGTCGTTTCTAACGTTTTAGCTTGCGTGATAACGCGTCCAAAATCTTTGAGTAATTGCCCTATTTGATATCGTCACTTGCTATGACGGACTTACGTTATGTAGTGGTATCACAATATATTCTACACGTTTCTAGGAAACAATAAAAAAGCGACCAATAAAGCTGTGTCCAAACTCATCTGTGATCATATGTATCCACCATGTATGTGTAATAAGAGTGGGAGCTATATCTCCGCAATATGACGATAAGATAGGCGGTGACTGCAAAGCCACGTTAATCTCAAGTCCTGAGAATCACTAGCTTTTTAAACGTATCCGTAGCCAGAGCTGCGTGCAGCACAGCTCCACTAAATGTTGACAAGAAGGCAGTATCAACACTTGACCATCTTCCATTGATTAAAAAAAAATATATATTCTGAAGGTGTCACGGTTTGCCAGAAAGGTACCTGCTTATTTATTGCTTTCAATTCATTTCTTTCAGAAAGCTGTGGTCACTGGCGTAGGGTGCGGGGTGGTTAAGGGGCCTAACCCCCCCCCCCCTCCCCCCCAAAATTCCTCAATTTTGCATGTTTATATACACGCAAACATACAAACGCACATACATAACGAACATACATAAAGTATGGTTGAGCACCCCGAAAAAAATTTTTGGCTACGCTACTGGTCTGTAGTGCATTGTCATCTTGGCCACAGTTACTAATCTCGCTTGAAAAAAATCTTCGCTTTAAAACAGCACTCGTGTTAAGATGACCGTAATAACAATAACAATAGGTGGGAATAGAAGTTATAATCATCTTTCAGAAAGTAGCTAAAATTAATCGAAGACATACTTTCTTGACGGTGCCTGTAATACTTGTATGTATGTATGTATGTATGTATGTGTACATATATATATATATATAAATATATATATATATATATATATAAATATATATATATATATATATATATATATATATATATATATATATATATATATATATATATATATATATATATATATATATATATATATATATATATATATATATATATATATATATAAGTGTGTATATGTGAATATATACGTGCCCACTCTGTTTATGTTTACGTTTATTTGTATATTGTGACAGTGTCATGATCTAATTTTTTTTCTTAATTTGAAGGGTAAGCCTGTTTTTCATTTAGAAAATCATTTTGTGTTATCAATTTTTTTTTGCTTTATTACTATTCGCTGTATAATTCTGCTTACTATAGTTGTTTACAAACGTCACATAGTGTTGTTGTTGATGTTTTCCCATAGTCATTGGGTGGTGGATGTAAATTGTGGCGTTGAAAGCCTAATCAGGTGGCACCTTTCGTCTCCTGAATCACGACATTCATGTACTTGGCAACCAGAAGAGAAAAAAAAAAGTAAATAATCTAATTTCTTTCCATCTTGACCTCATGAATGTGTGCGGAGTGTGTAATTCGCGTTATGGACGATCATACCGAAGTCGCTATGGTTCGCAAAGCGACATATTGATTAACCTTTCCGTACGCGTCTCATCATTTCTTTTAATCACAACGACTGCGCTCGTTCTGCCCTGTTTACTAACAAAACTCTGAACAGTGCTTTTTTTTTTTTTCCGTTGTTTCACCTTGATCGTCAGCCTTTCTAACCGCAGCGCTACGAATAAAACACGGATACAAAGCATAAAAGTCGCCACCGAACAACCTCACCTCCGGCCGATCGAAATCCGTACTCTTCAGGCCTAAATCCCGAGGTGGCGCAGAACACACCCGCCGCCAGAGAACCCACACCAGACAAGCAGAACGGAGCACTGCCGGCGAACCGGCGGGCGAGAACGCGACAACCCCGGAGAAGAGGCACATACGAATGCACCGCCAAGACGCAGGGCCCGAGAGGGACGACACCTCGACAAGACAGGAAGAACGACAGTCCCTTTGGTTCCCGAGCCGAGCTCAAATAAAGCAAGAACGATACGCCTATCACAAACACGCGGGGAAACAGACGCGTAAAGAAAAAATAGCCAGGAAATGAATGGCTAGTCGACAGCGGGAACGCCGTCGGCCCACGCACTGTCTGTTTCTATACTCGGTCTCCCTAAATGCGTGCAGTGCCGCCGAGCGTAGACCAAAAGCCGCCGATGGTTAGACTGAAGGTTCACTTGCTATTGGAGCTGGCTCAGCCATGGGCTCGGAGAACACGCACTCTTGCTAGTGCCCTGAAATGCTGGACGCAAAATATTCCCACGTAGATGAATGCGCTGCAGTCATCTGAAGCACAAGAACGTTAGGTATGCCATAATAATGCTTTTATTGCAAAAGCAATTGTACAGACGCTAGAGGCACAACCCGCTTCACTGGCGATCCCGTCGCCGTCGGCGTTGCCGGGCTGTCCCTGCTATCGACGGCGCATGCGCGGCCTGCGCGTCGACATTGGCGGCTAGAAGCGGTCTCAAAGAGAAGCGGCAAAAATACTAAACAGACACAAAAACAGGAACTATACGAATGAAACATGTCGTGGGGCCTTAATGGCGTTCCAAAACAACTCACGGAGCATGAGACGCATCGAATAGTCGAGAACTCCAAATTGATATCGAGTACTCGTGGTATCTCCACTCTGCATCTTACGTAAAGATTTTGCATCTCGAGACCATCGGAATCCGGCTTCTGCAGTCGAGAATGTGTACCAAGGACCTAGGTACTTATTTGCGGAACGCCGCAACCATCGAAACACTGCGATTCACTTAGCGAATAACTTTTTTGTAACATCTGCTCTCTTATTTGCAGTGGTTGTCAGGACATTAACGTGGGTTGCACTGACAGTAAGGATACGCGTGAGGTTAAGCCTTCTCGCAATCTTTCGCAGCATTGCTTTATTTTAATCACGGTCTTTTGGTGAGGCGTGCAACGGGAAAATAGGGAGAATGACAAAATTCAGTAGCGGCCGGTATCGCGGTGAACCCGCACATCGCCCACCTCGGAACGTGCGCAGATGCAGCCGACGGAACGCGGCTGACTCTGCATGCTGCAGCGAAGAACGAGAGCCGAAATAAGCATTCGGAATGCGCGAAGCGAACCAAGAGAAAGTCCCGCCCAAAACAGCCATCCACCCCGCGTCGCAGGTCGCTGCTTGCCTTTCCCCCCCACAAAGGTGCCGCTCTCAGAGTCGACGCGCGGACACACGGGCGCGCTGATGAGACGAGAGCCCACACGCGTCGGGAGCACGACTGGATATCAGCATTTACGGCTATGCGTCTCAAAAAGAGATAAGGGAAACGCAACGTCGTACGAGGAGCAGGCATATCTCTCTTCTGCTAAGGCCTTTACGCGATGCCCTCACAGAGGCAGACTGAAATTCCTTGTTTTAAACTGGGGACATCCGGATAGGAATGTTGCTGCGTCAGCAAAACATCGCCGAGAAGATCTCTTGGCTGCGATTTCCTGGTCCAAAACGAGCGTTATTCCAGAAGGCCAGCCAATGCAGAAAGGCAGAAGTTATTTTTAACAATGAGAAAGCTCATCAGCATGGTATACACTCTCTGAAGGCGAAAGCCTTCTGCACTCTTAGCAATCCGTTAAGTTATACAATCGGGAATCATACTTTTTACAAGGAAGAACAAGCCGCAGTTTGACGCACGCATTAAAGGACGTTGAGGTTCTCATTCAATGGCATTTTTTTCTCCCCCCCCCTTCCCCCCAATAATATATTTTTTTAATATCTAGGGTTTTACGGATCAAAACCACGATATCATTACGAGGCGCGCCGTAGCGGAAGGCTCCAGCAAAAATTTTGAACACCTATTCGCCCCGAGATCGGGCTACAGGCGGCAGCACCGTCACCACGCTAGTGTGGATAGGCGGCCGGTGGCGCGCATACAAATGTACGCAGCGGCGCTTTATTGTGAGCGATGTGAGCCGATTGTCGGCAAATAAAATGCGCTGACTGCCGCCTACTCGTAATATATATGTCATCTATTGCCGAATGGATGCACGAAGCTCGCCGAATGTTATTATTACTTGTGAGAGAAACGGAGTCTGCCATTGAAAGGGATATCCGCTTTATTTTTTGTTCCGCCGGAAGTGTTCCCTCCTCACACAGATGGCGCTAAGCCACATGAGCAGCTGATAAGACGCCATTTTCTGAACTTATGGGCTTCTATGGAAGGTTCGCTACCAGTTACATTTACCCTTGGTAACTCCGCCAGATGACAACGTCACGAGAGCACAGGCCACAATCCTTGCGCCGCACACAAACTCACTTTTTCACAAGCCCTCATAGACTGCCACTTATCACCAACGGAGAATTCGAACGAAACTGTCAGAACTGTAGTCCAAATGCAGTAGCTACCCATTGCAAGATCACATCGTGTGGGGATGCGATGGTTTTCCCCCTACCAACTCCCTCAAATTTAACATGGGACGAACTCGTCAGAACTACCCCACCGGGAGAAACAGTTGGCCATTGTTTCCTGGGCGGAAAGAGTCGCTTCCCGCGTGGAGCCAGCCTGAGGCGCCAGGCACGTGACTTAGTCAAATAAACGTCGATACCACCAGCACCTTGCGCCTGCCGTGTTGCGCTCAAGCTCACCGCGCAACGGAGTCACCTAAGGTCTTCGCCTCAATAGAGTGTGATGCTGCAGTGTGAACGCACGACATTGTCGTATTGTGAAAGCGGTGACATTCACGCAGCGTGGATTGGCGGTTTGTTGGACGCGTATCTTAATTAACATTAAAGCCGCTGACAGGACGCAAGGGAGATTTTCTGTGGCTAGACGACGACTCAAGGTTTCGCATTGTTCAGACGACCATGCTTCTGTCCTAAAAGCACCGCCAGTGCTACGCTTTCATCACGGAATTAAAGCAGCTTTGGTCACTCGCGGTGCATGTACTCCGCAAGCAGGGAACGAGAGCAGAGGTCACGCATTGCAATAAGGCGCGGCTGTTGCCAGTATCGACAGTGTCCAAACCTCTTTTTCTATAGCCACGCCGCACTGGTTCCAACGTCCCAAAATAGCCAGGCAGCTCTAAAAAAGCGCCTACGGCGCGGCTTTTTCCAGACAGCGACGGCAGACAGGTCGAGGCAGCTCTGGCTGTTGAAGCGATAAGACGAAGGCTGCTAGCGCGCATGGGATTGAAAGGCCGCTCGCGTGATTGTGTCTGCGCGTGTGCTGCGGAGGCAGTGTGCCGGCGCAGTGATGAATGGCTCGCGATAGGAGGCGAGGACGCACCTGGGGGGTTGTTCAACCTGCAGGGCCACAGATCGCGGCGGCTGAGGGAAAATAGGGGTGTATATTTAGACGGGATGGAATGCCGCCGCCGCCGCATCAGCTGCTGCGTCGGTCCTTCTCTCCACATCGCTCATTGTCTTTCTGCACCTGCCGCTCGCTGGCCGACGGCAACTACCACAACATTCGCAACAGCAGCGGTGCAGCAGAACAATAAAGCCAGTTCATCACACGCTTTCTGTATGAGGGCGTGGTATTACTCAATCCGACAAAAAAAAAATAGAAAAGAAGCCTATTCGAGAAGAGGTGACAGAGACAAAATAGTTGGCAGCTGTAGGGCAAATTATAGCTGGCCCCATTTACAATAGAAATCGTAATTTAATGCGACAGATTTTTTTTTAAAGATAATTTGTCAATTCGTGCAATTCCTACGCAAATGGAGTGCATAATTTATGAGAAAACTGTTCATCACCGTGTACGCACCACGCTGTGAAAGCGTATCCTCCTCGTTTTCTGTCCAATCCCTACGTTTTTCGAGTTTCATCCTGTTCCCCAAATGCACTGTCTTACTGCAAGGTAGTATTGGCTTTTTATGGATGTAGTGATGAAAGAGAGAAATGAAGCGAATGTGTAAATAAATATGTGTGTGTGTAACGTTATGGCCTAATGCTTAGGACATCGGTATGGTCAAATGCTTAGGAGAGGGTTGTTGTGCACGGAAACCTAAGTTCGACCATGTCCATTGAAAACAATTATTCTCTGCGTTTGAGGCACTCAGTGAGTTAAAACCTTCTCTTTCCGCCATAGTAGGGTAGCAAATCACGATGCAACCTTGTTTACCACCCTCTCTTTCTTTTGATCTCTCTCTCTCTCTCTGAACTGTAACCAAACCCAGGTTAATTCGCAAACAGAGCTTCACTTTAAAGGACGGAGAGAGAATTGCTGCCGCAGCCAGCAGCTAAGGCCAGAAACGTGAGGTTTACTTGGCTGCCGACCACGCTTTCACGGTGGCGCATGGTCCGTTTCAGTCTCCGGGTGTTCCAAGAAAGCTTTCTATACCCGGGAATGAGCTCGACGACGCCGAGGCAAAGGGGGCGCTCACCGATGGCAATATGATAAGTGTCCCGTTTCGTCAGAGCTAACCGAAAACGTTTTGCGCACCATGCCGCTGCTTGTGTCCCTACGGCCTTGACATAAAGACAACCACGGCTACCCATATAGGCACGACAACTCAAACTTGCCTTCAGTGCAAGACAATCCTTAACCTCCAACGTTCCTCTAAGACCCGATGCGGTTGTCAAGTTATTGTGGTGATCGACTGCTGACTTGAAGGTCACGGGTTCGAACCGGCCGCGGCGGTCGCATTTCGATGGAGGCGAAACGCTAGAGGCTCATGTACTGTGCGATGTCAGTGCATGACACCAGGTGGTCTAAATTTCCAGAGCCCTCTACAACAGCGTGCCTCATATCGTGGTTTTGGCACGTTAAACCCCGAATGTTATAATTATTAATTTCCAGGGCCCTTCACTACGGCGTCCGTCATAATCATATCGTGGTTTAGGAACGTAAGACCATTATTATTACCCAACCAAATTATTATTACCGTTCCTCTATGAGGCTGCAAAAATCCCCCCCCACACTCTCACATCGTTTTCCAAAAAAATTACTTGCATTGCATTGGTACAAATATCTAGCTTCGTAGCTAAGAATATCAAGGTCAAACTTAATTTTATGCCCTCCGTCGCCCGTGCCTACGTGCACATGACGTCAGTTTTGAAATCGCAATTTTTTATGTATTTTTCCATGATGTTAAACACTTTACGCTCAGATAAAGTTGTAAAGGAGATTACACGTTGAGCCTGTGCTTCAGTTGACGGTGATCACTGTCCATTGACACTCAGTTATCTGGCCGCGAGCAAACTCCAGCAAAATGCGCGAAGCCACGGTGTTTTGGTGCACGCATATCAAGGTGACATCGCTATCCCTCTTCAGCCTTCACGTCCCTTAGAAATTTACAAAATATTTACTTCCGGTAAGAACTTTACTTCCATTTCGTATTCAGAACCAAACAGTAGCGCACTATTCATCGTAGATTCATTAGTTGCTGTTGCTATTTAACGTCCTATTTAAGTTCATGTCGCTTTCTCTCGGCGCTGCGTGAGACCTTCAGACAGTGGCGGATCCAGAGGGGGAGCGGTAGGGGCAGTCGCCCCTTCCCCCCCCCCCCCCCAAAAAAAAAAGCCTGTGTCAGCATCCCCCACCCCCCTCTCTTCAGTGCATGTCGTCCAGTTCCTATCACTAATTATGACAAATGAGTGGGACCACTGTGAGCACAAATTAACAGTAGGTATGCTGTGATGGGGTATTTGTGCTACTAAAAACAAAAAAAAAGGTCAGGACCCCCCCCCCCTCTCACCGGTTTTCCTTCAAGCAGAGGCTTCAAGCGAACGCTCCCCTCCCCCCCCCCCTGCCCTTCTCCCCTATAATGACTGGCTGGAACCGCCCCTGCCTTTAGAGGCCAATTAAACTGCAATATATGCACCGGAAGCGGCAGGAAAGGGTCGTGCCCGTCGTTATTACGCTTGAGGTAATGTCGGTTGTCCACTTCAGAGAATCGCTGCTCAGTGGTCCTGCATTTCACATATGCACCGCGTTATGGTGCTTGACCGCTGAGCCGAAGGTCGCGGAATCAAATCCTGGCCACGACGGCCGATTTTCGGCGAAGGCAATATGCCACAGGCCCGTGTGCTTAGATCTAGGTGCAGTCCGCCACGATGGAACGGTGGCTACTGTGCTCGGCTGCTGACCCGAAGGTCGGGGGTTCGATACCGGCTGCGGCGGTCGCATTTCGATGGAGGCGAAATGGTAGGCGCCCGTGTACTGTGCGATGTCAGTGCACGCTAAAGAACTCCAGATGGTCAAAATTTCTGGAGCCCTCCGCTACGGCGTCTCTCATAACCATATAGTGGTTTTGGGACGTAAAACCCCAGATATTGTTATTATTTTATAGATCTAGGTGCACGTTGAGGAAGCCAAGGCGGTAAAAATTTCCAGAGCACTCCGCTACGGCGTCCCTCACAACCATATCGCGGTTTTGGAACGTAAAACTCCAACAGTTATTATTATTATTAAAGAATCAGTGCTCAGTGTATCCTGCCATTCTCCCTAAGCCTCGCAGCTGGCTGCGTTCTTCGTCGACATAAGAGGGTAAATCGCACGTTTCGGTGGGTAATCATTGCCCTACCTTGTCATGTGCTAGCAAGGTACCGGTAGATGTTGCGAATGTTCGAAACTATCAAACCAGTGCATTAAGATAAGAAATTTTCTTCTTAGTGCACGTTCATCAATCAATCAATCGATCAATCAATCAACCAATCAAAAGAACTGTATCTTCACATAAGAAATACAATTAAATTAGTTGAACGGAAAAAAGCTGTCTAAACAAAGCTTGACAGAGCTCCAGCCACCCATCGGTGGTGAAAACAGGGTACAGCACCCAATCGTTAGCGTACCAAATTATAAGAAAAATAAGTGACATATAAATGCGTTCTCGAGTGAATTGCTCCACACTGGCAAACTTGAACCAAGTGTACGTACTGCTAGTACAAGTGCCCAAGTATATACCATGTCATGTAAATAATCAAACACGACGATTTCGAGAGATTTTGTTTTTGCGACAGATGTACTGAGCAACTACCTGAATTCCCATCCTAAACGTCATCGCAGCACTCTCCTGTTCTTATATTCGAGGCGCGATCTTACAACGGTTTAAAAGGCGAAGTTTCCTAGCAGTGACCGGCCAGGATTGCGCTTGTGCTGACGAAAGAGTGATTGCGTCCATCCGCGCGAGGGCAGACGAACTGTTCTCTTTTCGAACATGTTGTAAGACTGCATATCAGCGGTTCCTTTTCGCAACGCCCAGTGGACACTGGTTGACGCATTAGAACATATTCATGCATTTCATCCTTATGAACTCTCACGATACACTGAACAATGAGCACATCATGTGCTTAGAAGGACACTAAAGGGAAACAAGAATTTGATTCAGACTGATGAAATTATTGTTTTAGAGCTCTGTCATGATTAATTTTGCAATACTGTGACCTATGATTAGGTCATAATATCAAAGTTCTGTCTCGACAGTCAAAATATTGTTGATATTGATTTATTCGTTCTACGCTAATTCAGGTTCTTTTCAAAATGTGCCGTCTTACGAGATGATGCACGTGTAGTTATGTCAGAGAGACATCAGTTTACCAATACGAAAGGTATACACCTATATTCAAGAATTGAACATATATAATAATTAATCCCGCCAAGACGCGCATATGCAAACCATCCACAACTCTCACCATTCTCATAATACAAGCGGTTAAGAAAGTAATATAACTCTTGTTTCTGTGACAAATATAAATACGAATTCACTTCACACGTGCTGCATCCGAACACGAAATATTCGTGACAAAGGTGAATATGAAATCACTGTAAGAATTGTAGAGCGAGGTGAATGTTCCATGTTTTTTTTGCGACTTAAACGAAAGCGTGCGTGTGTAGACAAAAGAACGAAGTACAAAAAAATGTCACGCCATGTGTGAATGCCTCTTCAACGCTCTACGATTTTGTAACGGTCCTACAGGCGACTGTCTTTTTAGCACGCTCTATAAAAACACAAACGTGCTTCGCCATACACATCCGGTTTGTTTCTTGAGTCCTCTTATCTTCATTTCATTTTTTAACGAGCGACTCAACTCCGGAAGACCAATGGAGACTCGAATGTTCCAGTTGCTAAGGCTTTTAAAGCGGACGGGGAGGCAGTGCGGTGGTCCTAAAATAATTCCAGCTCCGTCGTAAGACCTTAACGTTTGCGGACCTAACTATAGAGGCTGCGAGTCCGCACGAAACGGCAGCGAACGTCCGGCATTTAGCGAGGAAGCATGCAACCACGAAGGCGCACTGCACACGCCCCGCTGCTGGTTTTGCACACGGAACCCACCTTGGGTGCCGTGTGAAACGTTCGAAACCACGTGCGTGCCGGCGCGCCTGACGGAAAACACATTGCGTGGTGTGGCTCGATTTATACGCGGTGCCTAATTAGAAGCGACAATGACGATAGACTAAACTGGGTTGTTTAGAGCCCTACGTAATTTTCCGTCGGGTACTGAGTGATAACCTAAGATTCGTCGTTAAAGCTAGCCGGCCGGCATCGTGCCGTGTGGAGGCAGCCATCTTTGACAGCGGGGGCGGAAGCTTCCGTAGTTGAACGTAATATCAGGTTTAAGAGCGCGTTGCAGGCGTGAGAACTCACTATCATTCAAAAAAAGCAGAGAAGAGGAATGTACGATGAAGACGGGAGATCTCGGCGCCCGGAAATTTCGGGCACCGGGGGCCACATGGGCGTCGCCATCTTTGAACCACGCGCGAAGATGCACATCTCAAATCGCACTTTCGCAAAAGGCGCGCAAGAGGAGGGGCGTGGCAGAGGCACTCACCTTTTTTGCTACTCGATAATAATAATAAAAAAAAAGCTCGTCGGTGGCGCGGTGCAGTCGATCAAAGCACCACGCTCTCTGCTCGAATCGGAGCGTCGGCCGCTCCTCGGTCGGTCGGTCGGGCGGGGTAGTTTCGCGGGGGTCGACTCGGCCACGGTACGCACAACATACAACACAACACACGCCGAGGAAGGAGGCGGCAGAGACGCGTGCTGCCCTCCCCTCTCTCGCACCGGTGAAAAAGAAGGCAGAACCGGAACCCGGCCGCGGCCGCGGCGCTAAATCTCCCCTGCGCAAAACGGCTCCCAAAAGGAACTTGCGCGTCTCCTGCCGCCCTTCTTGCTGGACCCCTTTCGGGTCCTCCCCCCACCACGCGCTCGCCCCTATTGCTGACGCGCACGGGCACGCCAGACGACAGAGCGTCCACGTGGAGAGAAAAGAAAAAAAAACGAAACCAAGCGACGAAAAATGTAGAGTTCTCAGTGCGAGAGAGTCCACGAGGAGGGGACAGACTTCTCCCGTGGTCTTAGAGGCGAGGGGAAAAAGTTCGTGAGGGGGGGAGAGAGGAAAGCTATCTGAGCAAAAAAAATGTTCGTGCCTGGCTTGCAGAAGTGTCAAGACCGGGAAACGGTTCCCAAAAGCCGGCCCCGCGTCCGGAGCGCCCTCCTCCGGGGAAGAGCGCGCGCTATCTAATTTTAAGCACGCGTCGGACTAGGAAGCGGCGCGCGCGCATAAGACGAGTCTGAGAGGCACACCGAGAGAACTTGTCTGTTTGCAGAGAATTTGTCTCTCGAAGAGGTCGTTGACTACGACACAGGAGGGGGGGGGGGGGGGCTGTAACCGCTCAGACGTTGCCACAAAAGTTATGTTCTGAGGCAAGCGAACTCTTGCTAAATTAATAATATTTTTTCGTTGTTCGCATCATTACGTCATTAGACGTCACGTTGTCCAGCCGATCGTCCTGGACGGTTGGAGCACGATTGCGTCTTTTTTGAAGCACAGCTTAACTTAGCCTCCCTTTAAGTCTGAACTGCCGATTATCTTTTTTGTTCATTTCTTTTTAGTGGCAACTATCACGATGAAACAACAAGACTTCCAACACCGTGCAAGTAGCTTTTATTAGTGATTGAGGCTAGTCGCCCCGCCCAAACAGCAGAAAGGCATTTCTCGCGAAAGAACTGACAACTGGGCGAGTTGGTACAGATTCATCATTCATTGCGCAACACTATACATAGACGGGGATTCGTTCTCGGTCTCTTCTTCAACCCTGTCTAGTGTTGCGCATTGAATGAAAAATGCATTTCTTGCAGTTCGCATCAACGAATTACTTCATTGAAGATGACTGGCCCGTATATCGACATCGCTGCAAATTACTTCATCTCTGACCATTCTGCAGCCTCAAAAGCAAAGCACCAAAATGGCTGCCGCCGTTCCAGGGCTCCCGCTATACCGTCTGGCGCTGGCTAGAGCACTACTGCCGCGCTTGTTCTCGACGCGTCTACCGCCAGCTTCGGCAGCGTGCACGACGTCAGGAAGCGGAGCTCGCTCGCTCGCTGCTCGAAATACGACTTCGGAAATAACCGCGTCCCAGGCAGCAGCAGCAGCAGCCCGAAAGACGGCGACGGTGAACAAAAACAGAGGCAGCCTTCCTCCTCCTCCTCGAGGATGAAGGAGAGAAGGAAGGGCTCAATGGGAGACAGGGGAGAGGCGCCCGGCTAAGGAAAGGGTACGCCCGGTAACTCTATCCCGGCCGAGAGGGCGAGGGCTTTGACGCCGGCAGCCAAGAGTCTGAGGAGACCTGCGGCTCGCCTTATAAGACGGCGCCCGGCTCCCCCCCGGTCCTCTCTAAAACGTGCCCCCCACTGGCTAAGCTCTCTCCTGCTTTAAGCTTGTACTCGCGTTTTCGACGCCAAAATTTGTCCCTTTCTTTATCGCCTTTCTGCTCTCAAAGAAGAAAAAAAAAAAGCTATCTTACGACAGGGATAGGCGAATGACCCAGAACCGAATAAAAGCTTACAGCTTCTAGAACACCTTTTTTTTATGTTTCAACCGTTTACGGCTTGCCTTGACGCACGTACAGGAGGGCAAGGGAAAACCAGAGCTCACTTTTTTCCAGGTTCGGACGGCACTCAACTTTTTTCGAAATCAGCTGTTCTCTCTCTCTCTCTCTCTCTCTCTGCTTCGCCCTATTTTTCTCGTAGCCCAGTTCTGGTCGCGGCACGCTAAGAGAGAAACAGGAAAACAAAGAAAGAGCGAAACCATTGCCCAACATCCATGGCTGCAGTCTCCGAGCCCAGGGCACTGTTTCCGCGCTTTTTCCCACGGCCGGCCTACCCCTCCCCCCTCGACCTTCTAACCTCTCTCGCTCTCTCTCCCTCTCTTGGTTGGATTCACTGTTCCTTGTTTTTGTTTCCCGGTGCCCTTGCCGGTGCGACTAGTGGGCGTGGCGGTAACGGCATCCCTTTGTACACAGCCGCTGTAAAACTCGCTGAAAGCCGAGATAAGTTTTCCGTCTACAAAAAAAAACACGACTTCGTTCAGTTATGATTAAAAACGGCGCAAAGAATACGAGACACAAACGAATAATACACGAAGACAGGCGCCGAACTTAATTTTATATAGGCGCGCATTGCAAAGAGTGCGGGTGCGTTTCTCAATTTGAAAAAAACCAACATCATCACCAGGAATCATAAACAGACAACTCGCGAGATAATAGAGGCTTTGCACATTCATAACAACAACTCATGTATCAGTGTTCCATCCACCGCCTTGCAGCAAAAATTCCGTATTTGAGTAGATAAGCGTGTTAACGCCTGTCTGTTTGTACTTTTGCATTGTTTGTGTGACCACGTGCATCTATATAAGTGTGAGTCGATGTGAATAAGGATTAGTTGAGAGTCCGGCGCCTGTCTTCGTGTATTATTCGTTTGTGTCTCGTATTCTTTGCGGCGTTTTTAATCATGAACACATACCAACTTGCCCAACTGTCAGTGTTACTGTTCGTTCAGTTAGCCTCCAAATGCAGGCCCGTTGCGTAACCGCCGTCCTTCGAGGCGGCCACCAATACATCGTCGGCTCGACACCATACTCATTACGAGCCTCCACGGTGGTACAGCGGTTACCATGCTCGGTTGCTGCCCATCCGGTCGCGGGTTCGACCACGGCCGCGGCGGTCCGCATTTTGAGGCAGGTGAAATGCAAGAGGCCCGTGTATTTAGATATAGGTGCATGCTAAGGAACCCCAGGTGGTCGAAATTTCCGGAGCCCTCCACTGCGGCTTCTCTCATAATCATTTCGTGGGCTTGCCACGTAAAACACCAGATATTATATATTATTATTGTAATCATCACGTTACGCCTTCATAGGACCTAAAACACACGACGGAAGCCTCTGCAAAACAAATTAGGTGAAGAGTGAACCCGATCGTTTTACTGTCGCACCCGCGTTTTCAGCATTTATACCTAATCTTGACACCAAGTTATCTCCTTGTCGGCGCGGCCAGCTCAGGGGCTGCGAGTTTGGTTACGTCACAGCTAATGGCAAACGAAAAAGCAAAAGGTTAAGGACATGCCGAACGGTGTCGTGGCCGTTTGCTCCACCTGACCCGCAACGCTATCCGAACGTGCGATTCTGGTCTAGACCAGAATTTTCATCTAGAGTTCATTAAAAACGCTAGATGACAGGACGATGAGTAGGTCAAGTTGGTTCATAGCAGCTGATAATAATATCTGGGGTTTAACGTCCCAAAACCACGACATGATCATGAGAGACGCCGTAGTGGAGGGCTCCGGAAATTTCGACCACCTGGGGTTCTTTAACGTGCACCTAAATCTAAGAGTGAAGCTAATGCTGTGCAAGGGGAGTGAAGCAAATAACACACAGCACACGGGACGAGTGCTGTCCCGCACAACTTTACGCTGCGTTCTTCTCAGATAGAGAGAAACAAGCAATATTATTTAATGAAATGCAGCAAGGTCATGCCCAGGAAAGCTACCTCCAGCTTGCTGCTTTACTCATAAGAAGAGAGAAAGAAAAAAAGAGGAGTAACAAGAGCAATGACGAAAATTTGAAGCAGTGTGTAGCAATAGGCAGGTTCCTATTCGGGTGACTTATTTGCAGCGTTGAATGTACTAAGCCTGCGTAATGAAAAATCTTGGGAAACTCGCGACGACGCTTCAACTAATTATTGAGGGGGGCGAAATGTTATACGATTCATTCAAGTAGGGTGCACCCCTTACAAGTGCTGCGCAAAACCGCGTTGTTGGAAATATGCAGTCAAGATTAGAGGCGAAAAAAATAAGTCACGGTATCTGTTATGCATTCGCCTAAGACGACTCGAAGGCGAAAACCATCCTGCCGTCTATATTACCGTCCACTTTATATGAACATCCAACGTAAACTAATTAACTCTCACTAATTACTTCAGCACCCATTCAATTTACCGTATGTTACTATAATTCAGTTTCCCTAATTACTTTCCATATTCTGACTTTTACTAATTAACTAACTACTCAGGTTAATTTGCTTTTATCATCATATACATACGCATGGTGATGCTTTCACTCGCATTTGTATGGTTTTCACACCCTCGGAAGTCACGTGATCTTTTTTTTCTTCTTCTTTGTCACGCCGCCTTTCTTTTCAAGGCCACGTTCGCACGAGACATGCAAGGCTTTCGCCTTAAGAAAATACTAAAAAAAGTCCAACTATGCGTGAGCCTGATTCGGTACATCGGCTCTACAAAACAATTTCGCGAGAGGAGTCACAAATAGGCTCTCTTTAATCGCCGCAGCGATCCTTTCCGAGTATCTCGAAACGAATTTGCGTATCGTATTACCGAGCATTCGTTGTTTCATTAAGGCGATAGCCTTAGATGCCTCATCAAACGGGAAATTTGACCATCGGCGGCGACCGTCCCTCAAAGTCGGGGACGAGTGACGCAAAAAATCATCAAGTGATGTCGTCATCATGACGTCACAGATCGCCATAATTTGTGACGTCATCACGACGTCACAAATTCTGGCGTGACGTCACGTTACGTAACGCCACACGATGCCGTTGTAGCGCCCTCCTTTAGGCGGCGAACGAAACCGGAGAGCACGCGACCACAAGGGAAGAAAATGAAGACGGCGCTTGGCAGTGGCACGCGAAGCCACGGCTCGTGTTCCCTGCTCCCTTATACATGCACTTAGAAGAAAAAGAAGGTAGCTTTTGCCTTCGGGTCATCTGCTGTAATGAGGAGGAAACTATTGGCCCTTTCCTTTTATCCTGCCGCCGGTACACGGCATTGAGGAAAATAATAGTAGTACCACCTCTTCGCACACTGAGCCTTGGAAGTATCAGAACCTGTTATTCTATCTTTTGGGGCCACTGCTCTGGGATACAACCATAGGGATGTTTTCTTCGCCATTGAGGAATTACGTCAGCGAAACCAAAAGAGTATATAGCTAAATTCTTTTGAACTTTTCATTATCAATAACTATTATGTCAAATCAATCTATTACCTATAGCGTCTGCGTATATTAAACTGCAGATATCATTGGATAAGTTCACACACTAATCGGCAAACCCCCTCCATTGGGTATGAGCCATGTCCAGAGGAAAACAACAACAACAACATCATCTCAGGTGAATGCACAAGGGACCCTCTGAGTTTTACGGTCGCACCAGTTTCCACCTATTAACAGGGCTGCCGTGCATTCACTTCGAGCAAGGCACGCTTGAGTGTTCGAAAAATTCGCTTCGTTACCTGTTTCTCGATATCAAGGCCGGCCAGGCATGATCGGATCACACGCGTTGCCCGAATTCCATTGCGCATTGTCGAACGGGAAGCGAGTACTACCTACTGCTCTCGAATGTACCACGACTCACGTAAGAATGGCCAGCAGAGTTGAGAATTGAGAAGCGTCCATTCAATTGGGACAGTATGATCGCCACAAAACGTCACCTTTGTGCATTTGTGCTCTCCAGAAAAGAACGTGAGAATACCATTTTCTCATCTAGCACTCGGAAACAGCATGGCCCGACTTAGCTTCTTATTTAGCTCAGGCTTTTTTTTTTTTTTTTTTTTTTTTTTTTTTTTGTCTTTTCCTTAGCTTACCGCGCAGTTTCATTGCATTTTCTTCTTGCATTTCTCGGTTTGTTCCTCAAAAAGTGCAATTTATTTATTTATTTATTTATTTATTTATTTATTTATTTATTTATTTATTTATTTGCTTTGTTTTTCAAGCGTGGAGGAAGCTACGTGACCCAACAACAAGAACGCTACAAGAAGCCGTAAAGCTGGTTTTGTTGCAATACTTAGTTGCAAGAATGAAAGCACGCTTTACAGGATTCCTCACCGAAATTGTTCACTTTCATTTATTTTTATTCGCTTGTCAAAAATAGCGATAAAAAAAAATACAGAGCGGGATGCATAGCCATAATTAATATTTTTATATGGAGACGTATGACAGGTTGGCACCATGGAAATTTTCACTCGTGAGTCAGCGCAATTTTTCTCGAGACTTCATCTGACTGCGCTGGTTCGGGAGTTAAAAGCTGCGGGTAACTTGACTTGATATATACTAAGTATGTGCAGCGCAAAGAAACATAAGCAGCATAGACTGTGTGTCTATGACCTAGACGACGTGTGTCTCTTTCCTTTGTTTTCGTTTCCTTGCGCTGCGCATAGTCAGTATATGTCAAGACATACACGGGCGTTGGCAGGATTTCGTCTTGAGGGGGGGCAAAACCATTGTTGCATCGCGACACGAAGGGGGGGGGGGGGGGGGGAGTAGCTCTTCTGAGCTTCAGGGGCAGTGTTGGTGTGGCTTTGAGGGGGGGCAAGTGCCCCCTTTGCACCCCCTGCCGACGTCCATGAAGACATGTACCAACTAGCCCACCAGTTAATTCCTTCTGTAACTTCGCGTCAGGGATAATGCGATAAAATTATTCGACGAGGAGATCCCGAACGACCGCGTATGTGACACGTACGTGGCCGCGCCGGCGTGCGGTGTGCGCCTTCGTGTCGCCAGAGAGCAGCTGCACTGGAGTATGTCGGGCAGGTAGCGCGGTGGCCGGGCGATCCCGAAAATAGACGCGACCGGCAGCCACTTCCCCCCCAGTAAAAAGATAGCCGATGACATCAGCACAGCATGCGCGCGGACCCCCCCCATTTCTGGACCACGTTCGTTCTGCTGGCGCTTATACGGCCACGCCCCCCTCCTTCCTCCTCACCCCTCAGAGGCCGCCGCCGCCGCTGGTAGCGGCGGCGTGGCGCCCTTGCAAGTGTCGTAGTGTCGTTTACCCGCGTCGAAGCCAAGCGGACCGCTAGCTCTACCTGGTGCTGGCACGTGTTCGCATCAGTAGATGGCGCTAGTGTAGCTGACAGAGTGTTCCTTCTTCTTTCTCTCTCTGCCTCCCTTTCTTTATGTGCACGCGCCATCTGCCGACACTGATGTAACACTTGGCCTGAAGCGCAAACGAACGCTGTTGATTTCGAAGAAATCAAAGCTCAAAGCGAAAATATCGCGGATGGTCAAGATCCTTTACACGTTGTCCTGACCAAGTTGTAGTAATAGACAGATTTAGTTGAGCGTCCGCAACAGCTCTGCGGACGCAGCCTGCCATTGGAAATGATTGGCAGGCTGCGTCCGCAGAGCTGCTGTGGATGCCCAACTAAATCTGTCTATTATCGTTTTTTAATGGTGAGGAGGGGGCGCTGCAACGAACCTTCGCCCCCCCTGAAGAGGAACCCTGCGCACGCTTATGAAATCAGAGGGTGCTATTCTGCATACTGTCCAATTCCGCCATATTAAGGTGAAAGCCTTAGATGCCTCGTGAAACACGAAAAGTGGCCGTCGGCGGCGTCGGCGTCCCGCGTCGGCGGAGTCAACACGAGTTATGCAAAAGATCATCATCACGTGATGACACGTGATTACGTCACCATGTGACGTAATCATGACGTCATCAAATGACATCGCCGCTTGGTCGAACGTGAGCCGATCACGGAGGATGCGCAAATCCAGGTTAAGAAAGCTTGCAAGGCCTCCGATCTTGGAGGCAGTGCAAAACTGCGTTAGGTGCAGAAAGCTTTAGGAGGTGGGCGTGGAAGGATCAGTGCATCGACTAAGAAGAAAAAAATTAAGGCAGCTTCGCCCTAGTGGTGCCAAGCCTGAAGGAATGGTTTTCTTTTTCTTTCCCCATCTCTTTCTTTCTCGTTTTTTTTTCTCTTTATTTTTGTTTATATCTTCCTCTCTTTATGTATTTCTTTGTCTTCTTGCTCTTTCTATTTTTTCTTCCTATTTTTCCCTTTCTCTCTCTTTCCATTTCGCGCTTGCTTCCTTTTTTTTTTTTCTACTTTTTATACGTGGTTTTTCCTGCGTTACGCCAAGCGACGACAGCATATACGTCAGTCCGGGACCCCTAAAGTGCTCCGTACTTATCATCATCAAGGTGCTCGAAGAACAAGATGAATACGACTTCTCCTTGGCGAGAGCGCGTGCTCACTTATCATCACCAAGGCACTCGAAGAACAAGAGGAAGAAGACTTCTCCTGGCGCGAGCGCGCGCTCAATGTGCTGCAGATCAGCACATTAGAACATAGAACAAATCCATACACACAAAACTATATCACACAAAACTCTATCACAAACAAAACTATATCAGATGCCAAAGTAAAGCATGTTGCCGCGTGGCAGAAAGAATTTCTGCACCGTAGAACTCTCTTCAAAGTTCCTTTTAAATCAGTATGCCTCATTCACACGGCTTTGAGAAGCAACCAACTCCTTCATAAACGTTCATCTAAGAGTTCTCGATGTTTTTATCACCATTTTTCAAAATGTTCTACCCCAATTGGGCGCGCAACCGGCCCGAAATCACGCGCTTTCATTGAATGCTGCGGCGCATCCGCGAGCCGAGACGAAAAAATCGTGCCGTGCGCAGCGCGCGAGGAGAATTGAGGAGGTAACACACAAGCCGGAGGGGAGTGTCGCTGGCTGTAGATACTCGAGTCTCAGTGGCGTAGCCAAAGGGGGGGGGGGGGGGGGGACCCCCGGGGGATTTTTCAATTTTGCTTGCATATATATACACGCACACATACAAATGCACGCACGAACATACATAAAGTATGGTTGACCCCCCCCCCCCCCCCCCGAAAACCATTTCTGGCTACGCCCCTGTCGAGTCTCGACGACTGTCAAAGGGCTTGGCGGCCGCGCTCAGTAGCTGTACTATCCCTGCCCAAAGGGACAGTTGTACGTTCGCGCGAAAGACACGAATGTAAACACTTTATCACAAGATATACAGCTACAACATGCACATGGAGCACTTACAGCACCCCAGCAGGGGCGGATCCAGCCACTCATTTTAGGGGGGGGGGGGGGGGGTCGCTTTAAGTAACACCGGAGAGGGGGGCTGGGGTCACGACTTTTTTTGTTTTTATTAGCAGAAAAACCCCATCATAGCATAAATTCTGTTATTGTGCGCTCACAGTGGTCCCACTCATTTGTCCTAATTGGTGATAGGAGGCGGACGGCAAGCACTGAAGAGAGGGGGGGGGGGAGTGCTGACACAGGCTTTGGGGGGGGGGGGGGGGGGGGATCGCCCCTACCGCCCCCCCCTCTGGATCCGCCTCTGCACCCCAGAATAGGTCACCTGGTCAGGATTCCTTGTTAGTTCTCCTAACAGCGTGTACACACATTCATGCTTCAATAGAGCGCAAAAAGGAAACCATGCTTTCCCGTTTCACATTAAAGGGGTCCTGCCACACTTTTTCACCGTGATCAGAAAACGCTGCCGATCGCTAGTCGAAGCTCAATCCTGAGCAGCGCTTCCTCTACTGCGCTGTCCCGGAGAACACGCGAGCCAAACATTATAGCGCAGCACGCGGCCTGTGGGAATTTACAGTTAATTATCAAAGTCGGCATAAATTGCGCGCTCTGCTCTGGACAAATGATGTCATAAACCCAAATGACCGCGCCATAAGTACAAATATCGATCGTGAGCTTCATGTGCCCGCGCGCGCGCTCGCGATCAAACTGAAAGTAAGCAGCGCGTTGCTGTGTAGGTCTTGGTGTAGTTCTAAATCCTGCGCTTAATTCAGCTCCACTACCGTGAAACATGAGGAAGTGGGAAACACGAGGAAGTGCGTAACACGGGCAACCCAGCGAAATTCTTTTGGCGATTGCCGAGGCGGTGGCGCCCTCTCTTGCGCGGCGCAGGTATCAGTCGAATATTTCAGAAGCGTTTTTCGCGATTTCAGGTAAATTATTGCGATTAATTCCCAGTTATTTCTGTAGTTTGTATCATTTTAGACCTTGTTATTATAGCTCATACTGCACATGGTTTTGAGCATTGTTAGCCTTGTTTTAGGCCTGTATTGACCACTGCGTGAGACATAAGGCAATGGGTGGACGCGAAGCCGGGCCCTTGAAGTACTTCAGGGGCCCGGCTTCTCGTCCACCCATTGCCTCGTAGCACTTTCTGCTCCTTTTTTAAGTGCGTAGCACGTGCTACGCACTTAAAAAAGGAGCAGAAAGTGCTAAAGGTTATGACGCGCGCTGATGAACGAGCGTAGCTCAATTATTGATGACCCGTTACTTCTATGATCATTTATTTACTGATATGTTTCTATTCACCAAGCATGTACATCAAGGTCAGAGCGCCACGTGCGCCTTGAAGTCCAGCCCTGCCTTGTGTTTTTGGTTTCCGGGCCTCTGTGAAGCTGCAGACCGCAGCTTTTATTTAGCCCTGAAATCCATTCCAAATGCATTTGGAAAAATAAAGAAATTTGAATTTGAATATTGCCTCCTTGACATCCTCCCCCCCCCCCCTTTGCATAGCTTTCAGCGCGCTCCCTGTAACTCCTCTCGTACTTGACGGATGCTGAATATATTTGCGGCATTCGATTCGCGAGGCAATAAACTCCTAAAATGAAGCCATTCAATGATTGCTTGTAAAAGTGTTGCGGGGCCTCTTGAAACAGGTCCTGAACCATCCCTCGTGCTTGGTCAAAAAGCACATTCGGCGAAAACCAGACACTGCCGTAACCAGCTCAGCAAAATCTTGCAGTCGTAGCGGTAATAATATATCAGATTTTGCGTACCAAAACTACAATATGATTACGAGTCATGCCGTAGTGGAGGGCTCCGGAAACTTTGGTCATCGATGTTCTTTAACGTGCACAGTACACAGGCCTCTTGCATAATATAGTACATTTCGCCTCCACCGGGTCAGCAGCCGAGCGTACCGCCGAGACGGACAGTCGTGCGCGGCAAGGGCAGCGAGAAGTTGGCACTTTCTCAAGCGCCCTCCCTCTCTTCATACAGAGGGGGGAGAGGAAATGAAGAGATAAGTGCACCCCGTAAGTGTCTCTCTCAGGGAAGGACACCTCAGCAGTAGTGCACAAGTGTAGGGATAAGGAGGGATTAAAAGAAATGTTAGGAAGAGTGGGAGACGGTTAGAGAAGATTGTGGACGGGACCCCGATCGGCGAGCGGTCTTCGGAGCGAGGACATCGAAGACGGAGCAGCCGTGATCTCCGCCGAGCGTCTCCCCTACAGAGGCCCGTACACTAGCTCTCCTCGGAGGGTCGTCATACAACAGGCCGAGAGCTCACATAAACCAATAGCGGCGTTTGGATCAGATGTGCTTCTTGCCAAGGGGGTGCCGCCAGAGAACATCTATGGTGCCGCCCATAAGCGTGCGCAGGATTCCCCTTCAGGGGGGGGGGCGAAGCTTCGTTGCAGCGCCCCCCTCCCCTATGAAGTCAATGTATAGGACCGACTTTGCGCCCCCCCCCCCCCCTCATAGGTAATTGGGGGGGCGGCCGCCCCCTCTGCCCCCCCTCGTGCGCACGCCTATGGTGCTGCCACGTGCCGGGCGCCGCTGGTGTCCCTGTACTTTAGGTATTCAAAATAGAGAGATCATTTTAATGCCATAGAAGTTAAGAGGGTGGCCACACTAAAGCATGCACTGCTGGCCTTCTGCTCCATGACATTGGGAGGAACAACGTAGGCAAGACATGAAGAGGAAGGAATGCAGTGATAACACGCAAATGAATGCGATGGAAGCTGCACAGTTTATACATGCACATTTCACAGTATATGCATAGAGGCTACAACAGAGAAAGCCTACATCTTCCAGGGGTATAACTTCCATTACGTACGTCATATCTTCATAAAAATTCAGGCCTCTGGCATTCATAACTGTCAAATATGCGTCCCTAAAGTAACATATCACTAAGTTCTCGATATAAAGTGTACAGGGCGATAATATGCAGGGCACATAGAAGGTCAAGAATAATAAAACAATAAACATCTGCTTATACCTATTGTTTTTTTCATTTATGAAAACAAACAACATATCGCTGGAAACAGAAATTTGTCCAATCAACCCGCTCCTCTCAGAAGTCCATGATGTTGGGTAAGCTTCCAGTAGACACCCTTTAACCTTGTCAAAGACTTGTGATCTCCAATCTGAAGCAGAAAAAAAAAGCTCAATGAATGAAAGAGAATAATCTCAACATCCTTTGAGCATAACCAGAGATACAGTGGAATCGCCTTCCCAATGTACCCACTGAAACTATGAAATCTATCACATATCTAAATAACCAGCCACGAATTTCAAGTGACTCAGTACAAGTTTCCCACGCATCCATGGAGCGGATCGCAAGGAGGCGGTGGTAGGGCCATAATGTGAATTATGGTGCAGAAGATTACAAAAAAATGCATTGACTCAATGTAAGTTTTAAAGTAAAGCATCATTCAGGGCAGAAGCATACCCCATCTACAAACCGCGAGTGCTATTGGTGCATCCTGCAAATACGGAATTGTTCATGAAATTGTCTCGAGTGAGACAGGTTGCCATTGTTTCGCTCTTGCGTTCTTGCAGATGTACAATCCCTTTTGCGCATCCATGCTTGTTTTTTCCTAGTGAATGAATTGGCTTTCCCACACACGTCAGTTGTCTGGCAGACAAGCAAACCGCATAGTGAAGGGTGAAAAGAAAAGATGGCACTATATTCAGAGTATTAGCTTGACTATTACACAAGAAAACCTACCCAAGTGGTGAAATTTCCTTAAAAATTATTCTATATCTGGCTGGCTAGAGTGGCAGTACACAAAATAATAAGTGTACTGCTACAATGCTTTAATGAATACCAGCAGATAATGAAGCCAAGGAAAGTATAGGAGACATTAATTGTACTGTTTTGAGTGTATCGTACTAATTGTGATATAGATGTGAAGAAATTAAAGTGGACGAAAAGAAAACTTACCGCCAACAGGTACTGAACCTGCAACCTTTGCATTACGCACCCAATGCTCTTACCAATTGTGCCACATGCCATGTGGCCCGATGCTCTTACCGAAAAGATCACACATTACGTGACACCAGCTGGCAAAGAAAGAGTGTTCCACACTCGCCGTCATGGTTGCGAGCGATGCTGACTCAAACTCCCAGGGTTTGCATGCACATGAGTACCCGACAAAGTGGACGAGGGGACGACTGTCACCGTAGCTCAATTGGCAAGATCATCCGGTGCATAATCCGAAGGTTGCAGGTTCAGTTCTTGGTGGCAGCAAGTTGTCTTTTCGTCCACTTAACTTTTTTTCCCATCCACATCACAATTAGTACTACGATACACCTAAAACAGTACAATTAATGTCTCCTATCCTTTTCCTGACTTCATTCTCTGCCGGTTTTCATTAACATTGTGTCAAATAAAGAAGCGAGCCCTCAAAAAATTCTCTTCTTCCATACAATACCTTAAGAATTTCTGAATCAATGCTTCAAACCTCATTAATTCTGTGTTGTAAATGAATAAGTCTTGTATGTTTCACAGGGGCAGCATTTCAAGTGTGACTGCAGTATTTGTGAAGCCAAGTACTAAATTGCGTATTACCTCAACAACGTTCCCGTCAAGCAAGACAGCAATGATGTCAGCATTTCTGATGGTAGACAGCCGATGCGCGATGACGAGAACAGTTCGACCTGGGAAAACAAGCACTAAGTCAACCAGGAATGCCTCGTGAAAAGCAACAGTAGCTTACGCAGTGCACAAAGCCTTTATGCAAATAGGCTTTTTGAAAGTTATTCCAATTCATAGCACACAGAAGACCATAACCAACTTATACAAGATGATGACGTACCTTTGCTCAGCTTGTCCAGGGCAGCCTGAACTACCTTTTCTGATTCAGTGTCCAGGGCACTGAAAACAATGGTAATTAAAAAATTACACAAAGGCAGACATATGGATACTGGGTTGTTGCACAGCAAAATTTACAAATTCAATTCTCCTCACTTCTGGACATGCACAATTTCAGACACTAAACAGTTCTAGGGCTTTCAATACCAGCTCGCGATGCAAAAGCCATATAGCGACCAATACATGCAGAAAATGATCTGTGTATCATGAGCACAAGCAGCTTTATTCAAGGTGTCAAAGAAATCTTAAGAGCCTTATACATTATTTTCATGCCTTGACAATAGCCAAAATTATTACATACATTACAGAGGCATAATGCAATGTAATTGATGGGGTGATTTAAAAAACACTTTTCTAAGTTACAATACTTCCCAACGGGTCTCTCAGAAGAATGCTCAATAGTCATAATATTAATTGGTCAGATAATATGCCAGGAGTCCATAAAGAAATCCAGAGTTGTAAAGCATGGAGAAATGACAGCATGGCAAATTCTTGGAAAATGCTAACACAATGTTCAGAACTACTCAAATTAATTTAAGCAGTGGCTGTTGTGACATGGTAAATCCTTGAACCACAGCGTGACCAGAATATGAACACAAGAAAACATAATGAACAAACAACTGTGATGCTATGCATTAGACTTGAGAAATATTTTTGAAATATGCAAATGGATGCAAGTAGTTGTACATTGATTGACAAGCCTGCACTCTGTTCCTCTGGTCAGTTTAATAGACATTGGCCATGAACCTTTCATATAATATAGTACTTACCCTTCTACATAAAAAAGATACAGTGCCTTCATAATATGTTTATATGTGTATCATAAATGATACAGTGCCTTCATATGTTTATTACAGTACACACAAATGACAATACTAGTATAACAAACAAGGATATAAACGAAAGAAGGGGAATTTTAAGGACTCATTTTTCTTCGTTAGACACAACACTAACCACACTTGCCATCATGTGTACAAGCGGCGCTGATTAACACTCCCAGGTTTAAATGCACAGATATACCTTAATAAAGTGGACGGGAGGATGACCACCTGTTGTAGCTCAATTGGTAGAGCATCAGATGCGTTATGGTTGCAAGTTCGGTCCCTGCCGGCGGCAAGTTATCTTTTCAACCACTTTATTTCTTAACATTTATATCACAATTACTACAAATAACATCCCCTATACTTTCTTTGGCTTGATTGTCTGTTCTCATTAAACACAGATATCAGAAATATATGAATAAAATTAACTAAATATAACATCTCTCTTGCCGAACACTAGCTCACAATGAATATGTTCCTATATTACCAATATTGAACATAACATAGATGTTTTCACACCTACCAGAGTGCTCTAGTGGCTACGATGCTCGACTGTTGACCTGAAGGTCGCGAGATCGAATCACGGCCGCATTTCGATGGAGGCGAAAGGCTAGACGCCAGCACGCTTAAACTTAAGCGCACGTTAAAGAGCACCAGATGGTCAAAATTTCCAGAGCCCTCCACTAAGACATTCCCTTATAATCACATCGTGGTTTTGGGAGGTGAAACCCGAACAATATTTTTAGTTGTTTTTGCATCATGTATGAATTCATTAGCATAAAGTTTGACTACATGAAGTGCTACATCATGGTCAAGACGGTGCCAGACAAACAATGGCAGACAGTGAATGTGTTTTCAGTACGTACCTTGTGGCCTCATCAAGTATAAGCACTTGTGGGTTCTTCAGCAAAGCCCTGGCTATCGCAATGCGCTGCTTCTGCCCACCCTGAGACGGTGATGCCACGTTCCCCAACAACAGTGTCGTATTGGCGTGGAAACGACATGATGAAGTCGTGAGCATTGGCCTGCTTAGCAGCACTGTACACCTACAATGGAAACACCCACAATCTCAGCAAAGCTCATATTTGATTTTCCTCTCACAGATGAGGCAAGAAGTGCTAAACACTTTCACAAGATAAAGTGCACAAGTTATGTATAATCTGTTAGAATAACAGGATAACACTGGCCGTTAGTTTTTAGTTGTCGTATATGATATGTCCTTTTTGACCTCATCTATGTTTTTGCCACTTGCCTGTTACACACGTTTACCGAACTTATGCTAAAATAACTCTAAAAGCATTACACCTCTACATAACCAAAGTGACTATTGTAAGCCTTTGTGCATGATAGTAATCTTATAACTTAGAAAGAGTGTAAAGGACACAAGACAAGGAAGAAAAACTCAATCCTTACTAATTTATTAAAACTAGGCTTCTGCGAATAGTGAATTTTAGGCTCGAAGCGAATTCGAAGCAAATATTGATTTTGGTCGGACAATTTCGAATCGAATTCGAATAGTATATGCCACATATTATAAAAAAAAAATGGGGCATATTTGTCATAACCCAACTAACCGGCACAATATTTTTTAAAATATTGTGCCTCCCCTGCAGTGAAACCACCTTTACAGGAGGTTACATGCGGACTAATATGCATTTATTCGTTTGTTTGGAATACTTGAAATTTTCAATAATTTAAATTCGAATCGAAGCGAATCGAATACTGCAATATTCGTTCGAATATTCAAAGCAATCGAATATTCGCACAAGCCTAATTAGAACTAATTTAATAGCTCAAAAATGTATCCTTTCACGATAAAAACATCAGCAGAAAGTTACAGAAAGCCTTATGAAAAACCCACATCAACTTCCTACTTAAACAACTTTTTTCAGACCTCATTTTCCAAGTGATTAAGCAAACAGTTGGTAGTTAGCTGCTATACCATTACATAAAAAGGTGGCTATATTAAAAGAAAATTATAATGACAATACACAAGTGACATAAAAATGCACTTCTTTCTCTTTCATAGAGAGCCCTACATTACTGCTCAAATTGTGTTCTATCCTCTACTCTGTCGGTTCTTGCTAACTTGCTCCTATAGACCAATCTCGGCACTCTATACATAACGCTGTTTTCATCACAGAAGTGCTATATGAAGCACACATTCATAATATATTCATGCGTATTCATAGGAGGTAACGCCTGTGGTTCATAACTTCGGGAACTATTGCCTTATTGTATCACCAATAAAAATTGATTACTTGATTGAAAAATTCCCTACCTCTTCATCAGTTGCATCAGGCTTGCCATACCGGATGTTCTCTTTTATTGTTGTGGCAAACAGCAAAGGCTCCTGCAGCGACAAAACTTGCCTTATTGTTCAGCAACTTTCAAAAGAAGCCCTGTATTAGCATTCGCACATATCGTGGAGCTTCCTTTAACACCCTGAGACTGCCTTTACTTTCCAAAAATTAGCGCAGCTTGTACTAAGTCGCACAACACTGGGTCACAGCAGAACTGGTGGGCACCTAGCGTGTCCTGGCTTGGCCAGGCTTTTGCCGTCTCACCTGTCTCTTTTCCACCCCTCCTACGACACACACACGGCAAACCTCGACCATAACAGCTCTGCTATAAAACTCCTACAGCGCATATGTGCCACCGAAATTGGGCAAGTATCACCACTCAACACATTGGTCCACTAAAAATTAACAGGGGGACACAGGTGGGGCAAACACCAATTAAGATTTCTGTACAGACGTAACCAATGTTTAACCCTTTGAGGGTCAAAGACATATGTGTACGTCATCCGCTAACAGATTCAAGACGGTCAAAGACCCACATGTACGTCATTGCCTGTATGGTTAAAATGCGTGCCTTTTTCGATCATTTCTCTTGCTTGGCGTGGGCTGCCACACTGCGGAAACACGTGGAATCTTTTCCTTAACGCGATGTCTCTGTTTTTTTAGATGCGAAGCAGCTTAGAGCGGAGTTCAATCCGGTGGTGGTGTGCGTCCTGACCACCCTTACTGTGCATGCACCTACTCTCTCCCACTCTCCTCCTTTACGCAGGTGTTCGGTCGCCTTCTCTCCTCCCCCGCGCTGCAGCCGCGCTCTCCTCCTTTACGCAGGCGTTTACGCAGGCGTTCGGTCGCCTTCTCTCCTCTCCTCCCCCGCGCTGCAGCCTATGCAAACCCACTCCCTCCTCTCCCTCCTCCATTTCATATAAGCGCGTGCGCTCGGTCGAGAAGTCTCGCTTGAATCATGCGGTCGCTCCATTGGTTCCCCGGTCGCTGCAGTTGTCTCGAAAGCCTCGCTACCCTAGCCGCAGACTCGCGTTGTCTCTGTAGCGGAAGCGGTAGCTCAGCGCCGGCGCTTTGCTTCAACAGCCGAGTGAACGTAAAGCGGCTTGTTGTGCACCCCCAATGCTGCTTTGCATCCCCTCATGGTTCCCTTTAGTGGGAGATGGTGTAATTTTTTTATGCTTTACTACAGTGGTGCGCCAGCTAGTTTCGGTTTCGTTCTTCAGGCTGGTTCCCTGCTTGTTGCGCCCTGCAAAACTGATGGCTTTTCCATTTAGAATCTTTCAAAAGGTGACCGATTTGTTACTCTCTCATTTATTGCTCCCTAAGTACACGATTAAGGCTGTTTCTGTGCAGGCGCTGACTGACACGATGCCGCTGTGGTTGCATTTCCTATTTTGGGGACTCCCAAAAACTGCTTCCGTCTCGTTGGCAATAAGACAAAGGAATTATTATAGGTTACGGACTTGTTTTCGCTTTCTGGAAGCACTCACAACACAGTTTTCAGTGCACTCACCCGTGTAGTTTGCCTTCACCATGGAAGTGTGCCTCGGTTTCTCTGCTACAAGTGAGTCTAGCGGCAGTTCCTCCTGAATCGCCACTCGACTGCTGAATCAAAATCAGACTCAATAAATGTCAGCCCGTCATAAGAGGAGGTTACTTACAAGTTAAGACTCAGGATGTTGATGTGTGAGCAACATCTCAAAAGCGTGCGTGGTGAGACGATGCTGACTGGATCTAAAAGTGTCTTTTCTCCTCCCATGCTTCCACTTAACACCACCTCGTGGAATTATTTTTGTACCTCTGTGAACTTACACAGACGTTTATTTCAACGCATAATTTTTTAACAGTCCGTAGAGGTTTTTTTTGAGAATTTATCTTGCTGTTACTCACGAATAAACCATGTGTATGTAACAACACAAATGATTTTTTCGTCACTTTACGGTCACCCCCCAAAAAATTTTAGACAATTTTTTTCTTAAATAGATTCGTCTGAAGAATTTAATTCAGCAATAAAAAAATATGCATTTCTGGGACGCATTTTGTGAAAAAAATTGACTCTCAAAGGGTTAAGGGAGACAAACGAACCGTCAGGATTAAACCAGTGATAAACACAGGGGCTGCACATTTCAGCTTCGCTGGTTAACCGTCTGTACAGAACGCTTGGGCAGTCGATCACGCGCCAGTTCACGATGATGATAATTTTCTATCTATGACAAACAGCAAAACTTTCACCATAACAGCTCTGCAGTGAAAATTTATTTTAAAACTGTGGCCTCATTATAAACTTGCATACTGTACCTTTTTTTTTTTTTTTTCAAAAATAGTATATGATGCCATCAGGAATACCTGTTGTACTTTTACTTCTATTGTTGAAAAATATAGCAAAAGACACTGATCATTATTTATTCGTGCATCTATATTACAAGCTAATGCAAGCTTCATAATGACGAAGCCATAAATTATATCCCACGTTCTGGGAATATCACATATTTTGGCAATCACTCAGTTCTATGACATTTTCCTGTAGGAACCTCAGTGGAATAATAATGCAATCAAAAGGTCAGGAGCTCAATTTTAAAAACACGGCATCTTTGAAGTGTTGAAGCATAATCTCATGCCACATGGCAACTAACACAATCACGTCATTACCATGAGGATTACCCCAAACTAGACAACCTTCTTTAATCAATGCAAACAAAATTAACACCATTCTTAAGGCAACTACACCTCCATGTCATGCTGCCAGTAGTGGAATTTAAGCATTGACAAAGACACTGACCCCTCCACAGAATTTGTTATCAGCACCACTGTTGCAAGTGCTTGAAAATTAAATGTTACTGATTCCCAAGAAACCAACCTACAGGAATGCATGAAAACCATGACTGCAATTATGAGTTCACTAGACCAGTGCTTTTACAGAATACTTCATAACCCTTTGTAAGCGATCAACAGTGATTTCTACTGAATATCACAAGTGGAACAGAATGAGTAATTGAGAAGCACCTGTCGAATGAAGCCAATCACATTGCGTCGAAGCCAGTCAGGGTCCAGTTCCTTCAAGTCGTGCCCATCCAAGGTTATGGAGCCATCGGTCACGTCGTAGAAACGTTCTAACAAAGCTGCTATCGTGGACTTGCCTGTATAATAAAATCAAGAATAAACGAGCATCAGCTGTCGCCAAGGGTTCAAGTAAAAATATTAAGGAAGAAATTCGTTATATCATGGATACTTGGCACAATCTATAAAAGTAGGTGTCTATGTCTATACTATGCTCTGCCATGGCTTCTGAAGTTTAGTCTGGCAAAATTTGGAGTCACAAAGAAATGAGAATAAGAAATGACAGGATATGCAGGCTTGACTGTATTGTTACTAGGCAACAGTCCTGTCATTGCTTGTCCTCATTTCTTTGTGCCTCCAAATTTTGTCAGACCACGCACCAACTAGCCCAAGGCATTAGCACTTGGTAGATATTAAAGCATAAACACTTGGTGCATGTTAAACAGCCACAGGTGGTGAAAACACATATATAGCACCAAACAACAGTGCCCCTCAAAGGCTCTAAACTTCTTTATTTATATTACCTCATAAATGATCAGCCTGGAGAGCCATATAGGCTCGTCTATTTTTCCACAAGGTGGCTGTTGAAGCGCTGTACCTTGTATAGTGCATGTAAAGTGGTAAGAATTTCAACTAGCTCACCAACGCGTGTTTCAGTATTCTCTTTCACTGACCCACACTTCACCACATAAATGTTTACAAACAGGGCAGAGTCCAGTTAACTTCAGAGTCCAGTTAACTTAATTAATTGTTCCTCGCCTTGCCTTCCGTTACGCCTTTCCTTCAGCACTTTCGTGCTTGCGCTGCAACCCCTATTAACATGCAATTCAACCAACTCGCCCAAATAGCCGTTCTTCTTTAACTTCACTACCTGATGAAGACCTTGTCTTCATCAGTCTCTGCCCTGACGAAGACAAGTCCTAATGCAGAAATTCGCATACAAGAGGTGCATACAGTCAAACCTCATCAAAGCAAAGTATATTTGACATGAAAATAGTCTTCGTTATAACCGATAATTCATTTACCCATATTTATTACATGGAGGTTTGACTGTACATATAAACACTAGTGAGTTAAAATAATAAGGTAATAAGGTCAAAGCAAATGAAATGTTCTCATTCAAGTATATTATGATTGGTAAAGAAAAAGGAAGTGAAGCTGGAAGAAAAGACACTTTAGTATTGACATTACGTAAGATTTATCCCTCTGTGGTTCTTTAGAGTTACAATTGATCCATGTACCCTTGTCTTTAGATCCATCAGAACCTAAATGAAGTGACCACAAATTAAACCAAAAAGCCTACACAAGACATCAAAGCACTTCGCTGGCATTAAAGAGGCCCTGGAAAACTTTTCCAAGTAGCCATCAAATGACTTCGTTAAAGAAGTTCACTGCCTCGTGAATCGAATGCCACAAAAATTTTTTGAATCCGTCAAGTATGAGTGGAGTAAGAGATTTGTCACACGCTGTAATTGCTGTTGCTCTTCTCTAGCCCCGACGAGTGCACTGGAGGCTAAGCAGGGAGGGGTGGCAAAGGGGAAAGAAGTTACGTCACGTGCACATCATGACCTTGAGCACTTTTTCTTTTTCTTTTTTTTCTTTCTTTTTTTTTTTTTTCTTTCTTCTTCAAACGCGTGGCTTACTTTCAGTGTGATCGCGAGCGCGAGCACGTGCCGGCCTCCCGCGGCGGCCATGATAACTATGCAGCTCACGATGCTAAAATCAGCCAATGGCCATGAATTTTGGTATACCACATGGTCATTTGGGTATATAGCATCATTTGTAGAAAGAAGAGGGAACGATTTCTAGCCGACTTTGGGAATTAATTGTAAGTTCCAGGTCGCATGCTGCGCTGTAATGTTTGGCTCGTGTGTTCTCAGGAGCGTCGACTACCAATCGGCAGCATTTCCTGACGATGCTGAAAAAGTGTTGCAGGGCTTCTTTAAGCTACCCCAGCCAGTACGGCTTGACACACGGGTGAAATCGTGCAAGCCAACAATGTCGGCATAAGGGGTTGAGATGAAAACGTCTGTCATGAAGGTGTTAACACACCAATTAGGGAGTAGCTCACCACTGCCCGATGGTCCACATATGGCTACTATCTTTCCAGCTGGAAGCTTGAGTGACACATCCTCGAGGACAGTCTGCAAGAAAAATGGAACGTGTTCACCAACCTAACTACCCTAACACCTTTCTCTAGTCGTTCACCACAATATGTGATAGCCTTTAGGGGCTGTATTTTATAACAATACATCTCATTTTTCATTTTCACTACCTGTCACTATCACAGGGTCCGTAACTCTATTGCAGAATGGGCCATTTGGCATGAAAGAATGGAAAATGGAATAATTTTTATGAAATATGACCTCAGGACTAGCAGAAATTAGAAAAGCAACATACCCATCATTTTGTTGGCAAAGAACAATTAATGACAAGGACAGCATCATAACGAGGCAATCTGGAATTGTGCAGAATTCGCTGCAATAGACAAGCACAACCCATAATGCCTAAATCTGTCACGTCATCTGCCAACTGATACTGTCCGTCACCTGCTATAATCCATACATAGCAAGGCGTTTGAAAACCTACTAATAAAACTTACTCTGACACATTCCAAGCATCTTCGTGACATTTAAAGTACATCAGTAGGGGTATGCATTTAGATACCGAAAGGTCATCAAGGCTTGCTGGCATAAAGGTGACTGACAGGATTTCTGGCCTTATAAGGCCAAAAATCCTGTCAGTCACCTTTATGCCAGCAATCCTTTACTGCAATCCTTTACTAATGACCATCCTTTACTGAATGAAACCAAAGTGCTGTCGAGGCTCAAAGATAGGATCATGAGAGAGATTGTTCGAGGCCTTCTACATTCACAAGTTCGGTGACAAGTGTGTGGCGAGGTCATCGGTGAACTTGCATAAACTGGAGATTGACTATCTAACCGCCAACCTGTAATCTTAACCACGTGTCTTTGCATTTTCTATATGCCTGTGTTTTCTGACAATAAACTTTCAGTTGTTAGTCTGCGCTTGTCTCGTGGTATCTCCCCTTCGTGTTCCTGTTTTTTGCGCAAATGCCATTCACAATAGAAAGAGCTCACTGTCTAGAGTCCCCTGGAAAACACCACCTAGGCTGCTTTTCCATTGCATTTCATCCGAGGAGTTCACCAAAGCCACATGCTCAAAATAATCATGACTTTCCAAGCTCTCATGAAGGAAGAAATAATTTTGAAAAAGCATATCTTTGCCACGTAGACAAGCTTTCAATTTTTTTTCTCAAGATGCAATTTTTGTCAGCTTCTCGAGTTTGAACATCGTGTTTTTGGTACTACTTCTGGTGGCCTGATTTGGACATTTTTCCCCACATATTCCTTAAGCACATGAAGAGTGCTGTTATCTCTTTTAAACTTGATATCGCATAGAATTATTACAAACTTATAGTTATCTATTAGTATGGGCTGAAAATTTTAAGACTTCTCAGATTCTAATTTTTACATTAATTAAAATACTTTATACACACATTTTCTAGTAAGGTTTTTGACATTCTACAGCTGATGTGGAGGAATATGTACCCATTAATGGCTCAAATAGATATGGAAGTTTAGGGGCAGGAAAAGTGGGTTCCAAAAAGAGCTACATTTTACCCATTGTCATGATACACAACAAAAACTATGCAACTTACTATAAAACTGATTACATATTTGGCTGGAACGGTCTTTTTTTCTTATAATTTTACCCAGCCAGACAGAGATCTGTCAAAGATGTTTACCCTTAAGTCATATGCATATTCTGTATAGCAGCGACATGGCACAGCCACATATACTAAGAATGCCTTTGTTCGCTGGCATACAGACACCTGACAGCTCCCCTAGCCTGCTGTTATACGTGTTACACCTTATGCAACCAAACCAGCATCGACCAGAAGAGGAAAGTATAATGCAGCTATGAGAAAACGACAGCTTACAGACATTCGCTCAAACACTCCTAATTTGACATGCTTTTTACTTATTGAAACGGAAGCAATTTTAGGTGACTTACCTGGTTTGGCCTGGTTGGGTAGGAGAAATAAACGTGGCGAAACTCAACATCTCCCCACGCAACGTACTTGGGTTCAGCTGTTTTGCTCCAGTTATGGCCACTTCATTCTTCAAGTTGATCAGCTATAAAGAAAAAAATAAGTTTCAAGATTCAACTAGAAGACCTTCGATAGAGTGAATAAAAAGAAAATTCAGTTTCACCTCAAAGGCAATGCACCGATAGCAACAGCGACGTAATATAAACGGCTATACAAAGTAATGTTAAAAGTTTTATTGGCCCTACATATTGTAGTAATCATAAGTGTACTAATTAAACTAATGAGCAAGGTGTCTTCATGCAGAGGCAAACACAAATAACATGTCGCTTGATGATGACCAAACAGTGGCTTTCACAACGCAGGCATGTTGAACAGTGCGAGCTGAAGTGAGCAAATGCGTTGAGTTGCTTGTTGCTTCTTTTTACAAACCCAAGTGATGGAAGCAACATTTCACTTTTTGGAGTAGATTTCGGAGCAGGAAAAGTACCGCTTTGGAGCAGCCACAGGTGTTTTTGGAGCAGAAGAAATGGTAGTTTGGAGCAGCTATTGGTCTTTTAGGAGCAGATGGCCACACGGTCAAACTTCCTCATTTACATTTCCTCACTGCCATTTCGGAGCAGGTTCAGAGCAGTTATTAACAAAAAGCACTGTTTCAGAGTTTGGAGCAACATGAATCAGCATTTCTCTTTTTGGAGCAGTTTGGAAGCAATTGTAGCAGCACTTCCATCATTTGAATCCCTGAGCATGCTTCCGGGGTGTGCTTCTGCAGGTTGTGGCAAGAAACGTGCTCAGGGGTTTGTAAAATGTACAGTTGGTGTTGTTAACAAAATTCCACTATCCATGTGGGCCTTCATATATCAGACAAAGTGGACGTTGTGTTAACAAGTGCTTTGGGAAACATGAGCTTTTAGTTAAAAAATAAGGCCACCCGCATTTGCCTCTGCATTGTCAAGCCTGCATGTGTGTTCCGATATCCCAGGTGATTAAGATCTTGCGTAGAAGCAATGACAGCACTGCCACGGGAACTGACGAAAGCTTGTTTTGTATCCTCAAGAGAAACAGCGTGCTTTACTGATATTTCATTTGCTTTGCTGGAGACCAAGAATAGTCTCTTGCATGGCTTGTTATAATTATTTTCATGTCTTGAAAATGTTCTCACTTATTGTACATGTGCAATTATGTGGTTATATTGATGTGAGAGACAAAAAACATAGTTGAAATTTTGCGCTTGTTTGTGCTGACTTCCTGTCCTTTTCTAGATTCGAGCAATTTATTCTCCTTCAGTGCCATATTATCTTCCTTCAACCAAGAATAAGCCAATACTGTTGCTTAATCGACAAAACACGTACTGTTACAGGATTTCCAGACATTGGTTTTGAGCTCTCTCGTACAATGAAGACAATAAAAATACAGTCTCTTGATTGACTAGATTGCACTGCAGGTTCTTGCCATAAATTTTTATACAGATTTAATGATTTATAGTGTTGCACACCAAGAGCTTGTGAACATCCCCTGTGACTTGTACAAGAACGTCAATAAACTTCAAACTTATGCGCTTTCATATCACCGCAGTTCATCAAAACTACAATGTAAACGTCCACACTTGCCTCAAAGACTCTTGATCCAGCGGAGATCCCACGAACATAGTGTCCAAATAGGACAAACAATTGTGAAAGTGACCTGCACATATGACCAAAATGAAATAGTGAAATATGACGCAAAAAATTTTAAACAGCCCAGTTTCCCACCAGAAAAATTTCCCTATCATTGTTAATTGGGCTGACCTTGAACTGCAGGACATCAATACTAAATCTTTTCATAAAATTAAGTGTGCACATCACATTTATAAGCTTAGCATACTAGGGCGACCAGATAAAGCCAGGCTGAGAGATATCTCAAGGGAACGCACACAGCGCAAAGGCAGACGTAGCCTAAATGAGTACTTAAGATAGGATTCCTTTTTTAAATATACAAAGGTATAGCGATAGCATTATCATTTAGCTTTATGTGGGTACTATAACACACATAGTTGTATCATGTTTTTTTTTTTAGCATACCTCTGAATTATTTGGCTGCACACAAAAAATGACATGACCTGGCCAGCATTCAGGTTGTCTGCTTCCATCATGGTTCCTCCAAGATACAGCACACCAAGCACAACACCTGCAAAAGCCATGTAAGGGCACGTGAGGGACTGGTGATCACAATAGCTCGCGAAGAACAGCTACAGACAACTGACAGGGCTCTAAAAACTGCTGCAACTGTATAACAATTTTTTTTTCATAAAGTGAGCCACAAAAAGAGATTTTGCACCAAAGCAGGTTACCATGAACAGGCCATGGCTTATGACATTATACCATTACTAATGCAGTACTAGAGCCGTATTGGGCACATGTGCAAATGGACAAAATTAACAAAATCATGCTTTCACTACATCTAATTGAACAAATGACTGATTTATTCTATTCTTAGCAATCCTATGTGGCTTATACAGATGCAGCAGCAGTATTATTTTGCAAGTAATAAATAACACTACGACTAAATATGAATAAAACTGATACTGCAGTTTGTAAATTTTAAGTTGCTGAAAAAAAAAAGAACAAGCTGTGACCAAGTCTAGCAAACAAACAAATTTTGCAATGACAAATAATGAGTGTCAAAAGAGGATTAGGGCTGGGCAAGTAGTAAATTTGACGTTTTAAGCGAATTCGACGAATAGCAATTTCGTCAAATAATTTCAAATCGAATAGTTCAAACAGTATATATCACATATTATAAAGAAAATTGAGAATTTTTGTAATGGCCCAACTAACTTTCACAATATTCTTAAGAATTGGAACTAGAAATGTGCAAGTGTCACTTTTTTTGGTTGGAAGTGAAGTGAACCAAATTCGAACAGTGGCAGGATTTGAATGGTAATTGGGACCAAGTTATACGCGGTAAAATATGTTGTTTTAAAATTTGCTAAACGTAACACGTTCGAAGCCCACATAACATGCTTTAATCTTTAATAAAAATAAGTTAATCGAGGTGCAGGTAATATGTACATTTTAACCTTCAAGTGTGGCTTCACGGCAGTGTGAATTTACCCTGAAAAGGTGGTTTCATGGCATCGCAGCTCCCATGTAGCAGTGAAACAATCTTTTCAGGGGGGGTTACAAGCAGTCAAATTTACGTCTATTCGTTAATTTAGAATATTTCAAAATTTCAAATAATTTGAATTTGTGTCGAAGCGAATTAGAATACTGTAATATTCGTTCAAATAGTCCAAGCACTCAAATATTAGCCCATCACTACAGAGGATATACAGAGGAAGCTTTTTATTATATGAGTAAGTGGACTGAGTACATCATTACAATTATTTACATACTGTAATCAGGACTGGAAATGAAGCTGCATTTGAAGTACCAAAGGAACAGAACTTTTTTCAACAAAGTATGATTCACTAGAAAGGCTTTTATAAACTTGAGAGCTCATTAACCAGACCGCAACTACTATAAGCAAAAGGTTTGAGAACAGTTGATGATACTGTTAAAATTGTGAAGAAACCAGAAAACCAGGCTTACCATTAAGGCTGAGGTTGGTCAGACCCTGAAAGCAGCCAATGCCAATGCCGAGCGCAGTATGCAGGTTTTCGGCCTTGTCAACTTCGCGCTTAAAGAGCCTTCATAGAAACACACAAATATGAAGAGAGAGAAATACAACCTCAGACAATCGACCAATTAATCAAGAGGACCAACATGCATACGTAACAAGTATCAATCTAACCTCACCTTATTTAACATAATTGCACATTATTTTAGCTTACTTATTTAACACAAATTTCTTAGTTACCTGTCTGTCTGCATGTGAAAAGAAACTCATCGCTTAACGATAGCTATAAATGCACACCTCATAACTACGTTTCAGACACCTTTTCCAGAGCTTGGTCTCAATCATGCACAAACATTCCACATATTAGAGCCCCAGAGCGTAAGCAACAAGGAGTGCAGACAGAACTCACTGAGCTTCTGTGTCCTCCATAGCAAATGACCGAACTGTCCTGATGTTACTCAATGCTTCATCGGCCACGCCTGCAGCTCGAGCATTCTACAAGAAAGGCCAGAATCACATTACAGCAACTACACGAGGCAACACCGTGAAGAAACACTTGCTCTATGAAGCAACATTGAAAGAAATGAGGGCAGGACATAGCATTGTACATTTTTAAAGTGTCTGAAAGCCCACTCATATGCTGATGATTATGAAGCGTTGATTGTTGCGCATGCATACATTATACGTGACTTTGCACACTTCCCATTTGTCAAATTGGACATTTCTATTCCTCGTATCTTTCACAGACTTGTGATTTTGTGCATACTGTGATTTGAGCATTACAGTGTGTTTTCAGTTTACTGTAACACTTACGAGTTTTATGTTAGATGCTGCCAATATGGGTGATGTCCATGCACAAGGCTACAAGTAAACTTGCTACTGATGCTGGGATCAAACCTGTTTTCCAACACTGCAGCCCAATACTCCAGCCTATAGGCCATAATCATGCTTCTAAGTGGTTTCTATGACAAGTCATTCATGTGCAAGTTTCTATCATTCTTATCTTTCAACTGCTCGCACGTTGAGAAGCTGTGCTAGGTAGCACCATTTTGGTATCAGAAAAAGGGATATAGGTGAAACGACACTTTCGGAGTGAAGTTATACTGTAATGCTATCGAACTTAAATGTGAGTGCACAGATTTTTTAGATGTTTGTGAGAACAGAAGTCATGGGACAAGTTTATTGCTGAAATATGCTTTCTACTATACGCCATAATCATGCTTCTAAGTGGTTTCTATGACAAGTCATTCATGTGCAAGTTTCTATCACGCTTATCTTTCAACTGCTGGCTGAGAAGCTGTGCCTGACAGCACCATATTGGTATCAGAAAAGGGATCTAGGTGACACGACACTTTCAGAGTGAAGTTATACTGTAATGCTATCAAACTAAATGTGAGTGCACAGATTTTTTAGATGTTTGTGAGAACAGAAGTCATGGGACAAGTTTATTGCTGAAATATGCTTTCCACTATACTGCAGTATAATGCTGAACAAAACTTCCACTTGCCCCACAAGGTCCACCCTTAATATTGCAGGATGCATTCAGTTTTTTGAGCGGCACATACATTAGCCTTCTTGCGTCGCAGTGGAGGTGGAATGCACAAGCACTCATACATTGTGTTTTGTGCGCAAGTTCAAGAACTCCGCAGGACCACGAATTAACTCAAAGCCCTCCACCACACTATTCCTCATAACCCGCTATGCCCTCCAGGATGTTAAAACACACAACTAGATTTTAAAAGTAGTAAATTGAGTGACTTGGTAGCAGTTCATTCTCGACCACCGTGCCAGAACAAGCCAAGAAACAGTCAAATCTAAACTAGCACTATTATCACACATAATTCACACGACGGTCACGAATAAAACTACTGAAAGGCACGACATATTCACCTGCTCTTGTGCTTTCCGTGAGAGCACTCGTAGAAATGAGCCAAATACCGTGCCGGCTGCCAACATCACAGGCATAACAACCACAGTCCACATGGTCATCTTCGGTGAGATGTAATAGAGTGATATGGCGCACCCAACAGTCTGAAATAGAAAAAATGACACGCAAGTTTCGGCAGTACTAACAAGGTACTGCTTCTGGCCAGAGCAATATGTTAATGTGAATTGCATTGTAAATAACAAAAAAATTTAGCTCCTTGGCACTTATTCTTCTCACCCAGTGCGCAGCAAGGGTCTCAGCTGTGGCGGCAGTAATGCTATGATGTGGCATGCAAAAATTTAGTGGCAAATTGCCTGCTCCTAAGTTAATATACTAATGCATGACTTGTATTCACCTGGGTGAGTTGGTTCATAGCTAAGTGGAATTTCGACCAGCGGATCTAGGGAACAACTTCTACCCACAGCAGGAAATGGTTTGGAAGTATTTTTTTTTAAAAGTTCACATTACACAAAGGCTTAGTAAATGAAGTTGAAGTATATTTCTCAAGACAAAAAAATTAGGTGCATCTTCCCAAAGGGAACCCTGATGGGATGCGAAGCAGCAGCGTTGCGCACGGGTGGCGTCACGGGTTGAACAGCGCTAACGCGGCAGGTGTTGCGGGCGAACGGACGAGGCAGGCGGCAGCTGCGGGCGCTGCGGTGAGCGCACGGCAGGTGAGGGAGAGAGTGATGTCAGCGCGCACTGCGAGGGGAGCGTGACGTCAACGCGCAGCTGCGGCGTGACCTACTTGGCACCGCTCCAACACCTGCGGGGGAGGGGAGCGCGTTGCGGCGCGTTCGTACGGACGCACGTAGGAACAGCGTTACACAGGCTAGTCAAAAAGCTGCTTCGCATCTAAAAGAAAATTTGGTAATAAGAAGTCCTCTGACAGGAGGCTTCTATTGTACAAGAAGACAAGAAGGCTGATGGCACAGTGATGAAAAAAAATGTGCACCTGGGCCACACTTCTAATCCCTTGTGATATGCACAGCTTGAAGGCACTTTTGAACTCCTGTACATCACCCCGCTGAGGCTGTAAAGGACAATAGCAGAGGTGGCAGTTAGTAAGTCATGCTTCAACATAAATAACCTGAGAAGAGGAATGTATGAACAATGAATATGGTTAATTGTTCTTTGAGTGATCAAATGTGAAGAGCTGCACTTGCAGCATTGCCTTCAAGAAAAAATCAGTTGGTTGGGTAATCCGGTGCACGCTGATTTCATGCTGATCAGATGCATGCATTAGATACTCGAAATTCTGTTTACAAGAACAAAAATGTGTGCCAAGGAAAGGGTAGTGGAGAGTTATATAGAGTGATAATGATAAGACACACTACGATTTATTGACACAAAATTGAAACTTACTGCCAAGGCACTTCAAGGTCCTTTGGCTAGCAAGGACTTCATACTATACACTAATTATGATAATCTGCTGACACAGGCAAGCTGGAAATTTTGTCAAGATTTATCAAGTCAAGAAACATTCAGTTTCAGCATGCGATTGAAAAAAGATCAGTAACGAAGAGGTAGGGGTGTAGCCAAATGGTGGCACACTGGGTGCACGCCCCTTTCAAAGTTTTTGTACATCATGGGATAACTAGCATAAAAGTGATGTAAGGCCAACACCCACCCACCCAACCCTACCGACCACGTCGAGGAGGTGCCTCTCTACCTGCACTACAAGTAAATATGGCATCTGATTGTGCCTAATCAGTGGTCCAAACACACATGCATTTGTGAACGCATGGTGACTGTATCCAGCAAACAGTCATTCAGTCTGTGGTTCTCGGTGGCACCAGCATACCACTTCAATCCTTTCTAGTTTAACAGTATGAACTGCCACAACTCATCTTTTTCTTATTTAATGTGCAGCATCTCAGTAACAGTAAGCAAGCTTATACCAACTTATGTATCTACAGTATCTGCATTTTCATTTTACCTTAATCAAGCTAACTGGAAAGATACCCTAAGACAGCAACTCTTTACAGCCTGAAATAAGTTTGAAACAGCAAGAGGAATTGCCCCCCAAACTTTCTTTCATGCGCTCCAACAAGAGTTCCATGTATACGACAAATTTCCTTTTTTTTGTATTAACATAACCATGATTGGGTTTCATGTGCCAAAGTTCCTATGACAGGCTGCAAACAATGCTGAGGTACAGGCATTTCAGATTAATCCTAACATCCCAGTAGCACCATTTACTTTGACGACCATTCTTTAACCCTTGCTACGTTTTTTGAGTTGGTTAAATGGACATTTCACAACACACAAATGCTGGTTTTCAATGATCATTCTCTACTCATTCACAACCTACTCAGCAGCTCATAAATACCTGTTCCTCTCAAGGTGTGGACAGACCTGCCACCATTACAACAGGTAAGCAACACAATATTGTAGGCTTGTGCGAATAGTGAATTTTAGGTTAGAAGCGTTCGAAGCGAATAGTGATTTTAATCGAATAATTTCAAATCAAATTCGAATAGTATATGTCACATATTATAAAGAAAAATGGGCTCATTTGTCATGACCTAACTAACCAGCACAATATTTTCTAAAAATTTAAACAAGGCCTGTGCAAATGCCATTTTTTCAAAGAAAGTGAAAACCACTTTGAATAGTAGCAGAATTTGACTTTCGGTAGAATGCAAGTGATAACTTGTAGAATATGTTATGTTTTAAAATTTACAATAGTTAGAGCATATAAGCCGATATAACAAGCCTTTAAACTTAAAAAATGAATCGATGTAGGGTAATATCTTCATTTAACCATGAAGTGAGGCTTCGCGGCAGCGCAATTTCCCCTGGATACGTGTTTTCACGGCACCACTTGACTGCAGTGAAACCACCTCTAGAGGAGGTTGCATGCAGACTAGTAGACACCTGTATAGGTGTTTTCACGGCTTAGCACCCCACTCCGCTGCAGTGAAACCACCTTTACGAGAGGAAATTACATGCGGACTAATATGCATCTATTCGTTCGTTTCGAATACTTCGAAATTTTCAATAATTTAAATTGGAATCGAAGCGAATTCGAATACTGCAATAGTCGTTCGAATATTCGAAGCATTCGAATATTCGCACAAGCCTACAATATTGTTATTTATGAGATGCAGAGTATCTCGACTCACGCCTCACCAGTTCATGATCTCGCCAGTCTTTGTCTTGTCGAAGAAGCACATGTCTTGCTTGAGCACAGACTCGAGCAGCGCTTGGCGAAGCCTCGTGGCATAGCGCTCCCCAGTAAAGGATAGTGTTGATATGTAGATGGCCGTAAAAACACTCTAAAAGGCAGAGAGAGAACAGATGCTTAAACAGGTAAACAGGGCTACAAAAGTGACCATAATACAGAACAAAAGTTTTAAGGCAGATATGAAAAGGACACTACAGTAAGCGAAGCTGAATGAACTAACTGCACCTTTCAGAATACCGTTAAGCAGAGTGTTACTAAGAGCACAGTTTTCATTAATAAAACACGAAAGAATGAAAGACGAATCGTGATGCTTCTATAAAGTCCTCACACACCCTCCTGTGAAGTCATGAATTTTAACAGTGCCTTCAGGCTGTACTAGATGACAACTTATCTTGACAGTGGAGTAAAGCCTACAGAGGCGGGGCTTCCACACATTCATGTTGCTCTGCAAGTAGTACGGCAGCTTGCAGCTGATTTAGGCTTTTGCTCGCTTCGCAACGTTAACACGTTTAGAAAATTTATATACACAAAAAATGTGAATAGGAGAAACATTTCGATGTGTCAATGTATATTTTAGTGTCATGTTATGTGTATATTTTTCCTTGCAGAACTAAACAGCACATTTGCGGGTGCACACTGACACACTATGTCATGGACACCATGTTTACTTTGTAAAACGGGCATGCCGTAAAGGTGGTGCTGTCTAAGAAATGGAAAGAAAAGGGAAGGCATTCCTTGCACTCTTTCGTGTGGACCAATAACTGTATTTTACCTACAACTTCCCGCAACTGTTTGAATCTCATAATAAATTAAAGCAGCATTTATTTCAGCAAAGCAAATGAGAAAATTATCAGTCACCTTAAGTACTATCTTTGGCGCGGTAGAAGACATACGCTTCGGTTCGGTAGCTTCCACAGTGCTTCAAGAAAAGTTGTCGTCGAGTATAGACTGATTAAGAGTTTCTTGAAAAAGGAAGAAACACAGTGAATTCAAACTGAGCTTAAAAGAACCAACTATAGAAAGTTTCGATGGCATTTAGTGCATTAAACAGGCCCAGATACAAGCCTATTAAAGATATGACCGGAACCTGTGACGTTATGCTGACATACAGGATCCGATGTCTGGCACGAGGTTAAAAAAATTTCACAAAATTTTGGACTTTGGCCACTCCTTTTGTATGCTGGTAGGCATTTTTTCCACAAATAAAATGAAAATGAAGGTTTTGGATTATTACATTGATTTCGACTCAGCTTGAAGCGAAGTAGAATGGAAAGTCATGCGGGTTGGTACAAGTTCATTTTCTCATAGAGCCTGGACATCTGGGTCAAAGCCAGGATTTTATTTGGTGGTCGTCCAACCGTTCTATTGCATACATGTGCCTGTGTGTCTTCCTACATTCACGTGTATACATACACATATAAACTGAAAAAATCTCGGAGGTTTCAGACCCCCCCCCAACCCCTATTTGGCTACGTCTACTGTTGGACATCAATAACAGAGTGGCAGCAACAAATGAAGAACGAATTTCTTGCATATACTAGATATTCAAAAAGAAATTATTTCGTATGTCTGCCACTGCTACAAGCACTCTTTCTTTTAAAGTACAAACAGCTTTTGCTCCCACCAACGAATATTTAGGATAGTGAAATGAGAGAGTTTGTTGTTATCCTGCCCATAATACCAAAACTTTCTCGTTACACAGGTGATGCCTCCATGGATGACTGCAGTTTTTGGGCGGTACAGAAGTTGGAGGAGATGGTTTAGTGTATCCAGTGTTTGGCTGAGTGCAGCAAGGATGTACACAGGATATTTCGTTTTCACTGTTTCGTGGAATGGAGCAGGGGTACCCTCTATCTCCGTATATGTATGAGCACATTTGAGCTGGTGTTTGTGTGTGTGTGTGTGTGTGTGTGTGTGTGTGTGTGTGTGTGTGTGTGTGTGTGTGTGTGCGTGCGTGCTTGCGTGCGTGCGGGCGTGCATGCATGTAGACACACAAGATGAAAACATTTAGGGGTGTTTCAACCACCCCCACCACCAACGCAACATTACATGAATGTGACGCAGTAATCACAGAAACACAGCCCTATAAAAAAAGGACTACAGCAAAGAGATAATAAGGAACACAATCACTTGCATAACTATAGATGGAAATTAGCCTTAGAAAAAATGCATCCTCAGGGAAGGAACCAAACACGAGCACTTGTGTTCCATCCCCACTTCCTGCATGGCATCGTTTTCAATGGAAATTCCAATCAACAGTTATGCAAGTTTAACTAGGCCAACAGTTAATGCTTCACACTCACTTGCATTACGTAAATGAGAAAAAGCCGCACTGCGGGCCCACGTATTTCCTCGAAAAAGCTGATGGGACTTGCGCCAGGGCTCGTGTTGCCAGATTTTATCCTGCTCAGGACTTCAACAACTGCACCCAGGAACACCGGGATTTTAATGTTGAGAGCAGCAACAATTAAGGCACTCTGTGGGACAAAATGGAAAAAGCAAGTAACAAACATTCCAAAACAAACACAGTTCCTGCACTGCTTTAAAAGAATCTCACAATGGGAAACAAAAATGTTTCTAAATGCTGTATTTAAACGATACCACACAGGTAAATCTTCACACCTGCTTTCATACAAAATTTTTCATTCGGGCATAAAGCAAGATATTACCTGCTTTTCTGTCTTTAATACAATGTTGTTGTGTCCAATAGCAGTACCAAACAGTCACTTTTGATCATGATTGCTGCAGATAACAAGTCGTGCCAAATGACGCCCCTCGGCGCATGCGTCATTGTAACTTTTTTCCTTCTTTCTCTCCTCTTGCTTTCCTATATATTTCCAAGCTGGAAATAAACGCCCGTCTTTTTGCCCTGCCACTTCGACTGGTTTTCATGTCACCGCTGCCGGCCTTTGGCCGGTATCGAACGTAACAGTGGCGACGAGAATTCTGCTGCAGCGAGAAGTTCAGCATACGCCCACATGCGACGGCCTGCAGAACGAACCCACCAGCCATGGCACACCAGCTACCGGAGTTCGAGGACGCAAAAAGATAAGTGGCAGGCGTACTTAGTAAAGGTGGAAGCTTACTTTGAAGCTAATGACGTGAAGGACGATGCTAAGAAAAGGGCCCTGTTGGTAGCTGCGCTTGGAACAAGGACCATTGAAATCTTGAACGGAAAAGTAGCTCCGCGGAAACCTAATGCTCTGACCTACGAAGAAGTTGTGCAGACGTTAAACAGCTACTACGACCCAGTGCCGAATGAAATATCTGAAAGTTTCAAATTCTTCCATCGCTGCCAGCAAGAAGGGGAGTCTGTACATGCATTTATTGTGGCAATTCGACAAATGGCCCAGAATTGCAATTTTTCGACGATGCTTGACAGAATGATAAGGGACCGTATTGTGTGCGGAGTCAGGTCCAAAAATTTGCAAAAGCAGCTGCTAGCAAAGAAAGACCTTAATCTTGAAGATGCCGAGGCTCTTGCCATTGCCGCAGAAAGCGCTGAACGCAATTCGCAAGGTATTGCTTCGGACAAAGAGCAAGCGAGCTTGTTTAAGTTGAGCGATCAATACGAGTCACGCACAAAGTCGCCAGGCGTGCAACGATGCAATTGTTGTGGGAAGCATGGTCACAAAACCAATGCTTGTCGACTAATCAAGCGCAGATGCTTCAAATGTACACGGCGAGGGCATTTAGCCAGAATGTGCACGATGAACGACAACACAAGCAGAATGCTAGCAGTGACAGCACAGGCGACAGAAACTGAAGACAGCGATAACAGCGCGTCGCAAATTTGGTCCTTGACTACTAAGCACTCGCTCATACCCCCGATCAGAAAAGCATTCGCGTGGAATGGCATTGAAGTAACGATGGACATCGATACGGGGTCTCCTGTGTGCGTCATTCCTAAGAGCATCTACGAGACGTACTGCCATCAATGGCCGCAGTTACAGAAGTCAGAACTACAGCTTTCATGCTATCTGGGAAAACTGCCGCTTCTCGGAGCACTAACAATGCCGGTTTCCTATGAAGGTGCAACAGTGCAGTGCAGTTTGACGGTTCTAGACTGCGATGGACCCAGTCTTTGCGGTCGGGATCTGCTGAAGAAATTAACAGATGAATGTATCCAGGTTCTCAACGTATATCCGCAGCCTTCAATGTCAAGTCAAGCCCGGGAGGTCATTCCGAAGCTGATCCGTCAAAACGCTGATCTTTTCACGGAGGGAACTGGTCTCATCAAAGGTCCGCCGGCTCGACTGCACATCAAGGCTGGATCAAGCCCCAAGTTTTTCAAGGCAAGGAAAATTCCTTTTGCACTTCGCGATAAAGTGTCAAAGGAACTTGACAGATTAGTCTCCGCTGGAATAATCTCTCCAGTCTCTCATTCCGAATGGGCGACGCCCATTGTTCCAGTCTTGAAGAAGGATGGAACGGTGCGCATATGCGGTGACTTTAAGGTGACTCTAAACCCGGTGTGTGAGGTTGAGCAGTACCCGTTACCGGTCATAGACGACATTTTTGCAAATTTATGTGGAGGAAAGAAATTCAGCATATTAGACCTTCGCGATGCGTACAACCAGGTCGAGCTGGATGAAGACTCGCGGCAATTAGCAGTGATAAATACACCGAAGGGGTTGTTCTGTTACAACAGGTTACCGTTTGGCATCGCGTCAGCTCCTGCGATATTCCAACGGAAGATTGAATCGGTGCTGCAAGGGCTAGAAGGGACTCGGGCATATCTGGATGATGTGCTGATAGCCGAGAGCAACAACAATGAAAATGTAAATCTACAAGCAGTGTTGCAGCGATTCCGCGAGAACGGCATCAAGCTGCGCGCGGACAAGTGCAGGTTTTGTGAATCGTCAGTGACGTATCTTGGCCATCGTATTGATGCCGAGGGACTACATCCGCTCGAAAAGAACGTCGACGCAATCAGACTAGCTCCGTTGCCACGAAATGTTGCCGAGCTGCGCTCATTTTTAGGAATGGTCACTTTTTACAATAAGTTTTTGCCAAATATTTCCACTGTGCTTGCACCTTTGTATAAGCTTCTTGAAAAAGGCGCAAAATGGATTTGGCACACGAAAGAAAATGCAGCATTTCAGAAAGCAAAGAGTGCTCTATGTTCGGCTCCAGTGCTAACATACTTTGATCCTCAGCGGGAGTTGCTGTTGGAATGCGACGCTTCCCCTTACGGTGTCGGTGCTACCCTTTTTCACCGTATAAATGGCGAAGACAGGCCAATTGGTTTCCGGTCACGAACGCTCACCTCAGCTGAAAGGAAGTACTCCCAAATCGAGCGAGAGGCTTTAGCTCTAGTGTTTGGCGTGACACGGTTCCGCGATTACCTTTTGGGACGGGAGTTTACGCTCGTAACGGATCACCGTCCTTTGTTGGGACTACTGAGACCGGACCGTCAAACTTCTGTCATGGCTGCCGCCCGCATTCAGCGATGGGCGCTTTTACTCGGGGCGTACAAATACAAGCTTATTTGTAAGCCCGGCAAACAGATGTTAATCTCTGATGCCCTAAGCCGCTTACCGCAATCGTTGCAGGAGCCGGAAGCAGAAACAGAAGAGTTCACGGAAATGGTGCTTGTCATGGATCAGTGGGACGAGCCAGCGGTTTCTCAGAAAGAATTTCAAGCACTCACAGAAGCGGACGACCTTTTACAAGAAGTATGCAGGTACGTGACTGAAGGATGGCCCTCCGTCTTCAGGGACAGCAGAGAAATGGCAGAATATAGAAAAAGGCGACATGAGTTGTCTGTCGAGAAGCGCATGTTATTCTGGGGCCATCGTGTAGTGGTACCAAGAGCGGCGCGTGAGAAACTGTTGAAATTGTTGCACGAGTCTCATCAGGGAGCGTCCACAATGAAAACGAGGGCAAGGGCTAGCTTTTGGTGGCCCGGTCTGGATCAAGACATTCATAGGACTGCCTCAGACTGCAGAAAATGTGTGCAAGCTTTGCCTATGCCCCCGGAACGGAACCGCGTCAGTTGGCCAATTGCGCGGGAGAAGTGGTCGCGGTTGCATGCAGATTACGCAGGACCTATTGCAAACAAAATGCTGTTAGTAATTGTGGATGCATACAGCAACTGGATGGAAGCCATTCCTGTATCTCGAGCAACCGCTGGTGCGACGGTGGATTCTATGCGAACCTTGTTCAGCCGGTTTGGATTACCCCGCACCATAGTAACCGACAACGGCACGCCATTTACCGGGGCCGAATTCGCTCAGTTCGTGCAGAAAAATGGAATTGAGCACATTCGTACCCCGCCTTACCACCCTCAAAGCAATGGGCTCGCCGAACGCGCCGTGCGAACTCTTAAGGACGGGTTGAAGAGAATGCCCGGAGTAGAACTGTCAACGGCTCTGTCAAGAATTCTTTGCAATTACAGGAATTCGCCGCAACCTTCGGGGTTCTCGCCGTCTGAACTACTTTTGGGTTATCGTTTGCGTACTAGACTGGATGTTTGCTTTCCTCCCAGGAACCATGAATTGCAGAAGAATGCAGGTGGAGAGTCCGCCAGCTGGTACTTCGCCCCTGGAGAAGCAGTCTATGTGCGCAACTACGGCGTAGGAGACAAGTGGACGCCAGGCAAAGTGAAATCGACGAGTGGAGCACGTCTCGTCACTGTAGCTACGGACGACGGCGTCGTTAGACGTCATGTCGATCAGATACGAAAACGGTCATCCGACACGGACGAGAGCAGAAAAATTCCTACTTCAGAACCACCTCCCGAGGAACAACCTGGAACGCCCCAGGATGCCCCGAAATGCGAAGCTGAAGACCTTTCCGAAAGCCCTCTTCCCGAGCTACGTCGGTCCACAAGAACCAGAAAAGCAGTGGAGCGCTACGGCTATTAGGGGGAAGGAATGCTGCAGATAACAAGTCGTGCCAAATGACGCCCCTCGGCGCATGCGTCATTGTAACTTTTTTCCTTCTTTCTCTCCTCTTGCTTTCCTATATATTTCCAAGCTGGAAATAAACGCCCGTCTTTTTGCCCTGCCACTTCGACTGGTTTTCATGTCACCGCTGCCGGCCTTTGGCCGGTATCGAACGTAACAATGATCGTTCCTGATCTGAATAAAATTTCTTGATCATGATTGGATTCTTCAAGTTAAACTGTGGAAGGGGGCCAATCACCACTGATAGATCTGATCCCAATCAGGCTTAAAGGAGTACTGACACGATTTTGGAACATCGCAAAAGGGACATTTTTCATTTCATTGGTATGGCAGTGTCAACGCTCTCCACAGACCAGAGTCAGACAACGCGTATAAAATATTTTATTTTGATTTTAAAGTTTTTCGTCGCTAAGCATCTGCGAGCCAGCTCCACTGCAATGGACATTATCCCAACGAGTCAAGACAGTTCATGAGTTTGGCGAGCTGTGCATCCTCCATGCAGCCTAAAACTCAGAAATCCTTGTCAGGGTCACTGGACGACAATTCACTCATCGTTGTTTACGTGCACCATGAGCAGATGAAAGATTTGCCGTTAGTATGTCGCCAGTTGCTGTCTTCCCGTGACGTCACACTGCTCTGACACGTCACCGCGAAGTCGCCCCTTGATACTGACACCGAAATTGCTGTTTTATAATAGCGGTATTAGAAATATATCCAATGCATTCCCAAGCACAACAACACTCTTTATAGGTTTCCCACACCAGTACTTTTATTTAGAGCAACAATCCGAAAAATTTTTAAATTCGTGTCAGTACTCCTGTAATCACAATCAGCAGTGCATCGTGTGACACTGGCATAACAAAATGATGAGCCCCTCAATCCACTCCCCTTCTGCCATTCAATGGCAATGAATGGCACACAGGAATAAAAACGACAAGATGCACTTACTACAACCGCTACAAGAAGTGGTAGCCAGTCCGGCTTCAAGAAGCGAAAGAACGAAGCCCAGTCGAAAGTCGCTGTGCTGCCTTTCTTAGCATCAAGGAGCCTTGTGTTGTGCTTGGCACACTGTACTCTCGTCTGAAGGAGGCATCGGCCCAGAGCAACGGACAGTGTCACCGTGCACCCTCCGCCGAGTACAAGAATATGTCGCAGGGGACGATGACTCCGAGATGGTCCGGGCGATGGCAATGATCTTGCGGAAGCTTTTGCGAACCCTCCTAATGAGCTGTTTACAGAGACCTTGCAAAAGGATGCCACACTGGAAAGAAAGATAAATTACTTATGTTGCAAACACCAGACACACTTTAACTGAAAGGGATGTGCATGTCAAAGCATTTCCCATCATGAAATACTCGCACTACATTTTAATTCATCTTATTTCCCTTTTTAATTCCCAAATATCCCTTCCACATTAAAATTTTGGTTATTAATTGCCAATTAATGATGTAGTAAGTTTACTGAAGAACCAGCATCCTCTCTTTGTTTGTTTGTGTTCTTTCGCTGTATAATTTCCTGTGTGCCAACTCATCCAAACAGAGTCAGGGCGCAGTTACCGCCTTGAGTTAAGAGTGACTCAGCGGCTATCGTTTTTTCTGCTAAGCAAACGTTACGGATGTGATTGCTCGTGGAACGCTTTTATTCCGCTTGGGTCGCAGAAACGCCTATGTACTATCATTTAGATGCACAGAGTCCTTCGCTTAAGTTGCAGCATCTTCAATTTATAGTCAAGTGCAAATGTTAACGACACATTTACGGTGGCAATGTGTTTGCGGAATGGCTACGCGTACTTTGCCAAAACACTTCGTCAACAGGAAAAAAACGTGACCACAAGAAGGCGACAGAAGCTCTTCCTCAAGTGCGTTTGTTGTGTAACATTCGAAACAATCGCGGCAGGTACTAACTGTATGAACTCCCCTTGCGTAACAAGACGGGCAAAATCGGAACACATCACATTTTTTGTTGGAACACTGCGTATCGTCTTTAGAGGAAATTCGCGCGTTACTGTAATGAAACGCTCACCTTTTCCTAGCAGAGAACTTGAGCAGAGACAAGTGATGCCGGCAGACCGCACCGCCAACACTCAAAGCAGCGTATAACATTTTGAGTTACGTAGAGAATGTCAGCTACGAAATCGAAACAAGACGCATCATTCAAAGAACCGCACGTTCTACAACGACGATCGACCTTGGTGCCGTTAAGTTGCGAAACGCTCAGGTAGCTTCTGATATGTCAAAAAACGATGCTCGCTTTACGTATGATGTCCTCTTACTGTGCTCCGCAAGAAACATCGCTTCACTGAAATTCATAACCGCAATGAATCATTTGCATGCAACGTTCGTAATACGGGTGGCATGTTATCACCGTAGCAGCCGATGAAACGATCGGAACACTGCAAGCTGATTAAGCAGCGCTTGCAAAGCCGCACTATAGTATTTAACCAAAAGGCCAACTTTAAAGTAGTTATGTTGTTTAATTTTAATAAACAGCACAATAACTATATTATTGTTCCAGTTCATTGTTTTTATTTTTATATAAAAATGCATATTAACTATGATGTGCGTTGTCGAAGCACGCGATATCATTGGATTGCTTTGTCGTGCAATTAAATAATAAATGAAGGGCACCGGTGATACTAGATAAGATCTACTGTAGAACTACACCGACATAGATTCGGTGCAATGGTTGCAAGCCTCTACAATAAATTCATTCGAACGGAACCAATTAAGTTTCGGTTTGGGTATCGCACAGACGCGAACATGCGCTTGCGCTCAGCTGCGGTTCCGATTTCGAAGAATCAAAAAAAAGAATTAAAAGAATAACTAAAATATGTGTGTACTGACTCACGGGACCGGATGCGCTGCAGGCAGCCATCTAAAAACCGCCATAGATCAAAACAACACTCCGAAGCGGTAAGTTTTCAACAAGGGCTGCGCAAGCGGCATCGTTTCTGTTTCCCGTAGCGTCGCCGCACTTGTACAAAGACGCATCTAATATCTACAAAAAATGGCGCTTTGACGACGATATTCAGATTTTGTCTTATTATGTTGTGGTATCTGCTTAATACGCTACAGTGATGAAGCATAGATTACGTTGTACAATGCCAAGCGGGGAGAGGCCCGGCCGTACTTATTCTACTTAGATCAACTTGCGAGAACAATTGAGACAGACAAAAATTAATGTGAATTGCTAAAAACACTTCAAGATGTTATCTCTTGTACAAATAGAAGGGCATCATCAATATGTATGCTGCACTTCGATGTTCTTCGAACAAATGCAAGATAATAGGCTTCGGTCGTTTCATTTACATCAGTTTATGCTCAAAATAATTTGTTGCTGCCATTTAGTTGATGCATACCATGACGCTCAGGTATAAAAATGCAATTAAGTAAAATACGGCGCTCCCGCGACTTCTCGAAAACATGAGACAACGCGAAAATGAAATGAAAGGAATGCACAAATTAGGCGAATGACGCACAAAGGCGGAAGGCGCGGAACGTTGGCCTTTTTTCTTACTTTTTGTTCGCCTACGTTTGTCCACATGAAGTCGCTATTCGCTCTGGTTGAAGCAATATTTCTTATATAAAATACTTGTCTGGACAAAAGGCGTTTCTGGTTGTATCTTTCACAGTGACATGGCTGCAGGCAAAACAATATTACAAGTACCGTTAGGGTACTATAGCAGTGCGCAGCTATGATGTGGACGTACGTCGCAGCACCTCACGTCTCAGCCGTCATTTTTACAAATATTTGGAAATATCGAATGTTATTGCGCCGTATTCGGTTGGATATTGTCGATAAGCGAAATGCAAGAGGCCCGTTGCAATGTCAGTGTACGCGTACAAAAGTTATTCGATAATCATATCGTGGTTCATGGCACGCAAAACCCCAGCTATTATTATTATTATTATTATTATTATTATTATTATTATTATTATTATTAGTAGTAGTAGTAGTAGTAGTAGTAGTAGTAGTAGTAGTAGTAGTAGTAGTAGTAGTAGTAGTTGTTGTTGTTGTTGTTGTAAATTGACTGCAACAATATATTTCATTGCAGGTATCAGCGTGAGCACGCGGCAGACACGGTGAGGCGAACTGCTTGCGGCCAGTTAATTATTAATTCAATTAGTGCATGGTCCACCGGGGTGCTAATTGTGATGCAGCGTGACACGTACTCCCGTCAGTACGGTTGTGAATTGTCGCCGCGCTACTCTGCGAAGACGGCGACGTCGTGCTGGTCTCGTATCCCGGCTGCGGCGTCCACTGGCTCCAACAGATCGTCCAGCTCATCCTCAACTCGGGACAAAGCGCGCAGGACTACGTCGAGTTCACGAGACGCACGCCATTCCTGGGTAGACTTGTACGTAAGACATATACTCCGTTCGAGACATTCTGCATGAAGAGCTAATACAATATACGTCACATGACACTTACCATTATACAAGTTCCTACTGGGAGCAGCTTGCGTCCAGTTGTCACGGTTCTACTTTATGCCCAGAGTTGGCTTGTTACTGGAACCAGCTGCTTCCCAGTTGGATCCCACCTGGGACCATGTTGATCCCATTTAATACCAGTTGAAACCAGTTAAACTTTTTCTCCTGGGATATACTTCTCCAGCCACTCTAGAAAAAAAAAAAAAAAAAAAAAAAAAAAAAACACTACAAACAAGATTACCACGTTATTCTTTTAGATGAGTCCTAACCTGATTGTATAACGCTCGTCAAAGATACACGTTAACATCGTTATACTCTCTTTTGAGAGTGGTTGGAGGCGCGACTCTCCAAAGAGTGTGTAGTGATCTCTATAAGAGAGTTAACGCGTTTCTTTAAAGGGAGTTATATTTGTCGCAAGCCGTGGTCGCAAGTGCTAACCGAACTTGAATAGCAACAGGTAATCTTTTTTTTCTTAGAGTGCTAAAGATAACATTGTGTTCAATAACTGTCCGACGAATAATGAATGAATGAATGAATGAATGAATGAATATCCTTGGTTATTTTTAATTCGAATAACAGTAAATAGTTTTGTGCACCTCCTAAGGCCTTTTCGCTTTTAGTGACGATGTCCTGATGCATGAAAGGCAGAAAAAAAATATTAAATGAAATATTGAAAAGGAAATGAGCATCTGCAATACAGTCAAACACATTTATGACGAAGGACTTCGAGCTCCTTATACGATATATATGTCATATTTCGCGGTAAATATTCCGCAGCAGTTATATGCTCGCAGAATAAGCAGCACAAAAACGCTCGTGAAGCGACATAAACTCTTTGCTTGACGCAAAATCAAGACTTGTGCAGGTCGTTTCGTATTGGAGGCGTTCGACTTACATCTACAACTTAAAGCTGTATGGCACAACTCTCGTAGAACTTTTCCAAACTGTTGTTCCCCTTTTGTAGATCCGTTATATTGGTGCACTCACGCGTTTTCTGAAGGCGTACACACTATAGGTATTCGTCGTTGTAATTGATATACTCAATATAATTTGGAAGTTGAATACTTTTTCACGGAAAACATATATATTGGTTTCGCAGAACGCTGCAGGCCGACGAAGCCACGATTCCGACCTCGTCGTTCCGAAAGGGCCGCGGACACTGAAGACTCACGCGCAGATACTTCGCGGCGGTGTCTCGCACTCCAAAGCCAAGTACGTCTACGTGGCCCGCAACCCTTGGGACTGCTGCGCCTCCCTCTACCACCGCGTCAAGTTCAACCGCTCGACGCCGGCCACCGCCCGCGCACTCCCGCGTTCGAACTTCGACGAGTTCTTCGATCTCTTCGTGACGGGCAAGTTCAGCTTCGGCGATTACTTCGACCACGTTCGGTGCGCTTACGAGCACCGGAAGCAGGACAACGTCTTCTTCGTCACGTTCGAGGACCTGAAAGCGGACAGGGAGGCCGTCGTACTGAAGCTGGCTCACTTCCTCGGCGTAGAGTACGGCGAGACGCTGGAAAACTGCGACGACGTGTTTGAGAACGTCTGCGAGAAGTCGAGTTTCGATTACATGAAGCGAGTGTACGGCGCTCCTACAGAGCAGGGTTCGGATTCGTCGGCGGTTGCGTCCACGTCGCCTCCAGCGGTGGCAGAAGACATGTCTGGTTCTGACGGCTTCAAGTTCCTGCAAGATGGCGACCAGTTCTGCCGCGCTCTTCGGTCGGGCAAAGTGAACGACTGGAAGGAACTTTTCACCCTGGAGCACCGAGACAGGATGAAGGCGAGGATAGCGGAGAAGACCAAAGGGTCCGACTTGATGAGCCTCTGGAGACTTCAGTCCAGATACAAGTGTTTGGCCGCGTATTCGTGAGGTGATGCGCATTAAAAAAATAATAATAAATCTGGAGCTATTATGGGCTACCCGAGCAAGCCCGCGAGGCGGCGAAGAGGCAAGACCTCGACGTCCCCACGTGGGAGGCCTAGGCCCAGCCAAGTGAACTGCTGGTTTAAATAAAAGTTTATTCCTCCTCCCTCCTTCTGGAGCTATGTCTATGTTGCATTTTTTCCCCCTTGGTTTCCCGCTATGCACCCGGGCACACACTTAGCAAAAAATAAGGGCAAGTGGGAGTAAACACCTCGTTGCCCACTAGCTCATTCCTGAATCAGCAAACTCCGTCTCTCGCGAGGGTTTTAAGTAGGGGTTCAGATTAAAAATATTATACTTTATGCCTTGAGTTTCTTCAGTTTCCAGATTTATTGATATGAACGAAAGAAGGGGAATTTATTGGGTCGGAATTTATTGGAGGAGGTCAAGTATTATTCTATACATACAATAGATTACGGTGTTTAACATGGCGTTTTAAATTATATTGCTAAAAGCATGGCACATCGTTCCTCACACACACACACACACACAGACACACACACACACACACACGCACGCACACGCGCGCGCGAGCTCGACGCTGCATTGTGCTTCCTTATGAGTTGCAGAAATAAGCGTCTTTCCTAACCTTAAGCCCACAGCATAAGCGTGCGCAGGGTTCCCCGTCAGGGGGGGGGGGGGGGCGAAGGTTCGTCGCAGCGCCCCCCCCTCTCTATCACGTCTATCAAGCTGACTTTGCGCCCCCCCTCCAGATTATGTCAATGTGTATGGGGCTGGCTGTGCGCCCCCCTCTCGCCCCCCCCCCTGGTCTCCCCCCCCCCCCCCCGCGCGCACGCCTATAGCCCACAGTATACCACTACACTTGCGAATATCTGTACGGACCAGTGGGAGATAGCGCCGACCGGGTCGCTTGATCCAACAGGCACGTGGAGTGGCGCGAACCAATGGGGCGCTTCATTGAAGGTTCCGTCATACGAGAATGATTCCTAGTCCTATTGTAAACAAAATATTCTGTCTTCTAGCTTTCTCGAAAGTACTACGGACCTTCAGCATCGCGCTTGTGCAAATAGTTGGAAGCTTGAAACCATATAGCACCTACAACTAACTTGAAAGTCGCGCCGAAATGAGTGACCCTAGCGCTTTTTGTTGCAACGTTAGTCAAGATATATCACTAAGGCGAAAGTTTAATAAACTTACATAATTATATAAAAACAAATACAAATTTCTTTATTTTATCAGCTTTTTTAATTGTGTTTTAATATTTAACGCATTCAATATGAACGTAAAATTTTGATCAACTACTAGCGCCGCCACAAGTTTGACCCCCGCATTGCTCTTCGTGCCAAGTCCTTTCCTGGATTGGTAGATCGTCAAGATGGTGAGTGTTCTCTCGTTGCTTCGAAATCTATTAGAATCGTAAATTGTATCTTTTATTGCGCAGTGAGACGTTCATTAAACACTTCTATCGCCCTTAGCGAATGCGACTGTAATGATATTTTGTCGGAAAATTTCTTATTTTCGATATAAACGAGCTGTCGGCGCCCATGCAGCCGCCTTGGTTTCAGCCCGGGACGCGTCGTGCTGCTGTGTGTGTTTGACACTTGTTTCTGTGGCTTTTCCATTTCAGACGAAGGGTACCTCCAGTTTTGGAAAACGGAGAAATAAGACCCACACGCTGTGCCGGCGTTGCGGGCGCAGCAGCTACCACATTCAGAAGTCGCGATGCGCCCAGTGCGGCTACCCCAACAGCAAGATGCGCCACTGTAAGTGAACGTGGTTTTTCTCTCTCGTCGTATATAGCAGTGCTTGTCGCGAATAGGAAAACCTTGCGTTCGATCGGTATTTGCACGGACGCGCGTCTTGCTGCATTAGTTGTCTGCGGCGTTATTTGTGAGAGTTGGCGCAAACAATTCGCGATTCAGTGAGTACTCGCAAAGTGCAGTCTTCGCCCTACTGATCGCTAGCCGGTACGACAGTCTTCAAGTAAACTTTCGATTTCAAGCGTTGTTGAACGTAGGATTATTGGCTTTCCTGTGTTCATAAGCGGCGTCATTTTGAGCACTAAGAAGCGTGCAACGTAAAACAAAGCGTCAGGTGTAGTGACCTCCACTTGGTGGTGTTCACCGGCCGCGTTGTCTTTGCGGCTGTTGTGTTGCTCGGCGAGGCACTTAGGCGCGGGTGCGATTCACGGTCGCGGCTGCCGCATTTTGACGGCGAAATGCAGAAAAAGCCGTGTGCTTATATTTAGACGCACAGTAAAGAAACCTTTTTAAGTGTTCGACATTGATCTGGAGTCTCCCACTACAGCATGCTTCGATCATATTGCGTTCGCAGCTCTAAAATTTTAGAATTTATTTTTCAAGGTTTTGTTTGGCTTTGGGGGGGGGAGGGGGAGGTTCGGGATGGCCGATTTCTTGCGGGTTACTATGCAACACAAGCACTGTTAAATACGTGTTGATGTCTGCACTTGCTGTGTGCACGTGATGTAAAAACTTTTATGATCATATGGATCGTGCTGATCTAAGGAACCACTGATGCATTGTTGCCTGATGCCAAGTGTACCAATGTTGTTACCGTGTTGTAAGTTGTGGCTTTTGTTTGTTTCATGCCTACTGGCAGACAACTGGAGCGTCAAGGCTAAGAGGAGGAAGACCACCGGCACTGGTCGGCTCCGCCACCTCAGGAAGGTCTGGAGGCGTTTCAGGTGAGCTACGTTAGCAAGTAGAGCACAAACGTTCAGTAGTGTGGTGCATCTACTACTTCTGCTTGTAACTGATACCATTTGGCTGTAGCTCCCTCCTTTGCTTGTTTTACTGGTCCAATGCTCATAACAGTGTTGAGGTTATTTTGGCTTTAATATCCATCTGATAGAACATGAAACTATATGATGTAACTTTCGATAAAACAGTAAGTCTGTTCGGGAGAGCTGTGTCAATAATTACTGGGCTTAAAGGGACAAAGGTAAACAAGTTGGGACTACAGAGACAGAATGCTTGGGGACAGCTGAAATGTCAGTATTGCTATGTAGCAACAGCAACACTGCAGCACTTCAGTATTGACAACAGCCTTTCAGTAATCAAGAAATTGGGGTAAATTATGGGGCATGACTTCAGAGAGATTCTGGTACAAGCAGGACGACGTAGCAATCTCCTTAGTATTATTGTGTCACTGTAGTGTGCAGCCACTCGTAATGAAAAAGATCATTGCAGAGCATTCCAAGACTGCAATGGAAGATTACTTTTGCAGTTCTATTCGATTCAATTCTTTGGAAAAGGAAGTTTGACGTTATCCCTTGACAACTGCGCAGGTTGTTTGAAGTTCCATTTTTGCCTGGCTCTGTGCCACTCGTACACATGTGTTTCAGTTCTGTTATTGTGTAATGACATGCTGGCTTTAATCACTCTAACTGCGTGACCCAAAGGTTGCAGGATCGAATTTTGGCCGTGGTGGCCACATTTTGATGGAGGCTGAAATTCCCAGAGGCCTGTGTACTTAGATACCCATGTTAAAAATGGCTTTACAAAACTAAAGATTTGGCAAGATGGTGCATAGCTAATCAGAAATGTTGAGCGCGAAAACGACATTCACAAGAACGAGAGACAGGATGGTGTTGCGACCCGGGGTGTTACAGCTCGAGATACAGGTCGTGGTATCCCACCACTGCCACCAGTTGTTGCAACCCAGGGTGTAGCAGCTCGAGATACAGGTCGTGGTATCCCGCCGCTGACCCCCAGGCACCGGAGACCCGGCAGGAAGATGTCGAGACAGCATGAAGAGGCTGAAGGGAAACTGAACTGATGTTTAATTACATTATTTACATGGCGAGCATTTCGCTCTACATCACGAAGACTTCGCTACATCGTGACGATCTCGTTGAAGGCCCGTGTCGAAGCTCTCCGAATCCTTCGAATCCTCCGAAGCATCCCAGGGAGCCCGCAGGGGCTGATTATAAAGAGTCTCTTTTCCCCAGATCCTTAGATGGGGGGAACAGCTCCAAATTGCGTTGTCCAATCACACAACACACGCCACTTCCGACGGTGCCGCCCACACCCGCCCAGGTCTACGTGCCTGACAGGGGTGTTGCCACAGCATTGCACCAGTGGCACCAAGGTGGTGGCGTGAGAAGGCCGCAGGATGAGGGGTCCTACGCTCGCACTTCGGGCGCATCAAAGGTCCGCCGCTCTACACGCAATTAGCGGGACGGGTCATCCGCGGCGGTTCCGCCGTCTCTTCAAAGAGTATGTCGCGACCGAAAACCATTGCGGTCATCTCGCCAAACACCTTGCGCGTCGGACTGCATGGCGCCTCACTTCCCGGCTAGGAAGGACAATACACGTCTTTTAACGTCTGTCAGCGGGCCACAGCAGCCCCTCGGAGACTTGTTCGTAGAACAGGGAACGCCGCTCCTCCGTGGGCCCAGGCGCCGGTCATAACAATGGGCACTACTTTCAACAAATGCTGTGTCAATGTGATGTCTGCGTGGTTTGTGGCTACACTTTTTCGTTTCACACAAAGTGCTGGCTGTCAGGCAGTAGAGGGTGGTGTGGCGTAAGCAGTGTCACAGCTCCTCGCTTTGAAGGAGGTGATTTAGATTGTGCCATAGAATTATTTAGACCCTTGAAATTCAATCTTTCATTTTGCACCAAACGAGCTCCAAGAGGTTTTCTGGTCCTTGTCAACACACTCCGTGTTGACTATGGGTTCACTTCTAGTGTCTCGCAGGGGTGGAACAGCTGCGCCATTGTGCGCCAAACTTGTTTACCTGCGCCGAACCACCCATGTTGCGCCAAACTCGCTTATCAGCGCCGTATTGCGCCGCAGCTACCGAATTTAGCCGCAAGGTGCGACAGCCGTCAAGCCCCGTGCCCGAAGACATGGCTGAAACATCATGTTTTTGATTTCATCGAAACTATTATAGTTTCGGTTTCATTAAGTCTGTGATCATTCGAGCAGCAACTGCGAACTTTGATTCTAAGGGCGCACGCGCTATCTTAGCAGGCATCAGCGCGAATGGCTTGTAAACCCTTATGCGTGCTGCGCTCTCAACGCAAAGAGACTTCGCGAGAAGAGCATCTCTCCCTGGCGCAGCCGTATTCTCTTACACAGGCGTTTCGTAGAGTAACACGATAAGGGATCCAAGAGAGTTAGCTGCCAGCCTTACTTCGTATAACATTACAATTTGCTGCAATCGCTTATGGCTGCCGAGCTAGCGCGCACGCCAGTGATCGCGACCGCGCCCTTAGAAGTTCACAGTTGCTGCTCGAACGACACCTCCCCCCCCCCCCCCCTCGCATCTTTTCATGCTCTTTCAAGACGGGCGGGGTGTTTCCTCTCTGCTTCGACGGCAGGCCTCCCTATTGGGGTGCTGTTATCGCATGCGCCCTCCGAGCGACGGAGATGGGCTGGCTCGTTTGATCTCTGCTTCAGCCGCGATCGCCGTCCCTGCTCGCGCGTTTTTACCCGCGGGTAGTACATGCGATGCGCGGGTGGATTTTAGCAATTTGGACTTTACACGGGACATGACGGAAACGGTGACGGCAAAAACTCGTCGAGAGTATCCATATATAATTGATATCGCAATAATAAGGCTATTGCCCTATTTAGCTTAGGGTTTGAAAAATACAGCATTGGACAAATGTTGCTTCCCAAGTTCTCTGAAACGGGGCTCCATCTGCTCTGAACGTTCTCTCTGACTGCTCCAAACTTGCTCAAAAAGGCCTTTCTGGCTGCTCCAAGGCTGCTCCTAAATGTCTTTCTAGGTGCTCCAAGCCTGCTACAAAAGCACTTTTGCCTGCTCCCAAATCCACGTACCCTGTTCCACCCCTGGTCTCGTTAAACTACTGGCATGACATGTCCTTGGAAATGATAAAATGAGTATAGTAGCCCTGTGAAAGGAGCTTGGTTTGTAATTTGCTTGGCAGATATGCTGGCCACATGGACATTGTTTTCTGTGACTGCAAAAGCCTCCTTCTGTTAGGGCTGAAATGTGACAAGTGTAAATTGAAGTGCATGTTCAGAGTGCCATTGTGACATTTACTAAACATTAATTGTTCCCACACTTGATGCATATAGAGGAATGTAGGAAATTTTAATTGAGAATAACTCCATATTGTTTTGTTTAAAGCTCGGTGAAACTGAAAAAGTGGCCAGCATCCGAGTACTCATTTTGCTAGTGCAAGGTGTCTCAAGAGCTCATATAGCAAATCTGCAAAAATTGGGAGGGTGTAGTGGTGCTGCTCTTGCTCTCTCCACTCGATAAGACTTAGTTGGCATTTCGGGGGTGCGATGACAGCTCAAAATGAAACATTTCTGCCATCTGTGCGTGTGAATATAATAAGTGAAAAAGGACAGGCATGTAGCTTATTGCCCAGCCATATATAGCAGAGCTATTTTGCACGATGTTCTAGGGGCTTTATTCTTGTAAGAAAGTCAAAAGTGAGCCATTTTTTATAGTCATCTGTGGCAAAGTTGTGTATGAAGGCATAAAATGTAAATGATGACATTTCAGCGTTTGTACATAGCCACGGTTATTGCTCTGTGCTATCATAAAAGATAAAGAAAAAAAAAAGAAAACACCAAATAAAGCTTGTCTTAAGATGCCACTCTGTTTGAAATATGTCACAAATATTTGAAGAGAAATGTTTAGATTGGATCATATGGAATCACTCAATGTCTCGCATTAGCAATTGAGACTACGCCCCATTTTGAATGAACGAGTTCGTTGAAAGTTTGTTAAATTAGAGGCAGCATTGCGATGGAATAGGCATAGTTAGCGTAGTCTAGATTGGATAACATGAGCAACAGCATTTTTAATCTTTATGCACTGCACACCTCAAACTTTCTTTGTATAGAAGTTGTGTAAAATATGTTGATGTTTGTCTTTCAGGAACGGTTTCCGTGAGGGAGGTCTTCCCAAGTCCCAGAAGCACGCAGTCGCTGGTGGATCCGCATCTGGTGGCAAATAAACGTTGTGTATAAAAGCCGACATGAGAGCTCAGACAATAAAACTGGGCATTCCCGAATTGTCTTTTGAGAGCGAGCTCACAGATTTCAAAAGAGCCGTTATGCCAACGGACACCTTCTGAAAGATATCTGGCTTGTTATAGAGCTGCAAAGATCATACACATAAAGTGGACGGGGCAGGCCCGTAGCCAGGAATTTTTTTTTCGGGGGGGGGGGGGGGCCCACTTGTTGAAAGTCGTGAAAAACGGCCATTTTTATTATATTTCCTCAGTAAAAGACCCCCTTCCATCAAAATTTCAAAGATCATACACATAAAGTGGACGGGGCAGGCCCGTAGCCAGGCCCGTGTCCCCCCCCCCCCCCTTCCTGGCTACGGGCCTGGGACGGGGGATGGCTGCCGTGGTAGCGCAGCTGGTAGAGCGTCGGACGCGTTATTCGAAGGTCGCAGAGGTTCGGTCTCTGCCCACGGCAAGTTATCTTTTCGTCCACTTTTCTTTCTTCACATTTGCATTACATTTACTACTAATAACATACTTTATACTTTCCTTGGCATTATTGTCTGTTAGTTCTTGTTAATATTGTGTCTAGCAAGGAAAAACGAGCCCTTAAAATTTCCACTTAGTTGTAACATTGTACTACTGTTGGTCAACCATCACACACATTTTAACACGAAAGTGTTTTATGCTGGGGTCCACCACGACTTCAGTGATGTATTTCCGTCACGGAAATGACGTCGAAAAAAATGTACACGATCTGGTAAAGAAAAAAAGTTCTGTCAACGGGAGTCGAACCCATGACCTCTCAGGTTCTCAGCAGCTGCTAGGCATGCTATCCACACTCTGGAGGCTTTACAAATGCGCCTTTTATATCTCCCTTTCCTCTCATGGTGCTCTTGGTCGGCGGGGGGGGGTGTCGCTCTCTGGGAGCGGTAAAGGGGAAGTAATGCATCATGACCGCGGCCTCCACGGATGCTCCTGCAACGCGTCGTTGCTACGCATCCGTCGCAATTTTGTCAACGTCTTAACACACCGCGAGGTGGCGACCTTAGTCCAAGCGTTGGCATCGCTCATAGCATCCATCCATTAAAAAGTAGCTGCTACGGGCGCCTCGAGAAAAATCGCGGCCGGGCTAGTCTTGCACAATGCACGTTGCGTTTTCCTCTACTCGGAGCTGTGCTGTTTTGTAGCACTTTTTAACATGCTGTGGGATCACGACCTTAAGTTCTGCGTTGGATCAGCGACTATGTTTTGGCTGTCGCAGCGCTTTTTCTGATTACGCTCTCACCGTTAGATACTGCAGCTACCACAAGGGTTTGTTTAATCATTGATTATGGCCTTAGTCGTCGGGATAAAGATGTAGCACCACCAAGTATAGACTTTGGGTGTACCCACTTTAAACGGTGCTATAGCTACCAAATGCCCATAGACATTGTGCAAGCTCTCTTAATATGATATACAGTGAGCAATCAACTTCTGTAAGGACACGTTTTACTTTAGTGTTATACCGATTCCTATGACAGGGATCAACCATGTTTGTTTAAAAAAACTTCATGCAGCTTCTAAAAAAGACATTGGAGTACAGTTTCATTAGAGGTTCATTACCGGCATGTGCTACACTTAGATGTTTTCTTTAGAAAAGTTTTGACCATTGTGCATGCAATTGTGCTAAATTTTCATGTAGGTATTGCAGCAATGCAGCATTTTTGATATCTGGGAGGGTAACATTAGATGGCAACGCTAACCAGTTATATAATTTATAGTGGTGTTTAATGACTGATCACTGCTATAGAGAGTTTGCTGCAGTTCTTTGAAGTTTCGAATTTGTTGAAGCTACAATATTTGAAAACTGGCACAGCTCTGGAGAGTTCGATTTCCACCTTTCCTTTCTCGTGCTGTCTTAGCTGCCTTAATAGTGATGTGTGCAGAGGGTAGATCCACATTTTTAGGTAATGGTATGCATGTACAAAATTTTTAAGCATTGCTAAACTTTTGGATGTACACATGGAAACATCATTTTGAGCAAGTAGCACCTGTGTTAAAAGTGCAAGGTGTACAACATTGGCATTTTGTGCAGCTAAATGCAGTGATGCGATAGCTTTGCCAAACTGTGCCAAGAGGTGAAATTGTCCTGAAGTGCATGCCTAGTCTTGTGCGACAAATGCGTAGGACATCGTCAATATGTTGGGCATCATGCAGAACTAGCAACCATATACCTAGACAAGAATTCAGACGAGGTGTTCTCTGATGAAAAACGTAGAGTAGGGGATTCCTAGAGGAGAGAAAGGGGGTGAGCGTAGGAGCGGAGAGAGAGGGGAAGGGACACGCATGCGCTGTGGGCGGTGTGGGACGCGGGAGCCTCTCCGTAGAGGATTCCTAGAGTAGAGAAAAGGGGGTGAGCATAGGAGAGAAGAGAGGGGGGAGGGGACGCGCATGCGCTGTGGTGGTGTGGGACGCGGGAAGGAGGGACGGACTAAGCCCCTCCCCCCCAAACACATGCTAAGCAAGATCAAGGAATGGAGTCAACCTGGGCGACAGACACCACCTGCCTAGCCATTGCTAAGCAGCCTCTCTCTGCTCTCGGCCATGACTCTGGTGACTGTGGTGGTGGTTGACGGCCGTATGGTACTACAGTGTTCTGGTTCGCATAGTGGGTGCTTCCCTACTTCATGAAAGTGGCCGGACGCGGGACGTGGGAGGGAGGGACAGACATAGCCGTGAGCATAAGATGCTTTGCATCTAAAAGAGTAGCTTCATGGGGCCATGACACCCAGCTTTCAATCATACGATCACAATCTGTGTTTTGAGAGTTATTCCATGTCCGTTCACAAACAACCTTGCTCTTTGGTTTGCATGCATCAAAAGTAATATGCACTGTGTATGCTTTTGAAAATGTGGGCCAGTTTTGCTCAACTCTTCATCTAATTGTCATGATTAGGTGGCCGTTGTAGTAGCAACCACCATTTTTAAAATCGCCCATTCTACTGTCTTGAACAGGCACTTGAATAGCACCATGTTTCGCTTCATTCGATAGGAGTAACTCTTTCGTCTTTGTGGCATGTCCTTTTCATCCTCCTCAGGAAGTGTTTCAACGATTGGCCCAGTGAGACTGGTTGTGTGGTTAAAGTTGTGCATGGTAAAATCTGCACAACTGCAGCGCAGAACAATTTGCAATTGCTTGGCAATTTGAAATAAACCTACAATGAAAAGCACCCCAGTATCTAAAGCAGCAACTACTATAACCATAATTGCCGTAGTAGCTATGATTGCTGCACCAGTGCTGTTATCTTCTTTTTTGTGAGACTGGTGCTTGCAGCATGCTAAAACAACTTCAGTGTTCTGGGGTGTGTGCCATCCAATAACCACTGGGTGCCCACATCTGCTCAAGTACTATAGAAATCTGGAAATTAAAGTTAGCAGCTCTGCAGCATTCTCAAGTGAGTGAGTAAGGACTTTATTAATATAATATCTGGGGTTTAACGTCCCAAAACCACGATATGATTATGAGAGATGCTGTACTGGAGGACTGGGGGAAATTTTGACCATCTGGTGTTCTTTAATGTGCACTGACATCGTGCAGTACACAGGGCCTCTATTATTTTGCCTCCATCGAAATGCGACTGCCGCAGCCGGGATCGAACCCGCGGCTTTCGGGTTCAGCAGCTGAGCACCGTAGCCACTGTTCCACCGAGGCGGACTAAGGACTTTATTGTGGTCCAAAAGTGGCAGAGGCTGGACGGGACCAGGAGGCCCTGCTAGCTCAGCCAGGTGGCTCCACCCAGGAAGGTGCCGGAAGCTGGAGCCTCTCGGCGATGTCTCGGGCCCTCTGGACGGCCAGGGGTTAGTTGCTGAGCTCCGCGCTGCACATGGCAGCCTCCCGAACAAGATTTCACTGGCTAAATTTAATAGTAGCATGTATATCTACAACTGAAGTGACCTTGAGAACGCTGCAATTCTGACCCCTTTTTAGCCAGTGAAGTCTTGCTCCAGTTAGCATTTAATACATTCCATTTGTTATGGAACTATTGCGAATAGTGTCAGTGAGTAAGAATGGGTTATGTGGTTTAAAATATGTGCCATGGACAGGTTGCACTTGTCAATTCTACTTTTCATGTTGGTAATGATGGACAGGCTGGTTTTGTTTCTTTAGCTGCACTTAGGTAGACGGCAGCGCTGGATAGTGGAAACACAAGCAAGTCTGTTCTGAGCAAGATAGACTTGTTGGCAACTGGTGTCTAAAAATGATATCGTACTTTTTAGTTGGAACCATGGTGAAAGAATAACTTATTCTTACACCGCGGTTGGAACACAAAGTGCCGTGGCGTGTAAAGGGTTCATAAGCATTTTTACACGCTTGCCATATTTGAGCCTCTTCACAGGAATTGGCAGTCTGCCTAAACTCTGCCAGGATGAAGACACGAGCACACATGTTGGCATCACTCTTGTATTGACATATATGCATATTTGTCAATATAATATTTACAGTATAACATCTTAGACTACAGAAGGAAAAACAACCGATTCATCTCTACCATTCCCCAGGTATACAAAGATCTTGCAGCATTTTTTTTTTCGTTTTTCTACACAAAGTTTCGGTCCTTGCAACAAACAACTCTCAGAAAGATTGTTTTAACCTCTCATGTTACAAAGGGTAGTTGCATCTAGAATCTATATGAGCAGGCTGTTGTAGACACTGGAAACTTTTTTTTTTGGGGGGTACAATCAGCGTAATGATTTTTTTTTTATCTCGACAAATGTGAGCACACAAACTATGTCTCGTTATAGTTTCAACTCTGGCACACCAATGTGACACATCACACCGTCACACCAAATACGCCACACTTCCTATGGCCACTGCTCAATACTGTTGGTGCGTCAAATATGTGAAGACTGAGAAGCAGTCCCCAAGTGCTACAGAAACATTTTGTGTGTGCTGTGGTCCTTCAAAAATTTTTACTCATGTACGCAATACTTTCACACATTTTCATACCTTGTCAGACCTGCGCTACACACTCGCACATGATGTAACTGGGTTGTGCAAACACTGAAAATCAGTTGCACTGCATCAAATGCAGGCATAACAAAATACAGAGCTACATAAAACGGAAAGGGCACAGCTTGATGCAGACTACATACTGTAAGCTGTACAGTGCAGTAAAGCAAGAAGAGCAAAGACGCTAGCTATCGGAGAGTTCTAATTTGTCCGCTAACTTATGCAGGCTGGCGGAATACCAGGTTATCGGTATGTAAACTAAGTGGCTAGGGCGGTGATGCCCTCTGGCGGTGAAAGTGTTCAAACACAATCACACCTATCAAAGCCATAACAAAGCGTAATGTTTCATCTTTGCTTGAGTAAATTTTCTTTCGGCAGCGGCGTAAACTTAAACAGGTTGCCTTTATAAACCTGTTTTTGGCAAGAATACTCCTTGAGTGCAGAAGACTTGTCTATCAGTACAGTTAGCCGAAGCGTAGCATCATGTCACTACCATCATCCGCCAACCCGGTATTCCGCTAATTCCTTTGTGCATACCGGAATACGGGACACGCTGAAACTCTCCATTAACGAAATGATAAACTGTTAACAAAGCATAACATAAAAAGTAGGTTTCAAGGTCAACAAATGTGTCCCCATAAGAAGTGGCTATGCGTGTAATTAATATAAGGATACACAGATGTAACGACTGAGGTTTTCCATGTTCACGCAAACTTCACTCCTAGCACCCATGGTGAAATTTATATCTAAACATATCTAGCAGTGGCTTCAAATGGGCAGCCTGCAACATTCAGGTATTAACATTAAATTGGACTGGCATCTCCTTAAAACATTTCCACTGTCAATACAGAGATGGCTTGTTTCTCCCTAAGTAGAACATTGGAAAGCAACAGAAACACATGATTCTAACATTCTTCCTCTCTGCCTGACCAACATGGCACGATCAAGTACAGAATGTTCCAAGGGTTTCAAAGCAACAAAACGATGCTACATTCTATTTCAAGGCTACTGTAACATGCCCAGTGTTTTTCGAGATCGAAGCCCACACAGTTCTGCACAGAATCTCTTGCGAATACATTCTTCGATTGGCAAGTGAGTGAACGCTGCCCAATGTAATAGTCTTCAAGGATGGAGCGATGCCTCACCAAAAAAAGTCCACTCATACAAGAGATCTGTTGTGAATGAGGACCAAGGAGGGAGGAGCATAATTGCTCTGAAGCATCTGGGGCTTTGGTTCAAAATTCAACACGGGCCACAAGAAATATGATTCCACAGCAGTTCATGCACACCGGTGGCTTCAAAACTTTTGATGAAGACTGTAGGTAAGCAGCTTGCCAAGAAGGGTTAGATTTAGGAAATAGATTCGGCTAGTGTGCCATTTAAGGCTTCTTTGCCTCTTTGCAAGCAGCATGGTTGATGCCGACGTTAAAAAGATGTAAAAAAAGAAAGGTGTTAAAAGAGTAAGCGGATGCATGAGCAAGTCCCTTTGACCAAAGCCTTGCATAACAGCAACAGAGATTTAACGAGGACGGCTAGGTTTTCTGTGTTCACGCAAGCTTCACTCCTAGCACTGATAGTGAAATTCACATCTAAACATACCTACTTTGACACTGCTGCTTCTACATGTGTCACTGTGCATTGAGTTTATATACTATCCTCACTGCTGTAATTGAAAAAAAAAAAAAGAAGTGAGATGAATCCAACTTTTGCAAGTCGAGAGGATGATCCGGACACTGGCCACCTCGAAGCAACCGGTCATCGAACGGGTTGCCTTCCTGATTTGCAAAGTTGGATCCAGGGACTGTTCTACCGTTCCCTTACTAGACATTATGCACTAAACAAACCTGCTCATTTACATGTGACACATATTCTGTGCTGTGTAGTAATGAATGTTATGTCTAAGGGAAAACATTTGGAAAAAAAAGCATGAGCATGTATCAGGGTTCAACAAGCATACACTATGCTTCCTTATTTTACATAACTGATCTGCCTCAACTGATACGCTTGACATTCTGGAGATGGGCAAGTAAGTGTTGTGCTTCATGGCACTTGAAAACGGCTCTCAGCAATCGAGCATGTTAAGACCTACATTGGCACCACAAAGAGATTTGGTTTGAATGTTAGCTGCACCTCTTGCAATGTCAGCTCCACGGGCAAAAATGGCACACTAGCCCAATCTAGCCAACGTGACACGGGGTGTGTGTGACATTTAACGCAAAGAAGGCTGTAACTGTGGGCATTCGCGACTTGTAGCGGTGGGCTGCTCAGCGGGCCAGCTGAGTGATGAGTGCAGCACACATTTCAAAGAACTCCATCGTGTTGTGGATCTGGTTGTAGCTTGTCTCGGCAACACCTAGGGGAAAAAATGCCTAGGTGAGAAGTATGCAACGTTTGGTGAAACAATTGCTCAGATGTTGAGCAGTACCACTCCCTACAATCCCATACTTCAATAATGTAGCTTGCTGGGCAAGTTGGTTCATACTATTTGGAAGAGGAAACCAGTGAAGAAAAACGAAGACAGCGTAGAACAACAACCAGATAGGAAAAGCGCTGGACTTACAACTAAATGTTTATTGAAGATTGCCCACTTTTGGTGTTTCATGGAAATTTGCTATTTGTACCACATTGACACCTTTCATGGCTTTCACTCTAAGAAATTATCGAGTAAAAAGGGTGTCTTTTTGTCCCACAACAATAATTGTCATCTATCTTGCGTTCCTTTCCTTGCATTATCGCCGCGCGCCCGACAGTTTCAGGTCACGAACGACATGCATGTTATCAGAGTGACATAGCGTTCTTGATAGGAAAGTGGTCAGCGCCGAGTTTTCAAGAAAGGAAGCGCAAGCAAGCCGGATGACGATTATTGTTGTGGGACAAAAAGACACCTTTTTTACTCAATAATTTCTTGGGGTGTTGTACCGTTAGTTGAGCAACTTTTACATGGCTCAGATAGCCTAGTATTTACGCATGTGCTGGTGGTTCATGTGTGTTGGTTTGTGAGCTTTCTTCAACAGACATTTAGTCGTAAGTCCAGCACTTGACCTGTCTAGTTGTTTTTTGCTGTCTTTGTTTTCTTCGCTGGTTTCCTCTTCTGAATTCTATACCTTGTTTACAATTGTGAACATTCCTCTATTCTGGAAATGCTATGTGCCACTAGTCTTTTGAACTGGAACTCACTTGGGTCTTGTGGAGCAGCCTCTTCATTGGCAGGAAGGGACTTAAAATCCAGGAGAAAACTCTTGTACTCCACCTGATACAGTTGCAGGCTCATCTTCACCTACAGTGAGAACAGTATGGTCAACTCCTAGTCTGGACGATGAAGCCAACGGCAGCCAAACATTTCTTACCGGGCGTCCTTTAGTGGGGTTTTTTCGACGAGCACGAACATGGAATGGGTTAACCACTTTCCACTCCTGCATGAAAGGAAACAAAGAATTAAAGAAAAGAAACTAATGATTGGTAACGCTAAAGTGGAAGCGATAAAGTAGAGGGAGAGACCAAAATGAGGTTGGGGCACCACTGATTATGGACTGACTAGGTTTATCATATCCAAATTCAGCACGCCGTCTGTGGATATGCGTTGAGGGGGGTTGTTCCAAAATAAGCATCCGTCGTCTATGAAAAGCAGTGAAAAAAAAATTTAAAAAATTGGCGAACCTTGCACTAAGCTGTGCAAGCCTTGAAACAGCAAAACTGGACGATTTGGAAGACTAATCTGGTTGCTTCTAGGTTGTTTCTAGGCCTCAGCTAGGTGATGCAGGTTGTTTATAGGTTGTTGCTAGGCTTTAGCTAGGTGATTCTGGGTTGTTTCTACGTTATCAGCGCAGAGCGGTTCAAGTTAAACCACACACAGTCACAGACATGACACGGATGTCCAAATGCCAGAGACAGAAACTTGCACAAAAACGAAGCGTTTTCACCTCTCATACAATCACAGACACGACACAGATGTCCAACCAGAGACAAACTCGCGCTGAAACTAAGCGTTCATACCTCTCATAGATCTACGGGCACGTAGTTGTTGGCGTAGGCCTTCCATTGCTTCGGGGTCTTTTCGCAGCCGCCATTGCCTTTCCCGTTCCCTACTGTTGTGCTAACTGTTTCCTTTTTACTTTTTAGTGGAGCAGTGGTGAGTATAGTGGGATTTACCCAATTTCTGTGGCACATACCCGTTTATGATGATAATAGTTTCTCGCAGCTGTTGTTGCCTTTCCTGTTCCCTAGTGTTGGGCTAACTGTTGCTTTCTTTTTTAGTGGACCAGTGGTGATCCATTTATGAATCCTGATACGGCATACATATTACAGCAGCTTGAACAGCTTCACTGTTAAAAAAAAGTTGTGTTGTCTGGTATTACTATCACTACTATGAAGTGCCTTGAAGTGGTGTTGACCCACCGTGATAGCTTGGCCTGTAAGGTATTGCACCGCTAGGCTTGCGGGTGTAGGTTAGACTCCTGGCCATGATGGCCACATTTCGATGGGGGGGCTTGCAGAACTGGATGTCGCATTCTTTACACATGTACCTTTGAGTGTCCGAAAAGCTCTGTAGGACTTCTAAATCATGTAAGCTGCAGTAATTAGGGTGCTGTGAAATAAAAGGGTTTCATGCCATTTTCCTGCATGCACGTCACAAAGCGTGCAGTAAAACTGTGGAACTTATTGCATTTTGACTTACACCTTACTTTCTGCATTTCCAATAACCTGTTTAAACAAATATGCATTGTGTCTCTGACACACAACAGCAGAGTGTGACTTACGAAATCGAGAGCCTTCATGGCTCGGTAGACTTCGTTCATGATGTCGTGCGGCTTGCTCTGTGATCGAATGCCTGTCAAACGAGATACAAGCAAGATGTGACTCTTGTTGGAGCAACTCTATCTTCTTGGATATTTGAATGGCACCTAAATGCTTAATTAAGAAAGGAACTGATTACCAAGGAGGTGAAACTCACCTAGATGCCACTTTGCCCTCTTCATTGGGGTGCCCTTGCGATCCGCTCCGTTTCCTCCGCTGAGCATCCTTTGCCGACTCCCCAACCGCTCTGGATGTGGCCTCTGTGGGCTTTGCTGCACAGGGAGCACATCACACCGGCATTTATTATGATTTATTTCAGATACATCAAGGCCCAATGGCATTGCAGAAAGTAGTGGGGTAAAAAAACAAAATGAACCAAGACCTTTCACAAAAGGCATGCTGTACACTAGTCCTTAAACTGTTGGTGTTCATAATGAGTGTGACTGATGCTGAAAAGTGAACCAATTCCAAGCATCACCAAGGGATGAGGTATTTATGAGGTAGTCGGAGCCGAAACATCAAGCCTTATTAAATATTTTATAGCTAGAGTTTCTCATCTTTTTTCACGATGTTCTTGCCTGTGATCTAGTGCTGTGCCTGTGTTCCCATTCTCAGGGGTGAGACAGCTGTGCATATTGTACATTTTCGATACAATTCCTATTTTCCTGCGTCAAGCTGCTCCTAAAAGCATAAAAATTGCAAAAATTGCGCCACACTGCTCCAAAACAGCCTCAAAAGCAAGAATTTTGATGCCAACGTCATTTTTAATGGGGACAAAAGGTTGAGGTTACAACATGATTTTCCAAGCAGTGCCTGGGATACCAAGAAAATTGGACTTTGCAGAACACATAGATGCGCCCCAGCGTGTTTCTTCTATGCACCTTTCCTAATGAAGGCTCTGATAGTGCCACCATAATCTCCTCTGGGCCACTGTAAATATGCGTGACCCCCTAAAAATGTGCTGCCGGGCCCCAAGCGTGCTGCTTCTACTTGCTAGGCTGTGTGTTCTAGAGCTACTGTCGCTGCGGTTTCCGTGGTGACACTGCTGCGTGTGGTCACCGTATGCGCATGTTTGCCGTGGGAGTGTTTGTACCATTTTGCCCCATACCGCGCACGGATGGGGCAACAACCTTGTTGCATCACCGCAGCAACAACCAGCTTCCAGCATGTGATGCGTCTCCGCGATGCTCTGGTCGTTTAGCACAAGAAGGCAGCAGCAGAACAATGTGAAGCATGTTTGTGTCGTCCCCTAATAAAAGTGTGCAGTATGCTTACAATGGCGCTACACTTGCAGTACCATATGTGCGTGTTTGAGGAGATAGTCAATGCGGCAGGGTTGCTTGGAGCCCGCGCCGCACTCTTTAAGGTGGTCCCACATGAGGTGGCAGTGAACGGCGGTGCAGCATGTTTTGATGTTGCCTATGCCAACCGCATGGCCGAGCAGATAGCTGAAGGCATTTATCGTGATGTTCTCCTGACAAACAGTAACACTGACCTACAGGAAGCTCTGGAGAACCTTGAAAAGCTTAATAAGCAGACCACAAAAAACCAAAGCAGTAATCTGCTAAATCATATCACTGATCTTATTAAGCAAAGGCCTAGTGCTATGTAACTACAATTCTTGTGCAATCCCATTTTTAAAATTTTTTTTTTAGAATTGTGGTGCTTTTTTGTTTGTTTTTGTTTTGTTTTTTAGCATGTTGATGAAGTGAACTTTAGTTTGCAGCGCTCTTTTTCAATTACTTCATGTGTTGTTTGTTACTCGGGCTAGATAGGTCAAATGGTATGCAAAAAGGTAGCATACTTCATACCTGGTGATAATCTGTCAAAAAAACGTTCTCCAAAGGCTCCTTCCGCGTTATGTGTATTCTAAGCCGATTAGAAAACGTACTTGTCCCCCCCAAGTTGCTACAAATTTGTTTTTTCAAGATCCTAAGATGAGATATGAAATGCCGCTAACTGCTCCAAATCAAGGTTCTTCTGCTCTAAAATGGAAATTTTTCTGCTCCAAAAACTGCTCCCAATTCAATTTCAGCCATCTAACCCCTGTCATTCTTATACTGTCTCATGAAGTACTAGTAGTGTTCATCCTGTAATCATCTACAAACTAGCTTGCAATAACCGACAGCCACAGCTTCATAGAAAATTGTAAAATTTGTCATGGCATGAGCTCCCCTGAATACTGTCAACTATCACAGAGCCTCCTTCTGTTCCTTCGAAGAATCTGGCCTGGTTCGGTAATTCCAAACATCTGTTTTGGGTGAGTACAGCTAATCCATTATGATTGTGCTTGTTCTTAGGCGCATGAGATATTTACAGCTTGTCCCATCAGTATGGTGTGCACGCTGATCGTAGGTTGCAGTGCCGCACTGGCTTGGCAGAGTCATGTGTAATGTGTAGTCATGTGTGACGCACAGAAATCATGTGTAATGTCGTGGATTTCAAAGTGTACTTTTCGTACTTTTGGCACCATTAGCTCAACTAACTTTCCTGAAACTTAGTATGTTAAGTCTATGGCTCCCTCAAAGGACAATGTAAATCATATTTACCGAATAGGAACTACGTAGGGCCTAGCAAATGTCAAAATTTATGATGTTACAATGTTTGGTGTGGGAATTTCAAGGTGGTGTCGTCACCCGCATTTTCTTTTTGCATGTTTTTTGGCTTACCAAGCATCTTTTCCTGGCAAGTGTGGTGATTTTGGTATTGTGAACGAGTAATTATTAACTAATATGAAAGAAATCGTTTGTCGCTTGTCCTTGAATGTTCCTTTGAAACTGAGCATTTCGAGGGCTCCCTGAAGGCAGCTCACGTCAAGCAGGGCTGCCGTGGGCGGCGGGCTGGAAGCCAGGTAGAAGTCCTTGATCTCCAGCTTGGCCGTCTCGTCCTCGATGCGTTTGTTGTCCACCACCAGGTTGTAGGCAATGGCCAACTGGTCGTGTGGGTTGCCACTCAGCAGCGCACTGTGCAGCTCTTTCTCTTGCACGCCAAACTTCTGCGCTCGCACAGTGTCGTCGTGTAATGGAGAAACATGAACTCATCACAATGGGAACAGCAATTGCACAGAAGTCTATCGTTGTTGTCTTATGAAAAACACAGAGAACAGTGCGGGCAATGACAGGAGCTGAAACACACATTCCAACGGCTATTTTTAGACAACACTCTTCTGCCCTTGATATAGATCTTTTTTTATAAGGCGTGCGTTCCCCCTCCCATGAGCTTTTGTGAGCACTGATAGACAGCACACATATTAGTCTCTTTCAACTCTTCAGTCACTTGAGACATTTTCAACATTGATATATATGCCTTTACAACGTGGGGAAGAAGTATCTTAAACTAAAGAATACAGTCTGAAGTGTGGCAAGATAGCATAAAAAGCGCTTCCCGTAATGTCAAGCCCACTGCATTTCGGAATAATCTTTTAATTGCTGAAGAAAGCAAAACAAGGTCTGTACCTTGTCTCGTTACTAGAGCACTAATCTGTCACTGCAACGACACATGCCCGTGTGCCTTGCTTTCCGAGCCTTCAGCTCGCTCCCCTTGTGTGAGGTGCCATTTCAACACCTTGTGCTGTCGCCATAGGCGTATGCATTTCTTCACTGATGACGTTGACATTGTACATACCAAAGTCGCAGGTTGAATATGTCAGTTGTCTTAGTTTGGGAGCTCTAGACTAGTCTGGACCACTGAAGGCCTTTTAACGCTCACAAAAATCTCGGTATGAAAGCTTGCCGCAGTTTATCAAAACACAGCCATTGCAGCTGGGAACAGAACCATAGACCTTATGCTTTCCAGGAAGACATCATAGCCACTGACAGTGGTCCTTACCCTGAGGCCTACACTTAACATAAGAATGGCTTGGCAAATAACCACATTAACAGCCAACAGCAGCCAAAGCCAGGGCAATGTAACAAGATAAGCAAAGCAAAACCCAAAGCACTGAGTCTTGAATTAGCTGTCACATGATCAGCATGGAAATGACAAAAACCCATCTTACCTCACAAACAACCTTTACAGCATCCATGTCAATTATAGAAGCATCGTTGTCATTGGGTAGTGGGAAAAGGTATGCAGGCAAATCCCTCTTGAACCACTCATGATTTCTGAAAAAAAAAAAAGAAAAAGAAATGTGTAAAAAATGAGGGCCCCGAAACTTATGCGAGGCACTTACCACCACAACCTGTTCCAATTCCAGTGAAAAAAAAAAAACAGCACATGATCACACAGTAAACTGACATGAAACTTGGAAGCAAGAAGTCAGGTAAAGTTGACAAACGTATCAAACATTTTTTGAACAGGCACAAAGTAGGCATGCAATAGTCCTTATGATTTGTGGGTGAAGCTGGAATGAGAATACTAATACGAAGTTTTTGATCTTGTGTATCCAAAGTTTGGGCTCACAAACCATTGTGCATACAAAAGAAAGCAAACGAGTACACAAAAGAACACAGGTGAGGAATGTCGCTCTAAATAAGCGAAGATTCTTCAGCGCACCATTTTTCTCAGACCACCTGCTAATGTGGCCTGTCCATGTCAAAAGTAAAGAGGCTTATTCGTTTCAACATCTTCAGATGACCTTACTGTCCCTCATACCGCACAGTGTCTTTTACTGAAAGTGAAATGGTGTCACAGCAAGAGTTAATGTGCACGCGCATGTATTCCACTGCTTTTAAATGTAGCAATCTATTGGTAGGAATAATGCATCAAGAATAACCACTGGCATATAGGGAACATACCTAGGATCTGCACAGTTTATATATTTAAGCTCCTAAATGTCAGAGGTGTTTTTATGATGTACTGCAAGGTTTAACCAGTAGAAGTTGAATAAGGTACGTATGTTACAAAACCAAGACCATGCCTTATTATCAGGCATGTAAATTATTAATGTTATTACGAATCTTGTGTATTTTTGACACACACAACTAATTGATGACTTGCAAGGAGCTGTCTCTGAATTCAATGTGCAGTTAACGGATCACTAGTGCCAAATTTTAAGACCTCCAATCCAACTTAATTATTACTGGCAAGAAAGCAAGCCTCACTTGATGTCCTCCATGGTGGCTCGCTTCATAGGATCCACTTGCAGGCAATGGATAAGAAGGCTGACAACTGATTTGTTGAGGTAGTCCGGAATAGGGAAGATGCCAGCTGCAGATATGCACAGCAGTCATGTCACCAATGCAAACGAACCGGGTTAGAGAACAGAAGAGCCATCAGAGATATCTAATACATATTTATAACCATGCTACAGGCAATTCATGTTCCTGCCGTTAAAAGTCTGTGTAAAAGCCATAGAGCTTCTGCGGATCCATATGGGAGACATCTGATATGGCAATGCAGATGCAGTCCTTGACTTCAAGCATACAGTAGAATAATCAGGAATACATGTTATAAAAAAAAATTGAAAGAACAGTGGCCTGGGCAAGTTGACACATGCTTAATATAAAATCAACGTTGCAAGATAACTAAAGATCATTCATTGAGTACTAAAAGACAGAACTAAGTATTCAGCCAGACCTCAACACAACAAATTATCGGATGCAATCAAATTTAAAATAGTTCTTGCTGATGTCAGGTGCATGACGAACATACACTTATAATGAAGATATTTTAAAGTCCAATGTGGCTAGTAATAGACCTTTTTCAAGCCCATGAGTGCCACCAATGGGCGCATAAGCGCTCTTGAAAAAAATGTGTACACAGCAGCAGCCCCCACGATGAGCGCGCGGGCCTCACGCTTCAGCTTTCCGCTTGCACCGTGCCAGGACTTCTTAGGCACAATGCATTTGGCAAGGTGCAACATGTCACTGTGTAATTCAATCACAAACTTCAGTGTTTAGCTGCGACGGCCTGTTGACGATTCCCATCTGTCCCACTGTTGGACCAGCTGAGCGACTCAGAAGCGTCACCTTTTATTTATTTTTTTCTTGGCGCCAGTACACCTTACAGCATAAATGAATAAAAAGAAATCTCATCATCTCAAAACTAGTGATAGTTCAAAAGTTTCTTGTACGTGCCCTGACTTCCTTAACTGACAGGCATCACTTCTGCTGAACAGTCATGTCCACCACAGTAAAGGGAGGATTAGTGAAACTCTCGCTAAGCACTACAATTTTCTGCACAAGTAATTGTGCTCCTTGCATAATCCAGCTGACTGGTTAGAACTCACGTAAACAATCACATTTTTTTTTGTAAATCTTCAAAAGCCTAAAAAAAAATATATGATGGCATTTTTCTTTGTGCACACTTCCAGTTGTAACATTTCACATTTCCCAGATCTGAACATCAGTACGAAAATGGTAAGAAGCTGATGAGGGGGGATTGAGAACTTACATTTGATTTTGCGGAACAACGTTGGGACATGCTCATCATCAAATGGAAGCTGCAAAGCAATGATACAATCATAAGGTGAGCATGAACCATAAACATTATAAACAAAGAACTGCAGATTTGGCTCAGGTTCCTTAGAACAGGCATAAATACAAAGAAATGCACAGTAGCTGATTTCAATACAAGTTCGATTAAGTCTTTATGCTTTCAAACTACACTAATATTTGGCTTCATGGAAGTGCTCATTATCACCATCACATTCTACTTCCACCGCAGGATTTATCTCGACTTGCCTCGTCTTGCACAAGCTAACATAATGTTATGGCTGGAGATTTTCTTATCTCATCAAACCACATGGTTCCCTGCCATTCTTGACTATGCTTCTATTCTACTGGGAAGCATTGTAATCCCAGTGTACCATCAGTTATCTGTCCTATACATTGCATGGCTTGCTCAACTTTATAGTTCTCTCATGTCGGTCAGAGTACCAGATAGTATAGTTCACTCACCAAACCACACTACTGTTGTACTATGTCTTTTGCTATGCTTCTATTCCACTGGGAAGCATTGTAATCCCAATGTACCATCAGTTATCTGTCCTATGCATTGCATGGCTTGCTCAACTTTATAATTCTCTCATGTTGGTCAGAGTACCAGATAGTATAGTTCACTCACCAAACCACACTACTGTCGTCCTATGTCTTTTGCTACACTTATAACTCACGCAGTCCTTGGCTTATGTGTAAAAGGTGAAACAAATTAGTTTGCAAATCTTTTGCGGCTGTACAAAACGCCATCTTGCAACATGAATGTCAAGCTCAATTAAAAATCCAGAGGGGAAAAAAAATGACACACGACGAAGATTACACAGGATGAGCGCTCAAGTGGCTCATTTGCATGACACACCAAAGCTAAAATACCTACCGTTCCACAGAGAAGAGCATAGAGTATGACACCACAGCTCCAAATGTCAACTTCGGGCCCTGCATAGAGCCTGCAACAGAAGGTGTGACGTAACACCTGCCCAACATGGATGCAACAATGGCATGAAATGCTGCGTGGCTCAAGCTTATTGTTGCTCACGTGATTCCACGTTTAGGTTTAGTCAACAGTTACAGCTGCACATGATAACAAAACTTTATTATGATCGAAAATACTTCGTATGAAGTATGCATCTGCTTACCAATATGCACTATGAATGAGAAAGAAAGATTCACGTTTCAAGGGTGTGAACCGAATGCTTAGAAGAAATGACATACTTTCCGGATATAACTTCAGGTGCAGCATAATTGGGGGGATCCACAGCTTGTCCTGAGAAATTCACCATCCATCATCATGTTGGAGAGACCTTGAGATGGTGGGAACACAAAATGTCAGTCGCCATAGGAAGTACGCCGAATGCGGGCATTGACAAAAGCTTTCAGTGCGGTATAGTTTCGTGCAGAAAATTCGTCACTGCATTTCGCCTCCTTGGAACACGAGCTAGACTCACCAAAATCAGCAATCTTGACATTGAGGTTTTGATCGAGGAGAAGGTTTTCAGGCTTCAAGTCACGGTGCACTACCATGTGACGATGACAGTACGCCACGCCAGAGATTATTTGTTGGAAGAAACGACGTGCATCTGACTCTTTGAGCTGCAACAGAATTAATGCGTTAGCGACAAGTAAAAAATGTACAACAATTGTGAGAACGAGTCAGTTCAGTGTGTCATAAACCAGCTGTGTGCAAGTACTTCACTTGCATTGCATGCAGACTACTTTGTTTGAATACGCGGTGTAGTGCATCAACAAAGATATGAAGGAAAACGTTTTTTTTTTTATATCACACCACAAATCACTGATTTGATTTCAGTGATCATGATAGACCAGACCCATTATTGCAAGTTGCCTTTGCAATGCCACTGTTATGTATAGCTGTAATGCATAATTTCCAGACACTAAAATTGCTTTCTTTAGAAATACAAATCTCTTTAACAAAAAGGATACGACAATCCTGTGACGTTACATTTTCAACTGTAGGTAAGCGCTGATTCTAGTGCTCATTCGAAACAAGAATTCCTACAGAGAAGCACCGCTTATGCATTGGTTATACCTAAGTACAAACACTTTAATAGAAGCTGGTTGCTTATGACTCCAGAAAACATCTGGGAGCCTGTTTCAAGACGAGGGCTTTTTTTTTGTTGAGATGCACTAAAGGTATAGAAATACATGTCATACTTCAATTAAATTTATGCAGCCTAGTTGTATAGAACATCACACATAAACAGATTCTCACTGACTGTCATTCTTTGTATTTTGAATTGATGAGACTGTTTAGTGATGTAATGAGCTATTGAATGACTCTTTAATTGGTTCCAGATGCCCACTTGCACTCGTCGTTTCTTACCTTTCCATGTTTGACAATGTAATCGAAAAGTTCACCTCCAGACACATATTCCATGATCATGAAGATGTCAGTAGGGGTACTGATAACTTGATACCTAAGAAACAAGAGGCGATAAATATGCAAACCTCCGAGCAGCATGGACATACACATTGTTCATTTGCCTCTATGATCATGCTCCACTTACAACTTGATGATGTGTGGGTGCCTAAAGAGCTTGAGGTTTTGTATTTCACGTCTGATCTTTCCAACGACATCGAGATTCTTGATCTTCTGGCGGTTGAGAATTTTCACAGCCACCTTGTGACCAGTCAGCTGGTGACATGCCGCTGTAGAGGCAAACGAAATAATTCAGCTGTTCCATAAGGCAAGCCTTTTCACCATGCACTTTGCTATCTAGAAAGCCGACAACAGGAGGAGGAAAATCATTTGGGGCCCACTAGTGACTTCGCTAACCTGTGTCGCATATAGAACCTGCTGTCCCCAAGCCGACAAAAGTTTATCAGTGGGCTTAATGCAACTTGTAAGAAATAAACAGATATGTCGAGACGTTCAAGAGTTGCGATTACGTGCCATCCGTGTCAAGTTTCCAATGTTCCGTACACCGGATAGTTATATGGCTGTTTTATCAGAGCAAATAGTAAAGGTCAGTAGTGTATATTCTCGGGAAACTAAACCGGCGAAACGAACAGCGGTCTGGAAGCCTTGTTGTCGGCGTGCACTTCGCGCTCGCTGCGTTCTCGCGCGTTCGGTTATTTTCCGCGGACGAGCCAGCGGCCACTGCGATGCGCATTGCACGGACCAAGTTGATGCAGAGGCGTAAACGATCGCCACCGCAACGCAAGCCGTATTGAAACGTGCACTCACTTTTCACCTTGCCAAACGTGCCGACGCCGAGCGTTTCTCCCAAGATATAGTGTCCTATTTTGACGAGCGGCTGCCCTTGAGGGCCTTGAGGTTGCGATTTGTCCGCCATTTTTTCTCAGCAGTCAGGATCAAAACACATGTTTTTCGATCTCGTGCGAAAACCCAGATCGTCGGCTCGCGACGAGAACTCGGCTTACATCAGTACGCAATTTATACGCAACGCGATTTCCCCTAAACATGAGACCAATCTGAGGCTAAAACCTGTAGCTGTCGCACGCCTGGATCACCAATAACTCAAGAAAATCTTCAGATGTGTTTACCACTATTTTATAAACAGCTGTTTTCTCTTTAAGTCGGTGCCGCCATCCGTCGGTAGCGTAGCGCACCATTCATGAGAGGTCGGCTTTGGACATGTGGCGCCGCCTCTTACGTGTAATATGAACTACCGTACTTCCCTGAGGCAGGCAGTTTTAAATGGCGCCTGACGCGCAGCGTTTTGAGTATCTGTCAGTCGTGTAGGATTTCGACATTGGCACGTTTCTTGCGGTGAGCTCGCGTACACAATGACCCGGTACGACCCTAAAGAACGGTTCAGGTACCTGAAGGAGTTGGTGACGGAGTTCCACACCAGCGGCTCCAACGGTAAACACCTTCCCGCTCGATCGTTCCACATTCGGGAGAAACTGAAACCGTTCTTCTGACAGCTCGGGTGTTTCGTTTCAGAGGCGAAAGAGCAGGTTCTGGCCAACTTGGCTAACTTTGCCTACGACCCGATAAACTACGACCATCTCAAGCGCCTGAACATTGTCAGCTTATTTATGGGTACGTTTCGACGCTCATTCTGTGTGAATGCACTTTTACCGCGTTCTTTGTTTATGCAGATCAGTTGGACAGTGCCAATGATAACCTGAGAGAGTTTGCCATTGGCGGCATCTGCAACCTCACTTCGGGTGAGCCTCCTTACCGCCGTTCTTCTGTTGTATGATGCAAGTGTAGGCGTGGTTGCAGCTGAGTGTTTTTCGAAGTGATACGAAACGCATATATTACCCACTTCGCCGCTGTCACTGTATCTATTGACTACATTCGAAGAAAGCCACTAAAACGTGGTAATGGGAAAAACTGAGTGGCAGAAGCAGAGACAGTGACACGGAGCTGGCTGCTAACAACTGACATTTGATATCGAAAAAACGTCACTTCCCAAGTCCGTACAGGACATGCGCGAAAGCACCTATTCCAAGTAAAGCGCACTCTTTATTGTTTAAGAACACAGAAGGAGCGCTTACACATTTTTCAGGGCCAAGTTTCCAAATGTGGTTCAATTCTCTTTCACGCTGCGTCTTAGCCTTACCTAAAATTGATACATTTCCAAACACGGGTGTGCAACCGCACTGCTTGAAATGTAGGGGATGGTTACCACCTTCCCCTACATTCGCATTCGCTGCCCACTACTCGCAGCGGCATGGAAATGCATGTGTTGCCGAGTGCCATCTTCCCCAACGTAATAGCGGTGTCACGCTGTGCACTTCCAGAAATTGACAGAATTGCATCGTATCGCTGGTAATTTATCCCATTAGCTAAGAACGAGGTGATCAAGTTCAGTGGCTGAAGTCCTTGCGACCAACTACACGTGACACAGCTTTTTGAACCAAGTAGCGCTTGTCCATCTAAAAAGCATCATAAATTACTGGGAAGGCATCTTTTACTGTTTGCGACACTCCCCCCCCCCCCCCCTTCCCCACTCCCGGAAGCTTTCTTCGCCTCCTATTACATTGGTCTTTTTTACAGACCAGGACTTCCGTACAGAGGTGCTGAAGCCCGACAACCTCAACAAGCTGATCAGCTGCCTATCGACATCTCAGGAAGAGACAGTGTTGTCGGCAATAACAACACTTATTTCTCTGGGACTGTCTGGTTGCCAGTCAGGTTTGTGCGATCCGATTTTAAACGGGCATTTTCAATATTCAAAGGGCATTTTGAAAGCTGACAATCGTCAATCGAAAGGAGCGCACCTCCATCAGCGGCACCAATTTCGTAAAGTATGCTTCCGTTATTACAGCAAGCTTTATGTTGTAATACGAATAACCGTGGGTGTTTTGTATTCGTGTATTTGTGCTTGTATGTATATGTGTTCGCACGTTGAAACCTTTCAGGCATCTAAAATACACTTAGCGTGTTCACACGTTTTCGTGTTCCGATATCATTTCATCTAAGATTTCGGAGTATTGAGAATAATAGACCCCTTTCATAATTGTAAAGCTAGCTTTCCTGCTGTGCAGTTTTCCCTACTAATGGCGGCTGGTCACTTGCTGCAAACAGCGTGTTCAAGCGCAGTTTGCTTGCCCTATGGCGTGGAAAACGTTCACTGGGCTCCCTTGATATAAACCCGCATGATAGAAAACCCATGGCACGTTCCACTAGGGCCTCCTCTCCACTTAAAGGATGACAGGTGCCGCCATGAGTAGGGAAAATATGCAGCACAGGGAAGCGCACTTGCAATTATGAAAGGGGTCTATACTAATAATAATAATAGGTCCTTTATTTTTTGATCAAGAAGATGGGGGAGGCTGGGAGAGAAAGCTGAGAAGGAGCTTGACTAGCTCCTGCTCCCCCCCAAAAGTACACTTCAGCGAGTTTACAGCAGTGCACATGAACAGCCTTAATAATTTTTAGCAGGATAAATGAGCAGGAAGTGAGAAAAATGAAAGGATGGAAAAACAGGATTATCGGCAACAATGCAACGCATTTACATTGGAACTAAAATTAATAAGAAGACATTGCAAAAACTTATAATGCAAAATTAAACACCAAATTTCAGAGAATTGGAGATTTATGAGAAATAAACTCCGTTAAACGCCGAATTTTCTCCTCCCAAAAAAAAAAATAAATAAACTCCAAAAACACAGAGCCCTAGTTATAACCTTTCCTCAGTCCAGATATTTCTGCTTCATCACTTTTTCTTTTTCATCGATCTATAGTTCGTTGGCATCCAGGAGTTCTTAGAAAATTTGAAAGGGTGCAGGATGAATTTTTTTGTGGAAGCTATGTTGCTGAGCATTGTTCAATGCACCAACCAGTGCTCAGTGAGGCATTCGTAGGAACCTTTCCTTTGTGTTCTTCACCAAAACTGTGGAGCAAGTTGATGTCAAAATAAATTTTTGACATTGTGGAGCGCTGGTGTTTCCTCTATACTTGCCCTTTTAATGGTTTCAGGATGCTTAAAGGGGTCATGAACCACTTTTCCAGCTAATAATCGAATGACCTCAGCATCGCACTTTATTGCTCACGAATTGACTGCTGTAAAACTTCCTGAATCTGTGCAAAGTGAGCAGTGGTCACTCATAAGTTGTAGTTGAACCGCCCCCAAAAAGACCTAAAAGTATTTTGCCATTCGTTTGAATGTCATTGTGTGCTCTTAATACTAGAAGCCACCTAGTTTATGGCATGCTTGCACACCTTGAAAACACTGTTTCAGTGTAAGTGCTTTGTCAACACCGTACTAACACTGCCCTTGTAAGTGGATTGTACTTGGCGCCATCATGGAACTTGGTCTTTGTACCATAATTCATTTTTCTTGTTTTTCTTGACAGATATCACGACAGCATCTGTGATTGACTGCATGGTGCGATATTCGGAATCTCCGAACACGAGGCTCAGCAACCTCGCCAAGCTCTTCCTCGAAGATATCTGCAGCCCGGAACAGATCAACAGCGTCGCGAATGCTGCTTCCGCTGCTGTTCCATAGAGTAAAGTGGGCCTTACGTGGCTTCGAATTGCATGGCCCACACCATGTTTGTACAAATACTTGCATTGTCGAACCCCTTTTTGAAGGGGGGTTGTTTCTTTTTGAAGAGGCCATTATGGCCTTAAGTGTAACGTGAATCGTAGCCAGAAGTGGCATAAAATGTGTACCTTATAGGCCCATTGTATTTACAGAAGTCATTTCTAACCATGATGCTTGTCATTGTAAACTGGGTCATAATATAAGAGGATAGAGTATCGGTATAGAGATTAAGGTGCCAAAAATGCGGAGACGAAACGTGCATAGTCTGGACCGCTGCCAAGTGCAGACTGATTTCCCGTCTTTCTAGGACATGATCGTATAAAACAGCTAATACAATTGCAGCAGCATGCACATCGTCGTTGGTGAAAACAGCTGTAGTGAGCCTGTGCACTAACAACACTAAACAAGATACGAACTTAAATCGAACCAAATGGACATTTCCAATGGAATTGCTGTCTACTACATTTTCATTTTTCATCAGTTTTTCATAGTTCTTTTTAAACATTTGTTTTATCTTTGTGTTGACAGTTTTTCATCATGAAGGCCAATTTTATTCTTAGAGCCTGGTGTCTCATCGGAGGTTTTTGGCATTCATAATGTGAGACACGTTTTTATCCCTTGACAAACACATTAATAGCCCCATTAATAATCGTATGGTTTTGAGGGCGTAGCAATATGTGCATGACTACCTGTCCATTGCCTCAACGTGGATCTTGTCTTAAGTGCGAAGCATTTCTTAGCGAATTCGGCGACTTCGACAGATAGGTAGATATGCTCAATCTGTCTATTTTGCTGTCAGTGTGCAGGTTGACATTCTCTTTTTCCACTGATGGTGTTATTGCAGATGCTTCTTTCATAGGTATTTGAGGGTTATATGTTCATGTCCCAGAAGGAATAAAAATCGGTAGTTGGTGCCTGTCCTGTTGATGTTTCACCTCAGTTTATTTTTGCACCTTAGTAACTATACCACCATGTCTGACCAACTAACTCAAACAAGAGCTTTGCTGCGCGTATTGTCTTAATCCTACACTGCGGTTACATAACATGTATGTATTGAATAAAGAGATGTTATGATTAAAATGTTTCAGGCATGTTTATTCCATGCGTGCACATATAGTGAATTTGTTCGGCTGTTGCACAATGAAGTGCCTAACTTGGTGCTATTGTGTTGGAAAATGGTGCGAAAGGCACGCCGTTTCAAGTTTCTTTGCTGCCTTGTGGCAAGCATGAGCAGTTGTTGAGGTTGTTATTAGATGCTTTTACCGCGCATAAATATTTTATCTACGACTGCACTGCTTATGCAAAAAATTGGGGGGACCCTTAAGCTTCGCCTTTAAGAGTTCAATGCGATAGCGATATCCCGTCCCTATAGTGCGTACTTCAATCACTTAGTGCATACTATGTAATGGGTAGTATGCTTTAAACCAGGAGAAATTATGCGCGGCAAATGTGGGAAATGTTTTTGAACTTGCTATGCACCCACTACGTGGTGTTAAGGGAATACGCGCAGTAAGGTGTGTGCCGTTTGTAATGGGTGGCTGGCTTTAAACTATGAAATCGTTATGATAGTCACATATTCTGATGCCCGATGGCAATGTACGCTTGTACCACGCAATATTCCTGGAATATTACATGTTATATTGCGACGCCTATATAAAGGACGCTTGCATTTGCGAAGCATGGAAGTTATTTTCACTGCATTTCCAAGCAGAGGAAGTTATTTTCACAGTATTTCCAAGCAGAGGCATGGCTGTGTGGTAGAACACCTGCTTGCCACGCAGACAACCCGGGTTCGATCCTCACTCGGACCTGAAAATTTTTATTATTTATTTTATTTGCATCTTTCTCGATTTTTCGGTCACGGACAAGATGATGGTTTTTCGCTCACAACCAACGACGCCGACGCCGAAATTTCTGCGAAGTGAGCTCTTTAACGCTATCGCGTTAAAAAGTGTTGGACCTAAGGAGGCCATGTACCACTTGTCTAAATTACTATAAAATGGTCTTACTAGAAGGGAATATGTGGTATGTCATCCTCAGTGGATCGTCTTGGCATAATCAGGCCAGCCTCATTTCTGGCTGTATATATATTTCTTGTGGCTGTAGTGCTGCATGCTCGAGACATTTTTGCATTGTTGCTCATGACATCATACTCGGGATCGTCACGCTTGTGACGCCCCTGCATTCAAAAAGTCATTGGCTGGAGTTGATGCACATGTGGGTGTTCTGAAATAAAGCGGACAAAGAGGTGCAGCTCACCATGACAGACCATGAAAAGTCTGCAATGGCAGTTTAGGCAGTGCAAACAGGCAAACGCATTGCTCAGTGGCAGTCGTGTCTGCTTAGTGTAAAATTGCTGAGTGCCAAGAAAGCGGGTTAACTTCAACTGCTTTTCATTTTGAGAGCTGTGCTTCACCAGCCCAGCTATGAGAACAATCAAGAGAGAAGAAATGGTAGAGAAGGAAAGGCAGGGAGGTTAACCAGTCCAGGAAAATCAGTTTGCTACCCTACACATGGGAATGGGGAGAATGAAAGAGGGAGAAGAAAGAGAGAGAAAGATAGCACATACCATAGCACGAGAACAATCAAGGAGCTGCAAAAAATCACACAGGACGCATAGTAAGCATATAGACTTTATGAACAGTTTGACTGTGTGCACACACCTGTAGGTGTATGCGCTGTTTCTGTGTTTTTCTGATCACCGTGTACATGCATGTTTCAACCAGCATGTTGAATAGTGTGCTGGCCCTTCGGCTGGCCGAAAATCTCCATCTTTCACTAAAAACATTTCTAGATCTTTCCACCACTAGTATTAGAACACATGCACACAGTTAAAGTCGTATTGCTCTTCTATATGCTCAAGTTTTTGTCCTCGCACACAGTTCTTCGCTAAGGACAGAGACTTCAAGGAGGGACACAGGAAGCCTCCTTTCCGCTCCATGTGCCGTCAGGTCCACAGACACGAGAGAAACCGCCCAGCATAGTGTGGCCAGCGTCACATTCGTAATGAGCCTTGGCTCCCAACCAGGCACCCTCTAGGATCAGCCTTCCTCGCGCTGGGCTTTGAAGGGGTGGGCATTGGTCTTGAAGGCACTCAAAGATTCCCTCCCGCTTCCAAGATCCGTCCGACTGGCAGACAGATCTGGAGGGCCCCCGGGCCGAGTAGCCCGTGTCGCAGGAGTAGGTGGCATTGTGGCCCTGTGTGAATCCCGTGTAGTCGACGCGGGCATGCTCTGGTGTGGCCTGCAGAGAAGCATTTGAACGAATAAGGAGGCATTGCGTGTCTAGCAGCGATTATCAGTCGATTTACAAGTGCGCTACCTAAACTGAGCCTGAAAAATGAATCAATATGGACCGACAAGAAATAGTATGACCCACAATGCCAGTTGTGCACTGCCGTACCTCGCTTATTCAGCTATGGACAGAAGGCACTACTAAAAATAAACAGAACACATAATGATAAATGTTCACATTTTACTGGCAGAAACACCATTGTGACTGTTCCAATAAGTGTTGAAAAAAGAAGAGAACGACGTGTTGGCAAGAGTGCACATTTGGTGTGCAGCATGAAACATAGTGCCGACACGGACATGTTGGTGCCTGAGTTATTAAACCGTTTCCTGCTCTACTCCATCTGTGAAGACCCATTATTCCTCAGCGACTTTATGATTATTACTCCAATTGGACCCTTAGTTGAATGGGAAGACCTAAGGCCGATCTTAACTTCAGAGTTCACCTGTCGTTGGGGCTGAAGTCTGTCATACGTGTCCACCTTCTGGCTCCTGTTGGTTTGCCATACATTAGAGCTAAGGGCAATTCACCAGAAACTATACCTGCATAGGGGGGCACCGTCTGGCTCTGCACAAGGGCTCCCTGCCTTCCCAGCGTCCGTCACGACCACACAGCCTAGAGGGTGGCCCCGTCAGGCGGTACCCGGGCTGGCAGGTATAACTGGATGTGCCTCCCACCGAGAGTCGATCGTAGGTGACGTGACCGTTCAGGGGCTGTTGAGGTACCGGACAGGAGGAGTTAGGACACGGTTGTGCTGCTGTGCCGCATCCTTCCACCAGCTTGCAAGTGGGCACATCACGTTCCCATTGTCCAGTGTCCAGGCAGGTCCGTTGCTGCAGACCGTCCAGGGTGTAGCCCGGATTGCAGTGGTAGAAAACGACGCTCGATATGCTGTAAAGATTATGGCCACTGAATTAACAAAGTGGCTTTAAAACTGGCGACATACTGTGGACTAGGGGTAGCTTCTAGGTGCGAATAGTAAATTTTAAGTTCGAAGCAAATTCGAAGCGAATAGTGACTTGGTCGAATAATTGCGAATCGCATTCGAATAGCATGTATCACATATTATACAGAAAAATGAGCTAATTTGTCATGACCCAACTAACCTGCACGATATTTTTTTTTAAATTGAACCAAGGCATTCGCAAATGTAATTCCTTTTGGTTCAAAAGGGAAGTGGAAGCAACTTTGAATAGTAGCAGGATTTGACATTCGGTGGAATGCAAGTGATAACCTGTAAAATACTTTACGTTTTAAAATTTACTATACTTGAAGCTTATAAGCCGATATAACAAGCTTTTAAACTTAAAAAATGATGAACCGATTAGGGGGTAATATGTATATTTAACCTTGAAGTGGGGCTTCGCGGCAGTGCGGGTTTCCCCTGGATCGGTGTATTCACTGTCTAGCAACCTTCCACTGCAGTTAAACCACCTTTACAGGGGGGGGATGGGGGGGGGAGTCTTACATGCGGTTTATGGTAAGTCTATTCGTTCATATAGAGTACTTCGAAATTTCGAATAATTTAAATTAGTTTCGAAGTGTTTGAATATTCGCACATGCCTGGTAGCTTCGACTAAGGTTAATTTGCTTTGGGCCTTGTTTTCACTCTTTGACAATGCATGCTAGATAGCAGTGACTTTTCGTCTTTCAACGAGAACCACTTCATGCGTACCATGAATGAACCGAATCTTTTTGTATTCTGATAATTGGTACTTTCATTCACTAATCAGAAGTTAAATCTTTCAGCATGTACCTCAGCACCACCTCTATGAATATGAAATGTGACCGCAATTAGATGCTTTATTTCGGAATGACGAGATATGTTTTGTGAACATTCTGAGTTTGATCATGTGTCACATGCATAATCGTGCCAGACATGAATAGTGGATTGGGCTTCTCGTAGCTATGAATCTTCCCAATACTGTAGAGATGCTCTCCAGCAAGTCATTTTCAGCCTTGTTGTAAGTCCCACCCCTTTTGTAACACTGTTCATAATGACGGCTGCAGAGGTCCATTTCTTTTCACTGCATGCACACGCAGCAGCCGAGCAATCGCCCCATTTTGGCACTTTTTCAATCTTTTCTTTTCTAATTTTTTCTTGTTTTCTTTTTCCGGCATTTTAAACTGGAAATAGACTGTGTTCGCGAAGCTGTTTGCTTCTGATGCATTAGCACTAGGAGGTACAAAGCTAGAAAAAAAAGGAAAGAAAGGACACTAATTTGAAGCCTGCCATACTTACTCGCATAACACCATCACTGGCTAATGTTTCTTTTTGTTGGCTGCTGAAATGTCTGAAGGTAATCGGAGGTAAATAACGAAAATGCTAACCACAATGTTTCCCCTGCCCCCCTCATATATTACACTCCCACCCACTACCATTGGTTACAACCCCCTCCCCTAAAAAAAAAGAAAGAAAGAAAGAAAAACAGAATCCTGGATAAATGCCTATAGATATCAGATAGATGATGGAAAGTTACTTGAAATCTGTGCCTGAAACCACTCCGTTGACCGGAGGATCAGGAGGTGGGCACTCGGCAAGCAGACACGTGGTCTCCCCTGGCACCATCCACGACCCGTTGGCCAGACACGTCCAGCGGTTCACACCCTGCAGTCGGTAACGTGGATAGCAGGACGCACGAACCGTCTCTCCCGTTGCGTCATCCTGGACTAGCTTGCCATTGGCTACTTGTCCTTGAAGCGAACAGTTCATGGGAACACATTCGGGAAGCTCGCCACTCCAGGTTCCATCAGCACGACACCTGGAACACGAGCAGATAGATGAATTCTGATATTCCTGCAACTATGCTGTACACCATCATGGTGGCGATGTCGAAGATATCAAAGGGACACTGAATACATTTACTGCTGTCGTGAGAAGCTTGCTGTAAGCCAGGAGTGAAACTAAACGAAAATGAACATGGAATGGTGATGCCTGCGAGTTCTCTAATCATATAATACTGTACTTAAAGGGGGCTTGAATGCCATGGTAACATGAATATACTATTACTCTCGTAGTTTTTTTCACACATCACCACAGCTGTAAAGCTCAGGAAACCACCTGCAATGGTAATGCACTTGCCGATTCATTGGTTTCTTTTTTTCTTTTAGTGTCCTTTCATGTATTTTTTTTTTCATGAAATTGCTTGGAATGATGGCCAATTAAGTTTATTTGACGCAAGTCGCAATTTTCATGCCTTTCGTTAACGTGAAAGGGAATGAGATTTCATCTGTGTCATTTTCTTTTCCGTCAGCCTGTTTCCCATGAAGCTCACAGAGCTGCTTTGTGAGTACAACCACATGTGTTGAGAAGGCTCACCGAAGAGCTTTGGGCCCGACGAGTCTGAAGCCCCATTCGCAAGAGAACAGGCTGAAGGATTGCGTTGTGTGGACCCGTCCATGTTTGATTGGTCTCGGCACGGTGCACGGTGTAGGCAGGCATCGCGGAACTGACCCTGACCACTTTCCGTCAGCCAGGCACGTCCTCTGTTGGACTCCATGCAACTCGAACCAGGGATCGCACTGGTACTCAACGCTAGAACCAAAGCTGCACAAGAAAAGCCTTGCTTTAGTGCTCCTGTGGACATCCATAGTTTTCACACTGTAATATTTAAGGGCAAATGGAGTGCTGACAGCCACTTTATGGGGAGTAAATGGTTGTTTCGCACTTGTACTCTGAAATGGTTGTGCCTCAGCAAATTGAACAGTACTGCATTGTGATATACGAGAACTGTGAAGGTAATCATTAAGCAAGCACTCACACCTGAGAAGGGAGTTGCCTTTGTCCGTTTTTTCTAGGAGTACATAGTTGGAAAATTCACAGTCACTTAGCACTGACTAACACGGCATGTAAATTGCAGAGGAAATTCACAGTTTCACATTCTTAAGCTTTCCTGCAGATAACGTTAGCGTTGGCGACAAACTATAGAAAACAATTGCTATTCTGTGATGTAGGCAATGCATGCATCCAGATCTGTCAACTTTCCATGCCTGATAGTCCACTTGGAAAAAAAGACAGCTGCCTCTGTCCAAATCTATCAGCAAATATATGAATTTGTGCATTGTTTTGCTTGAGGGAACCTTCAACACAGTTACGTTGTACCAGTACAGCTCTGGTCATACGTGTGTCATTTCAGTTTATTGGTACTGTACAGAAAAAACATACAAACACAAAAAAAAACTCTTCTGTTCAAAGACCCTACACCACTGCATCGAGATGGTTGCCAAGTGGCTACAAATGCTTTAAATGCATATACAATAGACACGTTGAATGGAACCTTAACGGACCAGGTAAACATGTTTCATTCAACAGGAGCCCCATTTACTGATAGAACAGAAGTGAAGAATTCAAGTATGAAACAAATTGTAGTAGAGGAGGTTGTTCCATTTAACAGCAATTCTGTTTACTGAGAGTCTACTGTACATGATCCAGGAACAACTTAGGTTGTGATGTATATAAGCCTGTTAGAAATTACATACGTGAGGCTTGGGTAGGCAGCGGTACCATGGGGCACGTCCTCAGGCTTGGGACACGATAAGACGTCGCACTTGATGTCACCATTCCACGTTCCATTCGCTGAGCACGTTCTTTGGCCAGAGCCCAAGAGACGAAAACCTGGTCGGCAGGTGTACCTGGCCACACCTTGGAACTTTGTACTCTCTGTCTCCACTGCTTGTCCCTGTTCTAGCTACACATAGCCAAATGCATTGTGTTTGTACCATGCTAGATGTGGTAAAATACAACGGACAGACCATTGCAACCACTTTTGCAATATCTCAGGTATAAAAACTGTACACACATATATATGTGGACTTTAGCCAGTAAAGATGCTTGAAGATGCAGGTCCAGTCGCATACACGTTCATGAATTATTAAAGAATTTCATGCCAATTTGATTGCCCTTTAATAACATTAGCCTTTTCCGTTATGCCCAACTTTCGAAATGTGCTCCGACATGTTCACAACATGGCATATAGTAGCAGTCATGAATTGGAAACTAGTGCCGATTTTTTTGTCTATGCCAGTAACACTGCTGCTTTTCAGCAGTTTATACGACTTGGACAAATGTGAATGGTGTTTTGATTGGGGAATGCACTGCTTATGTGACTTGAATTCACAGAAATAATTTTACGTATTACATTCCACAGACTTGGGGTCAATACAGTGTGGACATTCATGCACAAATATGAAAAAGTTAAACCTGTTATTTCATAGAAAAAAAAAACTAAATTTAAATAGGAGCACGTGAATGAGTGTGTCACATGGCAAAATGCTGGCTGAAATGCCATCTGGCTTGTAGTCGTCCCTAATTTAAACACTGTAAACGGTATTATTTTCAGTCTATAATTTTCTTGATTAAAATAACTCTTGTGAGATTTCGCGTTACTCGGCACCACCTTACGTAAGGTCTAAGCGTTTGTGGCACCTTGCTAAGACAGAACAATGGGTGTATATATGACTAAAAGCTAGCTGGGAAAGACCTCTACTTGGGACTACTTGACTTCAGTCAACTTATAGATTTTGGTGACATCATCATACACGTTTTAGAAAATGGGTTGAAGAGGCCCAGAAAGACAATTTCCTTCAACATACGACCAAAGAATGCACAGCGTTCTCGATCTCACCACAGGTGGTGGTCCACAGTCCACCGGTATGCAGTCAGGAATCGACGGCACCCACAGTCCAGCCCAGCCGCATACAGCCACCTCGTTGCCCGTCAGGATGTATCCGTCGGTGCATGAGAAGCGTGCTAAGCTGCCCAGAGCAGTGTTCGTGTACGAGAGCACCACGTGCGGCCTAACAATAGGCTCGGAGCAGCCTGCAGGCTCGCACAAAGGTGTCTTGGGAGGTGACCACTGAGCGGCGGTGTTGCATATCCGTGTAGAGGCACCACGCAGTTCGAAGCCGTGGGAGCAAGTGATTGAGACAGTGCTGCCCAGTGTCCGGTGGGATCCAGTGACCCTGGTGAGAAATAAGTATATTTACTGTGCGAGGTTGCACTACAAGAATGAGGTACATGAAAACATCTGGAAGCGGACATGAATTTTAGGATTTCATGGAAAGCCATAAAGATTTTTATATTAAGACTATCAAGGAACATAAGGAGTGGAAAGAAGACTAACACAAGTGCTGAAAAATGAAGCGAGAAAATCGCGAGATGCAGTGTCTTGTGCCTGAGCGTGCAAGAACGAGTGTAGCAGGCTCGATCCGTGTTTAAAAGCGGGAGTGGCATACATTCAGAAAGCTGCAGCATCTTCGACCAAGAAATTTGAATTTTAGAAACCTTCCAATATTGTCTCGTGCTTCTTGTCCTAATATATACCCAGAATGTATCCTAGTGGTCGCATGTCTCATTGACAGCGACAATCCACACAGTGCAAATAATCTACAAAACTTAGGGGTGGCATTAATTAGCTGTGATCAAGCAACCAGGATTGTGATGTTGGATTAAGAATGCATGGCTGGTGATCCATGAGGCTACCGCAGTGGACAGAACAAATGTGACATGTGTTGCCCCCAGTGCAAGGACAGAGGAACTAAGATGACAGAGCGTGTTCTATCCAGATTACCAAATACATAAACATTCGAAAACGAATATTTTGGCGCACATAACCTTATAGTGTCCAAATTTATGTTTCCCCCCCTGCATTGTACACAGTGCGACGTCCCTCAAGAGCTGATGTTAGCACAAATGAGGTTAAGAATAAAGACGCAACACAGACATTTGTTCTTGAAAGCAGGAACTTGTGATGCACCTGAGGGGATGGTGTAGTGCTTTTCGAACTTACCTCCCGTTACTGACAGGCGGATGAGGAGGGCATTCGAGAGGAATGCACATTGGCTCCTGGTCACTCCATGACCCATCATAGTTGCATCTTCTCCAGCGGCTTCCCTAAAGAGCAAGAGAGTGATGAATCGGCCCTTGTTGATTCACATTCATACATTCTTCCCTACACTATGTGCTGTCTTTTTAAGTACACAGCACAAGAAGAAAGCATGAATGCTTAAAGAGAACACAAAAGGCGTTCCATGCATCGACTAGATACTTTATATGGGGCCATCCTCAGCAACCAGCATACACCACATCTGCACCAGTGCTTCTGAGCCTCGTGCTGTACTCAGTGAGTGTTCAGAACCACTGCACCTTTGTGCACCCTATTGATAAAAGCTTCATACCTTTTTTCTTTATAACATTTCAGAACTGGCCTTATATCAACAGTTCCACACCTGAAGCCTGAAGGTGAAACTGATAGGGAAAATGCACGCATGTACCTGTACCTATATTTACAGAGCATGTGTGTGTGGATAGCTAATAGCCATTACAAAAAGGGGCACAAATGAAATAACACATACACAGATGAAGTACAGACATTCTTGTTGGGCTAGTTGTTAAACTTAGCTACTGGAAGAGGGGCTCAAGTCAACCAATATACACAATGCAAAAGAAGTAGGTATATCGATGAAATTGCCACTAAGTACAAGTGTCACTTGTTATGTCTATACTTCATCAATGCAAATTTGAACTTGGAGCTCCTCATCTAGAAACTGTGTTTCACCTACATACCAAGTTCGCCTGTATACGACAACCTAAATGCCAGGCTAAGAAGTAGTAGGGTGTATATGCAGGTAACAGGCCCTCACCAGTAATGTGTAATTAGGGGTGGCACAGGTAATTTGCCATTTCTCCAAACTCCAAGTTTGTGGCAACTACTTCGCCATGTTGTGGATCCACGGGCCTTGGACACTTCACAGGTGTGCATGTTGCTTCCAGCGAAGACCACGTCTTGTTTGCCAGGCAAACCATCTCCATGTGACCGGAAATCTTGTAGCCGAGACTGCAGTGACAGCTGCATTGGCAACATGAACATATGAAAAGACAACATGACTTAAGGCATAATGATAATGCAAACATATGAAAAGACAAAAGCACCAACCTCACGACGTCCCCGAAGAAGTGCCTGTCGCCAACCTCACACAGTACTCCTGCCGACAGGTTCGTGGGCTGCCCGCACGACACACGCTCGCACGTCGGTGGGTCGTGAGACCACATTCCCACTTTTACGTCACAGGTCAAATTCTCCGAACCTTTGAGTTCAAACCCATCGTGACAAGAGTAGGTGACCATCACAACGACGCGTGCACCATCCACTTCCGAAACAAGTCCAGCAACACCATTGGCTACCGTCAGTGGTTCTTGGCAGCTGATTGGCTGGCAGATGGCGTTGGGAGGACTCCACTCACCACGTTCTGTGCACACGAGTTCCCCCCTCGATAAATTTGTATTCCTTATTGCAGATTACTCGTAGCTTGGAGCCCGGCCGAAACAGGCTCTCATTAGAGAGAGCAAGCACTCCGTTAGTCACATGCGGATGGGCCTCGCATGTGATGCCTGTGAAATAAAATTGAACAACAAAATATTCTGTAGAAGAATTGAGAGTCTGGTATTCTACATTCACAACTTTAAAGCACTTGAGTTATACGTGTGTTAAATCATATGTATACACCCTTGCTCAGTTTTGCATATGGCTTTTGTGGCACAACAGCCAAGATAATTTTGTAAATGCGCATTTACTCTAAGTTCATCGTAAAATATTAGTTGCGGACTATTTATACGGTACATCTTCTCATGTGTCCTTTATTTATGTTTAGACTTTTCACCCTCCATATAATTCGAATTGCAAGAAGTCTGTTTCCCGATACATATATGATATGACGAATTCTTGACAGGCAAATCAAGAGCAGGCTATACCTGTTCAACACATGGTAGCAGCTACTGTCGACTTTCGATTCGGCATACTTATTCCTCTCTGAAGTCATCAATAATCCATCACATGACATTTTCTTACATAACATACCTCACCGGCACTTTGGGCACTATGGCCTCCATCCTCCTCGTTTGTTCGTAAACGATAACAGGTATGAAGGAGTAGCAAAAATGAAGAAATCATGCCCAATTTTTTCTTGTCAGTGTCCAGCATGATTCAGGTCGTACGTGTTCTCCCCAAAAGCAAGGAGATTCATTCCACCTGTTCCCTACCAACTGGATTGACCAAGAGCAGTGCGATAGAAAAGTGATAGTTTTGCCCGAAATGGTGACACATTGAAAGCAACAGCTACGTACAAGACTAGTATGCAAAATAAGGTTTGTAGTTTTATTGGCTGTATCTGTTGCAATAAACAATACCCTTACTAATTAAATTATCAAGCATGGTGTACTTGATGATTGCGAACACCTGCTGTTACGCTTGGAGTCATGAACAGCATATGCAGAGCTGAGCGAGAAAACACTTCGTGTTGCCACTTGCTTCAATATGTTCCAGAAACTTAGTTATAATGCCACCTCCAACAGCTGACTTGTGGGAAGACTTGTGCGTGAATACAAAGCCACCAGCAATTTCTGCTCTCCCAGTTCGCAGTTTACACGCAGCAAATGGCTTCTAGGCTATGTGCTTCGCTGTGCAGAGAGATAGTGCTGCTGTCATGGCAGGATCAGCTAGATTACAGCACATGGTTGTCTGTCAAACTGTTGGCTCCACCGACGTTCGTCATTTGACCGTAACTGATCACTCAGATCCTCTGCACAAATGTAGAATCGCTACGATCTCCTGAGTGCAATTGTGGGGTGGTCTGTTTTTTGTCCAGGCCTGTCGTACTGCTTGCAGCTGCAGTTAATATTAACAGTTGTGGGTGTAGTGTGGTAATGAAGCCATGCAGGCACATCTTACTCTCACACTGCGGTTCTTCTCCACTCCACTGTCTATCCTCCTGGCAGTGCCTTTCACCAGAACCGAGGAATTCGATAGCCTCTCCTGCAGATGTATGTGACCTTGGACGAGTACCGGAACATGGATCCCCGTACATTGCCATTTGCTGGCTCTGTAGGGATTCCACATGATACACCTGCAGAAAAATTTTCGAGTATTTTTTTACTCACCTGCACAGAGATATGCCGCAGCAATAACTCCCTTTTGCTTTGCTTGCGTTTTGTTGCAGATGATGACTGTATTTTCATGAGTAGAGTAGAAGCACAAAATTGCAACAAACGAAGGGGTATGCCGACACGACATGTACTTATTTACTTGCGTACGTGTAGAGTGTGTGATAAATTTGCTTGTGAACTGCTTACACATGGTGCTATGCGTTCTATGGGTGCCCAGGGCATTGGCAGGCTTGTCCTGGTGCCCTCCTGTCGTTGAATATTATGATGTGGATTGTGAAGTTAAACTCACACAGTATGAAGCTTATCATCGACATTTCCAATGCCGCCAGTACAACTACTTTCTTTTGCTTGACACTTGTTAAAGAACAGATCGCTTGTATGCATTTTGTGCTACGAAAGGTGCCTTACACAGCGAAACAAAATCAGTTAACTGAAACCGAAACAACTGTTCAAAATGAGGCAGAACCGAGAAATGATCACTCGGTATTGACTCTGTGACCTCACGAGCTGTAGCATGCACAGAACAGCCGATTACGCCTACTGCTTGTATGTAATGATAACCCATGCAAGATTCATTCATAATGACAGCCAGTGGGCTATGACGGTTGCTACCTTATTTACACGATTGTAGGTCGACCCATTTTGTCTTAATTTGAAATCCGAAGTTGGGGTGCCGACCTAGAATCGAAAACTAGTTTCGGTTGTAAAGTCTTTCTGAAAATAATCCCCGCGTATTGCCGCGAAGCTAGCTTTCCTGCACAGCTTTTAAGCACTGCCGTGAAGCCACCTTGGCAAACCAGAATTCGACCTTGTTTCCTTCGGAGACATCGTAAATAATTTTTTTTTATGAAATGTGCTCGAGCTCTTTTTTTCTTATTTTGCCGTGCGATATTAGGGGGGGTCGACCTACATTCGAGTCGACTTACAATCGTGTAAATACGGTATAGCCCTTCGCTCTTTAATATTTGGGGAGGGGGTGGGGGGGGGGTGAGCTTACAGAGTAGCAACTTTAATGAAGTTACCCATTACGTGCTTTGTGTCAGTTGCATTATAATGGAAATAATATGTTATGCAGTGACTCTACTCACCGATGCAAGCTGGTATCGGATGTGACCACTCCCCTGAAGCAAGGCATCTACGAGTTGTGGCCCGCATTAAAGTGTGCCCTTGGTCGCAGCTGTATGTGGCCACAGATGCAGTATTGGTTGTTGAGAAGCTGGCAACTCCATGGATGGGTGCCGGTGGTGGCGGACACCCTGTCCAAGGCAAGAAAATTTTGTTCACACGAAATCTCTGGTAGCCTGAGTCGAATGGATGATTTTCAAATTGCTGTGTGTCATTTGAAATTGCTGTTATGAAAGAGTTAATGAAAACCAATTCTATATGCGTAGTGATGTGCTGGTCTTTATTCAAGCCCTTATGTACTACAGGATCAGCGATTCTGAACAAAAGCACTCAAATAGCATTCAAAACACTCGTCGTAGCCTAAATATGGCATTTCAACCTGTACACAAAAGTTTTGTTCTTAGATCTTTCAAGTAGTAAACTCATCCATTTTCTTCCCACCTTGTGGAAGGAATGATGAAGTTATGCAAGGATTTTGCACCTGTCTTAAGGGTGCAGATTGGTTGCAGAACATCATGCATGTGTTGTTTGATGCACTGAAGGCCTCCGGGTGCTGACAAGTTGTCTGGGAAAAATTGAAAAGCACTTCACCTTTCTAGGCTCAAGAAATACTGAACTTTCTTTTCCTGGTGAGTTGTGGCTCTATCGTTTAAGAATGTGGTCAAAAGTGTAGTAGCACGATGATATCAACAGTGAATTGCAGATTTTAGTTTCGCAGTTTCACTCGAAAGGCATGTTGATAACAGTAGCAATGTATTGGACATCTACAAAAGCAGTGTTCATATTTGCTTATTAATGTATCATTAAGCGTGATCTCACATGTGCGCCTGACAAACACGAACTCATCTCGCTCAGCGACAATGAACACTGGCTCCAGGCACAAGTCACAACAGTGACGTGATAAACAGTGAAAACAAAAGTGAGTAAGTGCATTGCGTTGCCTATCACTTCCAAACATTTTAACTTACCATTTAACTAACTGCCTTAGCAAGGACTTGTGTGTTCACAACTATCGGCTAGTTTTCAGTTTATCGGCAACAGTGTCACAAAATTGCAGTGGCAGAAGTTATTGCTCAATGATTAGACATTGTTGCCATTCTCGCATGGTTAATCACAACATACAGAAGTCCACAACATCACTCAGAATGGCTCAACAGAAAAAGAAATAATATAGTTTGCATTAGCAATTCTACATAAATATATTCCATGCAAGATAGTGTGGATGATGTGAAGGTAGCAATTCGAGCGGATCAATGCTGTCATTTCTGCAAAATCTTCTGCTGCGAACTTTTGTGATGTCATGTATGTGAACTGTTCTGGGCATTTGAAATCTTCTGCTGTGCACGTCCCGTGACTAATCACACATTGAAAATAATAATGTTAAATAATAATAATAATAATGTTAAAATAATGCTTAATAGCATAACTATCACATTCTTTTCATAGCCTTTATTGTTATTTGTGTGCAATTTTACGTTAAATATTTTTTTGTAATAGGCAAGTTATACCATGTTCATTTTGTAATTGTATTATTCGTATTTTAATGTGCCAAAATTTTATTGTGTAAACGAGCTGTCATGATGCAAAGTATATCTTATACTTTGCCTCTCTTGTATATCATCTAACGCAATGTTCACTGCGTTCCCGCATATGTTAAAGCAAAAAACTTTTTTTGTTGTTCTCATTTATTTTATGTATTTATACCCGTTCCTTTTGTACAATGTACACGTTGTAAACATTCCCTTGCGAAAATGTGTAACTAGGAATCCAACTGGTTTCAACTGGCATTAACTGGGATCAAATGGTCCCAGCTGCAGGCCAACTGGTTCCAGTTGGTAATTAACTGGGACCAGTTGGCTCCAGTTTCAAGTGGTTTCCAGTTAGCAGATGGTTCCAGTTACAACTCAACTGGCAACGGCCACCAACAGGAAACCATGAACCAGATGAACTGGAAGCAGCGGGTGAATTTTCTTGCATTACCCCCCTCTTACGCAAAGCCTCTAGGGGCCGGTAAGGTATTTTTAAATAAATAAATAAAAATGACAATGCTGCATTTTCCCATCGATGCAGAGTAGAAGTTTGCTCATGACCTTATATGCAATAAGACAGAAAACCCAAAAGTAGTGGGCAGGGCTAATGCAGGGCTCTACGATGGATCAATGTATTCTAGTGTAGGACACATGCGGCACCCATTGAGCCTGCATCATTCTGGCTTTATGCTTTTATAAGGAAACAGTACACATGAAGTCAAAGAAAATCATATAGAAAATTGAGTGTATCTAATTTAGAAACAACTAGAAAAAGAAACATAAAGAGGTAGGAAAGGTAGCCTACCACTGATAACAGGTGAACCTACCATACTCCGTAAAGGCCTATTGATTCAACTAAAGTGGTGTCTATAACCCCCCACCATCTTCTACTCAGATGCTTGTGTGCAGGTTAAACCTCATAGCCGAAATACTCTGTGCCGTAACTTAGGCCTGGGTGTGTTAGCCAAGCACCACTCAATGCTACTGAGGTGGATGCAGAGCATCCTTTCAATCTGCTCACCTTCACAAAATCCCCAGCTGGCTGCCAAGATGTGCCCGCTAAGACGGTCCCGGAAGTCAGTCCACGCGACCACGTCACCGAAGTAGAACTCGCAGCGTGTGAGTAGCGAGGCCACTTCTTCGACGCTTAGCACGGTGCTCCACATGTTCACAAGCGTAATCTCGCCAGAGTAGGACTCTGAGATTGAGAAGCTGCCTCCTTGCCTGTCTTGTTCCTGGCCCAGGACAAGGGTTCCATTAGCTGTACATGCATAGAACAGAAAATATAATGAAGGAAATGGTTACAGGCTATGACATGATGGATATGCTGTTTCTCCTTAGATATTACTATTTGAATTGAGAACACATGCATATTATTACATATATATAAAGGACATAGAGAAGAAGCAGGCTGACAACTGCCACGAAAAAAGCACACGTCTGCCAACTTTTCAAAGAGGGGGGGCAATAGAAATAGAAGCTGAAGATAGGAGGAAGGGAAGCAAAGAGGAAAGAAATCACCAAATGACAGGAAATGCGTTCAACAAAAGTAGGAACAGAGCAGACACTAAAAAAAAAATCTTCTTTTACAAACGGGAGGCCAAGTCACTTTCATGGAGGATGGCTAGCAGTGCATGATGACCATGGTTGCACCGAGAAGCACACCCAGTCAGAAATAGGCAATTGTTGAAAATTCGTACACCTTTGATCAGGCATACTATGTTCCCTTACAGCAATGTGAGCTGTGTAAAGAATGTGGCTCTAATAAAGCGTAAAATTGTCTTGCAAGAACCACAAGTCACTATCGATTCCCAAAGATTGAATTCACAGCTGGATAGATCACCGATGATAGTAAAGCTGAATAAAGCTTAACGGCTAGTGCTTGTGAATGAGATTACAAAAGATCACGAAATGCCAATGACATACCTTCGCGCCCAACATCAAATCCCATAATTTGAAACTTTTTGGTCACTTTAAGCCCTCAGAACAAGTAAAAAGTTGCAGCTTCCATCTTGGACTAATAATGAAACATCAATTGCATTTGTTCTTATCTGCAATCAAAAGTTCTTTATATCTGCACTGGACCACAATGATTATTACGTACCATTTCTAATAAACAAATAAAACTATGAAGGGTCGTGTGTTTAAATTGTTAGGTGTCTGCGCAATTGCAGGCATGAATACCTGGTATCTCTATGCCAGTAGCAAGCCCGGTGCCACTTTCTGCCAGTCTGCCATCTTTGAGAATGCTCCACAAGCCTTCAGTGGAAGACCAGCTGAAGCACACATGGTGCCAGTAGCCGTCATTTGCTGTGACGTCCGTGACAATGCGGTGCCCGTTGACGTACAACACGAAGCTGTAGGACAGTGCGGATATTCAAATAGAGCAAATATACAGCCAATAGAATAGCTTTTGTTTGTGAGATCAACAAAAAGACATGTTAGCACAAGGAAAATGGTTATTCCTTGTTTCCACAAACAAAATGAAGGATCGAAAGTGGCCTTAAGAGTAAAACAAAACACATTGCTAGCTTCAAGTTGAGACCAGTTTGTTCATAACAAGTAAACCATCTTGTCTCGCATGGCAGCATATAAAGGTTCATGACTATTTAACACCTAACAATATCCATACTTTATTCCCATGTAAAGCTGTATTGTACTGCATATTGTGATTCGTTAATGCATCATTGTGTTCTCTTGAATTCTACGCAGAGAGTTTCATTGACCAAAGAATGAAAATGCGGGGCACGGAGAGGCATTATCACGTAATATAATATACGAATGCTTGGGGACACACACCCACTGTAGTCTGTGAAGGTGAGCATGTTGTCGGTGATATCCGTTGCGTAAGAGAACGGTGTTCCATAGTTGTATCTGTCCGTTGTTTTCAACCACATACAAGCTGTCAATTCAGTCAGAGGCTTCCTCAGTGACTTGATAGATGCCCTGTCAAATACATTCGTGCCGGAAAAGTAAAGCTTGAAACGAGGGTCAGCTTCTGTAAAGCAAGAAAAATTATAGATGCTTACAGTTAGTAAAAGCAGGAAGAGAGGCAAATCAACATAATTCAAAACCCTCTTTTTTCAAGCCTTTGTGGAAACATCTGCCATATAGGTCAGCTCTTTGGCTAGCCCATCAAGACTATTATTTCCAAAGCAAGAAAGCTACAGCTTTCCACAGCTTGGAGAAAGCTACAGCTACTTTAACTATCGAAATACTTCAAGGCTTATTGTGAAAAGTACAGAGGCACCTAATGTGGTAAATTGCACTGCACATGTTGCAGCCATATTGTGACGCTGCTCAATAGGAAAGTTCATTATTAGCATGTTCTGCGTCTTTATTCTCTTTCGGCATCCCTAGATATTCAACAGAACTACTCAGATCTCAGTTAGTGCATCTTCAGAAATGACATCGCTTTATCAAATTATGCTGTTTATGTTCAAGTATACACTCTTGCCTGTAATACAAGGGCTTTGTAAAGAAGCCTGCGAAGCTTGCTTTTAGTGTTTAAATGTGTTATGCACACTATAGCTTTGATTAAGCATGCGCAAATACTGATCCAAACAAGAAGGAAATCAATCATGATACTGCTGGTATGGAATACGGGAAAGCAATAGGTACAACATGGTGTCTTCCATGTTTGATAATGTTTCCATGTTGAACGCTGCAATGTGTCCAAAGAATACAAATGGTTCTGTCGCATCTTCCTAACCACCTATACATCAATTCAAGCGACAAACTTTATGGTGAAGCGCCAATGAATCTGCATATTGCGCGATGGCTTGATTTATACTGCAACCTCACCTGATTCACACAATCTTCCGGTAAGTCCAGGTGGGCAGGAGCATTCAAACCTGCCCACGAGGTCCAGGCACGTTGCGCCCACGTTACACGGTGCCGTGGAGCACTCGTTGATGTCTATATCGCAGTGCTCGCCATTGTACCCAGGTGAGCACACGCATCTGCGAACCAAGCCAGGAACCTGAGTTTTGAACAGTGGCGAAACTCAGGTGGATAAAAGATAATGGCGAAACCAATGAAATTGAAGTTATCTGCTATGCGAACAAACGCGCGCAAAAAACAGGGCAGTGTTTGTCCTGTGCTTCTTCAGTAGTAATGGCAGTGATAATGCGAAGTTATGACAGAGCAATGCCTAAACACTCGAAAAACTGCGTGTCCTTCACTGTCTCAAAAACTTGAGAAAGTTTGTGAGGTGACCAAATGGCAGTTGACAAACGGCAGTTGAAAAATGTGCGGACAGACAGTTAGGGCTCATTCACATGTGCGACAAGCACCAGTCACGCGACCATTTGCGACTGGTGACCAAAAAGCGACTTGGCGATTGATGCTCACACCTGTGAGCGACTTATACCTTTCGCCACACAGAATTCACGTCTGCTCGCATATGGCTCGCATTGCCATTGCCCCATAAAATAAGCTGACGTCCTGTTCCTGCACATGCCATTGTTTCAGAGGTTTGTGACTACAGTCGCACAGCTAAAAAATTGAGGAGTGAGCGATTGAGTCAAAGCAGTTGCTTTGTGACCAAAGCGGCCATTTGCGACTCTTTGTGAACAGTCGTGTTGGGACTAACTTGCGCATACAACCGGTGCTGGTCAAAGATATAAAGAGACCTTGAGCCAAAGCAGTTGCTTAGCGACCAAAAGTGGCCATTTGTGACCAGTTGCTTTGTGATTAATTTGGTCGTGCGACCTGTGCCCCAGGTGTGAACGAGCCTTTAGATATACGATGAATGGTACATGTTCGGAAACATTTGAAACTTATGAAGAAAGGAAAGCAATCGATGGTACGATGGCAGTTGATGACATGAACCATACTCGGTTTACACCATGTCAGACATGCTAGCAAAAGCAGGAACCGTGTGCATCAAGCTTCACATTGGCTCTGTTGAAGCATGGGCCACTTCATGAAATTTAAAGTGAAAGGTGTTTCCTGCATTCTCCAACTGCAACATGACTCTTTCATGAAAACGTCAACTCTCAGCTAGCAAATTTTCATAGTTACATTGTGCATGCCTTAAATTTACATTTGCAATTATACTTTAATGCTTAAGGACACAGGGTAGGCCTTATACCTCCTATGTATTTATGTATTTTAAGGCTTCTTTAAGACCCATTTTCTTGGAAACTACTCTATGTAAAGCATTCAGGTGTGTTTCATTTTATTTGTAGGCGTCTCTTCTTGCAATTGGAGCTAGAATTACAATTTGTATTTTAAGTGTTGACATTTAAAAAATTTTTTTAGCAAAGCAATTAATTTATGTCATTATTTTTTTAACTAAAACTACCAAGAAATGAGAACTATTCCGCATATGTACACCATTCTGGCTCAGTAGCTTTGCATTGGTCTTTAGTTTATTCTGGTAAAACCAGCGCTCTCTTTTCAAGTTGTTCTGATAATGGGGCAAATGTAACAAAAAAAATTGATTTCGAGATATTGAGAGTTAAAGAGAAAGCACGAGTATTTTTGTTCAGAAAGAAGATGTACTGAACAATGTAATGAGTGGCGTAGCCAAGGGGGGGGGTTGGGGGGGTTCAAACCCCCCCCCCCCGAAATTTTTCAGTTTTGCTTGCGTATATATGGACGCACACATACAAACGCACGCACGAACATACATAAAGTATGGTTGAACCCCCCCCAGAAAAAAAATTTCTGGCTACGCTACTGAATGTAATTAATTAATAGTAACCAGCCATATAGTCATCAATGAATAAGCTTTTCACTTTACTTCTTTTCTTGGTTCCCTGGCTTGTCTTGTCATATCTTGTCTCTATTGGCAAAACTGTCCACGGCAGTTGATTTCACTTAACCATAAGACAGTGTTGCACATTGGTGATATGCCAAATGGCCTTGAGAATGTTTACTTGGGCCGTGCAGGCCTTGTTGAAAGTTAGAACAGTTTCAAAGGTGGCCAGTTCTGAGGATTTCCATTCCAAGGAACACGATCCATTGTGTTCTCTACGAATGCCTTGGTTCCACCGCACTCTTTGCAGACACAGTTATTCATAATCACCCTTTCTAGAAGCTCCACATCAATCAAAGCGTGGACATTGCCACTACAGTTAACGTTTTGTCCTTGTGGCAATGTGGAATGTGGACAAAACTTATTGCTGACGTGCTCGCACGAGTGCTCCTGGTCTCGTTTCTGTTAGTAGCAGAAGTGTGCCAATTTCCAATTATACTGAGCTTTCTAAACTGTTTCTTTGATTTGTCATCATGAGAATATCTTTTGTCACTGCAAGAAAATCAACAAAGGTGCACCTAAGCTCAAAATAAATGCACAGAACAGTGTCTCTATGCGTGTCTCACACACAATGTGGCAAGTGGACTCGGTAAATGCCACGTGTGTTAAAAAAGAACTGCACTGTGTTCCTTTAGGTAGCCAGACTACTTTCTGAAAATCTGCTAAGCTCAGAGTAAAAAAAACAACTTATTTTGAGTTTTTAAAATATTTACTACAGGCTGTTGAATTCCATTGCATCGTCAAGTTCTCCATCTTGTCAGCTATGACTGGTTCATAATGTGGCTACGTCCTGTCTGCTTGACTCAAAACGCAATTATGGTGGATTTGACACACCTAGGATGAATGTGACTGTCTGCAGATAGCACAGTGGCACGGTTGGTAAGGCACAGAGATAGATCACTCAGAACATCAGTGGATCAACGTGCACTCACCGATAGTGGGATCCCAGGTTCACACATTTCACACTGTTGAGGCAGGGCCCACTCGCGCAGGCATCCAGTTCCTCCTCACACCAACGACCTCCAAACAGCGCGGGACAGATGCAGCTGAAGTTTCCAGGTCGATCCACACACGTTCCTCCATTGAGGCACGGTGTGCTTAGACATTCGTTCTCATCCTCAGAGCAGGTGTGACCTGCAAGACAATGTTTGACGAGACGGCTCATAAAAAGAATTACGAAAAAGAAAATCCTCACAGTTTTTATACAACACTCAATCTATTAGGAGCCCTGTTTGTTCATGTCCCCGTATAATACATCGTCGTGGTGGACCAACGCCTACTCTCAACAGCTGTTCAACATACTTGCGACATTTGCCACTTCACGATGAGTTCATAAACATATGGTCTGGAAACGCAACAAGAACACACAGACAACGCCCACATAAGCACCGAATGAAGTCTGATATGAGGCCCAGCTGATAAGCCCAAGATCCGTCGATCAGCTACAACTGATGAACAGGACTGGGCTATCACCACAAGCCCACAGCTAATCAGCATGAAGTAGCCATCCACCTTTGGGAATGAAAAGCTTGGTCTTTGCTCTACAGAGTAAAGTTTATTCACTCACATCGATGCAGAATTGTCCAACTCAAGGTCCGGGTATAAACTGAGAATAAGGCAGAGGAAGCAGTTTGCAGTTGTCACAGTTGTGTGAAATACACACTGTAAGATGGTTTAACTGAGTGTTTTTGTTTTAAGTTTACTTTTTTTCTACCTAGCATGTGGTTACCGCTGTGGCAGGTTTCTTCAGTGCAAAAGCATCATTGCAACAGGTGTGCATGCCACTGCATCAACTTAGCATAACTTTATGTATCGGTTAAAGACATACTCGACCATATGGACCAAACTTCAGAAGGTTAATTCAGCATGCGATCATTTGAGAAACAAGGCAAATTCTTTCCCCACTTCATAACTGGGCATATTTCAAAGCGGAAGTGTTTCTTCAAGAGAAATTTTGTTCAGAGGGTGTCACACGTTCACAGTTCGCTCAAACAGCAGAGGAAACAAGAACAAGAGACAAATTTCAAGACCACTGTGTTCTGATTATGGGAGCAAAGTCTGGGAGCGAAAATAGTAATGAAAGGGAAAACTGATACAATACTATTATCGTTGAAAGCAGTGAACTCGTTTTCATATTCGTTCTTTATCAAGTGCTTACAAACACTATACCATACGGAATATTCTGTGTTACTTGAAGGCACAGAAAGAGAGAGAGAGGGGGGGGGGGGTAAATGAAATACAAGGTGGTCAAGGAGAGTCAATATCTGAACTAGTTGTTTCATGTTACTTGAAGAAATGCCAACAAAAACATGGAACACAAGAAAGAAGGGAGATGCACACAATGCTGGTGGTTTAAACAGAGATCTCCGGTTGGGCAACCTGTGCTTGGGAAGAGGAAATGGGTTACGAAAGAATGAAAGCAGAGAAGAGTCTATGAGAACACTACAAAGCATGCAATAGCAGGGTGGAAATAATGAAGCACTCACCTGTGAACCCTTGCTTACAGTTGCAGCTAAAGCTGCCGAGAGTGTTGGAACAAGTGCCATTGTTTTGGCAAGGAGTCGAGGTACATTCATTGATGTCTTCAGAGCAGTTGGCGCCTGTTCGGCCGGCAGGGCAATGACAGCTGAAGCCACTCGGTTCTTCTGTGCATTTTGCTCCAAATCGGCACGGATTCCTAGAACACTGGTTTCTTCTGCGTTCACATCGCGGACCTTCGGAGTAAGAAAAAAAAAAGATAAAAAAAATCTTGGTTATTTCTGACGCACAGGCCTACATATGCTGAGCCTTTCCAAAGGCAGTTTATTCACATAACCTAATGTGATTTGCAACAAGATAATTAAAGTACTGAAAAGCTTGGCTGTAAATATTTGCCATGAGAAGCTTTTAAAACTCTACATAGGTTAATAACAGCGTGTGCAATCTACTACACTCGCCCTTGAAGATACTAGGCACTGGAAGCTTTCATGATGATTGTATCTAGTATGTACACCAGGGTAGCCTCACTGGCTTGTAAATCGTAAAACACTTGCACAAACTCTCCCTAGTACTTATTGCATCACAATACTTTAATCATGATCATTATAAATTTATGTCTAACTTAACTGCCAGGATGCTACTTTTTATGTAGAACAAACACGTGCACAGCACACACTCATACATGCATCACCTTCAAATGGAGACTGGCACATGCACAGGAAACCGGCAGGCACTACGATGCATGTTGCTCCATTTGAACATGGTTGAGAAAGGCAAGAATTGGCTTCCACGAAGTCACGCAGGTCCATCCTCTCAGTTGATGGAACAGAACCTGAAAATGAGACATGACGAGGATACACAAAGGCTTGTGAAGGCTGTTTCTTGTATTCTGTTAAACTATGTGCTAACGTCGTCTTGTTTGTCACTTCTGATACTCTATTCTCCTTGGGTTGGACAGCAGTACCTATGCACTGCAGACTCAGGATGTCGCTGAATGTAAAGATTTACACTAGCTACTTGGAGCAGTGTGTTTGTATGTGTGGATGGCACACAATTTTTGGACAGTCATACCATGCATAAAGTGACTAACCGTTGCAATGTCCCGAGACTGCCATGCCTGGGGCTATCACATCATCCCTGGTGTCGTTGGAACACCTGCGGCACACCTTCTGTCCCTGCTTAGGCTGGTAGTACCCATTCGGACACTTGAAACAAGGCACGACGCCGGACTTGGACACGAAACCAGGAGAACAAAGCGCTGTGATGTGGAACGCACACACGCCGTTAAAGGATACCTAAAAGAGAGACTCGTGTTGATGCAAGTTTGCAGCGGATGCGCTTAGTCTGAACTTGCAATGCCCAAGTTCTGTATTCTAAACGTAAACAAATTTTAAAAAAAGGTCACTGGCAATTTAGCACCAAATTCTGAAGAAATACATTAGTATTACCTTTAATTTCCCCTTGTTACCTTCAATTACCTTGATAGCCAGCATGGGCCATCACTTAGCCAACACCAACCAAAAGTGCTGCTGTTATGCTAGTAAATATAATAGGCTGCACACAACCTCTTGTGGTTTTTCCATTTTTGCCTCTCTTAACGCTAACGCATTGCAATTGGAACGTTTGAAAAATACAGCCAAGCTGCCATCACATTCAGCATAGGCGAAAATAAAATTTAGTCTAGCTTTACAGGGGCTCGATTTATTTTTTTCTGAAGGTAATACCCGTGCCACACGGGCACAGAAAATGACATTCGGCACTGAAGGCATTCAGTTCCCGAATGACATTTTGTTCGGCTGAGCTGCTACACGTCCAAACTGAATGACATTTGACTTGATGATGTCGATCACATTTTCTTCTGTAGGTGAGCAATTGTAGAGTAGTAATAAAAAAAATAAACATGCGTTTACAAGCTTGATATACCTCGGAGAATAATTAAATGTAGAAATAAGCATATTACGCTGCCGTTAGCTTTAGCTCGTTGCTTTGTTTCACGATGTTGCAACCGACCATAGCAGACATCCACAGCGTAAAAAGAAAATGGCGCCTGTTGCATTCAAAGTACAGCGTCTACCAGCTGACGATGTTCGTCGAGTGATTAGTGTAAATAAAAGACGCGAAATGTTCCTTTTCAGCTGAATAGGATGTCATTTTACATAATTTAGGTACATCGCACTTCGTGAGCTGCGCCGTCGAGAGTATGCATTTCTCAGTCGAATGAGTTCTGGCGATGGCATTTGGTGACGAATGGCATTTGGGCGAATGCCATTTCGTTTGTCCATGTGGCGCCGCGCAAATGGCATTAAATCTGAAGGCACTAGGAAGTAAATGCCATTTTCTCTGCCCGTGTGGCACAGGTATAAGAATAATGATTGTGACATTGATACCAAAACATAATTTTCAATGTTTTTGAAAACAGAAAACAGAAAATAATAATCAGCATGTCTGTTTATTCTTTTTGTTTGCACAGTGTCCATACTATTGTCACTCTGTATGGCCCAAACAAAGTAGGAACATGAAGATGGCTAATCAATTCAGTATCACTTCATTTCAGGTATCGTCTAAGGATATAGTGGCTAAAGGCTATGTGTTTTTTGTAGACAAAATATATGGTGATAAGGTAAAGCATCAGAACACAATACAACTGTGTATCTAACTTTGCATTCTGGGACATTCTGTATGTGGACCTAGCTCTTTTTTGGTTCACTTTCAATATTCTGATATGTCAGCCACAGTTACCGATGTGTGGTTGCCCTAAATGTTTTGCGAATCAGGCCGCCCTAAGTGAGGTATTATCCTAGCAACATCCTCTCTTCAGTTCTTCACATTAAATCAAAACTAAGTCATCTGGTCTTAAGTTCCCAAAGCCCTGCTTGAACGGCCAAATAAGTGAGCAACGATAGACTATTCTACACACGATACGCTATATTTTTGTAGACTCAATCTTTGCGGTCCAGAAAATATTTGAGAAAGTATTACGTTCAAGAAGCATTATGGGGGCATGCACCATCACCTGTCTTAATACATAGGCCTCCATTTATCATTTATTTCAGCCGTAATATTAATTTAATGTTCGGGAGGTGTGAGTCGGCAGAGCGTTGTGCGTCAAAGAAGCATGTATGGAGACCTACCTTCACATTCGCTCATGCTTACGGAGCCTCGGCGTTTGGACCGCGTCCCGCTTGGGCATGGCATACAGCTTGCCGTTCCGTAATCGGGCTGGTAGTGGGACTTGCGGCAACGTTTGCACGGTCTTAACCCCGTCCCCGAGAAAGTTCCCGGCCTGCACTGCTCTGCGCGGAGTGGAGAAAATCACAACTGCAATGCCACATTCCCCGAACCGCATTACCGATGGTGTCAGTGTGTGACGAGAAAGATACTGTGGATTCAGGTGTGTTTTTTTATCTAAAGGATATGCCGTCATAAGTTGCTAAGCTAAATATACTTTGGTAATTAATACAATGTGAAGCCTTATTCAATGAACAACAGAGGCCGAATTCACAAAGCTTATCATTCACTCACTGCCAGTGGTCGATCGGCTTGACTAATGCTATGTCCAGCATTAGGGTCAATTGGCTGCAATTTTCTCTAAGTTAAAATTCTAGCGTAAGATGTTTTTGTGAATGCAGTCCCAGTTCACCAATCTCCATGACGTCACAAGACTGTAATGCTGATATCATGCGAACATGCTCAGAAACTGTGTTTCTTTAGATGACAAACGTCATGATGAAATTTGTGTTCATATTATGCAGTTTTGTGAATAAAGGATCGATCAGACGGAAGTAAGTGCTTGTGTTGTCATCCCTCCCTCTGTCCTTGTTTGCGTGCACTTAAGTGTTCTGCTATGGAAAGCCAACTCGCCCAAAAATCAGTGCTCCTGAAATTCACCAATCTCGTTTAGTCATTTTCACAGCATGCAACGTGAGAGTTGCACTATGACGTTCAGCTGTAAAAAATGGCTTCAGGAATCCGAAGGCAGTGTTGCCTGTCAGTCTCTTTCTTTCCTGTACTTTTCTGGACGGTAATGTGTCTTTGCTGTTGGTGAACGTGGCTTGTTTTTCTGCTTCAGAAGTACACTCGACAATGCTTGCTTGATAAAATTATTGCGCCCGTTTGTCTTGAGAAGTTGGAAGAACATCTTGAGCATAGATGTGGGTGGACAACGTCCTTATAATGCTAAGGATTTGAAGCCCACTGAATAGGGAAGGGTAATTAGATACAATTATATCCAGATAAATGGCAGAACTTGAGCCACCGCTGAACTGTCAGGACATACCTTTGCAGTCGTGTTCGCTCTTGGACTTTACAGCGGCCGTGAAAGTGCGGTTGGGGCAGCGGATGCACATATCCTGTCCTTCACTTGGTTGGAATGTGCCCTTGGGACAGGGTAGGCATTTCGCTTGAGTCTGGTTGTAGTATTCATAGTATGTTCCCATGGGGCATTTCACTAAAAAACAAGAGATACGCCATTAGGCTGAAGATGACAAGGAACATGGTGAAACAAAAATAAGATGGCAGATTTGTGGCACCTTGATCTCCCACAATCAAAGTTACCCAATTGCTAGAATGCCCTACGTAACCACACTTGTCATGTCTATGCTTCCATGCCACCGCTTATGCTCGGTTTATCCTGTAATCCACGTCTTGTTATAAACAAAGAGCTCCTTCCTTTTAAAGACACCTTTTAGGATACTGCACGTGTTTAGGGTTGCCGGTCACAATGGTTCTCTAAGAATGAATTTCCAGTGATATTCTAAATGAAGTTGCAGTAGATATAGCGGCTCCAGAGCAAACTCTGCACAGGTATTCTGCACAAACATTTTTGTGACTGATCATGGAGCTGCACTGTAAATTGTACAGGTGCACTTCTGCATGCCAGTGAGATAACTGCATCTTTACTTGTACACCCAGAAAGTAACTTGAACTTGAATATTTTTACCAGTTTCATGTTTTTTTGCAGAAAACACAGGGCAACAAAATGAAACTAAGAGAACACTTGGGAAGGTGGTCACTGAGGCTATGCCAAGAAAGATCCATGCTCATGTTAATTGCCTCCCATTTTCCTTACGTCTTACTCCTTTTGTGGAATAAAATGAAACTTTAAAGAAGGTCGCAGATCATATTGTCTCTCTTAGTGGGCAGTGTGTGTATCCCCCCACAATATTGAAGTAGTCGATTGTCTCCGTCATCAATATTGTAAGCCGTCAACAGCTTATCTACCATTATCCCCATGCCCCAGGATTCGACTTAGGAACAACAACGCACCACTTACCACAGTGTGACAGTGACAGAACGCTTCCTATAGGGACAAACCAGATGGCCTACGTCTTCAGATTCTTCAAGTACCATTGCAGAGAAGTGACCTTCATCCAACTTCACGTCCAGCTCCTTCCGAAGCACAGCCTCCTTCAGTCTTTCCAGAAAGGCTTTCATGGCAGAGAGAAGGTGTTTGTCAGATGAGGAGGCTGTTTCGTTGTGCAAGCCTGTTGTGGAGACAGAAGGCTCTCGATGTGAGCGAGTTCCTACACTTTTATAATTATCATCAACCCTTCATGAATGTGCCGTAGTTGCAGGCCGTGTTGCTTCAGAGGTGATACATTTCCAAGGAAATGAAGCTTTCTTATGAAATAAATTTATATTTCCTGGGAAGAGAACACTTCTAATTAGCCCCATGCTTCTGTACACATAGCATGTCCCCCCCCCCCTTGTTTTTTTTTAATTTTGAAAGCCTATCCTTAGGCACAGTCGATCTTAGTATCAAAAATACACACTGCATGTCCTTTTTTTGACAGCCATGCTTTAATAGGCATTTGTCATAAAGAGATGCAATTTGCAAAATTGGTCAAGTTAGAGTCAACGTAAATGACATAAGAAAAAGGTTGTGACGTTACACAATATCTGCTGTGTTGAGTTAAAAATGGTTTGGCAGCATGATTACATTTGGCATCACAATTCGACTTGGTCTCTGCCAGGAGAACAACGCCCTGAAGGAAGGCCAAATCTAGTTGTCGACACATAGCTTCCAGGATGAGACTTTCAGCCCTGGAGTTGCGTACCTCACATAGTGAGCATGTTGAGAGAACTTAAACGGAAGCTGTTTATTACCTGTGACACGGAAATAGACGTCGAGTTCCGTCTCTCTAGAGCGCTTGACTCGGCGACCACTTGATGTAGTGCCACCCTTGGAGCAGTCGACACGAAGGTCTTCAACAGCACAGCTCACACCCTCGGCACACATGGATGTCTAAAGACACAAGAAGACCGGGAAAAAACAGAAAAATGAGAAACAAAAAGATTCCTCCTCAACAAGGAAACAGCAAATGTGTGTTTGGGATGTAGCAATAAGAGATTAACTTATGGGTTTTATGTAGGCTTGTGCGAAATATTCGAATGCTTCGAATATTCGAACGAATATTAGTGTATTCGAATTCGTTTTGATTAGAATTTAAGTTGTTGAAAATTTCGAAGTATCCGAAATGAACAAATAGAGGTGTATATTAGTCCGCATGTAACCACCTGTAAAGGTGGTTTCACTGCAGTGGAGGGGTGCTAAGCCGTGAAAACACTTATCGAGGGGAAATCGACACTGCCACAAAGCCCCACTTCAAGGCTAAATGAACATATTACCCTCACATCGATTCATCATTTTTTAAGTTTAAAAACTTGTTATACCGGCTTATATTCTCTAAGTATAGTAAATTTTAAAATGTAACATAATTTTACAAGGTTATCACTTGCATTCCATCGAAAGTCAAATCCTGCTACTATTCAAGTTGTTTCCACTTTCTTTGAACCAAAAAGAATGGCATTTGCACAGGCCTTGTTTCAATTTAAAAAAAAATATTGTGCAGGTTAGTTGGGTCTTGACAAATATGCCCATTTTTCTTTATAATATGTGATATATACTATTCAAATTTGATTCGAATTAATTCGACCAAAGTTACTATTCGCTTCGAATTCACTTCGAACTTAAAATTCACTATTCGCACAAGCCTAGTTTCATGCCACTACCCTGTTGAGAGTGCATATTTCTGAAGCCTCTTGTGCAACGCAAACCTTCATATCGTCCCACATTTGCGTTAAGCGCATTTATTGCCTTTTCACATTGTCACAGCTCCAAGTATTCTAGGTCAGATAGCCATTTTTTCTGCAAGCGGCAGCTTTCCTGACAGCAACCCCCCCCCCCCTGCCCCCCCTTCGACACATACACACTGTTGAATACACCGTTGCTACACACTGATATTAACTTCATGCATAGAAGTGACTTGGGTAAAGGATTGCGCAATCCTTCACAATTCCCACAAGCTGAGCATATGCGCCCTCCGGATATACTAATCCCCCTTCTGGCATGACGTGTTGGACGTGTTGGTCACAGATAACAGACCGTGAAGTGCATAGGCGTGCGCACGAGGGGGGGCAGGGGGGGGCGGCCACCCCCCCTAGTCACCTAAGAAGGGGGGGGCGCAAAGTCTGCCCCATACATTGACTTAATAGGGAAGGGGGGGCGCTGCAACGAGCCGTTGCCCCCCCTGAAGGGGAACCCTGTGCATGCCTATGGTGAAATGATTAATTAAAGAATGCATAACATAAAAAGAAACTGTGCATACATCTGGACAGTGTCTTACCTGCGATGCCAACTTCATCTCAATGTGATCTCGTACATTCGTTCGCATTGTTTCATCGCACTCTAAACCCAGTGGTGCCGAATACAGCATCCTCGTGTTTACCACAGCCGATGCAGATGGCACAGACTCTAAAAAAAGAAAAGACCTAGTCAACATCATTCTATGGGGTCCCCCCATGCAGCTTATACAAGGATGATCCTGGAACCCGAAATGTTTATTTCAAGAGTTTTGCTTAAGTGCCAGAAGATAGAGCTATAGTTTTTTCTTGTAATAAACTTGCCAACCTGTTAGCTACTGCGATTAAAGGAATAACTTAATTCTATTTAATAAGCACATGGGAACTTATCATTATATGGAATTCTGAGAACTTACACAGGAAAATATTGCACATATCTGTTTACAAGTGAAGGTTGCAGACTGTCATTATCAGGAATAACAGATATGAGCAGGAAGATTGGCTGCTCATGCTTCAAAATTTGTCCACCTATTCCTCATGCTAAATTTAATCTCGTGTGAGCAGTTTGTCTATTGGATAAGATTAAGCTGGATGATTCAGTGGAGACATTGGAAGCACATGCTTCTTGCATATTTGTTATGCATGATTAAGGACTATAATTGTGAGGCTTTGTTCAGATCACAAGAGAAATTTTATTTGCCTTCTTTAAATCATGGTATTGCTCTTTTGTTTGCCCACTTATGAATTTACAAATCTCAGAAGGTGTGGGAGTAAAACCTTTTTTTCTGATGAGCTGTGATAAGTGCCGTAACTGATGGCGGTATGTAGGTTGATTTTGATATATTGGAGTTTATTAAAGGACGTGAGAATCTTGCCTCAGAGGCTTTTTCTTATTCTGCCCGAATCAAAATGACGTGACACTGTGACAAAGAGCAGCCCTTGCGGATCTGTACTAGTTAGTAGCGTGGTGTAATTCTGTACCACACTGACAGATGAAATGTTTTGTAAATCAAACACTGTGCGTCAATCACAAGAAGGTGTGGTATGTGGGTTAGCTGATAGAAACGTATAATGACTGACTTATCAGCTGAGCAAGCAACTTACCAGAACAGTCAGGGAAAAATTGTGGTTGGTAGGGAGCCCATCCATCTTTAAAGGTGCATGAAAATTCACTGGGGCTGTCAGGTTCAAGTTTGTAACCATCCAGGCAAGAAATCGTGCAAGTGACGCCGGAAGTGGTACTTTGGCAATCGGCATTCCCGTTAGCTGGATGGGGTTTTTGGCTACATCGGTTCTCTGGAAATACAGTCAGAAGAAATGAAGGACTGTGTACCCTTCAACATTGACTGGTTATGGTAACAGTACGAACAGTTCTCAGATCAAAGCTATCTCGGAACGTATACATAAAGAATCGAACCAAGAACAAGTTGCTCTCTTTGACAACTACGGATAGCGTCAACCCATGGACAAGAAGTGTGTGCATGAACAGAACCTGGACCTTGTATACACTATTACCCCACATGTGCCGTGAATTAGTAAAAATTTGGAGGCATAATGTCACGACAGCCACGCAATTGCATTGGTGCGTCACTGCTAGTTCTTAGGTTCCAGAAATGACGCATGTGTAGAAATTCATCATTAGCAAATTTTAGCACTACATACGTTGCATCCATGATGGCATTGCATACATTACAATGCTGCATTTCTCATAGCACGCATGAGAAGAAGTACTTCGCATGAGCTCTGTGCGAAATGTGGCATTTTCACGTACACAACTCTGTTACAGATGCAATGTACATATAACTAAAATTCGCTATTAACTGACAGTTTGAAGGCAGGAAAACTAGTAGGTAAGTCGGGAAATATAGCATGCATGAGTCATAAGACAGTGCTATAATTCCATTCACATGGCTATGTAAAACTTGATTTTATCCTTTCTGGTATTTTGGTACGAATGAAATTCCAATAAAAAACTGTTAGCAGAATTGTTAAGCTCCTTGGCATTTATGTGAAGAATAAGGCCAGAATGCGTTCTTGCCCTTTGAAAAACTACAATTTGGTTTCCTTCCACAGTGTGAAGACTTTTGTCAGGAAGAAAGCGGTCACCTCTCACAGTGATGTTGATGACACAAGAAGCATTGTTTCCAGAGGTGTCAGTTGCTACATATGTGACCATCGTCTCGCCCACAGGGAACGCCAATCCTGGGCTGTGGGATTGCCACAGCTTCACATCTTCCCCCGAGTTGTCTGAGAATGCTGGCTCCTCCCACGAGACGTGTACGGATGACTGCCCATCGGAAAACGCTTCAGGTGGGTTGGAACAGTTTTCAACAAAAGGTGGCTCCATGTCTGCGTACAAAGAACAGACATTATTAGAACACTCATATTCTAGAAAACCAAGTATTCCTCAAAAATCTTGTTTATGATCAGAACATGCAATGTAACATTAACATTTAGAGACTTAAGTGTATTTTGTGTGTGCAATTTATGCCTATACCACTGTGGCAAATTAATAAAAAAAAAAGTGAAACAGATGCAAGCTCGGCATAGGTTCCAATAGCAGAACCCTCTGCCTGGAGTAAACTTTACGACCAGAGAACTTGTCCATGTCAGAGCAACAAATAGTGCCAATTGTTGCTCTGATGAAAACCAGTTAGTACAACTATTGCAACGCTGGCCCTAGGGTGGGGATTTTCTTGTCTTTATACACATTAGAAAATTCGTCCCACCGCATATGAGGATAGATGTCCACACAGCAAGTGTCAGGCTACATTATATTGCACCACCTCGGTCAGCCAATGTAGCCAGACAGTGCCTTCAGAGAAAAGTTCCACATTTGAGGAGGATTGGGAGGTGCCCTTGACCTGCCCATTCCTGCAGTACGAGCTCTCTTTAATAAAATGAGGCTGCATAGTGGCTATCTACAAAAAGGGGGGGGGGGGGGGCTAAAGGGGCTCAGTTAAAGGAATTAAGGAGCTAAGCCTACAGCAAGCCACACTGCTATTGCTGAGAAGCATTTTTGAGCAACATAAGTTTTTTCTTTTCTGTCACATTTGTTGGGCGATTGTTGATTACTAAATGGGCGCATTCATAGATCTTCAATAGGCTTGTGCGAATAGCGAATTTTAGGTTCGAAACGAATTCGAAATGAATAGTGATTTTGGTTGAATAATTTCGAATCGAATTCGAATAGTATATATCACATATTATAAAGTCAAATGGACATATTTGTCATGAGCTAACTAACCTGCACAATATTTAAAAAAAATTGAAACAAGGCTTGTGAAAATGCCATTTTTTTTTTGCTTCAGAGGAAGTGGAAACAACTTTGAATAGTAGCAGGATTTGACTATCGAAGTGATAACCTGCAAAATATGTTACGTTTTAAAATTTACTATACCTACAGCATATAAGCTGGTATAAGAAGCTTTTAAATTTAAAAAAATGAATCGATGTGAGGGTAATCTCTTCATTTAACCGTGAAGTGGGGCTTCGCGGCAGTGCGGATTTCCTCTGGACACAAGTTTTCACGGCTTAGCACCCCTCCACTGCAGTGAAACCACCTTTACAAGAGATTACATGCGGATTAACATACACCTGAATAGGTGCTTTCACGGCTTAGCAGCTCTCCACTGCAGTGAAACCACCTTTACAGGAAGTTACATGCGGATTAATATGCATTCATTCGTTCATTTCGAATACTTCAAAATTTTCAATAATTTAAATTCGAATCGAAGCGAATTCGAAGACTGTAATATTCGTTCGAATATTCGAATATTTGCACAAGCCTAGTGATGATGGGCGCATTCATAAATCTTCAACATTATCATCACTGTCATTTACATGACTGCGACAGAAGCTTTCTTTTATGAAAGAAGATTTATTAGCTCAGTGAAATGTGTTGGTGTATGCTAGCAATGATCCTTGAAATGACGCCTCTCACTTTTGACCCACCTGCTACTGTCACCGTGAAGTTGCAGAAAGCCACGTTTCCCCACTCGTCCTCGGCCCAGTACGACACTTCGTGTTCTCCTATGGGGAACAAGTGTGGTGGCATCACAGATGGAGCCACGTTGAGGAAGAGTGAGGCTCCTGCCTTGTCCACAGCCTCAAGCATTTCCCAGTCAACGATAGCTTCTCCGTAACCTGGTTCTGAGTTGACCACAATGTCACCTGGACAGTTTCTGATAACAGGAGGCTCAGTGCCTGTCAAGAGACGGAGAGTAGACAAGGTTCTCTAAACTTAGAATTGAGTGCGCTCGGCGACGTGGTCCGAGATGAATAAGCAGAAGCTTTTCCTAAGCACGCCTGTACTTTTTTGTGTTTGAGGCAGAATGAAAGAACCCATGCACAGAACGATACCTAATGTGATCTGTAATTTTATTCTCACAGTGAAGTTCTACTTTCTAACATAGGAATGACATGACTTCCACAGCTGTAGAATGAACGAGTTGATGAAGTCAACCAACACTATATCATATCTCTCTCAAGTCCACTTCCTACTGAGCTTCAAAAGGAAAATACTAGGGAGGTATAGGAAACGAAATGATGTGATCTTGAAATGAAATGGTGGGCATGCCTTTTTTTAAATTTTTTTTTTCATTTCACTCAGTAATCTTGTCGAGGAAAGTGAGCAAAAATTGATAGGTTTTAGGTGTGTATGGGCGTACTGTTGTAAGTACCTTGTCCAAATGAGAGGATTGATTGTGCACTGGTTGTAGGTAATCTAAATGCTAATTTAATCCATCTGGAATATGGAACAAAACAGTGTCCCAGATTGACATGCAGATGTCTATGACCAGAAAATAAGTTGGTGCGAATACTGAGCATACGTTAATTTTCACCTGTGACCACGTGTATTGTGATATTTAGGCGGTCGGGTGAAACAATTGATGTCGGGAGATAAAAGTAAACTTTAACAGTGGCATCAATGAAAGCCTCACATATGTCCAATCTATTTCCGCATATATGCATGTTATCTGCCAATTTTATAAGGTTGAATGTTGTAATAAAGTCTTATGTGTTAATTGCTGCTATGGCACGGTACTTCATGACAGGAACATGTTAAAATAAATTTTTTTAGAGATCTATGTGCACCAGGAATTTTGAAAGAACGAGATTTGTGGCATGTGCCACTACTCTTTTTAAAAGAGACGTGCTGCATTCATCATCTTCATCGAAACCATGCAGAACTCAACGGCACAACGACACAACTACGTTGATAGTTTGCGCTCTTTTCGTTTACTCTGTCTTTTCCTTCCTGTGTTCGTCTGATTGAATGCGCAACGATTCCCACCACAGACATGCACCAACTCACCCAGCAAGAAGTTCTTCTTAAATACAACTACTTACTGGCGCAGATTGTCACATCATCCGGCTCGCTCCACATTCCCGTGCTGAGACAGTGCCGAACGTCGGGTCCCGAAACGCGGTATTCATGGTCACATGTGACAGTGCAGTCCTCGCCATATGATGACTTTGTCTCACTGCAGTGGGGTGGGCTCAAGGCTCCGTTGGTTGGTGCCACCAAGGGTGGGCAGGTGACGGCTGTGGTACATTGCAGTATTATGCAATTTCTTTCCATAGCAGCTTACGGTAAATGCACAATCACAGTGACAAAGTTTGGTGAAATTATTAACATATAAGCAATGCAAGCAAAATATAGTAGACAGAAAATTACAGAATTACAGGATACGTCAACTCCAACAACAAAATAGTTAACATACACATTCTTAAGCAACTCTTAAGTGATTACTGAAATTACTGAATTATTGATTTCCTCCTCATCATCGGCTGTTTTTCCATTTTCTAGCCTATTCTTCATGAGGTGCACTGAACATTTTTCGTGGACGTAGTGGGTGCATGCACTAAGACGATAGCTTGAAGAGCATGTTAGCTGAAATACACCAAGCCAAGGTGAAAGCTAAGCTGAAAGCCAAGGTGAAGACACTACACGTGTCCTGAATAGATGAAAAACCGAATACAAATAATCAATGTGGTGTCACTAATCAGGCATTATTTTCCAGCATTTGATGCAAAGAATAGTTTGCAAGACAACGCTAATAGAGTTTGTTTATAGCGTACCTGATTGCTGAACATGCTTTCTGATCTACAGTTATCGGTAAGAGATAACACTGAATTCTAGAGAGACCGAAGACTGAAACTAAAAAGCTTGTATTCTTCCTCTTGTGTCAAGAGGGTTCATACATCAGAAGCTATACTAAAATTTCTGAAATTTCAGTGACATACCAACACTGAAAAGTTCGCGTATACTTAAAAGGTACACATTTGACTCTCTTAACTAGCAATGAAACATATTCTGTAAATTGAATTCAAATCGAAAGAATAGTTTACTTGTATTAAGCACATTTAATATTGCTGATTAAAGGTTATTTTTAAAGTTGCTCTTAGTATGGAATGCTCTTCATTTTAGGTAGTAAAAAAATTTTGTCCCGTATGAATAATAGTACTTTTCCTCTTTAGTGAAAGTTGGATCACTGCGGGGAACAAATTTTTGTTTTTGCATTTGTGACATTTCTTGGCACCTGGCAAATAAATGTGACATGAAAATTTCTGTCAGGCCTCCAGGTCTAGTATTCTGGTGCTCAATGGGTGGAAACAGTACGCAGTTCAGTTTTGGTGCGCGTGTGTAATTGAAGCGCGGTATCCTGTACAATAATTTTACGTCTTAATAGTAAGGTGTGTTATGTCTTAAATAATCCAGGGAACAAACTAGTTTTCAGAACCCTCAATCCACCCAGTGTAGGGCGAACCTACAATTGAAGGCGTAATGAAATTTTACTGTGTGGTTGAAAGCCACCCTAAAGCAAGATTTTGTGCCTTACGTCGGCAGAGCGCAGGCAGGCCATCCCAGAGGGCGATTGAGAGGCAGGTCCGTTTGCGGGAGCCGATGAGCGCGTATCCCCTCTGGCATTCGAACTCACATGTTGTGTCAAAGTCAAATGAGTCGCTGGAGCAGCTCATAGATCCACGTAGGGGCGATTCCAGAGGAGAACACTTTTTCTCTGCAAGAGAAACATAGCTGATAAAGCCACAGTCCCATGTCACTGTGCAACTTGTACATGTTGTTCTCCATGTGAAATCAAAGTGGCGAAATGTAGCCCCTTCTCAGCACAGACGTGCGCATGGGGGGGGGGTGGGGCAGGGGGACGGGGGGTGACTACCCCCCTATATGCCGAAGTGGGGGGTGCACAAAGGTAGCCTCATACATAGATGTAATAGGGAGGGGGGTTGCTGCGACTCGGGGGGAGGGAGGGGGGGGTCAAAGTCAGCCCCTACATTGACATAATAGGGAGGGGGGTGCTGCGAAGAACTTTCGCCCTCCTGAAGGAGAACCCTGCGCACGCCTATGCTTTTCAGCAAAGAAGCACTGCGACTGTCATCAGTTTCTGATGCGCCATTGGCTAGATCTAAGTAAAATCATGAAACTCAGTTATGCTGCGGCATGTTGTGACATCAGTTTCGTTCTTTATTTTATGTTCGGTTCACATCACAACTCAGTGTGGTAGAACGTCGAACCAAATCACTACAGACTGTTCAATCTAAACAATGAAAAACTCAAAGCAGAAATGATAAGACAACGCGGCAGAGATAAAAAAAAGAAACAGTGGTGTGATAGATGAGGAAAAAAATCTTTTAGGCAATAAATTAAGATGCTGAGCACCTTGGCATTACTTTTATTATTGTTGCAATGGCCCTTGCGCGTCATATTTTGATCACACCGAGAAACACCTCGTCAAGCAAGACTGATATCCTATCATCATAGGCGTGCGCACGAGGGGGGGCAGAGGGGGTGGTCGCCCACCCTAGTCCCCTAAGAACCTAAGAGGGGGGGGGGGGCGCAAAGTCTGCCCTATACATTGACTTATAGGGAAGGGGGGGCGCTGGGAAGAACCTTCGCCCCCCCCTGAACGGTAACCCTGCGCACGCCTATGCCTATCATTATACTAATACATGATCCCCTGTTTTATCGCAGCTCCTAGTGAGCATGCACCACCTCATGTACGAGAAGTTGGCAGTGGGAACTGATAAAATTATATGTAGTTATACTATAAGGCATATTAGTACACAGTTAAAGTGCATCTGTGAATTCAGGAAGAGTGACTCACTCTCGCAAACAGGGTCACTTCCTGACCAGTTGCCATCGTGCTGACAGACGCGTATGCTGTTGCCGATGAGGCGGTATCCAGGGTTACAGCGGAACCCACAGGCGGCATTGAACACCACCTCGCAGTCCGCGTTCACCATGTACCCATTGGCCGGAGGACTCAGCGGGTCGCATCGGACCACTGCATGTTGTTACCACTACATGTAATTCGTGCGTTTGCCAAGTACATATTGTGAATATTGTGCTCAAGCTACCCCACACCTCCACTACTCTGACAGGCAGCAGCACAGTTGTGGTCTCAGCGCCTTTTATTTGGCAGAGCCACCTGATCACTCAGAACGAAGATGACGCTCACAGTCATGATGACTAAATACAGGTAAAGAGGATGCAGGGTGAATGTTTAGAATAATACACTCACAATATTTTCGAGAACATACATGACTGATAACTGGTAGGTCAAAAAATGGGACTGCCAGGCCGCCATGAATGTAGAGTTAAAACTCGATATAACGAAGCCGGTATAAAGCTGGCAATTTACTTCGTTATATCAGAACTCTGTTAAACTGAAATTCGTCCTTTTGAGCAAAGTATGCTCGTAATTTTTATTTATTTATTTATTTTTGCAGTGAGAGTGCAGGAAGAATGGTCAAACAATACAGGTCAATAAAAAAAAAAAGCTAGTTTCAGTAATGTAATATTGCTAAACCAGAGATTCGGCGCCCACGACTTGTTGCCGCGCCAGCGAAGCCCTGGACGTTACATGCAGGTCCAACACAGTTTCGTAATAAGGGTTAAGCGAAGCTATCGCGCCTTTTTTGCTGCCGTTCAAAGCCACAGCACGTCACAAAAACAGAAGAGCTGCTGTCTCAAATCGCACGAAAGCAAAACGAAAGCCTGAATGTCGGTGGCCGCTTTTTTTTTTTTTTTTTTTCGCCTGACTGCGCAGGCATATGCCCAAATAACCGATCAAGATCCCATATAAAAACTTGCAGTGCACCCTAAACCGGGAAAAAAAAGTAAAAAATTTGCACTCAATTGCGCCACTTTGTTCCGATTGATTTTTTTTTTTTTTTTTTATTAGGAAATTATCCCATTCTTCAGAGTCCAGAATGGCTTCTTTCGAGATCGCGATCATGGTGATTGAGCACTGCGATACTCCGAAACAATTAAGCGTCATCATCTCGATCTTTTCTCGGCGATCGCTTTCAAGATGCTAATACCTCGTTGGCTACGCCCGTTCCCTGAAGCATCGCGATCGCTTGCAAGAAGTGTGAGTTCATCGCGTTTAGTGCTACCGCCCCTACAGATACTCACGCTTCCTACTTGACACACGATGACGCTGAAAAGTCCAATCGGGCGCTAATGCATGGATCTTGCCAATCTTGCGAAACTCACGACCACGTGCTCACGACATATATAATACGAAACTATGCACTCCCATCTCACATCGCCTCGAATGAGCCGCATGTTTTATTTATCCAGCGCCTCTTCGTCTCACGGAGTCTTTCTCCGCGCTACATCCGTGCTTTCTCATGCTCTCTGCTTTCTCTCTACGCGCCGCTCAGAAGGCGAGGAGTGCACCCTTTCCCCGATGCACTCCGCGACACCGCCCGACCCGCTTCGGCGGCCGCCCCCTAGCGCGGCGCGCGATTTGAAAAGTTCGTTCACATAAACCGCATGCAACCACTCTTGCACCGTGCATGCAACTGATCACCGGCACCAGGAGAAGTTTAGTCTGTCGCCTTGGTCTACTTCTGCGGCAGCAGTGAGATTTCTTTTGATTGATACCACGGGTGAACATGCTTCGTTATATTGAGGTCGGAGAGAGAGAGAGAGAAGCAAGTAAAGTCAGGGAGGTTAACCAGACGCACGTCCGGTTTACTACCCTGCACTGCCTGCACTGTGGAAAGGCTTAAAGAGGCGAAAAGAGATACGGAACAAAAGAGGGCATAAACTAGCTGTTGTAAAAAGCGGACTAATTCGTTATATCGAAGCTGAAATGTTGACACCTGAGATGAAATGGGAAGTATGCGAATCTTTCGGGTAGTGAGCGCATATATGGGCAAGGAATGCTGATCTCTTGACGATCACATGACAAAAATACAAAATGTGTCCGTGGAAGATTATCGAGTACATTTTATGGCAGTCGATTAGTTTGGGGGGAGAGGTATATGCTTATTTTACAACGACTTCTTTGTTGGCAAAAAAAAAAAAAAAAGAAAAAAAAAAGATCGACGCTGTGTCGAAAACTAGATATTCATGCGACGGGGGAGGGGGGTTGTCACTAAACTGTCTCTCTCTCTCTCTCTCTCTCTCTCTCTATATATATATATATATATATATATATATATATATATATATATATATATATATATATATATATATATATATATATAGCACACTTATCATGTTGCATACGATAAAAGACAACATGCCCTTGCAGGTGCCGCCCTCGGTGCTGTAGCCCCTCTTGCAGTGGCACTGGGCCACACTGGTGCTGCCCGGCGAGGAGTTCTGGTGTGCGTGCGGGCACGGAATGCAGATGCTCTCGTCTCCGCTCGCTTCCACGGGTTGGTAGGTGCCCCGGGGACACGCTGTACGTCGAAACAACAGAAACAGCTGGTGAGTCGCACGAGGACAACGAACGATGAAAAATTTTGTCGCTATGACTAAAAAAAAAAAAAAATCAGGCAGAGCCCACTCAAGTTCTTGTTTACATAGGCGTGCGCAGGATGCTCCATTAGAGGGGGAGGAGGCAAACTTGACCCCCCCCCCCCCCCCCGCCCCCCATTCGGCCGAGTCCTAAAGAAAACAAGATCTGCAGTGGACGCATAAATGAACATGAAGCAGTGACGTACTTCTCACACAGGCCTGCCATTGGCCACCGACTTTACGGGCTAAAGCTGGGAAATAAGTAAAGAATTCTTTGAATGCAACATATCAGGGGTCCCTGGTCGCCATTATCGTCATAAAACATAGTAATACCATAACCCTGCGCAATAAAAAACAACGTGAAAGGTCTGACTGAGTAAAGGCATGGGGCAGAATAGGCGTCTCCCTTTAGATTATTAGGAGAGCGCCCCCCCCCCCCCCCCCCCCGTGTCCACGCCTATGATTGTTTATGTATATGCCTGAGCATCTTTTGATTGAGAATGAAGAAGGACAACGCAGTCGAATCTCGTTATAACGAAGGAGCATCGACACTATAAATAAGTTCGTTATATCCGATATTCGTTGTAACAGTATAGATAAAAATCGGCACTAACAAATCGTCAATCTGGCTCGCGCGAAAATCCTAGATTCAAAAATGCGTTATTCTAGGCTTCAAACCCGCTATTAGCGAGGTAATTCTTAACTGTCTCGTCAGGGCATGCCATAATTAAATAGACCGGAACATGAGCAGGTGAAATTACAGCAGAACAAAGTCCGTTTGACAAAACAGGCCCGCGTTCACATTTATTTGAAGAAGGATGTGGTCTGATGGCTGTCCATGCACGAGAGGGCCTTTTCTATTGCAGCAGTATTGATCGTCGGGAGTTAACTTCTCAGCCTCCGAAATTTCCGCAACATTTAAACTACATTTTAAACCTGATTTTTAGTGTCACAACCACATTTTTAAAATGAAGATGTGGTTGTGCATTGCCTTTCGATAATTATTTTGTTTTTTATGCTACCTTTAATATCTTGAGTCTCGCGCGCCAAATATTTATTCGTTTCAGCCGATATCATGGCGGCTGTCGCGTTTCTGTCTTTGTTATAAAAAGATGTCACTGATATAAAGCGTGACCGAACAAAGTTCTCATTTAGTTCGCTGTAACCGATAATTCGCTATATCAGTGTTCGCTATAACGAGGTTTAACTGTGTTGCTGTTATAACAGCGGACAGCCGACATTATAGCCAACAGTTATCATCTAGCGAGCACTGGACAACATTAGCAAGTGCTTACCACTGCTTGTACTAATTAAGCGAGAACAGCCGCCCAAATCTTCAACTAGCGTGTATAGCAGCGTCTTATCTGTGCGGGCACGTGCTTTGTGGGTGTGCCCTTATCGCAGGCCCGTAGCCAGGAATTTTTTTCGAGGCAAAGGGGGGGGGGGGGGGGGGGGCTTGCTGAAGGCTTGATAAAGAACACCTATTTGTATAATTTATTTTCGGTACAACACCATCCTCCATCAAAATCTCTCCTTTCGTTCCAACGAGCGCGCTATAGAAAAGCTACACATGGGGGGGATGACAAAGGAGTAAGAAACTATACTTCCGCACACGTCGTGAACTTGAGCACTTTCTTCTCTTCTGTCCTGTTAACGCGTCGACTCACTTTCGGCGGGTGAAACGAATGTATAACTGGTATAACTGCAGAGTTAATAATCAGTGCTCTGGTTAGGTAACAGCAAGGATGATAAGGGCAGGGAAACCGTTCTGGATAACACATGGTTACGTTGGGTTCTGAGGTAAGGAAGTTTTGTAATATAGAACGCCATCATCTGACGTGCAAGAGAAATGGGTAATTTGAGATCTCTTGCTGCGGCGGTGCTCTTCCAGAAGTGTACCTGATGTCATGCTGATGCAAGTTTTACAATAACGCGTCGCCTCCGTCACTTAAGTATCGCGGAACACTTACGTTGACATTCTCCTCTGAGTCCCGATCCGTAGTGTCCCTTAGGACAGAGGCAGGCGTACTGTCCCGACGATATACCGCACGTGCAGAGATCCTGGTGGTCGCAGCACTGGCGGCCTTCCGGACAGAGTCCCGCGCACTCTGTCGCGTTAACCAGCTGGTACGGGCCCACGTGCATATCTGTGAGTTTTGGGGGGAATCAAAGAAAACGTTTATTAGAACGAAACCGTTGACTGCGAAACCACTGTACAGCGTGTACCCAACGGCCGCGAAAAAAAAAAAAAGTAAGTTGCAGGGGATCCGAGAGCATATTTTTCAATGTTGCAGGTCTGTACACTAAACACGTACATATACAAACACGCTCGTACATACATAAAGGTAGTTCAATCACCCCAAGCACCCCTCCTCCCCACCCCTTTGTAGCGTTACCTAAGTGGACTGTCACGTTAATTATTGCAGTCGATCCCCAGCTCCGATTGCGTTGTGAAAGCCACGCACCTTCGTGAAGTGCTCTTCGAGCGAGTGCCTCGAACTCTTCGAAGCTGTCCAGTATGTAGCAGTGCTCGTCGTACGGAGTCGAGGCCATGTCCTGGAGCTCCCGCACGTTTCCGTTGCGTATTCCGAACGTGTAGATGGTGACGTCACTGTCGCGCAGCATCTTCGCGCACGGCCGGGGATCTCCTCCGTTCGAGTAACCGTCCGTAACCAGGAACACTGCCTTGGCCGCGTCTTCGCGAGCAAACTTGAGAATGTCCTTCAGAAGACATGGAGAGATAAAAAAAGAAAAGCGAGATTGCTTTTCTGCCATAAAGGATTACATAAGAGCGCAGGCGTCTCAAACACGCGGCCCGCGGACCTCTCGCTAGCGGCCCGAGGCTCTTCACATGACTGTCTTCGTCCCCTCCCCCCTTCCATTTTCATAAATATGTATGTTCATTAGCTAAAAAAAAAAAAGAGGACTGCGTCTAAAGTTTTTTTTTCTTTTTTGTTCGTGAGGCAACCCCTACGGTCACCACGTGTTGATACATAACCGTGAAACAAAACTATATATTTCAGAATCGGGGGCGTAGCCAGAAATATTTTTCGGGAGGGGGGGGGGGTCACCTTCTTGATTTCGGGGGGGGGGGGGGGGGGGGCACCTCATTGAAATGGTCATTTTTCGCTCTGTGTGCGATGGCGAAAAACATTTCGGGGGGGGGGGGGGGGGGGGCACGTGCCCGGTGTGCCACCCCTGGCTACGCCACTGGCTTCTTCCTCCGTCACTGCCCTGGCCGCAACTTGCGGAAGTAACTTTTCATGACTGCGGTCCTTTAGCTGAGGTGAGTTTGAGACCCCTGTAATAGAGCGACTGCGGCTTCTAAACATGTCTATTAATGTTGAATTCCAATGGCAGATCCAGATCAACTTTTTCTGCTCTGAGTGGAGCAATCACATTCCAATGGCAGATTGGGAGCCTTAATTGTGTGTTCCAATGGCAGATTGAGAGCAATCGCAGATTACGGATTGCTCCGTGGAGCAAGAAATCTTGCTCCGCCGAAATCGGCGGATTTCGCCGGAAGTTCGCGTGACGTATTCTGTGCGCCCGCATTTCATCCAGTCAGGCCGGATGTTTACAGTCGCAGGCAGCCATGGACGACCACTAAAAAGCTTTGCCCCCTTCCCTCTCGCGCCCCCCTCGCAAGATTTCGGTGTACCGACTGCTCCCGTCGAGGCGCACGCGTTCCAATCGCAGATTTAACGAGAGCAATCCCGCTCGGATCTGCGCGCTCCCTTTTAGATCCGGCCGGGCGCACGCAATCTGCCATTGGAATTCAACATTACACTTGTGGAAGGTCTGGGTGTCCTGTTGTTCAGTGTCACCGAACCACCGACGACTTCTGGTCCACTGAGACCACCAGTGAAACTATGAATTAATTAAGACTGGTGAAGCACACTGAAAACTCTGCTGTTGTTAATTTCACCGGCATAGCTTTGTCAATGAAAAAAAAAAAAATGATGATCAGTTTAACTTTTAAATTTCGCGCCGAAATCTGCGCGCGTGTATTTCACCGTGACGTCACGGATTTCAAAGTGTTTTTTTTTTTTCGTATTTATGCCACGTTGGCTTGACAAATTTTCCTGCAACGTGGCATGTTTAGCGTCTGGCCCCCCTCAGAAGATAATGCCCTCCATTTTTAAGAACTGCACACTGTGACGTCACGGCAATTGGCGCGGGAACTGCAAAAGCGCGTCGTAACCCGAATTTCCTTTCTGCGCGTTTGCTCGCGGCAGGACTGGTGCTTGTATATACTGATATACTGAAAAGGTGATGTTTCTTGCTTAGCTGAGAATGACAGAGAGCTGAGCTAGTTGGTACTATCGCGCTCAGTATATGAGCTACATCACAAGCCAGTGATTCGAGACTTTGCTTGTGCCAGATCCGGACTTTCCGTTTGATCGCCCGATACAAAGGGCAGGGCAACAACCATTATCATCATCATCATCATCACGCGAGCGCGTGGCCCAGCGCTCTGCAAGGCTGTAAAGTGGCGCCGATCGTGCCATATTTTCGAGTATTGGGAGAGAGTTTGGCTATTCCTGTAAGTGCGCGTCACTCCCATTGCTTGCTTTCACCCTGGCCCTCTTATATTTGAAGGAACGTTTTGCCATTTATTTAGCTTTACTGAAGAAAATTCAAAGTCGGTGTGTCAAGCCACGGCGGTCGTTATCATTTTCGAAGCTGACATCACGACAGGGTAAAACGAGGGCGAGCGTGAAAGCAAGGCGAGGCGATGCACACTCAAAGAAACAGCCAGACGCTCCCCTGATAACTCCAAGTTATTTCACGATCGGCGCCACTCTACAACTTTACAGTGCTCTTGGCCTCGCGCTCCCACGATGTAGCTCATACTGAGCGCGATAGTACGTACTCACGTTAACAGGGCGTGCAAAAACCGACACAAGAGAGAAGTCAAGATGGTCAAGACACGACAAACGCCGACTGACAACTGAAAAGGCGTGCAACGACTCAGCTCATAGGCGTGCGCAGTGTTCCCCTTCTGAGGGGAGGGGGGGGGGGGGGGGGCGAAGGTTTGTCACAGCGCCCCCCCTCCCTATTATGTAAATCTATGGGGCTGACGTGACCCCCCCCCCCCCCCCCCCCCGTGTCCCACGCTTAGGTGACTAGGGTGGGGGGGCGGCCGCCCCTCCGTGCGCACGCCTATGACTGAGCTGATTCGTTCGCGCTGCTTAGCTGAACCTTTCGTGCCGTATTCAAGAAAACCGAAACTTCCACCTTTGCTTTCACTGTAGTATAAAACTAGAGGGAAGCCATTGTGGCACTTGTCCTCGCAGACAAGTGAAAGAGCTCTCTGCACCTTTCTAGAGTTGAAAGAAGCAGACAAGCAGTACACACCGAACGCAAAGAATAAGCTGTCCACTTGCGTATTTCCGACGACGACTTGCCGTTTTTCCTGAGGAGATTCTGCTGCGACGCGCCTTTTTTTTTTTTTTTCTTTTCTTTTCTTTTTTTTTTTTTCCGACGTCCACCACGGGAAGTGCCGGTCTGACCTTACGTAAAACAGCGGCCGCACTTGCTGCGCACCCGGCGCGCTCAATTTCGATATCGCCTGTCGGGACCTTCAATCTCAAATTAAGTGTTTTTACTTTTTTTCTGAAAAATTGGTATGTCATACATCGTCACGTCCTAAAACTTTTCTCTATAAACAACTGCCCGCAAGTTAATAATTGAACAGTTAATTAACGAGTTTTTATTAATTAATCGTTTCAATGAATGACTAGCAGGTGCGGCAAACCTCGACGTAGAGTTCGTGCGCGGAGAGACAGGTGCCTGACTGTCACAGCGTTTTATTTAAAAAATCCGTATTGTCTAAAAAGGAACTATGTATAAGCGACCGCTGAGAAGCGATGCAATATCGAAGACACTCACCATAGCCTCCTTCATGGCTCCCAGGGTGAAGGTACCGCCGCCGGAGTATTTCACGCCTGCCAGCTGCCTGTTGTGCAGGGCGCACTTGTGGTTCTCGAACGACGGCACCGTGATGTGGTCCACCTCGCGGACCACCTTTTTCTTCGAGCTGAAAGTCACCAGGGCCACGCGGGTCCTGTCGCGGGACACCGTGAAGTCGGCCAGCAGCTTCCTCACGAATCGCAGCTCGTTGACGAAGTTGTCGGCACCCACGGACGCCGAACTGTCGACCAGGAACACAAGTTCCGCCCTCGGGGCACTTCGAAGCTTAGCGACGTGCCGCTTGAGTATGCCGCCGAGTGCATTGAGACGTTCACTCTCCGGAGTCGGCCCCGGATACCGAGTGCGAAGCGAACGTCCTTCCACGAGAAGACCGCGGGGCACAAGTGCCGGACACGAAGTCGTGAACAATATAGCGAACAACAACCAGAGACTTGTGAGCGCTGTCATTCTGGGTTTAGATATGACGCACTTCAACTGACATGGTTTAAAATATTAGTCCTTTCGTACTCGGTAGAGCTTGGCCTGCTTTGAATTATCACCAGTGGATTCACAGTAATAGGTAGCGGAGGACAGTTCAGATAGTCTTAATGAGACTGTGACAGATAACTAAGAAGTAATATGCTCTCTGTCAGGTCAGTCACTCACTCAGGTCCGTGTCATACGAGTTGTACATCGCCACCTGCCAATCGCAGAACACTTTGCAACGAAACATACAAGTCCTGAGAGAACCTCTCATACCCGGAAGTTCTTGAGATGGATACCTTAATGCTGTCGCAAAACTGGAAAGCTTGTTTCCTACAGGGGCCCTTTATCGAAAACCACGGAAGTAACGCCGCAAAAGAGTTGAAGCTATCCAGTAGCACACGACGTCCTCTCTACCACTCCTGAACTGTCATGAGATGCTGGCCTTTAAGGAAGTTCATCGGAAGTTAGCACACAGTGAATGCAAGAGAAGAGAAACCAACGTGGCAAATATGCTCAAGTGCGATGCCTGATTAACCCAGATGCACACCTACAGTCAAATTTAGATGTTCAGCTTGGGCGGAGGTGCCATCCTTCGTGACTTACCAGGCTGTGGGGCGCGTCCAAGTCGGCAAGACGTACTTACGAAAAGTTCAGCGCAAGTTAATGCTCAAGCACAAGCGCATCGAGGAAGTGCAACGTCCATGTCATTACATACCGTGAGCACCATCATACCTGCTTCTCCACGCCACACTCGGCAAGTCGTCCACAACCCTCCTTAGTCCCTCTCCGCCTGCTGGAAAGCGAATCCGCAACGGCCGAATCGGACACCCGGCATGCAGTACAACCACAGGGACGGTGCGTGCAGCCGTGCACCAGCCATGCGGTATGCGGTGCGAGTCGTCACCGTCGTATCGGAACCCGATCGGCAGGCAACCGACAGGTTGAGCCGCTCGCTTTCCAGACGCGGCGCGGCGGAGTTGTGGAACGGTCCCAGAGTTCGAAGTCTTCCGGTGGTCGTCGCCGGGCGGTGGGTGTGGGAAGCAGACGGCGGCTTCTTGGTTTCCTTGTTTATATAAACGAGGCGCCTGGTCAGCCCGGCGCCGCCGTTCTCGCCGGCGTCGCCGCCGCCGAGTCATCCTTGGCGTCGCGTCCCGTCGACGGCGAACGGAGGAGGGCTGACGGCTGGGAGAGGAAGAAGCGGCGCCCGCCGATACGCGATGTGAAACGCAAGACCCCGGCGGGACGCTTTTATGCGTTGTTGTTCTTCGGCGCGTGTGTGTTTACGTTGCCGCAGCCACATTGCTTTCTCACGCGGCACCCGGGTTTTTCTTTACAACCACCGGGACGCCTGCTGCTTGTGCGGGGAGTTGATCCATTGGCTGGGCGACAAGTGGATGGCGGTGGGCTGCGCTGAGTGGCGGCGAGACGGATGGGGAGCGGGAAGGGAGTTGGTTTGTTTTTTGGGCACTAAAAGCGGTCGTCGGAAGTGGGCCACTGGGCGACGGCCGGGACGGTTCACGTGCTGGGGCACGGCCGAGGAGCCTGATATATTTCTCCAGCCAATTCTCGACGGCCGTTTGGTTTTTTCAACCGGAGGCCTCCTGGCAGCTATAACTATGCGGGCCACGAAAATAAACATGGCAGCAAGTCGGATGGGGCACGTAAAACTCATAAGTGCTCATCGAAACTCAAACTTCATTCGAGAGCTATTAGTTCGTCTATGATTATGTATAGTTTCGTTTCGTTCACTTCTGTGAAACCGAGGTACGGTATGGTATGAAACCGAGGTGGTATAAAAAAAAAAAAATGCACTGCTCCTTCATGGATCTCTACAGAATCTACAAGCTCGCTACAATGCACCGTCAGGATACTGTGCAATATATTATTTGGTCCTTTACTGAATGAACAGCTTTTTAGCACCACTAATCCCAAGGGCTCGCCTCGACGCACACATACCAGAACAGTCATATGGAACTTGAACTTCGCGAATTGATATGATTTTGTTAGCTGGATGGTTCCTTTTATCTTTTTTCTATAATGCCTGTATTCGCTCTTTTCGCGTTCGTCTGCAGCTTGACGATGTTTACGGTTCACTGTTCAAGGGCTGTAACCAAATAAATATTGCTTAAGTGTTGTAACATTACTGTCTTCATAATCTGTCTCCGTAAATTATGCCAGTACATGACTGCGAAATCATTTTTTCTGAAGTGCGCAAGGTAAAGAAAGCTTAAAAAAAAAAAAAAACTAAAGCCACTTCCAAGCCTTTGTAATCTGAGTAAGCAGCGGCGCTGAAAAGCAAGCGAGCGTCACCACCTGGCGAACGCAGACCGTTTTTCTTCTTCTTCTTGCTTATTTATTTCATGCTCATTTCTTTATCTCTGTCTACATCTTCTTCTCTTGTTTCATCTTTCTTTATCTCTATATATACTGCCCTCTCTCCCCTTTCCCTCCTCACCCTCACTTCTTTCCCAACCCCTTGCTATGTTATCCCGTAGATGGCTTTGATATGGTATACTCTGTCACCCCCTCCTTTTCCTCCTCGTTTCCCTCCTCCTCACCCTAAACATCACTTCCTCATCCTCGTCTTCCTTTATCATCCTCTTGCTAAGCTGTACTATGATGAATAAAAGCAGTAGTTTAAGTAGTCTAAGCTGTACTATACAACTCGCCCAACTGTCCCTGCAAGGCTACGCCGTGCTTTAATTACTTAATACCCTCCTTTCCTTCCTTCTCACTCTCACACCACTCCTCACCCTCACTTCCCATGCATGGTTGTGCTATTCCACGAAATTAAGAAGTTTGCGGGTACAACGTGGCAGCTGCAAGCACAGGACCGGGCTTGATTGGCGGAACATGGGAGGGGCCTTTGCCCTGCAGTGGACGTAGTCGGGCTGATGATGACGATGATATTATAGGAGCTACTAAGTCTTGGCTATGGTTACCATAACTTGGCACATACCCGCTTTTACTGGCACATACCCGCCCGAGGTTTTGCGTCCTACTCAAGATGAGAGTAGGGGCGTAAACAGAAACTAATTCCAGCTTACACTGCTGTTTACATTTCACACCTGGCTTCAGAAAAATTCTGCGCCATGAGCGTATACAACGAAAACTAATTACCGAGAGGCCTTCCGATAGCTCGAATTGGATCTACCGACCATCTCGCGAACGTGAGCCAGGTGTCGTAACAACTGCGCCACGGTCCGGATTTGAAGTAATAGACCAAAATGTAGTTTTGTTTCATTTGCCGCGAACAATCAGAAGTAACTCTTAATGGCACAAAGTAAGACATTCGTCCTCAATCACATTATAGGTAAACAAATTGCAAACAGCAGTAAAGAGCAAGTACCGACCAATCGTTGAAACAAAAACAGAAGTCGGATTTCTGTTTTTGTTTCAACGATTGGTCGGTGCTTGCTATTTCCCGCCATGAATTTCCCCGACCAGACGGGTTTCTGTCGAACCCTGGACTTCAAAACTGCGAAATGGACGATGCCAGGCAAAATAGATGATGAAGCAATAAGGTACACAAGGGCTACATGTTTTGCATATCTGGTGAACCAGAATAAATTTCCGATTCAGGTGTGCTGGTCACAAGAATGCTAAATTCAATCAGTAAAGCGATGGCCCATTTTGTCACATATGTACAAATACAATTCACGTCGACGTGGATAACACGACAAATATAAAAATAAATCAAGCACAAAGCGTGTCCCAGAGTCCACACTTTGCCCAGCTCAGCGCAGAAAACTGCTGGTGCATCATAATCGCTTTAAGTCGTCTACTCACAACGAAATCGTCTTTGTACAACGCACGTCTATGCAAACAGCTAAGGCCGCCGCGTTTAATAGACCACAGAAAGACATTGTTATAACGTACAATACGGGAGGTTGCGACGTCGCTGTCGTCAAACAGCCACCCTCCTGCCGTTAAGTGTCGAGGACAGTTCTGCAGCTGCGCACATCTCTTCGAAAGCGTTCACTAATAACTTTGTCACAACTCCTGCAGAGAATGAAACGGGCGGCAGGCCGGGCTGCATGCGTTGCCAAAGATGTCTTGCAAGGGATAACAGGTTGCTTTTGCGTTTGCCAACCGATGGAATGCTATTACAGGGCATTTAAAGCCCTGCAGCCTCTGAAATATCCGCAAGGGCGCGAAACTCTCATGAACCAGGCTGCTATCCTGCCGGAGTTCACCATAAAGAAGCATAACGTGGGCCCTCCAGGCGTCACCAAGAAAAACATCGTTAAACGAGGGGTTGCAGAGTTGTGCCGAAATGCTTGTGCTTGCAGCACTACCTTGACAATACTAAAATCGCCAGTCTGCAGACACTGATACTGAGATAGCGATCTAATCAAGTTGCTAAGATTTCACTAATTAATGAAGCATAGCGCTGGCCCTCCAGGCGCCACCAAAAGAAACATCACTAAATTAGGTTCCACAGTTGTGCGCAATGGTTCGTGCTTGCAACACTTTCTTGGCACTAAGTCAGTTGAGTTTGCCGACACAAGCGTTGAGATAGCGATCTCATCAAGTTGAAAAGACTTCACAAATGGATTACGGAAGCCCCGGTAGGTGGTCTGTCTTGTGGAAACGGAGCGAGGAGACTTAACCAGCACGTCAGTTGGCCGACGGCTCGGTCTGTTCCTGGGCTGCGCGTATGTCGTAGGCTCGCTCGTAGAACTTCTCGTATATTCGCCGTATGATCTGTATCTCGTCGATGAGCGCCTGCGTGACCATCTGCACGAAGGCGAGCACGATGACGAAGACGAGGCAGAGTCCCGTGATGATGGTCACGTTCTCGCGCACGTAGCGGTGCGCCGAGTCGAGGCAGTTGCCCGTGTACACCTGGAACCAGGCGTCGTAGTCGGTCATGTTGAGCACGTTGCGGCCGCACGAGAGGCTCACCACCTGCGTCGACGCGATGGCATTACAGGTGTGAACAGATACTTGCAACATTAAAGGGACGCCTATAAAATGCTACAAAAAGGGTCTCAAACACGCGGACCCGGCACGCACATGCTGTCTTCGTTTCATATTAACGCAATAGCGTTGAAGAGTTCGTTTCGCTGAAATTCCAGTCTCGGTGTCGGCGTCGTTGGTTGTGAGCGAAAAATCGCGCTGTCCGCGAGCGAAAGTTCGAGATTTAAAAATATAAACTACTCGGTTCTAGTGGGAATCGAACACAGGGGAAACTTATGCGGGGCAAAGCAGGTGTTCTACTATACAGAGCCACGCCCGCGCTCGAAATTATGTCGAAAAAAGCAAAAAAAAAAGCAGCATTAAGTGAATGTTAGGTAGTGCGAGGAGTGCTATTACCACATGTAATATCGCGCGGCAAAAGCGTAGATTCACACCAGGCGTCGAAACATATGTGGCACGGCCGCGGATCAAAAGACCCAGTGGCCGTGCATGTGGATTGCGCAACGGGTGTTTGGTCTAAAGGCCCACAAATTTCAAAGCACACATGCATAATTGATTATCATTATCAACAACAGCATCAAAAACGCGTGCAGCTGCGCAGGTGCACGTTTTGCCTTACGGACGCGTAGTGGGTATACCTCGCCAGCTCGTTAAAGGGAGAATTATGTCGTATAGAGGGCAGAACCGGCGTCCAGAATTAATTCACTCTGGAAATCGGTATCGATATGTTGTTCCAATCCTGACGCCAAGTCCCCTTCCAGAAATGGCCCGTATATGACATATGGGAAAGGCCACCTTTTCTACCCGAGCATGCACCCCCTTGCCCGTTTCGGGCGATTTGAAATATGTGCCAATGACCTTGCAAGCTCACCCCCCCCCCCCCCCTTCCCTCCTGCCATTTGATTTCAACCTGTTCTCCACTAAAGAATCCTGCAGCAGCGGCTCCCCAGGAACCAAAGTTCCGACAGTCTTTATATATGTGCACGATCTGTCGATTTCGTAGTACTTTTACAGTGCACGTGGTGCCTTGGGGTTCCATTCTGAGTTGTCACAAATCGTCGGAACATTTGAAGAACGTCTTTCCCCCTTTGTCTCAACACACGAAGTTTCACACGAGGACACCCTCCGGTTCAGTAAAAACAGTAAATGCATGCGTATTCAATAAAGCATTTTATTTGAAGCATTTCCTAGCAGCTCTTCTGCGGCCATTTTAAATTTTGCTCTGCGACCAAGCCAGCCCCCGTTCCCCTCTAAATCATGCCCGATGATCTTTCACCGTGGGTGTGTGTGTGTGTGTGTGTGTGGGGGGGGGGGGGGGGGGGGAGGGGGGAGGTTGCTCGGTGATTTTACTGTAATAGGCGAAAAGAACACGTAGGATGATTTTTGCGTGTACCACTGCAATGTTTTACCGTGCGTCTTATCGCAAACATCTTTATATCAATTGTTGCGCACCGCAAATTACATGTCGCTCTGACAATTAATGCAGGGTTCAATGCAACAAAATAGAAAATGGCAGAAAACCTCCTCAAGTTCTTGTGTATATTGCCGACGCCACGTAACGATGGTTCCGGACATATACAGGTCAGTAGCACTCACTGCTAGTGTGTCACATGTGTGGTCGGATGAGGCTATAGAAATGCACGAACCTGTTCGGTACTGTTGCGCTTGCAGCACGAGTAAGGCACGGAACAGCGCTCGCTGCTCGGATTGGCGCGGGAGCAGTTGAAGTACATGTTGGCGTTCCAGTCACGGAAGTTCCTCTTCGAAATGCCGCAGCACTGCATTCGCTCCTGCAAACGCCAATCGGTAATATATAATCCGAAGCTTCCTTTCGACTTTCACAAACGGCTTTTACTTGCCCTGCTATGGCCTGGTGAGGCACGCATTGGCAAGGCACGCATTCGCAAGGCAAATGCGTGCCTTGCAAATACGTAGCGGGTACCTCGCTTCTCCGCAGAATGACGAATAATGGCGTAGCGAATGCTTCCCAACTTGACAAAAATGATTTATGGCGTAGTGGGTACCTTGCAAGCGTACTTGTATTAGAAGCCCCAAGGGAGTTTACAACGGGCTCTGGAAATGCGGCTCTTCCAACTTTCGCTGTGACTGTGCTACGGTTTCCGCGCAGGCCTATAGCGTTTTAGGGGTGAAGCTCCTTAGGGTGTGGGTCTGTCCCTCCTCTGTAGTAGTAGTAGTAGTAGGTAGGTAGGTAGCCACGTTATAGTGGAATGTACCCACTACACGTGATAACGATGAAGTATAAGCACGTTCCAGTATAGTGGAATGTACCCACTACACGTGATAACGATGACGATGACGCTGATGACCATGAAGTATAAGCGCGTTCCAGACCACACATTCTCTTTCTGCCATGGATGAAGCTTCGCCCACTCATCATCATTCACTTCGTGGATATGGCGTGATTTTTTTTCCCCCTGGTACTCAAATACAGTATTGGTGAGGGCGAGGGGCGCTGCGGTTACCTTCTCCCTACCCTCCCCCATCCTCATAATAGAACCCTGCGCACGCCTATGGGTGTGATTCGAAAACTCCGTAGTGCACCCACTCAAACTCATTAATTAGCCTCCTTTGCATATACGCGTGCGCATGGGAGCTAGGGGTGGACGCCAAGGGCGGCGGCAGCTTCCCTACCCCTCCCTCCCTCCAAATCGTCTCTAGTTAGCGCCAATTCTTCCCCATACGTTTACACTGTGGGACCTTTCACGTCATTTTTTAAGGCTATAGCCACGCGTGCGTTTTGACGACAATGTCGGCCGAAGACCCCTGATGTTTCAACCAAAGAGCTGTTTACGAATTCCTACACTCCTTAAAAGCCGAGGACCTGTGGCAGGCCGTTGTGAGCAGAACGTCATCGCTCCAATTTAACTTCTGCATTCAGTGCGGCGCGTGTTTTCTTTCGGGATCGGCCAAAGGTGGGGGAGGGGGGGGGGGAGTGCGATTCGGCGAAACCTGCCCCCTCCTCCTAATGGAGACACATGCGCACGCCTATATGCCCCCCTTGCACCATGTGTGTATCGCACCTGTATGCTGTCCATGAGCCTCTGGAAGTCCGGCGAGTCGCGGTAGTGGGTGATGAGCTCCATGGAGAAGGTCTCGGAGAGCAGCTTCTTGATCTGCGACGGCAGGAAGAAGACGATGAGGCCCGCGAGCAGGTTGATGAGCAGCAGCGCGGTGATGAACGACGAGTACACGTTCAGCAGGCAGGTGTTCTCGCGCAGAGCACCGACGCAGCCGCAGAAGGAGAGCGACATGGTGAGCATGCCGAACAACATCACCGTGATCTCCATCTTGATCACGAACATGCTGTAGATAAAAGGCGGATGTAGACGGAAATATAGTTTTTTTTTCTCTTTACGCCATGGTAGTTTTTAGCAACAGGTTATTCGTCTAAAAAAAGAAAAACAATAAAACAGGGCATTATGCAAACCTGCTTGCAGTAGAACTCATAGCTGGGCGAGTTGGTATGGATTCATGCTTGAAAATTTTCGTAGTGCGCACAGAAGACGGGACACACGCAAAGAAGGGACAAACGAGCGCTCGTTTGTACCTTCTTTCTGTGGGCCCCCGTCTTTTGTGCACGCTACAAAAATTTTCAAGCATGAAACAGAAAACTAAACAGCGCTTGTGTGTGTCGCACTCTCTTGTCTTTTGTCCCTGAAGTTTGCGCTATTTAGCTGTTCAAATGAAAGCTGCTTGTGTCGGCGTCTGAAAAACTTGCCAAGATGTGTGAACTTCATCCTGGCGAAAGTGATGACATATGGGCAGCAAGAAAAGTTGTAAGCTTGCTGTCATACCATATGTTAGCAGAACGAATTGTTGGGCTATAGTTTGCTATCCATGAACACGAAAAGATTATGGCACCAAAAAACGACGAGCACAAAAAGGGGAAGCAGGAAACGCACTGTTCATAGGCTCTTCATACTCTTCAATGACTGTTCATATGTTCATAGACTGTCCCATCGTTTTAAGGTTGCCAAAAGTTTTGACGTGATGTCTTCCCGGCCATCGAAAAAGCAGACAAGGCTTGCGATGCAATTGAGAGGAAGCAGTCTCAGATCCAGAGGGGGGGCGTTTCTTTGCGTGGTCGCGTCTGTGTTGCACCGTGACATGAAAATTAATCGCTACCTGCAAGCTCCACTTGACGCACTTAACTTCACTAATATACTTGGCAGAAAACACTTCCGTCTGTGTGCGTACCTGTAGATGTTGTAGGTAGTGGAATGCGACGGGATGTCCGTCCGGGTCCAGGTGTCCACGTAGGCGTACGCGCCGACCAGCAGTAGCGTGAGACCCATGAGCCAAATGAGGAGGTTCATGGTGAGCAGCGGGTAGCGCACGTACGGGTTCACGTCCATCATGATCGTCGCCTCCGTAGTGGCCGCGACACCCGCTTCACTCGTCACGGCAGTGGATTTGCGGCCGCCAACCGCTGCAGGATGGCAACTTGTAAAAAGTACTCATATAAAGGTGCGAACGTGGTTTTTAGCGGATCTCTATCATGACGTCGTACCCCCCGGTAATGGCAGATATGCCATTTGGTGCGGTGTGGAAGGACAATGATGAACCTGAGCTGGTGGTATGCCAATCGCAAAAAAGATAGCCCAGGTCACCCAACTTTCCATTTGAGAGAGGGGCACCTCCTTTCTGGACTTTTGCGCGGGAATACAAATGCGGGTGGGGGGCACCCCGACAGTGTTTTCGTATCGTTTCTTTCTTTTTCGGAAAGAGGCGGGGGGGGGGGGGGTGCTACTAGGTGCGCTACTAGCGGCGCTGACCACACGTACGCGTCGCAGCGTGTCAGCGCGTGGCTTCCTATGGAGAGAAAGGGCACGCAGCTTCGTGTAGCCGCGTGCCCTCTCTCTAAATAGGGAAATGGCGCGACGCTGCGTCTTAAAGCCACGCGCTGACACGCTGCAACGCGTACATGTAGTCAGGCCTTTACACTGCCAGGTTTCAATGCACATACTCCATAGAGTGGACGGGGGGGATGCCCGCCGCTGTAGCTGAGTTGGTAGAGCACAGGACGCGTTATTCGAAGGTCGCAGGTTCGATCCCTGCCAGCGGCAAGTTATCTTTTCGTCCACTTGACTTTCTTCCCATTTACATCATAATTACAACAAATAACACCGCCTATACTTTTCTCGACTTTCTTATCTGTTAGACCTAATGTTGTGTCTAACAAAGAAAAACGAGCCCCTGAAATTCGTCTTCTTTGGTTCATTCATACCGACTGCATACATCAGGACATCCGACATCAGCCTCCTCCCTCGTATCCGTTCATAGTTAACTGTCATTGTAAAGATGTTATAATGATGGCGACAAAGCCTTGAAACAGAACCTTGAGAGCCCAATCTTGCATGTACGCTAAGCGTTCTCAGGACCTCACCGGTAGTCGTGCTCTCGAAGCGCTTGCGGTCAGCCTTGCGTTGGCCACTCACAGGGGTCACTTTAGCGACGGCCGCGCCCTGTGGTGGCGACGTGTACTCGGCAGAGGCGAAAGGGAGCTCCGGTTCTGCACAAGGCACCGCCCAGAAGTCGTCGGGGGGCGTCCGTTCCCGTGTCGACTGCGGCATTCCGACGCGCGGGCGGTACGCCCGTTGGGAGCATGGTTGGGAGACAGGACTGCGTTGCCGTGTCCACCATGACGGGTGAGGGCTTTCCTTGAAGCGGTGTCAAAGGTGGCGTGGCGCTGGTCTGCTGCTCCACCTGCTTCGGTTGTTGCGCCTCGGTCTTTGCGTCTGTCATCGTCTCCGACCCCGGCTTGGGCGCTGGACCTGTCGCTGGTGGCGTCCCCGCTATGGTCGCCGTCCGCGTCACGGCGTGCGTACATGGTTTTGTCGCCTTTGACGACTCCGCATCGACTGGTCGTGCTCCCAGTAGTTCTTGTGGCTGCGTCTGAGAGGATTTGACCATCGGTTTCGCTTCTTCTGTCTTTGGCGCTGAATCCTGCTTTCCTTGCTGCACATCGACAGCGGTTTGGCCATCCAGCTGCAACGCGCCTTGCTCTACGACTTGCAGTGACTGAACCACGTCGACTGGTGACTGGTGACGTTGGCTGCCTCGCCTCTGGATGGCCGCCTCACCCGGGTGGCAGGGCTTCGGCGAGCCCTCCGTCGAGAAGGTTCCACCACCTGTGGACGTCGACGTTGACAACGATGACAACGCAGCCTTGCCCACTGAAGTGTTGGCGCCCGCTACTTGACCGGCTGCAGTTTCGTGCTTGGCTCCGCTGTGGCGCTTTAACGACGCGGGATTGGTTTGGAGGCTGTGAGACCTGCCGTGTCGATGTTGTGCCTGTAATCAAAAGAAATTAATTACGAAATGTAGAAAACGTTTGTTCTACGACGACATGAACGGCCACCAATCGATTCGCGCATGGCGAGTGAAAGAAGTGGTGACCAGAGGTCCACGCTGCATGAGCGGTGCTTCTATGGATGGACAGGAACCTTAACTTAATTTGAGGCACTCTCTCTAAAGAACCGACAGTTCAATTATGCGCTAAACAGGTTATTTCCGCTGCGTCTTCCACAAGCCAGTAGGGTGCGCTGGCTTGTGGTTGATCCACTAAATTTGAGCCCCTCGTGCGCTTTCACTCAACTTATCGGCTACATGCAGACATCTTTTGCGACAGTACAATATAACGAAAATCAACCGTAAATGTTGACCCACTTATTCGGGTTTTCATCAACCTTACACCGAATCTTTCGAAACACAGCGAGCTAGAGGAGGCTTCATCGAATTGGCATTATCTTACTGTTGCTCTGTTTTTGATAACCAATTAATATTGACAAGTCAAACTAGAAGCTCTTCCGCATGGTTGACCAGCGCAAGTGACGAACACTGAAGGAACACGCGATATAACCAATGTTGAAATTTCCTCTAACCTGTTTCGCACGTAACGTTTATGTGGAAAGGCACTGCTTAAGTTATAGGACGAAAACAAGTGCAAAGAGATGATTAAAAGCCCAAGGGTGTACTTTCAAGCCGCAAACATTGAACTTTGTTGTAGTATTTTGCGATGAATATACAGTCAGCGCTCGTTACAACGGACCCGCTTCTAATTCGCCAAATGGAGTCCGCTGTGTCCGGCGTCTTCGATCACAGCCCAAAGGCACTATTCACTTGGAAAAAAAAATCGCAACAAGACACGTGAGGCTATGCTAAATGTTACCTTAAAAAGCTTCATATCCTTTGCTTACCATCTTCTCTCCTTGCAGCCACCTTCTATAACACTGCAGCCAGGGGCGGATCCAGCCACTCATTTTAGGGGGGGGGAGGGGGGGTCGCTTGAAGTAGTAATACCGGAAAGGGGGGCCGGGGCCATGACTCTTGTTTTTGCGAGCAAAAAATCCCCATCATAACAAATTCTGTTAATGTACGTGTGCTCACAGTGGTACCAGTCATTTGTCCTAATTGGGGATAAGAGGTGAACGGCAAGCACTAAAGAGAGGGGGGGGGTGCTGAGAGAGGCTTTGGGGCGGGGGGGGGGGGGGGATCGACCCTACCCCCCCCCCCCTCTGGATCCGCCACTGACTGCAGTTATGATGATCTTGAACATTGCGCGCAAGATGCTCAGCTTTGCACTTTTGAATTTGGCGCGCTGCTTGACCGACTCCATCCACTAGTCGACGAAACGAAATCAGCTGAGCTCGAACATTACATCGCAGGTAGTGGTTACCTAGCGACCCGCTGAAGTGGTCTAGGGGTTGTGGTGCCCCAATGTTGACCCAAAGGTCGCTGGGTCGAATCCCGGCCGCGGCGAACCGCATTTTCGATGGAGGAGAAAATGCTGGAGGCCCGTGTACTTAGATTTATGTGAACGTTAAAGAACCCCAGCTGGGTGGTGGAAATTTCCGGAGCCCACCACTACGGCGTCTCCCGTAATCATATTGTGGTTTTGGGACGTTAAACCCAAGCAATTATGTCAGTGGATACTTGGCTACACGTACCAGTGAGTTTGGAATATTGGCTCCCTGACACAAGTGCATTTCGCTTCTCTAAACCCATTAAAACCTGTAAAACTGCCCTTATGGGGCACCAGGCTAAAGCAGTTAAGTGACCTGCATTTTGACCGCTCACAGCCCGCTGCGAATATGTGACCAATGAAGACAGTACAGTATACTCCTTTCGGTATAGCATGGTGGAGGTTGACGAAATTAAAGCGCAGGCGTGGTATGCTGAGTGGTAAAGCTTTTAATACATTTGGATCCGTTGCAACGAGCGCGGACTGTACCTGAGACGTCGTTGGCGCTGTTCGCTTCGGTGACTGCCGTTTCTCCCCAGTCATCTTGGCTGCCGCTTGTGACGTCTCGGACGGCCTCTTCTCGGGAGTCGACCTAATTGGCTCGTCCACATTTGCGGAGGCGGCCGAGAGCTCCGTCTGCATGACCAGCGAGGATGATGATGATAATGTTCATCCACTGCAGCATTGGCATCGCGTGCCTGCCAGGTGAAATTGAGATATATGCATACGCGGAAGCATCCCCATCACACGACTGCGGTGTACTCTCTCCCTGAGTTAAATCTGCGAAATTTTCGGGATCAGCATTGTATCCCTGCGCTGTCTCCGTAACCTTAATAGCCCATAGCTAATATCCAATAGGCCTTAATATGCTCGACGAGGTGCTGACTGAGCCGACGCGCGAAACCTTGGAAAATTTTATTCATTGCAATACCCACAGCGCCTTACGGCATTACAGTAGGGGGGGGGGGGACAATACTAACATAGCCAACCAAAAGCAGGTAATTGAACAAAATGTACAGCGGCAAGGAGTCAAATGCTCAAAAAAAAAAAGGAAAGTAAAACAGCAAAACTTTTTTAGTACGAAAAACGCACAAGCAAACACAACCACAGGGGATCACGAGGTCTATTTACAATACAAGTTCTGCAAAGAGGAAGCAAATACATCACGGAAGATAACGGTGGCAATGTCATGAGGCAGTTTGTTCCACTCACGAATTGTTCTGTGGAAAAACGCCATCTTGAAGTAGTTCGTCCACATCTTATCTCCTTCACCTTGTAGGCATGATCAAGATGGGGTGAGACGTAATCAGGATTGTGTAAGTAATGGTCCCGGTTAATACCGGGACCATTCCTTGCAAAATGGGGTATAGCTATAGAAAAGGAATCGCGTGCTTCGAGGCATATACGCTTGTTGCGCAAAGGGCATTTAGGCAGCGTTTGCTGTTTCCCTGTGTAATTCTGTGGATATATAGAACCGAGACGGGCGCTGGCACATCTGTAGATTCGCTGGCGAGCGCTCTTCGTGGAGTGTCTGTACAAGCCATTGAGCAAGACAGTACTAACAGGTGTGGTCTGCAAACAGAGGGTCTCACTTAAGATGTAAGCAGTTTACCGCGCAGTGATTCCAGCACTATATATAGTTCTTGTGCCAGAGTCGCCAGGGGAATCCGAACTTACAAAACTGGTCTAGCCTTCTCAAAGCAATCCCACATAAGTGGCGTAACGCCACTCTGAAGCAGTTAGAGACCACTTGGAAAAATCGTTCTCAGGAGGACATGAAGAAGCTCGGTTTGTTCAAGTTTTCCACCCGCTCAGAAGATGGCCGTTGTCTATGTGCATAAAATGGCTGTTCTCGATTAGTGAAGCTGTGTAGAATAGCACGTGGTTGGCGCTTAGAAGGTGAAGGCAATCTAGAAGTGCACTGCGTGGAGAGGAATCATATGAAAAATCGCGCGAGGGAAAGCCAGTGAAAGGTGGTCACATTGCGTATATGCATTTCTGTCCGATCGAAGTGCGGCTGTCGCGTTAAGTACATTTGGTACTCGTCAGACTGGACACTCGAACGTGTGGCGCGCACTACGTACAACCTGCAGGTTGACGATATGTGTCAGCCGGGCGCGCACCTAAGAAAAAAAAATGCTCTTTAGGTGCGGCAGCGCCTATACAATAAGTTTGAATGGAGCTTACCCGGCTTGATTTGGAAGCACGCCGCTTCTTGGACTTGTTCTTGGACAGCTGAGGCTGATGGTCCATCTTCGGGAACGTTTGTTTGTTTGTTTGTTTGTCCCTGTTCATTTGGCTCGTACCCACTACGGGGGATTGGCCATTAACCGGCGGTTAATGAGGGAATAATTTAAAATTTTGTTTGAGGAAAATGAATTAACCAGTCAGAAATGGAATATAGAATCGTTGATTATATTATAGATTGCTAACAAATTAGTGAGAAGTCCAAATTAATAAATTTTGATCGGGAAAGTCTTAACACGGGATTCTTCTTGAGTCTCTCAGAAATTCGCAGACGGCAATGCAGACGTTCCTGTTGCTGTGGCCCAGAGAAGAAGCCCCAAGGGAAAGAATGTTTTCACAATTGAGAGAAATTCCTAATTTTCGGAATAAAATTTCGAGATCTTTTTTCCTGTGGTTAACGTGGGCACGCTGTGGCTTTGCTTCTTCTAGTGAAGGCTCGCGGCGTGATCGCGAGGCAGGCAAAAAAAAAAAAAAAGAAAAACAGCCCGTGGCAATGTCTACCACAGAAGAAGAAGAAAATTCCGAAGCACCCGACCGGAGTGTGTGTGTGTGTGGGGGGCAGGGGCGTAGCCAGAAATTTTTTTCGGGGGGGGGGGGCACCCCCTTGATTTCGGGAGGGGCACCTCCTTGAAATCGTCATTTTTCGCTCCGTATGCCATGGCGAAAACAAATTTCGGGGGGGGGGGGGGGGGGGGCACATGCCCGGATGTACCACCCCCTGGCTACGCCACTGGTGTGTGTGTGTGGGGGGGGGGGGGGGAAGAAGCAACTTTATTGAAAAAAGCCTGGTGAGTTATTCGGGGATCCTCGCCTAGGTGAGATTCGAATTCTAAACTACGAATTCTTGGCCAATCCTCCAGAGTGGGTATGTGCCATAATGTTAAAGGCTCAAACTAACTAGCATGGTCATTCTCATTAGTCTTTAGGTTGTCTTTAGGTTTAATTATAGGTTGGCTTTAGGGTGTTCTTTAATAATAATAATAACAACAGTCAGGGTTCTACGTCTCAAAACCACTATGTGATTTACAGTCGAACGCCGCTACAACGAACGCTTCTTCTGCGAAATATCCAACGAAGCACGTCATGTGGCCTGGCCGGAGTCCTACTTCTGCTATATGTATTCTGAACGCCACTACAGCGAAGACCAGTACAGCTAACTTTGCCTTTTTAACAAAACAATTCATACGTTCCGAATTCCTGAATTGTCGTTTTATGATGAATACGCTTAGCCGCGCACGTAATGCGCAGCAGTCAAAAGAAACAGACCAATGGGGCTCCAAGGTCACTTCGCGCAAACTTTTAAGAACTATTAAAAAAAAAGGGGGGGGGGGGTGCTAATAAAAATCGATGAATAATAACGGTCAAATCATCTCTGTTCTGTGGTGCGGCGCTGTAGTTTGGCATGAATTGTATGTATCTATCTCTCCTCACTCCTTGATCACGCGCCACAGCACTCCGTCAACTTCCGTGGCATCAGGTAAAGATTGGTTGCGCATTCAGTAAGTCATACTACTGCGCAGAAGAAAATCGTAGTCTTTCAATAGACATTTTTCCTCTCCTTGCGCTTATCTACTTTATTGAGGTCGTTAAAGGGGCCCTGCAACACTTTTTCCAAGTAGCCATGAAATGGATTCACTAAAGGGGCTTATTGCCTCACGAAATGACCGCCGCAAAAATTTTTAGAATCTGTCCAGTACGAGCGGAGTTACAAGGATTTGTCGCACGCTGCAATTGCTTTCTATCTTCTCTCGTCCCGACGAAAGCGCTGGAAGGCTAAGCAGGGAGGGATGGCACGGGGAAAGAAGGTACAGGCGTGAGCAAAAGTGTGCAGACCACGGGATCGCGTGGCCGAATGCATCCACGCGCCATCTAGCGACGTGACGCCTGCTGCGGTGCGCATGCGCGTCCCGTCATATCAGTTTGCCTCTCATGCCGCTCTGTCTGACGCGGTTACGGCGCTCGTAGCCAAAACGACAACTGTGTGTCGCTTTCTTTGCTCCATATAACGTGTGCCGTTCTTTTACGTAGCTGCTGCGACGGGGCCAGTTGAAGCGCCGGGCTCGCGTCGTTTTCTACACCGGTTCATTAGCCGAAGTAAGCAGAGCTAGCATCGCATAACCTGATGAAACCAAGCACACAAAATAGAGTACCTCGGGTGGGCTTCGATGTCCCACACATTAATCACTAATAATTATAATTAGTGTTAATGCTAATTACTTTAATTTAGCTTAATGAGACTCGACTCGTTCAGGAGTAATTAGTATATTCCTGAGCTTCGATTCTCTGAGCTCATGAGAATTCGATTTCAATTACTTTAATTGGGTTTAATGAGACATTGCTTAATGAGACCTAATTATGATTAGATTTGTTTGATGATACCATGATCAACCACGCTTAATCAGATTTATCTATACTTACCTTGGCGCTGCCTAATTAGCTTCGTTATGCCTAATTAGCGTAATTATGTCACGTGAAACTCCAGTACCTAGGGTGTGTTTGGTTGAATCTCAGGCTTATTAATCAGGCATAATTAGTATTCGCTTTAACTAACACTAGTTAGACGTAAATAAGCCTAATTAGTTTGGTCTTGATAAGGAGTAATTAGCATCTTCCTGGGCTTTGCTTCTCTGCGCTCATGGGGAAGCCGACTTGGATTAATTGGCCGAGGTTAGGTTTGCCTTATTTATAGGCTCATTTCGCTCGGCTAAATTAAGAGATAGCATGATCAACTACGCTTAATTAGATTTGGCTATACTTACCTCGACTCATCTGGGCTCATCTAAGCTTAACTTCATTAATATGAAATCAGCGAGCTTGACTAGGCTTAATTAAACCTACTTACGCCGGACTTTATTAGGTGATACCGTGCTCAACTATGTTTGTTTAGTTTCGGCTATACTTACTTTGACTTAAATAGGCTCATTTAGTTTAACTTGGCTTAACGCGACAAAGGCAAGCTGGGCGGAGAAAACTTCATTTTGTGTGCTTGGCTTCATCAGGTTATGCGATGCTAGCTATGTTTAGTTCGGCTAATTAACTGGTGTAAAAAACGACGCGAGCCCGGCGCTTGAACCGGCCCCGTCGCAGCCGCTACGTAAAGGAACAGCAAAGATTCTGTGGAGCAAAGAAAGCGACACCCACTCGTCGTTTTGGCTACGAGCGCCGTAACCGCGTCAGACAAATCGGCATGAGAGGCACACTGATACGACGGGACGCGCATGCGCACCGCAGCAGGCATCACGTCGCTAGATGGCGCGTCGATGCATTCGGCCATGCGATCCCGTGGTCTGACACTTTTGCTCGCGCCTGTACGTCGCGCGCGCCTCGTGACCTTGAGCATTTTTTTCCTCTTTTTTTTCTTCGAACGCGCGGCTTTTAAGTGCGACCGCGCGCGCACGCGTGGACAAACCGCGGCCTTCCGGCGGCGGCCCCAGTAACTCCCGAGCGCTCCATGCTCAAATCAGCTAATGGCGATAGATAGATAGATTACAACTTTATTTTCCGCCAGATAAGGAGGCCCTCTGCTCCCCGTCCCCGGCACACAGGCCTAGGTCACGGGGGCCGGCACCTCCGCGGTTAAAAGCAGGCAAAGAGTTCTTGGCTCTTCGCGGCTTCTTCCGCCAGGCGGATGGCTTGTTGCTGTGAAGCAGGGTCCTCGCTCCGCAGCAGGGCTTCCCAGGCCTCTCTACTATTTATATTTGATTTAGCCCCTGGGGAGCTATCGCACTCCCAGATTATGTGGTCGAGGCTCCCTCTCGCCCCACAGTGCTTGCACGTATCGTCTTTTCTATCGTCGGTGTGCACGTGATATGCCCACACCGGGTTTATATAATTTCCAGCTTGCAGGCGCCGCCACGCGACTGCCTCTCTATTGGTTAGACATTTATCCGGGGGTGGCACCTGTCTCCTGTGCAACCGATAATGTTCGACGATCTCCGTATACTTTTGCAGACGCTCGTCCATGTTCTCTTTGGCCTGTGACGCAATGATTTTTGAGTATGTGGCATCATTTGTCGAGAGAAGAGAAAGCGATTTTTAGCTGACTTTGAGAATTTATTGTAAATTCCAGGCCGCGTGCTGCGCTATAATATTTGGCTCGCGTGTTCTCGGGAGCCTGGACTACCGATCGGCAGTGTTTTTTTGACCATGCTCAAAAAGTGTTACAGGGCCCCTTTAAGGAAGGAAGGAACAGGAAAGACAGAGGAAAGGCAGGGATGTTAACCAGTCTAGAGGGACCGGTATGCTACCCTACACTGGGGAAAGGGATGGGGGGAGTTTTAAAGATGGATAAAGAGAGAGAGAGAGGCGTATAACGAAGTGACGTGTATAACGAAGAATTACCGTGGTTCCACTCGCTTCGGTATACGGGTGTTTTACTGTATGAGTGACGCCGTAGTGGAGGGCTCCGAAAATTTTTAGCGTCTGGTGTTCTTAAACGTGCACCTAAGTCTAAGCACACGGGTCTCGAGCATTTCTAGCATTTAGAATTAGCTGTTTTTTTTTTTCGGCGTGACTTACTTGCGAAGCTCATTACGCAGAAAAATATCTGTAGTTTGCGTTTTCCACATCATTTACTTGCGAATTAACTTCGCGTTCTCAAGCTTCAACAAGTTCAACGGTTGTGGCTTCCGTCCAACGACAGTTTAGTTCCCATATACGGCACTTTCGTTCCGAACAATATAGAAACGCGCTATTTGTTGTTCCTTCATGGCTATGCATGCAGCCATTGACTGAAGAACAGAATGCACAGCCCAAAGCAGACGGGATAAATCGCTGCACTATATATCATGTTGCCAAGTTTACCGACCTCCACTTTTGAACGAACGACATGTTTTCACAGCTGCATACGAAAGGCGGTAGAACGTATCACATTTCAGTCTCATGCCAGCTTCATTTGTTTTCTTGCTTTGCAGCAAAACTGAGACGCAAGTCCGTTTGATTCAATGCCAGCGTTGTCATTCTAGGGCGCTGAGTCAACAAAGGACGCAGTGATCCCTTTTTGCTCTCGTCTCTCTCGCTGTCTTTTGTTTTTTTTTAGCGACAAGGGGCTTCATCAGAGGAGACAGCGCGGGCAAACGGGACAAGAAAAAAGGCAGACAGGACTTTGCGCTGGCTAAAAACATGAGCGTTAATTTTGTAGGTACAAATATATACGCTTCTTTGGAAGAGGACATAAAAAAAAAAAACCGTTGGGGAACGGGGAAGCCCTATATACGCATGCGTTCCGACTAGTCCATCAATATGCAATGTTCAAATGCGGAGACAATTAATCTCCTTGTCGGTTAGTATGATGGACGGTGCGCTTACACACGATGCCCCAATGGAATGAATTGCGAACGCTTCGTACATTTCCCGGGCGCAGCAATCACGATACCTGCGCAAGATGCGCGTCTGTTAGAAATCAGGAGCGCAGCCACACTCGACAATATGAACTGTCAGATTGCTTCCAGGTTTGGACGAGAAGATTTATTATCAGGCACATGAGGCTTTCGCCTTGATAACAAGTCTTGCAGCAGGTCGGAACTTTGATTCAGGCCGATCTCTCAGCTTTTTTTTTTCCCCATTTTATAAACCTTTCCGACCACAGTCGCGTCACAACGGTTACTGTAGATTGCCATTCAATGCAGCAAATCAGCCGTTGGGAAGCCCGAGTAGTAGAGAAAGGACCTGGAAGGCCGACTGGATGGCAATGTTTCGCTTTCGTAGATGTACAGGGGGAATTCGAAAGTTCCCAGGCAACATTGCCATAGGAATACATGGGATAGTGGCCTATAGAACTTTTGACCAGCGCTGTACATTGAGCAGCACTTTGAAGTCAAGAGTCGGACGGAAAGACGTCTGGTCTGGAAAAGACATGAGGATGATTAAAATGTACGCCAACCCCGAATGTTCACATAAAAAAAGAAACGATCCCCCCCCCCCCCCCCCCCCCAAAAAAAAAAAAGAAGAAAAAAAAAAAGAAAGAAACAAGAGGATTTGCAAACAAGGCTCCCGTGCGGGCGCCGAAACGTCTTGATCTTATGTGAACGCACATTCGTGATTGATGTACAATTTAATTCTCCTCGTGGGTAGCATTTTATTTTATTTTTCTCACATTTACAATTCTCTGCTACCCATTTAATTCATTTTGCTCTTTACTTTCTGAACCATTGTATCTCTCAATTCATGGCCGATCCTCCAGATGGGGGGTTGCGAGAAGACACCGAGGAACCAACCAACCGACCAACCGGCAGACTTTGTACAAACCAATTGATTATGTGTTTGCGTATTTCTTAACAGCGCAGCCGTTTAAGCTAGCCGTCATTTGCGCTGCCTGTCATAAGATGGGTTTGTGCCACGGCCTATCAGAAAACTATGATCATCATAGACGGGTATGTGGCACAGAAATTGGGTAAATCACTCACCACTGGTCCACTAAAAATGAAGAAGAAAACTAGTTAGCCCAACAAATGGCTGCGAAGCGACGGCGGCCTGCCGAAGACCCCGAGTACGTACAGCGAGAGAATACTATAGGGAACGAGAAAGGCAACGGCGGCTGCGAGAAGACCCCGAAGCGATGGAAGACCTAGGCCAACGACGACGCGCACGTACATCTATGAGAAGTGCGAGCGCTTGGTTTCAGCGCGAGTTTCTCTCGCTGGAGTTTGGACATCCGTGTCGTGTCTGTGACTGTCTGTGGTTTAACTCGAACTTCTCTGCGCTGAGAATAACGTAGAAAAAACCTAGCATATCACCTAGTTAAAGCCTAGCAACGACCTAGAAGCAACCTATAAACAACCTGCATCACCGTTAAGGCCTAGAAACAACCTAAAAGCAATCATATTAGTCTTCAGAATCGTCCAATTTCGCTGTTTCAAGCCTTGTGGCTTAGTGCACGCATTTCCAATTTTTTTTCCCCTTTCGTGGGACTTTTCAGAGCCCTAGGTCATTCTTTTCAACCGATTCCTTTTTCGGTCCCCCGTTGTCCAAGTAGTGGGTATACATGCCACACTTGATTCGGTCCGCAATGAAAACTTGCAATGCATGGAAAAAAAAAAAAAAGAAATCAAAGGCGGGGCATTATATGCCACGCATTATTTACGACACCTTTCCTCTTTCCCTTTCTTTTTTCAATGTTACATAGCGTTTCGTATTGCTCTATTTAATTATTTTCCCTCTCGACAGCGTTGCCATTCCCCCTTAGTGGACATAGCCACATACTATAGATGACAAAGCAAAACACTTTACCTTGAACATGGACGTCGACTGTACTTTATATTTTTACTCGATAGTGGCTGGGCAAACTGTGCGTGCCCGTTTTGTTTGCAGGAAAGAGTCCGTCGTGCGCACGCTGTGTCAAGTCGGCCGTGACTTCGCGGGCCTGATGCATTGGGGAGTTATGACTGATGCTGTGTAGACACGTATATACGATCGTTGATGCTTTAAGCTGAAGAACCGTATCATATTGTACGTCCGAGCGTCGCGCTACAGATCGCTTTCGCCGCGGCCTTATCGACGTTCGAGTCATGGTTCGAGGAGCCTCGGCGCCGATCGACCCGCTCCCAAGGCCTCTCTGAAAATACCGGACAGTAATGTTTCCAAAATACCCGTTTCTGGCGTGCACGGCGCCCGGGATGGATGACGATCGCCCTGACGCTGCAGCTCACAGCGATGGGCGTAGTCCGCTGCCTAATCTTCGGAGACCGTAAGCACGATTACGGCTGATGTCTCGTTATGTCGTAGCTATTACAGCTAAGCTGTATATGGCTAGGAGGTGCAACAATGTCGCGGTCTGTGAGTCCGTGGCTGAGCAGATCCTATAATGAAGAGGCAACGCTTCTTGCGAGCGCCGGACGCAGGAAGCTCCGCTGTTAAAATCGAATTGAACAACTGACCCGGGTGTTAGCTATGTTAACCAATCTGACTATCACACTTCAGCGAGGATCATGCTGAAGTGTCACTGTGCTGGATTTTGGCTCCAACGACACAAACACATCGTGCTATTGCACGTACTATCTTACGTATGGGAATGAAGAAACGTAAAGTAAAGTTGGGCTAGGTTGGCTGAGGCTCGAGACAATGGTTGTAAGTCAGCGTTTGGTCCGTCTCTGCCATTGTCCTGTATTTCGCGCTATTTCCTGTTTCCTTGAATATGTCCCAACCTGCCCAAATAAGCACTCTAGTGGAGACAATGATTAGGGAATAGGCAGCCAATATTTAAAAAAACAAAACAAAACAAAACAAAAAAACGTCCTTTTCAAAACAACTTGATGACTCGCGGTCGTATCGTTTGACACAAATCATCAAGAGTATATATATATAACAAAAAGAACATATACTAAAAATTATTGCGATAGCAATTATATGGACACTTTTGGCGCTTTTCGCCGCGTCGGCGTCGCCGTCGCCGTCATGCTCCGTATGTATATATATGTATATATATATATATATATATATATATAAAAGCCACGAAGAAAAATAATTCAGAAAATGGTTTTCCGACGCGCGGAATCGAACGGGCGACTCCGCAGCGCGAGACGCTAACCGCTACTCCATTGGAGCGCTTTTTTTTTCTTTATTAGCTACTCCATTGGAGCGCACATGCTACAGCATACTAACGGCGAGCTATTTATATACACCATTCGCCGCTGGCGGTGCGCAGATCTCGGGGGGGAATATCAGCGTGTTCTCTGCCTTACCAGCAAACCAGCGAGATGGCGCAAAGTGCGCTCGGCGCCCCACTCATTGCGACGCGTTGGCTCCCCAACACCCCGACTTGTACTTTGGCCTGTAGGGCGTAGTCGCTTTTGCCCGGGTGCGTGCGGGCGCGCGCTTATCTTGGGGGGGGGGGGGGGCAGTTTTACAACGGGTGCTTTCGCCGGGAAGGTTGCGTTTAGGTTACAGAGCGCACGAAGGTCACTTCGCGCTGCAGATGCGCCGTTTCCGAAAGAAGCGAGCTGTTCCAACACAGGGAAGTAACAACTGTGACACTTGTTAGCTCGCGCTCGTCCTGTGTATACCTGTGCGTATGTTTCGTGCGTCCTTCGCGCTTGAGTGCGCTCCAAGTTTCGATCTGCTTGCCGTTCTTCGCTTGAAATGCCAATTTGTTGCTATCGCATTCACGTTCGCCCTTGCGGCGAAACTGTGACTTTTTTTATTGGCGCGAAAGCCTTACATGCCTCATCACACGCGAATATTGAGCGTCAGCGGCGTCAATACGAGTGATGGAAAAATCATCACGTCACATGGCACCATATGACGTCATCATGACGTCACTGTGACATCAGATAACGCGCCGTCTCATGATGACGTCATCCGATGGAATCGTCGCTTGGTCAGAGGTGGGCCGATCACGGAGGCAGCGCAAAAACCAGAAGAGGTGCAGAAAGTTTGCAATGCCTACGATCCTGGAGGCAGCGCGAAACCGCGTCAGATGCAGAATGCTCCGGGATATAGGGGGGGTGTTAGTACATTGACTGAGAAGAAAAACAAGATGCCCTTTCGCCTTCGAGTCGCTTTAGGCGAACGCATAAAGGACCCTCTGAGTTCTTGAGATAAGTGCAGATGCAGAGGATCGCCGGAGTTGATCTTTATGTCTCACTCGTGGTCTTGCACTTGTCGCCTCCCGCAGGACCGATGTCTTCCTGCTATGGAGATCTCGGCTGCCTCAACTTGACGGGCTTCTACGACCCCAAGCTGCGCTTCGTCAACGCCATGCCGTGGTCCCGTTCGAAGATCAACACTCACTTTCAGCTGTACACGCGCCTCCAGCCCGACGTGCCGGACGTCTTCGCGTGGAACGTCACCGCCGACCAGCTGCGCCAATCCGCATTCGATCCGCGACTGGAGACCAAGGTGTTTGCCCACGGTTTTTTGCAAATCGCCAAGGTTCCAGATTATCCGATGCGGGTACGCATGTTTTTTACCAAGCATACTGCTTGGTAATCTATCTATCTATCTATCTATCTATCTATCTATCTATCTATCTATCTATCTATCTATCTATCTATCTATCTATCTATCTATCTATCTATCTATCTATCTATCTATCTATCTATGTATGTATGTATGTATGTATGTATGTATGTATGTATGTATGTATGTATGTATGTATGTATGTATGTATGTATGTATGTATGTATGTATGTATGTATGTATGTATGCATGCATGCATGCATGCATGCATGTATGTATGTATGCATGCATGCATGCATGCATGTATGTATGTATGTATGTATGTATGTATGTATGTATGTATGTATGTATGTATGTATGTATGTATGTATGCATGTTTGTATGTATGTATGTATGTAATGTTTCAACGTCTTCCTGGATCAGATAGGTCGGAACTCATATGAAGCACACGAACGTAAGAAAATCGATGTGTTTATTTCCCAACGTTTCGGCCGACAGACAGACTCGGTCTCTTTCCTCTGTTCTTTTTTCATGTTTTTTTTTTTTTTGTCTTGATTGATACATCACACACGGGACGACGGCGACGAAGAATAAGAAACACAGGACAGGCGCTGTATCAACCAAGATGAACGCATACCGACTCGCTCGAGCTTGTATTCTTATGCAGATTAGCCTGGATTTGACATGCAGGGGTGCTATGCAGGATGGCGCGAGCTTCTCGGGCACACGAGTTTGCTCCGAGCTCGCACTGCGGCGGTCATGGCACAAAGACAGAGCGGAGCGCGTGATAGCAGCATTGACAAAAACGGCTACATGAACGAGCGTGGCGTCAGAAACGCATGTGGGGCATCTGCGGCGGTAATCAAAGAAACACCGCGTGCGAACACGTCAGCGCCGCCACTCAGTCCACATTCAACAGTGCAGCGACGTCAGCGTGATTGTCGCGCTATCTTTTTGCCAACTCAGCATTGCGCCTCCCACAGGCGTGTTCGTGGGCGTTCTTCCACTTTCGGGCATGTTCTTTCGTTCCACCCGCAGCATGGAAATTTCCACTCTCGAAGGCAACAAGGGTGCACACGCTACACTCTCGTGCAGCTCGTTTCGCTTCTATCAAATATTGCGGATAAATATACGGACAGGTTGTCACCAGGGGCGCTCGCATCATTGCGGCAACGCGGCTGTGATTGGTACGTCGTGAGCGCGGTGAAATTGACTGCGAGACATCGCAGCCACGTGATGATATAACTTCTATTTCTTCGTGCGTGTGTGCACAGTCTGCGCGATAAAGCTGACAGATGAATCCTGCCGCTCGCTGGCGTTGCGGCGTGAGCACTGCTCCTTGGAAAGCGCAAACGCGGTGGGTGGACCCGATCTTCACCGCGGGCGTCTGTCAATCAAACTGATTGACGCGTGAACTCGGGTACAAACTCGTTGATTCTGAGAAGGCCCCAGTTCAACTCGTGACTGTCATGGTGCCGGTGTGACTGTCAAAGGTTTCATGCGGTGGACGCTAAGCAGCAGCTTCTTTGCATATAAAATAATTTGGTCAGCCTTTACTACTTGTGCAAAGCTGGAGCCATAGAGGAGCTTGTGATCACCTAGCTTCTTCCAGCGTTTTAAGTCGGTCGTCTACTCAGTATGCTCGGTATACGTTTCGAAGAACGCATCAGCTCCGTCTTAATTTTGATTATACTAATTAGGCAGGACTGAATTACCAAAATGTTGAACAGTTTTGTCTTGATTGGTAAGGTTTTAATTAAAACGACAATAATTACCTCGGGTGCAATTAGCATGATCTTGATTAGTAGGCAGCTAATTAACATAAACCTAATTCGCATGATCATGATTAGCATCATATTATTAAGGTCTAATTAGGATGACTTTACTTAGCGTGCTTATAATTAACATCGCGTTAATTAGCCTGCTATTAGTTAGCACGGTCATAGCTTTACATGGCTTCATTAGCATGGTCTTATTAAGGTATGGCTTCATTAGCTCGATCTTAGCATGCCTTGGCTTAATTAGCTTGTTCATAGATTCTCTTGACTTATTTAGCTAGGTGTACCGCCCAGCCACTTAGCTAATCAGCCGGGCGCACGTCCTCGGGCAGCGAGCACACCATGAAGGGATGAAGAGTGCGCGCGCCAGTCGAGCAACGCGCAAGAATGTGCAGGCTGACCATGATGATTGTACACGTGGCCTCGGGTTCAGCTACGGTCGCGGTATTATAAGGTGCTCGACCGGAACTAATCTCAGAGGCCACCGTGCTAATTATTCTAAAGGATACTTAGTACAGATATTAAAAGCTTCAAAACGAATTTAAACAGCCCCTGCCTTTAAAAAAATATCATCAGTAAACCTTTCTGGCACTTTTATTGCATGGGTGCACTTCTGCACTCAGTGGAACGACAAACAAATGAAAGAAGATGCCTCTGGTTTGAAAACACCGCCCAATTTTGTCGACCGTCCTTGACGTGACGCTGCATTCCATCGTAACCAATGGAACGCAGCGCGCGCTGAAGGGTGTATCTGACCTTTTCGTACTGTGGCTCGTTCAAAAGGGGGTGTCGCCAGAGCTCGGAAAGATCCCGAGTTTGGCCAAGCTCGGGCCAAGCTCGGGCCATCCTGCATAGCGCCCCAGAACTACATTCTGTGAAGTTTAGACGCACACGGAGCTGACGTACGAATACGTAAAAAAATTCCGCTTCGTCATCCCTGTCTAGGACGTCTCCGTTCAACAGATGGAAGCCGGCGTACTTTTCCAAAAACTATACAGGAATAACGTTCGCGCATTCAAAGGTCAAGGTAGACCTCTTTGTAGCGGGATATCAAATTACGCAGTCTTCTGTGACCAAATGTTTCGACGAAACTTAAAGTTCACACATCTTCCTTTGCTTCCAGACCATCAAGGATGCTCTCTTGCAAGTGGGGGGACTTCAACGTGATCCTCGTTGACTGGGCGAGCGGCAGCAAGTTCGAGTACATCCAGGCGACTGCCAACACTCGCATCGTCGGGCTCGAGATAGCCCGGCTTATCTGCCTGCTCCAGGTGATAATACTGGATAGAGAGCAACGCGATTCGTGAACGCGGCTTAGGTAAAAGTTTGTTGCGTTAGGTCGTATGGCCAGCCCTTCCAAAACAACGACGGGTTTTGCAGTCACTATTCAGTCACCTGGCAGAAATTGGCCCAGTCGGAAAGCTTTAAGCTTTAATAATTCCTAGTTGTAAATATTAGTATCATGTTCACTTGCACATTTCATACTTTGTTTGTATTCTTTCTTTTTATTATTAATCTTCCCTCTTGATCTTCTAGGAATATTTTAACCCCAGTATACAGAGTAGCATACCAGCGGGTATATAGATGCCGGGAAAAATCTTTTTCCAATCAAGGAGTCTCTCTCTATCTCTATCTCTGCGTTGCTCGAAAATTCTGTATGTTCGATGTGTACTACGTTCGTGTTGCCGAAGTTCTGCGTTGTTTCGACCTTGCCAAAGCAGGCAAATATGCATGAGCGTTTTTCCATTGTGTGTGTATGGGGGGGGGTTGACCGCGGTGCCCTTCCCCCCCTCCCCCAGTGGTCGAGTACGAAGTTAAACAAGCGTCGCAGTGGATACAAAAATTAAAATTTAAGTGGAGCGATGACGCGTTTATCATGCACTACGGCCTGCCTGTGGTTCCCGGCTTTATTAGGGGGGTGAATGTGGGAAGTAAAGAGCTCTTTGGAATGCAACATCATGGTCCATCGGCTGCCCTTATATTAACGCGATAGCGCTAAAGAGCTCGTTTCGCAGAAATTCCGGTGTTGGTTTCGGCGTCAGTGTCGGCGTCGTTGGTTTTCCGATCTGTCCGATCTTTTTCGCGGCGTGGAAGTGGCTTAATATCCTTTGTCTTTTTTAAAGGAAGCGTTCGGAGTCACTCCGGATAGGTTTCACGTACTCGGTCACAGCCTGGGCTCTCACATAGCCGGCTACGCTGGACAGAAGCTGCGATTTCTTGGAAGAATTACGGGTGAGTCGTCACCTGTTGTACGATTTCTTTTGAGGATAACTTACCACCTAACCAACCACCTAATGGAATATTTATTTATTTATTTATTTATTTATTTATTTATTTATTTAGCCTACATCGCCTAAGCGGTAATTATTTTAGGGGGGTCGAAAATATACCACAGTTCCACAACAATGAAATACGTTCGCACAGCTGTTCCTGCGCATTCACCCAAGGCACACACCTTTGTAATGAAGAAAAAAATACATCTGCGAGATGAACAACACAGGCATCCGACCTTATTCCATTCACAGATAGTAAAAAAAAAAAAAGAATGAGCAAGAACACACGTGCGACAGCTTATTTCACGGATTTTTTTTTTCGAATGATCATTTCTGTGCGATACGTAGCATATGCTCATCATATATAAACTTTTGCTAATACGAGTTTCGTCACAAAAAAAAAAAAGAAAGAAAGAAATGGAATAGATAAGCTTTAATCGCAATAATTTTCTTTGCTGCTGAAGAAGTTTCCAACCTAGAGTCAAATACAACTTTAGAACTCTGCGGTGCTTTCTCCTCAAAGGCGTATGCACTCAAGCCTGCACCACTGGGCGTGCATTCCAGATTGACGCCATGAGGCGCACGGAGAACGCTGCCGTGTGCATGAGCGGGAATATTCCTTGAGTCGCGGAGGCGATCGACTGCCGCGCTTCGCTGTCCTGGGCGGGGCCTCTACGGACTTCTAAAGTTCTATCCGACTATAAGTCACTCGTAATGCAGCCTAATACTGGAATTGAGGTAGTAGCAAAGTAAAGTAATTGTGATGGCGATAGCTGACCGAAATCAACAGCCGTACTCACTCGAGTGGTACCAGCGCTGCCTAATGCTTCCTAATTAAGCACTGGCCTTAAATGGTGAACTGATGGCTAATCAGGGGCGGCGTAGTGGAGGAGGCATGGGGTGTGGCAGCCTCCCGCCAAAAAAGTTTCCGCCAGGTCCCCGTGTGCACCCCCCGTCCCCCAAGTGCAACCGTATAGTGAAAAAACAACGCATAAGTTCCCCGTCTCACTGTCACGCTTCCCACTCCCCTTTCCGAAGCAACTCACTAAGGGTACTACTCATATGAGGAACATCACGAACCTGTTAACCAACCAATCATCTTGCTTAAGCCGATACGCCGAACATTGGGTAGTTCCGCGACCTCGCACAAACTATGGTCTTCAAACACTTTCCTAAGTACTGTCTTCCCTCAACACTAAATAAATATAAACTATGCGATGAAAACATACGTTATGTTCCTATAAACGCACTGCTTCAACTGATATTATGAATGTCAACCTTGCCTTTTGTGTTTCTTGAAAATGTGTGTTTCTTGCTGATTTTCATCACTTTGCTCTTTGTACTTCTATTTTAATATTGCAACAAGTCGGAATTCTGGTCATGTTGCTGCTGTTATTGTACGGAGAGGTGGGACCACCATCCTTGCTGTTTATACATGTTTTGTACCTATGTGGCAATAAACTTCGATACTCGATACTAGCCGAGGGTGCCGCTCCCTCCTTCAGTAAAAAAAATAAAAAAAATAAAAAAAAATATCTTGGCGCCGCCCCTGGGGCTAATCTTGGTTAATGTCGGCTAAAGAATGACCAGTGTTGGCTAGCGTTGTAATGTCGACTACCTGTTTTATCTTCGTAGACAAGTATAACCGTTTGTTGACTGGTCTACCAATCTTCGCAAAACGCTTCACACAGTTCTGGTATTATCGCGTTGTAACGCACTTCGCTTGACCTTCAGCATGTGCTTACGTCGTACAGGTCTTGATCCGGCAGAGCCATTCTTCGAGGGCATGTCACCCTTAGTGCGGCTGGACCCGAGTGACGCCATGTTTGTCGACGCTATTCACACCGACGGAAAACGCTTTACGGTTCCTCTGCCTACAGGTCAGATTAATCGCATTTTGTTGTATCATCATTCTGGTGTTACATTCTTATGACATTTCAGTTAGTGGATCAAACGGTTTCAGTTATTTCCGACGAATTAATATAGGCTCAGTTTCGCGGGTGATACGTTGCGTCGGATAATCGTACGAATGAAGCTCGTGGTTTTTGCCGGCCGTGTCAATTGAAGCGAGCGGTCGTTTACTGATTAACTTGAGCACAGTTCCACAAGCGCACGCGTTATCCTTCACAAGGAGATGTTTAGTCTCATTTACATGTATTCGAAATTATACGATTATTAACTTTTCGATTTCTTGTGCGAACGTAAGCGTGCGCAGGGTTCCCCTTCAGGGGGGGCGGGGTCATTGCAGCGCCCCCCTCCACTATTAAGTCAATGTATGAAGCAGACTTTGCCCCCCTACCTTCCCCCTTTTTCGCACGCCTATGCATGCGAACGTATTGCATGCATGGCTTTTTCTTCCGGTGATAAAGAAAAAGAGAACGCCTGCCTGTGTAGAACTACGGGCTGAGGCACTAAGCGTCCAGGAACCAAATCTGACCATCGGAACATTTTCATTTATGTTTATCTGCTGTACAGCCAACAGATAAAGTCTGCGGGGCGCGAACTGTTCGAGAAAGATATATCATCGCTTTGCCGGAGAACTTAACCTCCAAATAAATGTCCCAGCGTGTAGCTGGCATTGCAGCTTCTACAGTCACCAGCTTGACAGAAGCATTACGCACAAATAGAGCGGAAATTCGTCTTGTTGTGGAGCCAACGTCCCACCAAACTTTTGTTGCTGGGTGTATATACATACGCGTTGCGCTCATGTCGCACGCGCGTGATTGCGCGTGCGTGCGTGTCTGTGTCTGTGTGCGTGCGTGTGTCTGTGTGCGTGCGTGTGTCTGTGTGCGTGCGTGTGTGTGTGAGCGCGCGTGAGTGCGCGTGCGTGTTTGTGTGCGTGTGTGTGTGTGTGTGTGTTTGTGTGTGTGTGTTTGTGTGTGAAAGGGTGAGTGGTTGGGTGTGTGACGCCGCGCAACACACATGTATTATCAGATTAATCAAAACTGCACTTTTTCTGTCCAAGTTTTTTTTTTTTTATTTCGAAGCTTCCCTCCTTTTTTAGCCTATTCATTTTGTCAGACACACGCGTTCAACCTGACTACACTGTTGGGCGAAGCGCATATGCACACGCAAATGAGAGATGTAGAAACTGCTGAAGATAGCTGACCGCCCTTGCACTGTTGCAGAGAGTGATGACCTCATCATGACCTTCTAGCCTCGAACAAAGCCTGTATCAACAATGCGGAAGAGATAAATTACTGACACGAAAAATGGAGATCATTGACAAGCGCAGGCGTGTGTCATTTATTTAAAATGCTGCAGGTGTTGTCAACACATCTGCGAAACAAAAATGTCATGGTTTCGCCACAGGGTGAAGCTTTATCATCGTGGACTATATCATTCATGATAGGCGAGTGCTGGAGTTTTCAAGAAAGGAGGTGCAAGCAAGCCAATTATTGTTGTGGGACAAAAGGACACCCTTTTTACTCGATCCTTATTTAGAGTGTAGGGTGTAAGTTGCAGAAACGGTAAAACCCCCCTTAAGGGTGCAAAGTGGTTTACTGCGTAAGTCGGCCACTCTTTGCAGGCGCAGCTTAACCGGCGCCGCGCGTGGTCGCGCGCGCGCGCTACGCCGCACTATATAATGCAATAGAATAGAAAGTTTCAATAGTTGGAATATTTGCTTGGTTGATGCAGCGCTAAGCGCTAAAAGATAAAGACGTAGAAACAGAAAGCACAGGACGAGCGCTGTCCTGTGCTTTTAAGTGCGGAGCACTTAAGGGGCCCGGGCTGTCTGATGCCTGTTGTATACTGTCATCGTATGTTGTCATAGCTTGGCGTAACGCAGGCAAAGCCACGAATAGCATAACCATCTGTAGCATATTGAGCGCGCGCTCGCGCCAAGGAGAAGTCTTCTTCCTTTTGTTCTTCGAGCGCCTTGATGATATTAAGCGCGGAGCACTTTAGGGCCCCGGGCTGTCGAATTCTGTCGTATGCTCTCGTCGCTCGGCGTAACGCAGGCAAAACCACGTATAAAAATAGAAAAAAAGAGGAAGCAAGCGAGAAATAGAGTAAGAGAAAAGGAAAAAATAGGTAGAAAAATAGAAAGAGCATGACAGTGAAAGAAATAGATGGAGAGGAAGAAATAAATAGAAATAAAGAGAGAAAAGGGCAGGAACAAACGCAAAAAGAGAAAGAGAAAGAAATAGAGGATGAAAGAAAAAGAAAACCGAAGGAAACGAAGAAGGCTGCCCAGCTCCGCAATTCCTTCAGGCTTGGCACGCTATGTATAGTGCGAAGCTGCCTTAATTTTTGGTTCTACGTCCTTTGTCCTTCAGCGCTGCGTCAACGAAGCATGCCGGACTATATCTCGGCCTTTAAAATCGCATGGTAATTTTTTTTTTTCGCTTTACGAACTGACGCTATAACCAGGAAGTTTCTAAAAGATGAATCGGGATAACAAAGGAAATTTCGCGGAAGCCACGCGAATGAAAACAGCCCATCTTTCATCACTCGTCAGAACGCGTTTGCGATGAAGTACGCCGGTCTCTTCCCATTTACAGGTCTCGGCATGATCGATCCGGTGGCGCACATCGACTTCTATCCCAACGGCGGCGTCACGCAGCCCGGCTGCGAGAAGGTCATCAAGAACTTTTCACTCAAGAATGGAGCCTGGCAAGGTAGTTCTCACGTTTATACCTAACGACGTCACCGTCTAGTTAAACTCTAAATAATGAGAGAAAATTAAGGCAGCTAGCTTCGCACTAGTGGTGCCAAGCCTGAAGGAAATGCGGAGCTGGGCAGCCTTCTTCGTTTCTCTTCGGTTTTCTCTTTCTTTCCTCCCCTCTTTCTTTCTTTTTCTCTAGCACAGTTTTTTTTCTGTCTATTTCTCTCTCTTTTTATTTATTTCTATTTTTCTTCCTATTTTTTTTCGCTTTCTTTCGCTCTCTTTCTATTTCTCGCTTGCTTCCTTATTTTATCAATTGTTATATGGGGTTTTGCCCGCGTTAGCCCGGGCCCCTAAAGTGCTCCGTACTTAATATCGACATGAAGGCTCTCCAAGAACAAGAGGAAGAAGGCTTGTCTTTGGCGCTAGCATGCGCTCAATATGCTACAGATGGCTACGCTATATGTGTTTTTGCCTGCGTTACGCCACGCGACGACGACAGCATACTATCACAGCATACGACAGCAGGGGCGTAGCCAGAAATTTTTTCTGGGAAGGGGGGGGGGGGGGGCATCTTCTTGATTTCGGGGCGCGCACCTCCTTGAAATGGTCATTTTTCGCTCTGTATGCCATGGCGAAAGAAATTTTCGGGGGGGGGGGGGGGCACGGACCCGGTGTGCCACCCCCTGGCTACGCCAACTGTACGACAGGCATACGACAGCCCGGCCCCCTAAAGTGCTCCGCACTTAATAATATCCGGAGTTTTATGCGCCAAGACCAGGGATACATCGCACAGTACACGTTCCTTTAGCATTTCGCCTCCACT